>CM048048.1:0-1200000 GCA_026259375.1 Verasper variegatus
GTCTTATCTGTAACGAGTGTGGGGGGGCAGGGGGGATGAGGTGGGGGGTGGGCCAAGGCCATGCAGGGAGACGCCCACTGTATTGTGACGAGAGAGTACACAGGAAGCTCATTCTCAGTCACTCAAGCATGACATTTCTGACGTAGAGGAACCATAACAGAACGCGCAAGTGGTTTTTTTCCAGCATTTTGGGGTTGGTAGACATGCCAGATACCCAAATTAACGTGTGGAAACATGTACTGTCCCCTTTCGTGGTTGTTTCACCAACACCTGCCACTTTAAGTTCAGCTATTGTTGCTGCGCAGCTGCCTACAAGACTCTTATTGATAAGAACCGAGTATGAACTTGTTGATGGCAAGACTTCAACATGACTTGTTAACGCTTCAGGTTTAGATGGGGCTTCACCAGGATCAGAACAAGGTCTGTGTGCTTTATTGAGATGCTTTCTAAACCCAGAAAAAGTGCCATAAACTTGTGAACAACCAGCCTGACCACATTTAAGATGCAGTGACTTTCCTGAACAAAGTCCCTGGATCAACTTCAAGTGCTTAGTCAGGGAATTGGCATTTGCCTGTGGGCTTTTGCAAACAAACCATAATACCTCTGTATGAACTCAATGCAGCATCCGAGCCCTCAACTCTGAAACCCTAGGATTCACCTTAGTGGTACCAACATCGATTTCATAAATGGTGGTTTGGAAGAAGTTGGGCACATTTAACAGATCCTGGTTGTATGAGGTACCGATGACAAAATGAGGTTTGAAAAGCTTATCGAAACTGGCAAGAGAGTCTGATTACTTACAAGGTGTTGCATGTTTGTCAATCACATGAAGGGCTTGTGAATCACACTCTTCCCCACAGCAAGCAGATAGGGTTGAAGGCTTTCCATGATGCTGTCCAGATGCTCCTGGATGCTGGTTCCAGTCTGTAACACAAGAACTGTTTCAGTATGGAATTGCAATAAGATACATTTCACACAGTTTGAGAAACTGTTCAAATTACAGATAAAGATTTTTTCTTGTAATTTGTCTGAACTGTAAACTCGCCTCGATGAACTTTACAAGATTTGTGAGAGTTTTCCTGGTCTCTTGCGGCCATGGGGTGATGGTGGTAGAAGGTGGACAAGGATAAAAATGGACGACATGTCAAAAAAAATGTCAAAAAATGTTTTTGCTTTCAAAAACAATTAGTATAATTATTTTATTGCAGCGTACCATTTTCTATTTCCAATGTGGATTCGGCATTTTGAACCAGGTCTTAAAGCTTGCCTGTCTGTGTGAGACCACGGCTTTGTTCAAGGACTTTCTGCTTGTAAACAGTAGGCCACTTCTCCAGTAACTTTGCAGAGGCAGAATCAGACTGAAGTCCTGCTGAATCTGTACACAGGATAGAATAAGTCAAGACAGAATAGTAAATGTTATGGTGTGGAACTTTTGACAGAGATATTACAGCCATATCCAGACTTTTGTAGTACAAAAAACAAACTGACACGATTCACATACCATTCCAAGAATCTTTGAAAAGCTGCGATTATTTCAGAGGACTTCACTGGGTCAAGAACCATATTTTGGCAATAGCGGAAGGTCTGCCTCATCTTCTCCTTTACAACTGTTTCATCAGTGCAATGGCCTCACAACTATGACATTGTCACAGATGATATAAGAAACTATGCATGGAAACTCTGTGGGGTTGGCTATTAGGTCTGACAATTGTCCTCTATAATCCCATTCCAAATTCATTCCTTACTAATTTTATTATTCAAATTTTTCCAGTACTGTACTTCACCTGGTTCACTGTAGCCTCAGCCCAACCTTCAGTGATACAGAGGTGATTCAAGAATGCGGGGCTGAGCCTTATACT
The DNA here is from genome assembly GCA_026259375.1 of Verasper variegatus. Lineage (NCBI taxonomy): Eukaryota > Metazoa > Chordata > Actinopteri > Pleuronectiformes > Pleuronectidae > Verasper > Verasper variegatus. The sequence continues at coordinate 1,860 of CM048048.1, forward strand.
GTGGAATGGCGGACAGACAGGGAATCAGGTACTTGAACTGAAAACTACTCTCATAATGTTACTGGTTAGTGACTGATGGAAGGTCTTCTTTTGTCCCTCTGATGCTTCCTTTTGAACAAATTTCAGTCTCCAAGTACCCTTATTCAGTCTTTTCTCCCTAAAATGACACACATGCAAATAAATGAAATTTATTCATCAGGTCTGACCCTTGCTGTGCTTAACTCCACTGGGCTTTGGTACCACAATGTTTAGCTTGAACATCTTGCAGAGATCATGGGCATGCAAAAATGTTAACATATCTCTAATTGAAATCAAAACATCAATATACAGTAGTGCAACAATTTAAATATTTACATTCTGAGCAAAAAAGAAATGTTTAAGAATCCCAGAAAAGTGTTGAGTACAAAGGTTGGACTTTAATATACTTACATAGCCAAACTTGCTTCTAGGATCAGCCAAGTATGGGAACAAGGTAGTGATGCCCTTTGCATTTTTCCTCTTTAACACGTCTCGAGGGACTTGTCCTGTGTGTACACACACACACACACACACACACACACACACACACACACACACAGTCCAAGGTGGGATTGCAGAAAGTGTCACTTTGGGACTTCATTTCTTGTCCACTATTCCCATGTCCTGCACCCTCTTCTCAATTGTCCTGACATAATTCCAGTATGCTCTTAGCTGGATGAGTACTGTTATGTCCCCTCAAGTTTATCCAGAATGTTATTGTAAGTTGTGATTGTAATGGAAAATTCCACTGATCAATGTCTTACTACTGTGAAGAATGTCTTCTACTGTTTTGACTGTTTTCTGTGCACTTAGCTGATACAACATCAATGTCTTCCACCTCCTGTTGACCTTTATTTGTGCAACTGTGTGCTGGATTTGATTCCTCTTTTTGTAAAAGTGATGCCAGACAGCAGACGGTCCTGTCTGCTTTCTGTTATGTTTCCCATTCATCACATTGTATAAAAACCTTCCTTTTTAACTTTCTTGTTGTTGCACTCTGAGCCATGTTGCTGGCTGTGTAACCCTCTGCAGAGCTAATAATTAAAACTCTAAGGCAACTCTGGTCTGAGAAACTCATTATTTCAAATCTCATGATAAATTTCCATGACATGATCTTTTCATTACAAGAGGCATTTCTCCCATTTCCACATGTAAGGCTGACACTGGAGTGGTCTTCATGACCCCACAACATATCCTTAGAGACCAATGCTAAATAGTGCCCGACTTTTTTAACAAGGTCTTAGCTGCTGACTCATATTAGACACATCCATAATCAAGAGCTGATCTAACCAGTGCAATATAAATACTTTCAAAGCATTCCTATTTGCTCCCCACTCTCTCCCCCTCAGACACCTGATAATGTTTAAGATCTTTTTACATTATTTACATTTGTCTTCTATGTAAGCCTCTTAACAAACCACACACCAAGATACTTGAATCACTCCACTCTTTCCAATTTTTCTCCGTACAACTTAAGAGTGATTTGACTATCGATTTTCTTATTCGTAAAAACATGACTTGTGTTTTACCTACTGAAGATCTAAAACCCCATTCCTGTGCCCACACTTCTACCTACTCAATAGCTTGTTGCATCTTTTTAAAAATAAAATCAACATTTATATCTAACCCTAAGGGAAATAGTGCCACCCCAAATGGAACTGTATACCTTACCTGCACTAAGATCTTTTCCTACTCTAACTGAAACCATCCTCCAAACTCTTAATAGGGGTGTAGTTCGACCTAATGAGTCACAGTATTATTGGCAATACTCCCTTTTAATCTTCTTTATTTTTCTTTTACAATCAATACAATTTTGTAGTATTTTTTCAAGACCTTTAAAGTCTTATTTTTATTCTGTTTTGCTTTGGCACATGCTTGAGTCCACAATAGAACAATTATTTTCCTTGTTTTGTCACTGGTTTTTGGCAGTGGTGGGAAGTAACGAAGTACATATACTTTGTTACTGTACTCATGTAGATTTTTCACATATCCGTACTTGAGTATTTATTTTCCTGACGACTTTTTACTTTTACATTTGAACACAAATTTCTGTATTTTCTACTTCTTATATTATGAAAACTGGCTCGTTACTTCAGCAGCGGAGGTTGGCTTTAAACTTTACGCACTGCGCACCTCTCTCTCGCTCACTCGCGTGAACCCTGCCCCGGGAGATGTGCAGGCCGGAGGTTGGTCAGGCTGCCTTGGTCGACCGGGGTCGAGCAGGCTGTACCGGTAATGATCCCTCCGCAGTTTCACCTTCAGAAACTTTGTTATGAGTTTAACTTCCTCTTGTCCAGTTTGATCGTCTTCTCGGCGCTCCACCAGGGCCGTGACCAACTCTGGCAGGGCCGATCCGAGGACCTCACTAAACCATCCAATGGGTAGTAGCGATGTGTGTACAAAAGGGCAGGGACTTAATCAAAGCGAGCAGATTCCCCACCCATTTATTCCATTTAGAATTATCCAGGTGCTCATGCAGGAGCTCGGTTCAGTTCAGTCTTTATTATTTTGTCTGAAATTTGGCATGCAGCAAAACTAGACACTGTCCAGTGATTTTTTCTTCTCTGTACTAGCACTGTCCAGGTTGTTACACAAGCGGAAAACTATCATATTTTGTGTGCCTAGGACTTGTTTCCTTTTGCTGAGTTATCATAAGGGGCATTGTGTGTCATTCCTGTTACTGATTAGAAAGTGAAAGGTCCATGTTTAGTGATATTTTGGGTTGTTTTGTGTCTGTATAGGCCTACTATAAAAAGCATTTTGCATCTTTAATTTTGGTACTTGTACTTTTACTTTTGATACTTAAGTACATTTCAACACCAGATACTTTTGATACTTAAGTACATTTCAACACCAGATACTTTTGATATTTAAGTACATTTAATATGAGCTACTTTAAGACTTTGACTCAAGTCATTTCCTTATGGGTGACTTTTAGTAGTAACTTTCAGGTAAGATATCTGTACTTTTACTCAAGTATGGCTTCTCCCTAGTTTCTCCCCAGTATTATTTACACATTGTCTGTAATCAGTTTTTGTATATCCTCCCTCCTCGTCTCAATCCTGAATGTCTAATCATGTCTTGTTCAGTAATATCTAACTTGTTCTCCTGTTCTGTTTTGGCTTGCTTTACAACAATAAAAAAAGAAGGCTGTTTCCACAACATCTTTAAATCGTTAGCGAGAGAGTCAATATAGCTTGGTCCTCATCCTGTATCGACCATTCCAGTAATACTTTGTGCAGAACCTCATTTGGAAGCTCTAAGATGCCCAAATATGATTTCTCAATTGGCAGAAGGCTAACTAAAACACTGTAATTATTAAGCAGTTTTTATTTTAGTTTTTTTTCAAATAAAGTACTCCAAATTCATTTTTAGCAGATTTGTTGTAACTAAGTAGTAGTGTAGTGTTGTAGTTACCATCCCAGACCTCCTTCATGATGTCTTCATGTAGTTTCTTTTCCACATTTCGTTTCTGTACCTCACTCCAGTCAGTGGAGTCAGAGCCTCCTCTGCTGCTAGAGACCATTTCATATCCAGATATGATATGTGTTGTGGGTTGGACAGGTCTCAGTGAAGCACAGAACGGACACATTATTAACACAGCCACAGCTAACAGAAGGCTAACCACAACGGACAGAGCTTCTTCTCTGTCACTTGTATCTGAAAGGGATTTTAGAGTCTCTTTTTGTCTGAACTGAACGTTAACTAATGTTAACCATGACCACAAACACGTGGACACAAGACAATATTCATGACAGGTAATAACTCTGGTCATAGGTGACTCCATCAATAACTTGCTGCTGTCCCTGGTGTGACTGATATTGATGTTAAGGCCATTGAGATCCTGGCCAATGAACTGGACATTTGTACGGTCATTGTTCATGTGTGAGATTTTGAAAAGTGACTTTCTGCATCTATTGAGCTCACTAAAACGATTCAGCCGGCTCCTGTCTCTTCACACTTGGCTCTCATTAGCCCATGCTGATCACAGTGTCTCCTTCATCGACAACTTCAACCTCTTCTGGGAATGCAGGGAATTGTTCAGAGACTATGGTATTCATCTTAACTGGTTGGGGGCAAAACTATTGTTAGCAAATATTTCTTTCTCTGTCTTCCACCCAGTTGCCCTGTTAACAGGTAGCCACAACCGCAACACGTTTTCCACTCCCTCTGACCAGTCCCACCACTATTGGCCTTCCTCTGGTTCCTAGCACAAGCATGGTTGTTTCCCCATGCCTCTGTTCCGTTGCTTATAATGAGCCAGGACCCAACATTTCCAATTATCATCTATTTTCTGCCCATACCATTCCCGTTACTTTTAAATCCGATCATCCTCATAGGCACCTCAATGTGTCTCTGCAGTAAATTTTATTATTATCATTAATTCCTCTGAGTGATATCATTTTTGCAACAAGTCTCTACGCAGCAAACCTCAAAATGATGACCAAAGGTATTGCTTATTCCGGCTTTGTAGGCATAGGATGGCCCCTCACATAAAATAAAATGCTGCCCATAAGGTTAGTGAATGGGTAAAAGACATAACTGTACTGTAAAGTGCTTTAAGTGTCATCAAGACTAGAAATGCGCTAGATAAATACTGACAAATTACCATAAAGTCCTAAAATGTACATCTTTTCATGTTGGCAATTTTATCTCATTTACCCATTCACTATTTCCCACCTGCTGTCTTTTCGCCTTACTATATCTCCCTCCCAAATCTGAAGGTGTTTTCGTGACTGAATTTGCTCACCTTCTTTCCATCACAACACTAATTATGATAAAGTTGTACATCGACAACCAGAATAACAATTTTGCCTCTGACTTTCTTGATCTTATTAATAATATTGACTGTACTCAGCATGTCTCTGGTCCAACTCATCAACACGGTCATACTCTTGATCTAATTACTACTTCTGGCTTTAACTCAGTAAATCTCCAGACTATAAGCATGCATATGTTTGGACTGTCGTGAGTTGTGTCGCTTTCAGGGATCTAACTAGATGGGCTGCCCTCAGAGGCCATTGAGGCTTTCCCGCTGGTGACGGCATGTTCATTAATCTGCTGCCTGTGGCAATCACAGACCTCTTTGACTATGTTAGCGGGCCCGTAGTCCTCGAGGAGGAGAGGAGAGAATCAACCTCTCGCTCGGCTAATTTTCTCTGTCCTGTCTGGTTGCTATCGTGGACTCCTGTGCGCCCGTCCTCGCTCACTGGCCTCATCCTCGACCTGAGGAGACGTATGGACGCAAGAAGGGGAGAGGGGCGGAGACGGACCTCTTATGTGATACTCTCCACTGGCTAGTTGCTTTGCAGTAGGCAGCAACCCACGAGCATGTTAGCAAGAGCGTGTTATTTTTTATAAGTCCTCATCTCTAGTGCCGGAGTTTGGCATCTCCAGCTTGAATCATGCATCCGTTGGAGTCTGTGGCAGACTGTCTGAGTCTTCCGAGACAGCTGTATTTATACTGCTCTGCACTGAAACCGGAACAGCCTGTGTTAAAACTGGAAATGTTTTCCTCTAAGAGGCTCCTCCCACAGGGGTACGTTAGGGGAACTCCGGTTAGAGAACTGGTTAGATCTGGCTCTCAGTCACAGAGCATATGACCTATGCACACACTTCTTTTTAAACTCTAGATTCCCTTTACTCACAATGAGATTTTTGTATATGATGGCGCCGCGGACGGCTGCCTCGGTGTGTTGGTGCGCGATGTTTTGTCTTGTTTTGTTAGTTAATTCAGTGTTCTGCCTAAGAACCGGGAGCTCCTTCACCAGAGAAATGCTCATGAACATCAGGGTCATAACTCCTGAGAATTTATTTCCGACTTTCATTGCCTCATCTGTCGAAATTTTGGATATTCTGGTCAAAGGTGCCCTCACATTTGGACATACAGTGAAGCGACGGAGGTGAGGTAAACGTGCCGGTTCGCTTGTGCGTCTCCGCCGGCGGGGACTTCGCACACTGCTACCAGGTATTTTGCTCTCCAACATGCGTTCACTGTGCAACAAGCTGGACAAACTCCAGCTACTAGTTGGAAAGAACAGAGACTTCTCCTCATCTTCCGTTCTGTGCTTCACGGAGACGTGGCTGTGTGATTCGATACCGGACTCTGCGCTGCAGTTGGCTGGCTTCCAACTTTTCAGAGTGGACCGCCACACGGAACTCTCTGGCAAGACGAAAGGTGGAGGAATCTGCTTCTATACTAACTGCGGCTGGTGCAACGATGTGACTGTGATTCAACAACACTGTTCTCCTGATCTGGAATATTTTTTCATCAAATGCAAACCCTTCTACACCCCCCGTGAGTTTGTTTCATTCATTCTGGTCGGTGTTTACATTCCACCACAGGCTAACGTGCAAGAGGCACAATGCATGCTCGCCGACCAGATACTGTGTGTGTTCCCCTCAAGGCTGTGTTCTTTCCCCTCTACTCTTCTCCCTGTAACAGCTGCACCTCCAGTCACCAGTCCGTCAAACTCCTTAAGTTCGCGGACGACACCACCCTCATTGGGCTCATCTCTGGTGGGGATGAGTCCGCCTACAGGTGGGAGATTGACCATCTTGTGACCTGGTGTGGTGAGAACAACCTGGAACTCAATGCTCTGAAAACAGTGGAGATGGTTGTAGACTTTAGAAGGAACCCAGCCCCACTCACCCCCATCACCCTGAGAGACTCCCCAGTTGACACTGCAGAGTCCTTCCGCTTCCTGGGCACCATTATCTCCCAGGACCTCAAGTGGGAGCTGAACATCAGCTCCCTCACCAACAAAGCACAACAGAGGATGTACTTCCTGCAGCAGCTGAAGAAGTTCAACCTGCCAAAGACAATGATGGTGCACTTCTACACCTGCATCATCGAGTCCATCCTCACCTCATCCATCACCATCTGGTACGCTGCTGCCACTGCCAATGACAAAGGCAGACTGCAGTGTATCATCCGTTCTGCTGAGAAGGTGATTGGCTGCAATCTGCCATCTCTACAGGACCTGTTTGCCTCTAGGACCCTGAGGCGGGCAGGTAAGATTGTGGCCGATCCTTCCCACCAGGGTCACAAACTCTTCGAGGTACTTCCCTCCGGCAGGAGGCTGCGGTCCATCAGGACCAAAACCTCTCGCCACAAGACCAGCTTCTTCCCGGCTGCAGTTGCCCTTGTCGACAAGGCCTGGGACCCCCATCTGACTTGGACTCTTATCCCGCCCCCACGCCTCAAGTCTGTGTTACATTTACACACATTACATAACATTACAGTACATTGCACATTGCATATTGCACATCTACATTGCACTCCTGTTTTACATTTAGCATTTTACTTCACTTTTTATATCTTTTATATATTTTTATTTTATATAGTTTTTTTTTTCTAAATGCTGAGTCCTTATTGCGTTTTTATGTTTTTATGTTTTATGTTCATTGTATGCACCTTTTACACCAAGGAAAATTCCAGGTAGGTGTAAACCTACTTGGCAATAAAATACTTCTGATTCTGATTCTGATTCTGATGAGCCCCCACCCTTTCCTATGCTGCTGCAGCTGAGAGGTAACAGTTTTTTCATGGGCCTTAAGTATAACTGTGAGGGACTTTATCAGTAAAGACTCTTTGACACCCTTCTTACAACATAAAAATTTGTAAATAATAATAAAAATTTGCAATACAACTATAAAAATGAATAAATGACAATAAAAACAAATATGATCAAATGATAAATGAAATGGTGAAACATATTCAAAATAAAGTGTATTGACAAAATTAGATAATTTATCACATTCAGTGATGCACAAACTGTTATTCATGCTTTTGCATCACCCCCATTCTTGCCTCATTGCACTGGCTACCTGTCACACTCAGAATAGACAATTTTATTGATAGTTTTTAAATCTCTTACCGGCATTGCCCCCTCTTATATCACTGACCTTCTAATCCTGTACATACCTGCTCGTGATTTCAGATCTGCACATCATCTGTTCCTTTCGATTCCCAGGGTAAGGCGTGAAAGTGAGGGCAGTAGAGTGTTTTAAGGAAGGGCTCCACGACTATGGAATAACATTCCACTCAGAATCAGACAAGCGACCTCATTGTCCTCTTTTAAATCTTGTTTAAAGACAAATTTTTATCATGTGACTTTTAACTAGATTTCTTATGTCTTTATGTATGTCATTTTTCTGTTTCTATGTTTGTGAAGCATGTTGTAAACTTGTTTTAGAAAAGTGCTATATAGATAAAGTTTTATTATTATTTATTATTATATCTGATTGTCAGTAGTTATTCCTCTGTCCACTTCAACTGAGTTACACTTTCAAATTTTGGTCCACATCTACACAAAAACCTTTTCATTGCATGACCTGTAGCACAGCACATCGAAGAATGAAGGTGTGAGTGATGGTAAAAAGTTTTATTGCACAGAACTTAACTCAAATCAAACAGATTTAAGTAATTGTAATACTAATTAGAAAATCACAACAGTAAGAACTTCACTACTACCAGCTGATCAGAGCTCTCCTTAGTCAGGGCATGGCTTCCCATTGTCTCTGTCTTCTGCAGAGGTCAAAGGATGAGTGAATGGATCTTGATGATAGGTTGGGCTTCAATTTTACATTGTCCTCCTCTGGTGGGAAGGGCTTCTGTCTGAGCAAGTCAGAGGACATGAAGAGGAAGCGGGAGGGACCATCTGCTGCTGTGTTGTCATGGCAGAGGGGACGGGTGGCCAGCCTGTCCTGAAGCACCAGGCTGATCAGCTGATCCTTCTGAACGTTGACACTAACCAGAGAGGTGAAGAGAGGCTGAGATCGAGAGACATTTACCACTAGAGAGAGGGAAAGAGAGACAGAGAGATTAGAAACTTAAATGCAGAATGTACATGGACTCAGGAAATCCCAGAGTAAATACAAAGAAGTTGTAAAGCTATAATTTTGATTAGTTTTCAAAATTATATCTGATAAGAAACTGTCAGAAGAGTCAAAGCAGAAATCTCACCCTGTCCTCAAATAAGATTTGAACAGTAACGTTCTTAGGAGGAATGTGCATGGAACCATTCTCTTTCTTGCATTCCCTCCATGCTGCAGTGTTGTTTGTTGTGGTAGCTTACAAGCTGCTAGCTCAGCAACATGTCTGCTTGGTGTCGCGTTCGGTGTGGAGGGGGGGTGGTGGTGGTGGAGGTGACGGGGAGCGGGGAGTGGGGAGTGGTGTGTTTGGAGGCTGGACTGGTACCGGCTGGGTGGGGCTGAGAGACGAGTGCGACCCCGAATGACTCATACGGGGGAATAAGTACGAAACGAGGTGTTTCAATAAAATATTTCTTAGAATGGAGAGTTAAAAAGTCTGCGGAGTGACTGTTTTCATACTTTGAGGGTTTCTACTGACCCCCTTCAAGTCATTAAGAATAAAAGCCCAGAAAATTTATTTTACACAATATGGGCCTTTAATCAACTAATTGCATATTCACTGTATTTTTACCTTTGTGAAGGATTGACTGAAAATGTTGTGCTTTTCAAATACATGGCTAAAAAATTATACTATTATACTTGCACAAACACACCACAGCAAATTCCTTGTATGTGTAAATCTATTTGGCAACAAACCCGATTCTGATCCCAGTTCTTGCTTAGCCAATTCAAAAAGGATAGACAAATTCCTAGATGTTACGAATTAAATTAACTGACAAATTAACTCGGTCAAAGTCAATAGACTGTACATTGAAATTTGTGCTCTCATGATCCAATCCTGAGACCAAAGGGATATGGGATGTTGGGCGCTCGAATCGAGTAATCAGTTTGAACACCAGTGTCATTACATGAGAAAAGTCTATGACCTTTCCAGCCAAGGCCAGCTGATGAATCACACAGTGATAATTCACGAAGTAAGGAAAATCAGGTAATTACCGCACAGTGCTACAAAACCAAAGCGCACATTTCTGGGGCCCCATCAGTAGTAATTGCCACCAGTTTATAAATGGGGAAGTCATTTTCACAAACATATTATTGAAACTCATTGTAAATATCCTTCTTCTGACAAATACAACAAACTGAGCTGTGTCCATTACATCCAGAGATTCATCGAACTATAGTGAAAAATATTAACAGAATGACAAGTCTTTTAACACTTGCTGATCCACGTCCTCTGATAGTGACTCGACCCTCCTTGTCACTGTTGCAGTGCAATTGATGTCTTCTTTGTTCTTGAAGTTCTTGACTCTGAGGTAATGGCCATTGCTTCCTTGAATAAATTGCCATTTGTAATAGGCTTCTTGTGTTTAGCCAAAAGGTGACTTACACAAAATTATACTTCAGTAGCAGCCTTATTTTGCATATCAGGTTTTGTGAAAAGCGATTGCTGACCTTTCAACTCCGATTTTAGCACATCAACTTTCCTTGTGTGGATTTCTCTCTTCGGCGGTTAGCAGTCTTTGAATTTCTGGTGGTTGGTGTTGTGCTCCCGCTCCAGATTTCCTCTTTTAGACAGTGCTTGTGTTTGATGGCACAACATACATATGCACTTGTCTTTCACCAAGGTAAAAATAAATTCCTCTTCTTATTCTGAATAGGAATTGTATGTTTTCACCTTCTTTCATGGAGCCTTAGCCATGCTAGCGAACTGTTAGCTACCTATCACCGCTGAGTGCCATATATTGACGTTTGCGATAGTTAACATACCGGCACTCATCTCTTATCTCATTGGTCAAGGCAGCACCTGTTACTCTGAAAAAATATACAGCAGCAGGAGCCGGGGCATAAAATAATCATTCATTAATCGTAATCGAGGTAAAGGTTTGAAATAATCATGATATTGATCTGAAGTCACATTGCCCAGCCCTACAAGAAGACATGAAATAAGGCAAATGAGAAGCATCCTGTGTGTGGTCATGTGTATTACCTTTAGTAGCTCTTGCGTTGATCAAGTTCTTAGTCCTCTCTGACCTATACAGAGTCTCTTGGATGGCGTTCTGGAAATTAAACTCCACAGCCTGCAGGTCAAGAAACATGTTACTATAGTAACAAAATGTTAATGATCTCAGTGATGATTTAGTGATGATCAGTGTTGACCTGCAGTGACTGAAACTCTGCCTTCAGAGCCAGAGTCGTGTTTAACTCCACCATCTCCAGACAGTCAAGATCTTGATTTGATGTTTCAGCGGGAGGCTCCTCTGACTGCCTAAGGGCTTTATACCAAGCACAAGAGAGGAAGAAAAAACTTGTATTCATTGTTCAATTATTCAATGACCACAGAAATAATCTGTCTGATGCGGAGGAAAAAACACAAATAAATAGAATACATTCTCCAGGAGAAGACAAAAAGGCCAACTTATTAGAAAAAACCTTTACCTTACTTTCATATAGAGGACCACGTTTTCTGAATTCTTTTTCTGACTTCAGAGGATGAATAATTTTAACCATGAAATTATCTAAATTATGATTAATATGAGCTTAAGATAGTCTGTCATTATTTAAGGATATATATTGGAAAATCAGCTTTTTCGAACATACCTTTGTATGTTCAAATGGTAACCTGGAGATAACCTCCCAATTAATAATTCCACCAAATTCCCATCAACAAACTGGAAAAGCTGGAAAGATCAGTGCACATGTGAAACTGTGGCTTGGACGCCCGAAGTGCCTGAGTCCTGACGGGCTGTATGGAAGCAGCAAATTGGAATTACCTTTTGCAAGTATTTTTGAAGAATTTGAATGCACAAGCGTGCCCCTGGTGGCAACTGGCAGGAAGTAGATTCCTTCTGAAGCTGTTCAGAGAGTCAAGTCTGCTTTTCACTTCAGGATGTGATCTACTAAGTCCAAAATGGCAGAGCTGGTCTTAGGCTTGTCCCAAAAACTCCACAATGGCACAAGGCAACAGCTGTGCTGAAGAAGGTGGTGGAGGAGGTGAGAAGACAGAAGGAGGTAAAGCGACACACCAAGGCTGCCTTAATGGCCTAGCAGGACCAATTGAGTAACTGGGAGAGCCTGGAGAAGAGAATGGAGATGGAGGGATCTCGGATTTGCTTTGTCATTAGAGCCACTTGTCAACAGAATGCACTATGACCCAAGCCCAAGCGCATTACACTTGGAGGCACAACCATGTTCTAAGACAGTTGGCAGCAATATTGGAACAGAGACAAACCACCACAAATTCTTTCCCAAAAACATCGTCAGGAAATATCATAATATATGCACTTCACACAATTTGTACCAGAGCATCACATTATATCAAAGGATGCTAGCATTCTGAAGTCTGCTAGAGATGGGAAGATTGAGGTGGACTTAGAAATAAGCTTGTGTTCCCTCAAGACATTATGGTTACAATACTCTGACCAGACATGGTTGTATGGTCCACAACAGCCAAGCTGGCATATATTGTGGACAGTAACATGGTAAGATTGTCTCAAGGTAGCCTATCAGAGAAAAAAACAAATCCAAGTATTCTGAATGAGCAACTAAAGCTGCACAGAATGGCTGCTGAAGACCCATATTTTCCCTGTAGAAGTGGAATGCAGGGGACTTGTGGCTACATCGATAATCAGCCCCCTCCATCAAGCAATCAGATCCTTGTGAAACCAGAAAAAAGCAGCAATTGGCTTTGGATCAAATGGAAGCACAAGAACTGGGCTGCAAGATGAATACAGGAGGGTACCCAACTGACAAGTGTGTACCTGGAATGCCAGTTATCCCTGTTGAGCCCTCCTGAGATGTTGTGGGCTCATCAACGAAACATCTATGAAGCAGGGTGCCTACCTGATGACCCAAATGATGTACCTGCCCTTCCATTTTCACCTCTCCAATCCAGCTGCCAACATCAGGAGTTCCGAATTACCACAGGGATTGAAAAATCAAGTCCTATCAGCCATACTTACTTGATATGAGAAAAGGGCATTTACTTTCATTACAGTACTAAAAAGTACCGCCTCCAGTTAAAAATGAAAACAGATTATTGCATTATACATTTTTGGATTTAACAGATTTATCCTTCAGAGCTTTGCTTGGGGACATTTTTTCTAAGTAGAATTTTAATCGAATACCTCAAGTATAGCACAACTACTCAGCTAAAAAATTAAGGGAACTTAATCGTCACAGTATAACACCAAGTCAGTTAAACTTCAGGGACCTCGTCTTTCCATTTAGGAAGCATAAGTGATTGTGAATCAATTTCACCTGCTTTGGTGCGAATGAAAGTGACAATGTAGAGGCAGAAGCAAGACAACCCCTAAAAAGGGAATGTTTGGCATGTGGTGGCCACAGACAATAGCTCTCTCCTTATCCTTTCTGACTGATTCTTCTCTAGTTTTTGTTCTGCTAGTGTCCTTGTCACTACCGGTAGCATGAGGCGGTACCTGCAGCCCAATCAGGTTGCACAGGTAGTCCAGCTCTCCAGGATGAAATACTCAGAGCAAATGTGAGATCTGGGCTTCTCCTGGTGCAGGACACATGTGGCCAGAGTGTGTAGGCAGTTCCTGGATGACGAAGGCATTGATGCCAATTAACCTGCGGGCCAGTTAAGATAGACATATGATATTTTATCGTGGGCCGGATATAATTGTACCACGGGCCGGAAGTGGAGTTTGACATGTCTGGTCTACAGGGAGCAGATAGATGAACAGGGCAGCTGTGGCTGAGGGGTAGAGTGGTCGTCCTTCAACCTGAAGATCGGCAGTTCGATCCCCAGTCTTCCCCATCTGCATGCCGAAGTGTCCTTGGGCAAGATGCTGAACCCTGAATTGCCCCCCATAGAACAACAAAGTGCTGCTAATAGATGTACTGTATGAATGTGTGTGTGAGTGGCTGAATGTAAAACTGTACTGTAAAGCGCTTTGAGTGGTCATCAAGACTAGATAAGTGCTATATAAATACAAAACTATTTACATGTTGTTTATTTTAGTATTTATGTGGGTCATGTCTGTATGCTACTAAAGAACAATAAACTTGTGAATTTGATTTGCACAGATATATACACAAGTTTAGTTTTATCTAAAGCACTAATGGCAACAAGATAAAGGCCAGCTTTAACAATACTATCAAGTAAAATTATACGGCCTCTAAAACGAGGGACAGAAACAAAAGCAAAAATATCTAACATCCATGCACATAAACAAAGTGCCTTTTAAAGCCAGCGCAAACGTTTCTGAGAACTGTGTCATTGGCTGGCAGCTATGGCAGCTTGTACTGACAACATGCAAAAAAACAAACATGCATGCTAAAATAATCTTGAAAGTAATGCTACACAAACAATGTGTAATGTGTGAGCGGGCCTGAGCACTTGCGAACTCTGATGCGGCCGCGGGAGAGAGCAGGCGGGGACCGGGCGAAATGCTTCACTTCTTGTGTCTGTCACGCAACGCTGTACCACATCCCACTAATCACATATTGCGGTCCACACCATTAACTGCAGACCACACATTTTTACGCTAATCAGTAGGTGGCGCTATGACCCTGACTCGCTATTGACATATGGAGCTGTTCAGGCCTGGACTCTGATCATGTGACAGAATTTTCCCTCACTTCTTCAGTCTGACTGGATAGGCTCCTTTTTATTGTGTTTGTTTTCTGATAGAACCAAATAAACTCAACTTGCACTGTACTTTGGATGACTCCAGTGGCTTTTCTATGAGTGCTTTTTTTGACTCGAGTAAGCTCTGAAAGAGCAGTACTAGCCCAGGTAAATTTGACCTCTAACATTACCATGGTAACATCCTCTCCTCCACAACTGACCTCTGATGGGCTGCGTCTGTGGGGCATCTCTGACGACCACTGGCTCTCCAAAACACACCTTAAGAACAAAACAAGAGACACGCATCAGGACTGCAGGATGATATAATTTCTCACTCACACACAGACATTCACCGTTTTGAAAGAGGGGGTACAAAATTTATGAATCCAATAAGGTGACGAAGATCAATTGAATCCCATTTTCATTTAGTGTGCCTTAGCATTTGAGATAAATTGTAATGATGAGAAATAATATTTTTTTTATATTTTATCCTGATTGTTGCTGCTGACATTATTGTAAGAATTAAGTAAATACTTAACACGGTAGCATCATACATGTACAATGCCAAAGTGCTTTACAGAAAATATCTTAATTCAGGGTAGGCTATAATTTAAGTATCCAAAATGTTTTCACTTATTTTTTGTGTCATTGCATCTCAATCATATTTCAAATTATAATTTGTAAGCACATGTGAGAGAAACACTTTTTTAATTTACTCACGAGGCAATGCATTGTCAACAAGCCTTTGGTGCCACAGTGTAACATTTCACAAAAATTTCTTGGAACGATTAAATTTGCACTCTTCCTCTGAGAAATACAGTGCATGGCCCATTATGCAACAACTCCTAGCCTGGGCTGCCAAACACTCCCTTTTTATGCACACACATGTGCACGGCAAGCAACATCCCAGGCTGAGCGATGAGGCCAATGCGGAAGTGCAGTTCACTGGGTAGCCACTTGAGGCTGGCTCCAAGAAGGAGTCAATTCCCATTGACTCCCATGTTAAAAAGTCTGACTTTAGAGCAGAATAAAACCTGTTTACAGCCTGGTTAAAAAAACGGTTTTAGTCTCAATCACTAAGTTCTTCCTTCATGACAACTCTGAGGAATTTTTTTCTAACTCACTCATTTAAATTATATAAGAGGTTACAAATTATGAATAATTATCACTTGATGGACAGGTGACGTCACCGTTAGCTCACGACTCCAGCTCCTAGCCTGTTGCCTGCTCGGCTTCACCTGAGCTAACAGGCTAACCCCCCTCACTGAACAAGACCTGTGGAGAAGTTTAACTCACATATCGGATGAATAATACAGTTTGATGTTCGGCTTGTTCTCCTGACGGAGAAGTTAAAGACGTCTGCGCTCCAGTTTCTGTAGTAAGTAAAGTTTAGTATTTTATTTATGTGTTAGTAGTGATGAGCAGGTATCGGTGTCTCTGTACCTAGCAGCCTGCAGGCAAGATACCAGCAATAATGGCGATGCAAACGGGACTGTACGGGAGTTATTAAACTGACACACACCGACATGAACCGGTCCACACCAGAGAGAAGCGTTAGACTGAGGATGAATCTTTTAAACTGAAGGTGACTGTGTGTGTTTAAAGAATAAGCTCCACCACGTTAAATATCTAATGTTATGTATAGTTGTTTCACTCGCCAACCCATTTGACTTGACTACGTTATTGTTAGTAACCTTAGTATTAATGTCATATCAGATTATTGTTCAAGAAAAAACATTAGTGCAGCTGCTGCAGTGGGAAACTCGTTGAGCTAACTTTGTGTATTAGTGTTGAATGTTCCTCTAGGTGACTCAGACAGCCTGCACCTGTGGAGGTCCAACATGAGACACAACTGGAATCCAACCAGACTGTACACTGAGTCATCACTTCAACACTGACTCCAGGTACAGACCTGTTTTCATAACTTACAAACAATCAAAGCAAAGTATTGCACATAATACATAATGCATTAAATTATATATGCAATACTATTAATGTGGAAAAACTCCATACTGTACATTCATTGTCTTGGTAGTGCACTGTTTAATCCAAAACCATATACAAATACATAGTTGAATACCCACAGAAAATAAGGATACAAACTTTTTTCATAAGTAACATTTCCTCTACAATAATGCCATACTTGTGTTTCCTGTCATTTTATTAGGGATGGACGAGCACGAAGCTGTGCTGACCGTGTTCTGTCTCTTATGGCAAAGAAGAAAAATAAAACACTGGGTTTATATCTAAAGTATATCAAATCAGAAAGTAAAGGATGAACATGGTTGTGATAACCATGTTCATTGTTTTTAACAACCACAATGAATATAGAAATTGATTCAATATTACCCATGACACTTAGCAATGACTGCCAACTCTAAACATTTGCAGGCCATCTTTAGTTAAGGGAGGTAAACATGAAGTGTTATGCAGATGAAGCTGGTGCAGGTCATCCTCATGTTGACCAGCCTGAAGCTGCCGATCTCCACCATGTTGCTGCTGCCACATTGGATGCGGAGGACATCAGGTGCTGCAGTGCTTCATCTAATGAAAAGAAGAAACTCACTATAAAAGGATGTTTTATGTTGTGTAAGTTCCAGCCAAGACTGGTTCTTACAGTTTATTCTGCATTCAGCAGGTGGAAGCACCACATATTTCAGACAGAACTGATGTACTGAGCTCTGGGTTTGTACCCTCATGGTTGAATTCACATATTGTAAGTAAGTCGCTTTGGATAAAAGCGTCAGCTATATGAAATGTAATGTACTGAAAGAAATAAAACATTGTACAAATAGATAAAATGTCTTTCTACCTCATCTGTAATATTCAAGGTGATAATAAAGTCCCTCCATTTCTCTGTGTGAAAACATAATTATATAATAAATATGAGAACTATTTACAACAGTGGTGTGTGGAGATTATAATCTCATCTAAACTGTCTAATTCACTGTAAATTCCATAACAGGCTAAATAAACGAGGTGGTAATAATAATGGTTGTTATACCAGCATGTATAAGAACATTTGTGAAACATAGTTACTATCACATGCAACTTACACATTATCACGTAGTGTATTGATATTAACTTATTAAAATTACAGTCAAGTGACAACCAAACACACGACTCTGTAGTAGTGTAGTTAACTTGCTTCAATCTGTTCATTAGACGTGTTAACCCTCGAGTTGTTCCTGGGTCAGATTGACCCATGATTGTGGGTGTGTCTCCTGGGGGGTCATTTAGACCCCCAGAGAGGGCGCTGTGGTGCTCTGTGGGGTCATTTAGACCCACACCTGATTCCAATTGTAATCTAGGGGGGGTACATTAGACCCTCGAAGAAGCCGGTGCATCATTCTCCATGTGCCCCCCTCCCAGACCATGGCACGGACCAGAACGAGAAGCAGACGGACAAGGAGATGGAGAAGCAGACCGAGAAGCAGATAGAAAAGCAGACCGAGAAGAAGACAGAGAGGACGGAGACGGTGATGAAGACGGAGACGAAGACGATGGTGACTACAAAGATGACGACGGTGATGAAGATTACGACCCAGTGGGTGAGGCTTTTGCAGATTCATCATCCTTTGAAGAAGAAGAAGGAGGACAAGACCATGGCGACACCACCAGACTCGTAGAAAGAGAGACCTTCCCGTCAAGAAACGGGGAAATAACATGGTCCTCAAGGGCGTATGAACGAGAAGAGGCTGCTCCTCCTCCTCCTCCTCCTATTCCTCCTCCTCTGCTGCAGCTCAAAGCAGGGTCCCCCGGGCCCCACATTCCACGCGACGAGCCGCACCGGTGACCTAGCCTCGACGTTTCACCTGTTCATCATGCCGACGGTAAAGAGCATCATCCTGGAGATGACGAATCGGGAGGGTCTTTGACGACCGCGAGACGAGACACACAAGACGAGCCACGGACAAATTGGCGGCCATGCAAGAGGTCTGGGACGCGTGGGTGGCGCGGCTACCGGACCTCTACAACCCGGGGCCCGAAGTGACAACTGGTTCCTTACAGAGGTTAGTCTTTTTTTCCGTTTTATGTTATGTTATGTTATGTAGATAGCGGCTGCTAGTCCTTGTCCTAATCTAATCTCCTCCTGTTTTTCTCCCTAGGCCGGTGTCCGTTCCGTCAGTACATGCCCAGCAAGCCAGCGAAATATGGGATCAAGTCATGGGTGTCCTGCGATGCAAAATCCAGCTACGCTTGGAAGATGCAAGTGTACACCGGAAAGCCGAGCGGCGGATGCCCAGAACGGAACCAGGGGTTGCGGGTAGTGCTCGATGTAACGGAGGGACTGCATGGTCGTAATATCACGTGCGACAATTACTTCACCTCCTACGAACTCGAGAGGAAGCTCACCGTGGTCGGCACAGTTCGGAAGAACAAGCCCGAGCTCCCGACCGGGCTGCTCACGGTCAAGGGAAGAGAGGTGTTCTCATCCAAGTTTGCATTCACGCCCACCACCACTCTGGTGTCCTACATCCCAAAGAAAAACAGGAACATGGTGCTCCTGAGCACACGGCACACCAAGGCAGACATCAACGGCCGCGAGGACTGGAAACCGGTCATCGTCCTGGACTACAACCGCAACAAAGGTGGTGTGGACAACCTAGACAAGGTGATCGGAACGTACAGCTGCAGGAGGATGACTGCGAGCTGGCCCCTGGTCATCTTTCACAACATGATCGACATCTCTTCCAACAACGCCTTCGTGATATGGAGAGAGATCAACCCAGACTGGATGGCGGGCAAGCGGAACAAGCGGAGGGTGTTCCTAGAGCAGCTGGGAAAGGCTGCCGCGGTTGTGAAGACTGTAAAAGCCGGCACCGCCGCACAGAGGGCTCTTGACCACGACGACTTTCTACCCGAGAGTCCGGCCTCCTCCATAGCCCTAGCAGCAGCCCCGCTCGTGGCGAGTAAGAGGAAGAGGTGTCAGATATGCCCCAGGAAGGACTGTAAAACTCACACCGCGTGCTGCGGGTGTAACAAATACATCTGCAAGGGCTGCTCACTTGTCTATTGCCCTACGTGTGCATCATAATATGGGGTGGGCTATGTGAGGGGGTCAACAGCCGGGGGAAGCAGGGACAACACAAGGGTTAAATAAACGGTAACTTACAACAATTACATATTAAAAATGACTTGAGGCATGTAAGCATATGATTATGATAATAGATAAAGCCATAGGTTTTGTTGCTGTATAATTTCAAGGTTACTTACCTCTAGTGAGTTCGTTGTAAAGACTGCGACCATCCGGAAGCGACAACACCTCAGCAATAGACAGTTAGCAGATGCGGGTAGCATGTAGCCTAGCTTCCTAGCCTGAGCTAACCAGGTAACATTGAGCTCTGCGGGCGTGTCTCAGCTGTCAGTCTTCAATCGTGCTCTTCTTCTTTGCCCATTTATTGGTTAGCCAGGAAC
Source organism: Verasper variegatus (assembly GCA_026259375.1). Taxonomy (NCBI): domain Eukaryota; kingdom Metazoa; phylum Chordata; class Actinopteri; order Pleuronectiformes; family Pleuronectidae; genus Verasper; species Verasper variegatus. Next base: position 21,763 of record CM048048.1, read on the forward strand.
TAGGAGGAGTCAGCACTGGCAAGATGGCGCCAGGTGAACGCCCACTGCGAGCCTCATTTTCACTCTTTAGAAACCAACGGGTGACGTCACAGACACTACCTCGTGGTTGAATGCACTTATTTTAAGTTGCTTTGGATAAAAGCGTCAGCCAAATGAAATGTAATGTAAAAGATGTAATGCATTTGTATTTTGGGAGTATTATTTGGATTATTTGTTATTCATTGTTTACTTGTGATTATATTCATTTGACAGGAATAGGGTAAAGAAAATTAAGCAACATTAATTTGTTCAATTAACTAAACATAAGTTAAATATGCATCATATAAATTGTAATGTAAACAAATCGAGGAAACTTTATTTGACTAGATCACTAAAGGAGACTATGAATGTGTGTGCGAGAGGAAAAGGAAACGTCATGTCGTCACCGATGTAAACCCCAGCCTTGGATGTAGACTAGGCATTTTGACTGAGCGGGACAAACGTGACGTCAACTTTATAAGTCCTCCCGTTTGCCATCTGTTGTGGTGTAGCAATATTTTATTTTAAAATTTGCAAAGACAAATATGGTTGTTTTGGCATATATATTAGTCACTCTAGATTGACGTACTACGCACTGATGTACTATGGTAAGCGAATTGCATCACTTCCTGTTTTCCTGCCGCTGGTGGTGGCACTCTCTCTGAACTAGCTCCTCTGCTAACACCAATATTTCTCTATATTACTACGTCTAAATCGGCGGTCTATAGTTAAATATCCACACATACCAACCCCTACTCTCTGGTGCTTTAGCGAATCTGTGTCTTTCCACCTGCGTCACTGGATTTTTCTGTTTGAGCTCACCCTCGTAGGCTAACTCCGAGTGTCTAATGTTCACTTACTCCTCTGCCTCCTTTAACAGTAGTGGTACATGTAACAAAGGTAGTGTGTTGGTAGCGATGAAAGCGAGTCTTAGCGACTTAGAAGCTCGGTTCCGCAGCTTAGAACCTCCGTTAGCTGTAGTTAGCCACCCCCCGCTAGCTTAGCCTCCGCTAGCAGTCCCTTGACTTGTCCCGAGCAGCCGAGCAGCCCAGGGCGGCTGGCTGACTGTCCAGAGGGGGCGTAGTGTTATCTTAAAGCCCATGATTAAAGACACACTAGTTCATGTTTCAAACAGATTCTCTCCACACAATGACGCACCCGTTGAGAAGCAAACTCTGGTCATTGGTGACTCGGTCCTGAGAAACATGAGGTTAGCGACACCAGCGACCATAGTTAATTGCATGGCAGGGGCCAGAGCAGGCGACATCAAATCCAAACTGAAGCTGCAGGCTAAAGATAAACATAAATACAGTAAGATCGTAATTCACGTCGGCAGCAACAACCCCCGGTTAATGTTGAGTCGGTGTGTGCTTTTGCAAAAACAATGTCGGACACTAGTTTTCTCTGGACCTCTTCCTAACACAACAGGTGATGACATGTTTAGCCGCATGTTGTCTTTGAACCGCTGTCTGTCGAGGTGGTGTCCTGTAAATGTGGGCTTTGTAGATAATTGGCAAACTTTTTGGAGTAAACCTGGTCTTGTTAGGAGAGACGGCGTTCATCCCACTTGGGATGGAGCAGCTCTCTTATCTAGGAATATTACTCAGTCTATAAAATGAGTCAATGAGTGGTTGTGATCAGTCACACAACCACAACACCATAGAGACTGCGTTTGTCCCTGTCCCACTAAATTACTTAAATCAAACATTAACAGAGAGAGAATTCTAAACAAAAAACTAATAAAAAATGAACACAAACTCTGCAACAACTCAACAAACAAAGACTTTTAAATGTGGACTTTTAAACATAAGATCACTATCATCAAAGGCTATTTTAGTAAATGAGCTAGTCTCAGATAAAAAAAAAAAAGTATTGTCCCTCACTGAGACCTGGCTGCATCCCGATGAATATGTCAGCCTAAATTAATCTACTCCCCATTTACTCATGTAAATACACACGTTCCCGAGACTTTGGCCGAGGAGGTGGAGTTGCTGCTATTTTTAACTCCAGTCTATTAATTGTGCTCCTGGGGCTTATTCTGAATTTTTATCAAACCTAGTCCTAAAAACAGATTAAATTATTATTGTTCGGTGACTTTAATATTCATGTTGACAATAATAATGATAGCCTTAGCGTAGCATTTATTTCAGTACTACTCAATTGGTTTCAATCAGTGTGTACACCAACCTACTCGTTGTTTTAACCACACACTTGACCTTGTACTATCATACGGTGTCAAAATTGAACATCAAATTGTACCTCCACACAATCCGATTCTATCAGACCATAATTTAATAACCTTTGATTTCTCCTTATCAGAATATATGCCACAAATAAAAAAACTCCTTTTCTAGATGTCTACCTGATAGTGCTGTAGCTAAATTTAAGGAAATAATTCCAATTACATTTAAACCTGTATTATCCGTCGATATATCCAACGAATTCTTTAAAAACCCTAGCTCCACTGAAATTGACCATCTTGTCGATAGCTCTGTAAGGTCATTACGATTAACATTAGACTCAATAGCACCTCTAAAAAAGAAATGTGTAAAACATAGTAAATTAGCTCACTGTTATAATTCCAACACACATGAATTAAAACAAGCGTCAAGAAAACTAGAAAGAAAGTGTCGCTCCAACAACCGCGTTGAAAATCACCCAGCCTGGAAAAATAGTCTTAAAGTATAAAAGAAGGCCCTCCACAAAGCAAGAGCTGCCTACTACTCTACACTAATAGAAGAAAATAAAAACTGTGACTGTCAGCACTGTAGCCAGGCTACAGTCACACCTCCACCGAACCCAGTATTTCTCGATCCCTGAATGGCAATATCTTTATGACCTTCTTTAATGATACAATTATAACAATTGGAAATAAAATCAACCATCTTCTGCCCTCATTTGGCACTAATACCCTATCAAGAATAGAAATCTCAGTAACAGCTGAGAATCTTACTAATTATTTAGACAGCTTCTCTTTGATCACCCTTGATCAACTAACCAAAAATAATCTCATCTTCTAAACCCACAATTTGTATCTTAGATCCCATCCCCATTAGAGAAATTCTGCCCCTAATTGATAGTACGTTACTGAACACAATCAATCTCTCATTATCATCAGGATATGTACCACAGTCCATTAAAATAGCTGTAATGAAACCCTTTCTCAAAAAATCCACCCTGGACCCGGAGGTTTTAGCCAACTACAGACTGATATCTAACCTCCCCTTCCTTTCTAAAAATAAAGCTTATAGTTAGAGCCGGTCCAGGCTTGTCTTGGACCTGCTCTTAGTTATGCTGCTATAGGTCTAGAACAGGGGTCAGCAACCGATGGCACGCTGCACCATAATCACTGGCACACTTACTAAAGAAATGTTCAAAGATTTTGCCGTCACGCAGCCTGTATTATTTAGCTTGATATCAAGGCTCGATGCCAATCGCCATTAAATAACAATAAGAAGAAGCCTCCCAGCCGGCGCTACTTGCATATTCCCACATGAATCTCCGTGAAGTGCAGCCGTTCAGGTGTATTGATGATGGCAAACCCACTGTCTAAAAAAACGAAGGCACAGACATTTCAGCCCTCATGGGCAGAAGACTATGGCTTTGTTTTTCATAAGGGCTGTGCTGTGTGCAAGTTATGTTTTGAAATGTGTGCCGAACGTCCAATGTTAGGTGCCACTTTGAGACAAGGCACGAAAGAAGTTTCAAGGATCAGGCAGACAAGGGAGAATCGATCAAACGTGCCGTGTCCAGGTATGGAAAGCAAGCCAGCTCTCTCAAAGTCTTTGAAGCAAGCTTTTGCAATTCTGAATATGAGTGTTGGTGGGGTTAATGACAAACTTATTATTGCAATCATAATGAGGTAAACATGTTTTTTTAAAGTGTTGTTCTATTTATAGCCAATATGGATGGAATAAAATGACATGTCTGTTGGAAATATTAATGTGGTTCAATAATAAAAGTTAATATAAAAAAAATGTTGCTATGGCACACTAATTCACAAGAAAATTTTACATTGACACTTATTGTCAAAAAGGTTGCCGACCCCTCTGTCGGGGGACACATGACACACAGAGCTTCTCTTCCCAGCTTCTCCTTCCTTTTCTCTCTCCTTTTCACATCAAAGAAATTAATATCTCATCAATACATGTTACTGACTTGACTTCTTTCCCGGAGTCCCTTTGCCTTATCGTCTGCCGATCCAGGGCCGTGGCTGCGGTCACATCGTGGATTATGATGGTGGATCGTGTATGGTGGATTTTGTATCATGCTGTCTGATCGTGATAATAATGGCAGATCCTGTACCGTGTTGGCATCTGATAGTGGTGGTGGACCACGATCGAGGTGGCAGCTGATGGTGGATCCTGATGGTGGCAGTGGACAATGACTGGACTATGGTGGCATCCGATCGTGATGGTGGATCACGATCGTGGTGGCTGCTGACCATGGACTATGATTACAACAGGACTGCTTGATATACAATATTTCTCCTCAGATACCCGACCATTACTGATAATAATCCATCAATTTGTTTACCTTCCATTATGCTACAAAGTGTTTATTCTAATCAATGCTGCAAATACCCTTATCCTTCTGATGTTCTCCATTACACGTGGCATCTATGGCACTTCTGTCTGTCCTGGGAGAGGGATCCTCACATGTGGCTCTCTCTGAGGTTTCTACGTTCTTTTTTGTTAAAAGGTTGTTTTTTTTTGTTAAAAGGTTGTTTTTTTTTGTAGTTTTTCCTTACTCTTTACGCAGAGGATGTCACACCTTGTTAAAGCCCTATGAGACAAATTGTGATTTGTGAATATGGGCTATACAAATAAGGTTTGATTGATTGATTGGAATGCAGAATGGCCTGTATAACTAAAGGCTGGCTAGCTCTGGCCTGCTAGCAAAGGCAACACTAGCTAGAAGCCCCGCTTTCGACCCTGGTTAATGTAGTGACACTGGTTGTGAAATATAGCTAAACGTAGCTTCCAAAGCAGAGGACCTACCTCGTTCCATATGCAGCTAGCAGAACACACACACACACACACACACACACACACACACACACACACACACACACACACACACACACACACACACACACACACACACACACACACACACACACACACACACACACACACACACACACACACACTATTTTCCATTCATACTTTCAGGTGCAGCATCATAGGGCAAAATCAACAAATCTTGACATCTTGTGTGGGCAACCTCTCAATTTAGGTGAGTACAATGTGATTGCATTGATAAGGTCTATATTAACATAGCCATAGTTTTCTGCAAACATGTTAGCCAAGTCATTTCTTCACCTTGTGTGTTTTCTAGGTAGAATATGTGAATGTAAGGTTCGTGGAAAATCACTAGTAAGTACGTATGAATTGCTTAAACATTGCAAGCTAAAACATGGCCATCATGGGAATAGGTTCAGTCTTTTGAGTCACCGTACTCACCAATCTGAAACATCTTCAAATCTATCTGAGTTATCTACATTTTCATTGTCAGTTGTGTACATTTAATGAGCTTTCAAATGAATGAGAGTACTTCAGTCATGTAAACAAACATTTACGGAGACATGAAAGTGTAACATGCATGTTTAAAGCTTGTGTGTTTAAAACTAACATCTACAATACATATCATACCCATAAAAACAGGCAACATAATCCCCATATTTTAGATGATTTTAAAGCTGAGGTTGTCACTGTAGCTGCTGGGTTACAAGAATCAGACAGTTCTGTTGTTGATGATGTTGCTTCTTGTGCTGCTGATACATATGAACTGTAGAATCTGAAACTGATGTAGATGCACACACAAACTTGAAGGGGGTGAGTAGGTTCCCTCAAAGTATGAAAACAGTCTGACTTTTCCACTCAGTCCATTCTAAGAAATATGTTACTGAAACGTCTCATTTCATACTTCCTCCCCTGTATGAGTCATTCAGGTCGCACTCGTCTCTCAGCCCCACCCAGCCAGTACCAGTCCAGCCTCCGAACCCACCACCCCCCGCTCCTGTTGCAAGCGACTGTAAATATGTGGCTGGTCTTCTACAGATGTATCCAAACATAATGTGAATTTCAGCTGTGTTTACCAGAGTGAATGTGCCAAAATGAGACCGGTGATAGGTCTGGTCGCGTTTCACTCAAAGTGCAGTCAGACAATCAGAGAAGGGGCTCAAGAGGCAGGAAAACAGCCTGTTCTGTCTGCAGCTCCAGAGAGTGGCAGAAGAGAGGACATGGAAATACACATTGCAGCAGTTTTTTAGACTTTAGAAAGTGTAATCCATACCCACAAGACAGAGGAAAATAACTCAGGTGTAGTGCAATACAAATCGAAATTGAATTTACTCTAAAGAAAAAAAAAAATTTCCAATGGGGAGGATTTGAAATTATCAGTAACACTATACGTTGATGACTTTGAGGTTTGCAAACCCTTAGGCACATCCGGAAAAACTTAAACTTTGTGGTGTGTACTGGTTATTTGTATCTAGTTCTCACCTTGTCCTACCTTTAATCCCTGAGTACTTTTCCTAACTTTTGTTTACTGTATTTGTTTTTGTCCCTAGAATACATTGCGTGAAAGATGTCAAGTCCCGTCCATCTGAGAGTCGTTTTTGGTGGAGATGACATCCGAAAACTTAGCCTCATGTCAGGGATACCAGTGTCTGTTGATCAAGATTGTTTTGGGCCTTAAACAGCAATTCAGGCTCCAATAAAAAGGACACAGACCTTGGAAATGAATGTCAATCTTATGTCAACCAGTGAAATTAGAGTCAGGGATACTGACCGCTGAGGTCTTGGTGCATGCCTCTCCATCCTTGAGGAAAAGAGGAACTTGTGCCGGTCATGAGGGATGGAAACAGTATCTAAAGACAAAGGTTGCCAATTTTTGCACCAAACTTTCCAAGATTGGAGACCCAGAGGTCAGTGTAAACTCAAGAACAAGTGCAAAGGTCAAGAAAAAAAGCAACCAAGGGAGTTAAAAAGATGGTGACCAAGTGCCATAGCGTCTCTGTTTGTCTTTTTTTCAGCTCAGAAAAAAAATCATCTTGTTTAGATGTGTATCTCTTTTCTTACACTGTTTCTCTCATAGATAAATGCTGAATTTATGTGAATAAAAACTAGTTCCTGGCACAACTTGACAAATACACGGCTAACTAATTTAAGGTCTTCAGCAATAGAGGAGGAGCTGCTGGAAGGAAGATCAGATTGCTCATGGCTCCAACAGCTAAGGCAAGTGCATTACACCGTTGCGGTTTGGAACTGCTATGCGACCTGAGAAGCATTTCCTTTGGTTGTGCCATGCTGTTTGGACTGATTTATACACTCACCGGCCACTTTATTAGGTACACCTTGCTAGTACTGGGTTGGACCCCCTTTTGCCTTCAGAACTGCCTTAAATTCAGAAAGCATCTCTTGAAGCTTCTATATCTAAGAAGGAGGTACTCGATGCTATTAAAGGGTTACAGTCTGGTAAAGCCCCAGGTCCAGACGGTTTCAGTAGTGAATTCTACAAAGAGTTCTGTGATTTACTGATTGACCCACTTCTAAATATGTTTAATGACTCTTTTAAGAGAGGCGTTTTGCCACAGTCTTTGAGAGGAGCGCACATCTCTCTAATTTTAAAAAAAGGTAAAATCCCCGAAGACTGTGCGTCATACAGGCCTATCCCCTTATTGAATACTTATTGAAAACTCCTCTCCAAAATACAAGCAACAAGACTAGAAGGCTTACTTCATGTTCTTATAAATGACCAAACTGGATTCATTAAAGGTCGTAATTCATACAATAACATGCGCAGATTATTAAACACAATTCAGGTTTTTCAACAGCAGTCTTTGAATGGTGTAGTGATTTCTCTGGACACTGAGAAGGCGTTCGATTGCGTAGAGATATCAACAAGTCCACGTCTCTCTGGTTGGATGTAGAAAGTTCAATGTCTAAACACCCTTTGGTTAATCTTCTGTTTATTAGGAAAAATACATTTTTGAAGTCTGCTTGTACTAACCCTATTACAATCTCCACAGTTGAGGCATGGTGTGCCATTAGAAAATTAGAGGGCAGATCTCGATTCACATCTGTATTCACTCCAATATGTGACAATCCTGACTTCCCCCCTGGACTAATGGACAATAACTTTCGGATTTGGGAAAATAAAAGAATATCTACTTTACACAAACTATTAGAAGGCTCTACCATGATGTCTTTTAGTCAGTTAAAAACGAAATATGATATTCCAAAAACAGGATTTCTTTTGATATTTGCAAGTGAGAGATTTTGTCACGAAGGATACCTCAATCCTTCAGTGTCAGGATATCTCACGCCGAGAGAGACAGCTCTTTTTGCAAAAGTCTGGCAGTTCTATTAGCCTATTCTATAATATCCTTAAGGAGTATAACATCACAAACACCTCCTCTCTGAAGGGCTTATGGGAAAGGGAACTTAATGTTAGGATAACAGATGATGACTGGAATGATGCTTGGAAAAGTGCTTAAATACTGAATGTCTGTAACAGAGTGAGAGCTATGCAACTGAAGCTCCTACACAGGGTTCATATCTGTCCCTCTCAACGTCATAAATACAACCCTAATACATCTCCACTGTGCCCCAAGTGTAAGATAGAATCTGGTGGTCTGACACATTGTTTGTGGGTTTGTAGACAAATACAGCAGTTTTGGCAGGTCATAGGGCAGGAAATTAATAAGATTCTGTCTATTAACAGTAATAATAACCCTTTATACCTGCTACTTGGTATATCTGACATGTCTATCACTGACAAGTTTGAAAGAAGACTTTATCAGACACTTGCTTTTTGTGCTAGAAAGTGTATTATTTTGAATTGGATCACAGATAAAGCTCCATCTAGGGCTCAGTGGCAAAGGGTTGTATTTGAATATGTTGTGTTTGACCATATGTAAACTTCACAGCAATGATGATGCCTTTCGGTAAAACATGGGAACCCTTTCTGTCATATGTTGGTCTGAATGTTTCCACCATTCTCACAAGAGGGTTTGTATCATAGCTCAGAATGCTCTGCCTCAAAAGAGGCACTCTGTTTTACCATTTAATTGATTTACTTTTATTTCTGTATACTTTTATTTTACTTATCTGTTCCTAATTTGTTCTTACTTGTATAGGACGTGACCCCTGAATCTTCTGCCTGTATGGATTTGAATATGTGTGTGAGCCAAATGTTTGTCTTGTTTTGTGTTGTATTACCTGTTGGAAAACTAATAAACATATATAAAAAATTTAAAAAAAGAGTGCATCCTTGCATCCTGACTCAATAGATAATTTGTTTAAAATGGTTAGTAGTTTTCTTATTTGGTTCTACCCTTTGCCAATTAGTTTTGAGGAGAATAGTGCAACCCCAAAAACTGATTCTTCCAAAGGGTGTGTTATTAGTTTAGATGTATTTTTTGGTTGAATTCTCGATTTAACGATTCTTACATCAAAGATTGATAATTCAGTCTTGTGCCTGTGACTATCCAGTGACGTTTGTGGTACAATACATAACTGGGCCATGTGCCTTTATTCCAGATTTTTATAATGTACTGGAAAGCCTTTCCTAATTGTAAAATGTCAACTGAAATTCATGTTCCTAAAAGTTGCAAGTTGTTGAATTTTAAACATTTAAAACAGTTTCATGTTTGTCAGATAAAGATACAAATCCATGCAGTTTATACAGTTCATTTCACAGTTCATTACTTAAAGTTCTGTAAGTAACGTTGGGTTTACTGTACAATGGAAAACCTTGTGCTCTTTGTTGTTTTGGTAATGTGTTTAATTTTGCCATTGCCCATGTTTCGTGGCATTTTCAGGTCTTGGTGACTTATACCTTGTCTTTTGAATTGCTGATGGAACTCATTTTGAAGTTTTTACTATTGGCCATGTTTGTATTTAAATGATTCTGGCAATAAAGTTCGCAGCACTGTGCTTGTATATGTTGCTTTGTGATCTATTACAGGAGATGGAATAACCAATTTGAAATGCATTGCTTTTATGTATAATACTTTGTTTATGTAGAAATTACCCTTAACTTTATATGTAATAACTAAAAAAAATACATAAGGTTTATGTATAAGTTTACATTTACAACTAAATTTGATCAAATCTGACTTAAGTTATTTAATGTATTTACACTGATTGAACATGATAGAAAAACATTGCGTAAATGTATCTCTTTACATCACATATGTAATAAAATTACATGGCAAATTTACATGTAATCGAAATACATAAAGTCAATGTTTTAGGAGTAATTCTTTTTTGAGTGTGTGTGGGGGGGACAGAGGGTGAGTGGGGACACTGTATTTTTTGTTGACCGCTAAACATCGCTACGCAACCTTACGCTAGGGCTGAACGATTTTAGGAAAAGATCTAATTGCGATTTTTCTGGCAGATTTTTCGATTTCGATTTGTTTCACGATTTTCTTCAAATCATGTTTCAGTGCAATATACATAATGTACAGTAACATTAACAGATATTACATCATTCCATTCAAAATAAATGCCATTACTCTAATGCAAGAATGAAAACTAAAGTTAAGCATTGATTAGAAAATTATTTATTAAGAAACATGCACAAGTTAAAGACACTACTCTTTCATTTGTGGCTCAGCAGCACACAAATATTTCCTTTTATAGCATTAAACAAAAAAATTCAAACAAAGCAAAAATAGTGAACACAGAAACTCTTAAAGGCTGGTACAAGTCAGGGTGAGGTGCATAACAAATAAAATCTCCAAAGTGCTAAAACAATGCTACTTGCTTCCCTGACGCCTCTATATCTTTACAGATTTTTGGTTAAGAAAACCAGCATGTCAACTTTTGACGGTTTAAGACATGAACGTTGGCATGTCACAACATTGCCACTTGCACTGAACAGTCTCTCCGATGGTGAACTGGTAGCAGGTACACAAAGGAATTTACGAGCCAGTTTGCTCAGCCATGGAAAGTTCACATTGTGCAGTCTCCACCAGGCCAGTGGATCTTCCTCTCCATCAATGGTAGGAGTCATCAGGTAGCTGTCCAGTTCAGCTTTAATGGCATCCTCCAACTGTGTAGTGGAAGCTCGAGGGACAGCCTTACTCTTGAAGAAGCTGCCCAGTGACCGCTTTCCCTTCACTGTGGTGGATGGCTCTGCCTGTGCTGCATCATGAGGCTTGGGATCTGTGGTGCTGACACGAGCTCTCTTTTCCTGCAAAACACAGAGATAAGAGCTGTCAAAAGTTTTGTAGTCTGGTGTGATTTAGAGTGATTGGGCATTCTATTTAAACCTTAAAAATGTCAGTGTAATAAAAATATCACTTGTATTGATGTGGCATTTTGTATTACCAAACTACACAGAGCAAGTTACCTTTCGTGCCACCTGTTCCATTTCCGTCTTCACTCTCTCTTTGATGTCTGGGACATTTTCTGCACTGATGTAGTCAGTCTTGAATCTAGGATCGAGGAAGGAAGTAATGTCCAGTAGCTCCTGTGTGGCTGGGTCACTGTATTTATCTTCAATGTAGCCAAGCGCTCTTGACTTGATCTCCTTGGTAAGATCTGTGTCCTCATCATTTTCAGCCAGGGTTGATGTTCTCAGGAGATGGAGAACTGGCTTCAGGTATGACACACTTACATAGGCTTCACCGGACAGGGCATCTGTAAACTCCTGAAGTGGACCAAGGGCATTGTTCATTGATTCAAGGACATCTATGTCCTGCCAAGTGGGGACCAGGTGACGTGTCTTCTTGTCTTCAGACAGAACCTGAGACAACGCCTTGCTCTGCTCCAACATCCTCCCAATCATTTTTTGCCTTGAGCCCCATCTTGTTGGACACTCAGTTATCAGTGAGTGCTCGGGTAAATTTAATTCTTGCTGTGCCTTTTTCAGTGCCGTCTTCTTTTTCCAGCTATGAGAGAAGACACCAACTATCTGTTTGCACAGTCCGGTGGCCCTTTTAACTCTTGCATCATCTTTAACAGCATTTTCTGGACAATAAAGAAGAACATAGACAGTTAATTAGAATTAAAATGTAAGGATGATAATGGTGAACTTTGCAGGCAGATTTTCTAGCAAGAGAATAAAGTAAATCCAATAAAGCCATATTACAAACAGTAAGAAAATCAATGATCAAAAGCACATAACAGTATCCATCATCTACCATTGATGATGAATGATCTGTTCCCACAATATTAATTATACAAACTAGATATTTGTAAGGGCTTTCAAGAAAAACATTAAGAGAAAAACTGTACTAGACATAGGCACACATAAATAAGTGAATGAATAAATAAAACACACACTTAAAACTTTTTACACTTACCAATTGCAAGATGCAATCTGTGTCCAAAACACTGAAGTCTGGTCCACTGATTAAGTTCCATAGCTTTGATGACGTTTGCCGCATTGTCGGTTGTGATGCACGTCTGCTCCTCTTCGTTCAGACCCCAGCTTGACAGACACTCTCGCAATCCCACGGCAATATTCTCTCCGGTGTGGTCAGTGGGAAAGTACGCTGTTTGCAGGCAGCGACTTTTCAACTCAAAGTTGTCATTTACAAAATGCACAGTCAGGCTGAGATAGGGCTCGGTTGTTCTGCTTGACCACATATCAGTAGTTGTAGCATAACATTCAACGTTTTTCAGCTCTGTTACCACCTTTTCTTTACACTCCGCGTAGAGCTGTGGGATGGCAACCTGGTTGAAGTAGGTCCGGGAGGGAATCGCGTATCTTCTGTCGAGCGTGCGGAGGAGATTTTTAAATCCGTCTTTGGTGACCGTGTTAACAGACACCATGTCCTTGCCAATGTAGTGTGTTATGGCCGTCGTTATCTCCCGGTGTCTTCAGCTGCTCTTGTCATAAGGAGTTACACTGGCAAAAGATGCTGTAATTGTAGTCTGTTTGCTACTATGGGCTTGAGCATCAGCGCCGCTTGACTTTTCACCGGACTTTTTCTTCATACACTCGTCGTGTAGATTGCCGTGGTGGTTCTTCAAGTGCCGAAATAGATTGGTAGTATTTCCACTCGATGTGGCCACTTTACCGCGACATGTTTTACACAACACCTGAGACTGCTGGACGTCTGTGGCGTCGAACCCGAAATAGTCCCAAATCACTGACGTGCTGCTTCTCTTGGAGATTAAATTCCCGAGGTCGGCGTCTGCCCCGGCTGCAGCCATTTCTGAAATTAACGAGCAGGTGGTGCAGGTTTCACTGATTGGTTAGCCTGACCTGTCCACAAGCAGCATGCCGCTTCTGATTGGTGAGCTTGGCAGGATGGCACGGAGACGGCATGCATGTGTGAAATAGTCGAAAACAGATCCTAGGTCAGTCAGGAGCACTGAAAAAAATCGCAGCTTTGACGATCACGTGATCGCGCTGTTTGAAATCGCGATTTCGATCAGAAAACGATAAATCGTTCAGCCCTACCTTACGCTATGCTATTTTCTGTTTGATTGCTTTGATCTAGGAGTTTGAATAAGTTGATCATCTTTTTCTTTAAAAAAAAGTTGAAATGCATTTAGGATTGCAGTGATTTTTGGATAATTCAAATTATTAGGCCCTACCTCAGCGACACTTTTTTTTCTTGAAGTCACTACATTTCTGTCAACAAAAAACAGCCATCAAAGAAGCATCAGACAGCGCAACGGATAAAGGATCAATTGAATGTAGATGATCAGACAGTAAACAAACATTGGGGTTAAATCACAGAGGTAAGGGTTGGTTGTCAAACCCTTCAGATATGGAGTTAAAGCAAATCACAATAACGTAACCTTACGAATGGATGTACACAAATAAAGCCCTATATGGAAGGAATGTCGGCCGCATATTGATTCCCGTTTGTTCATTGGGGACAAGTGCTGGATTGATTAAGGTTTGAATCACTCTGCACATTAAATCGCTGAATCAAGGTGAAATGTGAATCATCACTCTGTCTCTGAGTTTGCTGCTGATCTGCTGCTCTGTGGGAATAACGTTTGCTGGATGTTTCTTTGTCTGTGGATTTGTTTTGATGCACAAGGTTTTGGGAAAAAAAAAAAATCAAACCGGAAATAAATGTACGAAGGAAAATCAGTCAAATAAATGCTGGTGTTGCAAGGCCTGAAATGGAGTGAGGGAAAGGAGATCTTAAACTCACGGATAAGGCCTGTGAAATTAAAATTTAAAAGCTTCACCATGATTCATCAAATCATGGTGAATAAAATAAAAGCACTCATACCAGATATGAAAACTCTGATGAAAGGGAAAATGTCTCACATGTGCAATCCCACTTTGAGAATATAACTATAGCAACAAGTTGCATCACACAAAGGAGACAATTTAAAGCGAAGGAAAGAACAACTTAAATTGGACAAGGACATAGCAGCACACATGACTAAATAAAATCTTTACAATCCCAGAGCATCCTAAATTGAAATAAATCCATATCAAAGTGTTCAAATGCAATGAACTCATACCTGGTAAAAGGATAATCAAAAGCACAAACTCAATCCAAATGTTGATTCAATTATTCCACAATTCTCACAAAACCTAAAGGAAACTAAACATGACTACTTGGATCCAGGAGCATGGCCCAAGGAGAAAATTATATCTCAGTTCATTCTGTCTGGGCCCATGTGACTTAATCCACCATGTCAATATTCAAGGAATGTCACTGCAACAGAAAACCCACACTCTCAATACAGAGACACCTTCAATGCAAATTTTGGGTGACAAATACAGCATTGAGCATTATGAGAAAGCACAATTAAATAACAAAACTCTTGATACAACAACAATGCCTCTCATCGTTGCCAAAGAGGGAGATCCAAATTTGTGATGGAGGTCCACTAAATTTGCATGAAACTTATCAAGGCTTTTGAGAATGGTGGGGAAAGGAAAACTGAAAACTACAGCGATAGACTGTATTTTTTGGAGCAGTACAGTCCAGAGAGGGGAAATGTTAAAGCTAACGCTTTATTGTTAGAACATTTTGGAAATGAGCAGAAAGTTGCATCAGCATACATGGACAAAGCTATTTCATAGCATCCTATTAAAACAGAAGATGTTAATGCTCTTCAGGACTATAGCCTTTTCCTCAGAAGCTGCTGTAACGCAATATAAGGAGTTGAATATTTGCATGAGCTAGATCTGCCTGCCATTATGTTGACAGTCATAAGGAAATTGCCTTATAAACTCGGGGACAAATGGAGAACTGTAGCCTGTGAGCTGCAGGAGAGGCGACATCACAGCACAACACAAATTTTCTGTAGAGACAGGTGAAATTTGAGCGCTGATTTAAATTAAGATAAGATAAAATAAAACTTTATTAATCCACACACCTGGGTAATTCAGTTGTTACAGCAACAGGCATGTCACAATGCGGTAGACAGGAGAATAAATATATATAAAAAGTCAATAGAAAAAAAAAGTAGGTACTTTATATTCACCTTTTCACTGTAGTGGTTTGTATGAAATGTTATAAGTATAGTGCAGTGGCACAGGATTGTACAAGCAAGTAACATCTGTTTAGTGGATAAGAACAAACATTTGTACATGAAGAAAGAAATGTGAAGAAAATGTATTTTCTGGTTATTTGATTTATATCAATAGATATCGACTGATATTTAAAAAAATATCGGGATGGATTTGTTTTTATATCGCCCAGCCCTACTTGACACGAAAGGATTTCTTGACATTTACTGACTTGTGACTCAGTAAGAAAGAAGACAACAACCACAAAAGTGGTGGACTTTGAATATTAAGCTTTAATTGTCTAATGTCTCCTATCAATGTGAATGTGGGTAATTATTATGTTTGATAACCTAATAATTAGGGGCTAGTGTGTAGGAGCCATAAATAAGTTAAAGAAGGATTTTATTATTATTATTTTGGTTATGATAGAAGATATAATAGGTTTGTATTTTGGGAGTCTTATTGGGATTGTTTGTAATTTATTGTTTACTTGGGATCATTTTAATTTCACAGGAAATAGGTTATAAGGATAGGGGTGGGGTTATAGTATATATAAGCACCTGTTCACCTGTGTAGGAGGGACAGAGGGTGAGTTGGGACGCTGAACTTCGCTTTGCAACCTTACGTTATTTCCCTTTGATCACTCTAATCTATGAGTTTGTGCATGTTCAAATAAATTGACAATTTTTTTCTCTAATAAAAGCAGTCCGTCTCTGATATATACAAATGTATACACACAAACACTTGTAGATATGCCCAGAACCCCAACTGTAAGATCTGCAATCCTTGTGGAAAGTAAGACAAGCGTCAGTACATGGCTTATGTATAAGTCAACAATATGAGAACAAAGAAAGTTTGAGTAAGAAAGTTCCTGTTGTAGAATTTCAGGCATGTGGGAGTGTTTACCACGAAGATTCCCTATCCCATGATCATGACTGATTGATCAGCTGATATAGATTCTATAGAGCTGTGATCATGGAGCTTTGTGCTGAACTGAGACCAGGTCTGAGACCGTGTTGGGGTGCTGTAAACATGATCAAGTGATCTCCGCAGTGGAGTTAATACGTTACTTGCTGTCTCTGCCTGCTGCACCCAGCTGCTCCACCTCTCGCCTGAATAATGCAAAGGATTTGTTACTGTTGTAAACGTGTCTGTGCAGAGAACCTCCTGCTGCGTTGTGCATGTGTGAAAAGCAAACTGCATGTAAACTCCATAGCCAATTCTCCAGAGTATACATGCAGTTCATGTCTGAAAAGAGCGATATAAGGACTAAAGGATAAAATTGTCACCTGTTCCTTCTTCTTTCCTCTGGTCAGTCCTGGGGGGCTGGGCTTCATCTCTGAGTGGCCAGTGTTGGGTGTGGGGCTGAGTATGACAGACAGGTCGAGTTCTGCACAGCCACTTAGAGAAGAGCTGGACATCAGAAGGGGTGCAGGATGTGGAGGAGATGGGAGAGAGGAGGTCCTCATTCTGATAAGAACACCATAAATAGTAACCTGTATAATTATTCAGTTTAGTGCTCCTTTAAAGAAAATGTTTGAGCCTCTGCTGTAAACATTACTCTCACGGCCTAGTAAATAACTAATAGAAACAATGATTTTCAGTCACTTTAGGATCACCACACACAAGACATAGGGAAATAGAGATTACATATACAAATGGTACAAACTCATTTGTTCTTGAAGAAAACAGCTTCCCCACTGACTTAAACAGCGAACTAAACTGCTTTAACCGTAGGGAGTCAACTTGTTACATGACCTTACCCCGCTTGAGAGTTAAAGTTGGTTACCTGTCCGATTTATCAACTGCGGTCAAGCCTCGTTGAAGCGGCTCTGGGGTTGAGAGGATCTGTTTTTTCCCCCGCAAAACTTTATCCAAAGAGCTCAGTTTATTCAACATATGCGATAGCGTACACGCCCCTGGCTGCGTTTTTGTTAAACTGCGTTAAATATACGTAACAATATATAAATAAAAATTCACCATGAATAAATTCCCTCCCTGACAACAAGAACGAGCCTTTTCTGCTATCTTTGATAGGGGATTAGGGATTAAAAGAATAGTATTTGTGGCAGTAGTCTAACCAGTACTTAATCCATCAATATAAATCCCATGAAGAATTTATGGCAAACAATGATTTGAATCCCTTATAACAGAGATAAAAGAAAAGGCTCGTTCATGTTCTCTAGTTAGCGCGTCTTTATCTGAGTCACCTGGTGCAGCCCGGTCAACGACCCTCATCAGCGAGAGATCACGAGAGATTGATCACAGACGGTATGCGAGGGACCCACCCTCTCTTTTTATCTCTCTCTAGACGATGTAAAACGTTTTAATTATTCCAGTGTTTCGCGAATGCAACTTCTCTCGAGTTTTTTTTTTTTTTTTTTTTTTCTTCTTCTTCTTCTTCTTCTTCTTCTTCTTCTTCTTCTTCTTCTTCTTGTGAATTTAATGGCGGTTGGCAAATAACTTTTTGGTGCATTACCGCCACCGCCTGGAAAGAAGTGTCTATTGAAAAATCTATTGTAGAATCCTGTGGTTTTTGGACGTCTTGGTCGCCCTGTACCATGTATCACATGAATCCCTGAGCAACATTTCTCTTGTGTTAAACTGTTTATTTGGATATAGTTTTTAAATGTTTGTCTCTCTCAATGGTATTTTGGACAGAATATATATATATAATATATATATAAATAAATATATGCTCCACTGTTTTGTGCCTTCCTGATTTTATGCTCAAAAATCTTTCATGTTTAATCCTTTCCTAAATCCACTCTCATAACATTTTAACTCCCTTTCATTTGTAGATAGTAAAATAATCTTTTTCTCCATCATCTTTCCTATATTAGACATTAGAGCTGTTGGCTTATAAATATCTGCCAAACTAGGATATCTCCTCGTTTACATATTGGAACAATAATTTTTTTTTTCACTTGGCCGACAAGGATCCATATCCGCATACCTGATTATAAAGTTATAACAATACTATATATCTATCTAGCTATCTTAATCTTTCCCTGGAGTTGTTTTTTTTCCTTCAACACCTTATTCAGTTCTGACATTGTGAACATCATATTTTGATACTCCCTTTCATCCCATAGTGCTTCAATATTATTTAATAATTTCTTCTATTCCTCTTTTCTCATGATTACTTAAATCAGACATATATGTACTTTCACAAAGGTCTGAGCTAATAATTCTGCTTTCTTCTAGTTATGTATTATTTTACTTTCTCCTTACTTTCTCCGGAGATGCTTGTGTGAACGCAAATGTCCGAGTGAGAGACTCCGGATTATCTGATGACTTTCTCCACCTAGAGGTATCTTTTGCATTCCTAACAGTCCCTAGGGTTTGAGTCCACAAAACACTTTTGGAGTTTCAGGGGTAAACATTATAGCTGATTAGTGACCTATCTTCAGATGTAATAAAACAACAGAAAAAACACAACATGCCTCCATACTGCTCGTGTGGTGTCATCCAAGTGTCCGGAACCTCCGACATTTATATTCGACTCGAAACAAGGTCATTTATACCAAGTTTTAAGTCTAAAAGTCAACCAGAAGAGGCTAAGCCAGCGGACAGACATTGGATTGAATGTAAGTTTTAAAATATTATTTATTGCTGTCTTTTTCTCTTTTCTGATATAGTGTCACGCTTGTGAGAAAAATAACTTTACAGATGTGTAAACTAACTATTAAAAAGACTCAAAGGCAACTCCAGTCAGAGAATTTCATTATTTCAAATCTCAAGATGAATTTCCATCACAGTGTATTTGTGTATGAAAAATACAAGAGGTGAAACTGTGAAAGATAGCCCTATTTGACTTTGTATTTATTTAATTTTTCATACTTATTTAATTTTATGTTGCTTTTCTAGTCACTTTTAAATTATTTAATTTAATTTGTTTAACAAAATATATTTATTGGGCTGTTATTTAATTTAACAAATATAATATTTGTATTGGTCTACTCTATGTTACTGTAAGTACAGAAAGTAACATTTTTGTCATAGGTAGTTGTATGGCAGGCAGTTTTCATCGAAAAATATTTTTATTTTATTTGTTGTAATCAGAGCCTCCTATTGTGTTGTGTTGCACAGCAGGCTAGTAGTAGCACTGCATCTTGACTTGAATTTATATGGCATTCCCTAAGAGTTTATGCTAGTGTTTTGTAAGACTGCATTGCAAGCATCTGTTTACAGTTGAGATGATGTCTTGAGTAGGCCTGGTGATACTGTTAAATGTTTGGCTGAATAGGTGTCTATGTCCATCCATGGCATCTAAAGTTACACTTGTCACTTTTTTTGTTGTTCATATTATTCAAGTAATAAACAAATATCGGTATCGGCTATCGGCTAGATTGTTGTTTTAAATATCGGTAATTTCCATATCGGTGCATCCCTAATAATTATGACTTAGTATCTCATTATTATGAGATAGTATCTCATAATTATGACTTAGTATATCATAATTATGACTTAGTATCTCATTAATGAGATACAAGATTTTTACTTTCTTCATCACAGTGGTAGAAATGGGCTTCCATACTAGACCCCTGTGTTTTAGAAAAAAAAGTTTTTTCCATACTGGTTTCTTTTATGAATAGCAATCTAATTTTTGAGAAATTTTAATTTGGCTTCTGTCTAAGTAGCAGTGAGACTGTTCTCTTCAAAATCACCAATGCCTTACTACTTGTAGAAGACTTTGATACAATGGATCATAATGTCTTGATCAGCTGTCTGAAGAATGTTGTTGGTAAAAGGGATGTGGCACTGCATTCGTTTTCCTATATCTGGTCCAATAGGTCTTTTTTATTAAAGCTGGGAGATGCTTCCTCTTTATGTGTTCCTCTCTTTAGCGTAGTCCCCCAGGGTTCTATTTTGGTCCCCTTTTGTTTACCATATATGCACATACATATACATACGTAAATTATCTACACAGCTATATGTCCCACTACAGCCTGGCTCCACTGATGTGTCTTGCATTATGTCAGTCCTTGCTTACATTAGCAATTGGATGTCAAAAAACCTTTTGCCTTAAAATTACTCCAAATCAGAAGTCATCAATGTGTTATGTTCGACTCTGATTTGTCATTTGATGCTCAGGTGACCAAAGTGGTGCAGACTCATGTGTTGTCTGAGACTGGTATTTCCTGTCCTCTGCAGACTGTCCTCTGTCAACCATCCTTTTATTCTTCCAGTCTTGACTATTACAATGCACTTTATTCTGGCATCATTAAGCAAAACATTTAAATACTCCAATTAATTACAAATGCTGCTGCTAGGCTATTAACGTGGACTAAGAGAAGTGATCACATTACACCAATCCTTGCTGCCCATTACTTGTTACCTTTGAGTTTTTTTAATTATTCAAAGATTTTACTTTACCTGATTTGCTAACCATCTTGGTATTTGTCTTTTAAATGAGCTTATCTTGCTTATGATGTTAAACTTGAAATTTTGGATTATCGAAATTCTTTTTTATTCTAAAGCACTTTTTAATTCATTTTTTTAAATTATTTTTACTATTATTATTCATTACATTACTCACATTTGCCTGTTTTCTATTATAATCGATCAAATACCAAATGCACACAGTCACGCTCTGTGCACCATTGATCGCAAAAATAGGACCATGTGTTTTTATTGACTAGTAATATCAAACCTTTCCACCACACTGTTTCAATACAGACAGTGTGTGTCCGACTAAATCCCATTATAGAGGCTACATCATTTGATCAAATTAAACATTTCATCTCTCATGCAAGAGGCTTCTTCTCTTCTGTTCCACAGGTCTTGTTAGTAAAGAACTGATTCTTGGATGCATTTAGCAGCTGTAACTCTGTTTCTTTTATTCTAGACAATGGGGTTGTTCTCCTTCTATTATTCTAATGTAACAGTTTGATCGTCTTTGTGAAATATGCAGTTCTGCTGTGAGTTCAATTGTCAATTGACCGCCCTTTTCATGTGCACAAGCTGAGATCTTGATGAGGAAAACCTGGGTTGACTTAATGAGTTGATAACCAGCTTTGTGTGACTGCTGATCTTGACTGCTATTGTTAGGTTAAGTTCAGCTGGATCTTGGACAGATATCCTAGGCATATTGAACTTGCTTAGTAGTACAGCACTCAGAACCCTATTAGTTTTGCTCTGGTTTGTGACTATTAGGGTTTGAGCCTGTGGGCAAGATTCATCGAGACCAGGGGTTCCCAAACCCCAAAATAACGGTGCCAGAGACTAGCGACCCCTACCGATCCTGGATGTGGTATATAATGTTGAGCACAGTCACGCACACGCACTATTAGGCCTATGCAAACACAGGCATTAATACAACACAAAAGAACAACAGACTTACAGCCATGACAGTTTTCTCTGGACCTCTTCCTAACACGACAGGTGATGACATGTTTAGCCGCATGTTGTCTTTTAACCGCTGGCTGTCGAGGTGGTGTCCTGTAAATGTGGGTATTGTAGATAATTGGCAAACTTTTTGGAGGAAACCTGGTCTTATTAGGAGAGACGGCGTTCATCCCACTTGGGATGGGGCATCTCTCTTATCTAGGAATATTACCCAGTCTATTAAATGACAACCCAGAGTTGGGACCAGGAAGCAGAGCTGCAGTGCTAAACACTTCTCTGCGCTCCCTCTGGATCAGTCACACAACCACAACCCCATAGAGATTGTGTCTGTCCACTGTCCCATTCAATTATTTAAATCAAACAAAAACAGAGGGAGAATTCCACACAAAAATTCAGGAAACAAAGACTTTTAAATGTGGTCTTTTAAACATAAGATCATTATCATCAAAGGCTATTTTAGTTAATGAACTAGTCTCAGAACACAACATTGATTTATTGTCCCTCACTGAGACCTGGCTGCATCTCAATGAATATGTCAGTCTAAATTAATCTACTCCCCCAGTCATGTAAATTCACACGTTCCCAGAGAATTCGGCCAAGGAGGTGGTGCTGCTATTTTTAACTCCAGTCTATTAATTAATCCTAAACCTAAACTAAGCTACAACTCGTTTGAATGTCTTGTTCTTAGTCTTCCACACCAATCTAAGAAATACCAACAGCCAATCATATTTGCTGTAGTTTACCGTGCTCCTGGGGCTTATTCTGAATTTTTAACAGAATTCCCTAAGTTTTTATCAAACCTAGTCCTAAAGACCAATAAAAGTTATTATTCTTAGTGACTTTAATATTCATGTTGACAATAATAATGATAGCCTTAGCATAGCATTTATTTCAATACTAGACTCAATAGGTTTCAGTCAGTGTGTACACCAACCTACTCATTGTTGTAACCACACACTTGACCTTGTATTATCATACGGTGTCAAAATTTCAAATCTAACAGTACTTCCGCGCAATCCAATCCTATCAGACCATAATTTAATAACCTTCAATTTTCCATTATCAGAATATATGCCACTTTTAAAAAACTAATTTTCTAGATGTCTACCTGATAGTGCTGTAGCTAAATTTAAGGAAATAATTCCGATTACATTTAAACCCGTATTATCCGTCGATACAACCAACAAATTCATTAAAAACCCTAGCTCCACTGAAATTGACCATTTCGTCGATATCTCTGTAGACTCATTACGATTAATATTAGACTCAATAGCGCCTCTAAAAAAGAAACATGTAAAACATAGTAAATTAGCTCCGTGGTATAATTCCAAGACACGTGAGTTAAAACAAGTATCAAGAAAGCTAGAAAGGAAGTAGCGCTCCAGCAACTGTGTTGAATATTGTAGTGGTGATTTTTTATCTGCTGGGTTAATGTTTAATTAAAGAACAGACATGAATGTAGAAGGATGTATGTATGTGTGAAACAGATGTGGTTCCCGTAAGTTGACTTACAATCTAAAAGAGTTTGCTTAAGGAGCTCAGATGTTTTATGGCTTCCTTCCACCATTGTGTCACTGGGCAAATGTTTCACTCCAGGGGTCACTCAAGGTGTCCGAGAAGATGGGTGCGGGGATCTCTGTTGTGTACAGGTCTGTTGTCTCTGTAAACGAAGCTAGGGGGCTGATAGAGATGGAGACAGGATAACTGCCTTTTGATCATACATCAAAGAGGCTGATTGAAAACCTTCTGCTCCTCTCCAGGGAGGGGCTTGTAATGTATAAAAGTGTTCATTCTCCTCTAAACCTTTGCTCATTGTATAATGTCCTTCTGGTGATTTGTACTCTGAGTCCACCTGCAGGTGCGAATTAAACTTACCAAGAGACAACTGTATGACTTTGTGCTTGACTTAACAGAAATTTCCACAACAATATCTCCTAGACTGGAAGAATAGTGTTAAAGCATATAAGAAGGCCCTCCACAAAGCAAGAGCTGCCTACTACTCGAAAATAATAGAAGAAAATAAAAACAACCCCAGGTTTCTCTTCAGCACTGTAGCCAGGCTGACAGAGAGTCACACCTCCACCGAACCCAGTATGTAGCAATATCTTTATGACCTTCTTTAATGATAAAATTCTAACTATTAGAAATAAAATCAGCCATCTCCTGCCCTCAATTGGCACTAATACCCTACCAAGAACAGAAATCTCAGAAACGGCTGAGAATCCTACCAATTATTTAGACAGCTTCTTTCTGATCACCCTTGATCAGCTGACCAAAATAATCTCATGTTCTAAATCAACAACTTGTATCTTAGATCCCATTCCTACAAAATTACTTTTTCTGCCCCTAATTAATAGTACGTTACTGAACACAATCAATCTGTCATTATCATCAGGATATGCACCACCCTAGACCCAGAGATTTTAGCCAATTACAGACCAATATCCAACCTCCCCTTCCTGTCTAAAATCCTTGAAAAAGTTATAGCAATATATATGAAGACTTTCAGTCGGGGTTTAGAGCTAATCATAGCACAGCAGAGGTTTGCCCGCTGCCCAGTGTGGGCCGCGAACCTAGAAGATTGCATACTTGGGCTGGATGTTCTTGGGGCATTGGACTGTGTCATTAAAAGAAAGAGGAGGAGGACCCTCACTTTTCCAGATGGACATGTTATTCGGATGTATCGGCGACCACTCCAGCCAGGCTGTCTTGTGACTCACACCATTACAACACAGACAACAGAGACTGTTACCGACATGCCAAGGTGCTGCAGCCCCCCAGAGGTGCTGCCTACGACCACACAGCCTGAGGGAGAAGAGAGGGCTTTGATGGTGAGGAAGGTCTGGCAGAACAACTGTGAGGGACAGATTTCATTGAGCACAGCATCGAAACTGGAGAGGCACAGCCCATTAGGGGATGAGACCACAATGCCTCCCCCTGAAAAACTCTGCGGCAGATGCAACAGGCAGAGGGTCCCTTAAAACGTGTATTGGTGAGGGTGGCAGCAGCAGGACTTAAACTGCACCTCCAAAAGTGCTGCTTCATGAGACGTGAGGTTACATTCCTTGGTCACAGGATTGGCGAGGGCAGCGTCGGCCCCATGGAAGAGAAAATACAAGCAGTGAAGAGCTGGCCCACCCCCAGCCCTGTACAGGGCCTGAAGAGCTTCCTTGGCCTGTCCTCCTACTACAGTAAGTTTGTGAAAGGGTTTTCCTGCATAGCTGCGCCCCTGTCCTGCCTGCTAAAAAAAGGGGAGGCGTTCTCATGGATAGAAAAGTGTCAGGCAGCATTCACTTCACTGCAGAAAGCCCTGCTGGAGGCACCGATCCTCTCCCCGTCTGACCTCACCCTTCCTTTCATTCTTGACATGATTGCCAGCATTGTCAGCTCAGGTGCTGTGTTGGATCAGGTGACACCTGAGGGAGAAAGCGTAGTGCCGTACTACAGCAGGACATTCAACAAGGCTGAACATCGTTACTGTGTTAACAGGTGGGAACTGCTCGCTGTGGTCAGCGCCATCCGGCACTTCAAATATTACCAGGAGGAGGATGTCGATATCAGACCTGGGAGGACGTATCTGTGTTTCTCGTGCCACAAAGGGACAATGGTCAGTGTTTGAATCTCTGCGCCTGTGTGATGGGGTGCTACAAAGGGGGTGGAAAGAACTACCTACAGGAGAGCCATGGTGGCAGGTGGTTGTACCAGGGGCTCTGAAGGAGACTGTGCTCTGGGCGGTACATGGAGCTCCTGGACCTGGCCACTTTGGGTTCTCTAAGACTCTCCACCGACCTCCGACATGGATTCTACTGGGGCCAGCACAGGCGAGATGTGGAAGATTATTGTCACCACTGCAACAGCTGCATCGCATGTAAAACATATCTCATGCCCAACTCCAACAGTTTCCAACAGAGGTTCTCATGGAGAGAGTCGGGATCGATGTTCTGGGGCCATTCCCACGGACAGAAAAGGTTAACCGTTTCATCCTCACCACCGCCATGGACTACTTCACTAAGTGGCCAAAGGTATACCGTCTGCCTGACCAGGATGTGGAGACCATTGTATATGCTTTGGTGAAGGGAATGTTCAGCCGGTTCGGGTCACCCAAGGTCATCCACATCGACCAGGGCAGGAACTTTGAGTCCCATGTGTTTGCAACCATGTGCGAAAAACTGGGCTCCCATAAGACCCGCACCACACCCCTCTACCCAAAGAGCGACGGCCTGGTTGAGAGGTTTAACCGCACACTGGCGCAACAGCTTGCCATAGTGACGGCTTAACACCAAACACCAAACACCTCATATTCCTCGATCCCTAAATAGCAATATCTTTATGATCTTCTTTACTGATAAAATTCGAACTAAATAAATCAACCATCTCCTGCCTAATACCCTATCAAGAACAGAAATATTAGAAACTGCTGAGAATCTTACCAATTATTTAGACAGCTTCTCTCTGATCACCCTTGATCAGCTGACCAAAATAATCTCATGTTCGAAACCAACAACTTGTATCTTAGATCCCATTCCTACAAAATTACTTAAAGAAATTCTGCCCCTAATTGATAGTACGTTACTGAACAAAATCAATCTGTCATTATCATCAGGATATGTACCACAGTCCTTTAAACTAGCTGTAATCAAACCCCTTCTCAAAAAACACACCCTAGACCTGTAGGTTTTAGCCAACTACAGACCGATATCCAACCTCCGCTTACTGTCTAAAATCCTTGAAAAACTCAGCCAATCAGCTGTGCGGAAAGTGTCCAGGAAAGTAATGTATATGAAGACTTTCAGTCTGGGTTTAGAGCGAATCACAGCACGGAGATAGCCTTGGCAAAAGTCACTAATGACCTTCTAATTTGTGGGATTTGTGTCTGTACTTATTCTGTTAGATCTTAGTGCAGCATTCAACACAATTGATCATACAATTTTATTACAGAGACTACAGCAGTTAATTAGCATTAAAGGAACCACCCTTAACTGGTTTAAATCCTATTTTTCATATCGATTCCAATTCGTGCAAATTGATGAGTCATCTGTGCTCACTTAAGTTAACCACGGTGTTCCATTGAGTTCTGTGCTTGGCCCAATTCTATTCTCATTATATATGCTTCCACTAGGAAACATTATCAGGACACACTCCAATTTCCACTGTTATGCAGATGACACCCAGTGAACCTGAATAAACC
The DNA here is from genome assembly GCA_026259375.1 of Verasper variegatus. Lineage (NCBI taxonomy): Eukaryota > Metazoa > Chordata > Actinopteri > Pleuronectiformes > Pleuronectidae > Verasper > Verasper variegatus. The sequence continues at coordinate 48,773 of CM048048.1, forward strand.
TGAATAATGTAATCAATTAACTAAACTCCAAGCAAGGACATAAAAACCTGGATAATCCGCAATTTTCCCTTATTAAACTCAGTGTTGGGATCGAAGCCAGAGAAAGGAAATGGCGAGGCCTCGCGGGGACTTTAGAAGCCTGAAATAAAGTTTTCTCTGGAACGCACCATTACTTTTTGGAACCCCCGCGGTTAACCTCTGGCCTTCCATTGGCTGAGAGCCAACAGACCCCCACAGCCCCCCCCCCGGAGGGAGGCCGGACACCTCCTCAGGTAATAAATAGGAGAGCTCCCTTTAGCTCTTTGCTTTTTCCGTATGCTGAAGATCTGACCACAACTGCTCCCGGTAACTCCAGACGATCCAGCCGCTCAAAAGGGAGCGACCAATCCAAACATTTGTACTTTTTAGTTTACATTCCTCTTTTTGTGAACTTCCTGTTACCTTGATTTTTATTTTGAGGCAAAAGTGTTTCACTCGCAGGCCGAGTTTCACAGACTTTTCCAGATCTCCCTACCACAGCTGCTACTCAGCTGTTCATCCCTGCAGAAGGGTGAAGAAACCTCGCCATGGGGGAACGAACAATTCTCCCCGTTTTCTGGCCCCAGCGCAATCCCCGCTGGCACCGTGCGAACCAGGTGTTCGTCTCTCACGAGGCCCCACACACATCCACTTTTCTTCCCGGAACGTGCCGGCAACAAGTAAGAGGCTTATGTCTGGGCAGAGACTAGTTTAATAATTAGTTATTATTTGAGTGTGTATTTGTATAGGGCCGCCCTGTCCATTATTGTTCCGGTTGCTGGCGCGTCGCCACGCATTGGCATTTCCGGCCGTGTCGCCGAAACTGTATGATCGTCAGATCCATTTTTGCAGAGATTTTTACTCATTAAAAGATCGGTACACAGCTGGACGGATCTTAGTTTGTCCGCATGGGTACCAAGTGGTATAGTCCCTGCAAAATTGTCTCTGGCGGTGTTTGAGATCTCCTCTGATCATTCATTGCATGTTTACAATTGTCTCTTCTCTCTCTCTTCTCCTAAACACGCCTGCACACACATTCCTATCTGCATCCACACAATTCATGATTTATACACGTTTCTGAGACTTAGATAGTGTGATCTTTGAACCACGAGGTAGACCAAAGTACCCCCTTTGTTCTTCACTTCCCATTGTTCAAACCACAAGGTTAGACCGCCATCTTAAATTCAACCCTACGTCACACACGTGACTTTAGACCGCCATCTTAAATTCAACCCTACGTCACACATGTGACTTTAGACCGCCATTTTAATTTCATCGTCTCTCTCTCTCTCTCTCTCTCTCTCTCTCTCTCTCACATACACACACACACACACATAGACATACCATAGGTATTTGTGTGTGATATATCCGGATCAGTGCTTGTGGTTTATCTTTGATATAGTGGATTCTTGTTAGGATATTAGTCATTGATTTACATTGATGTTATTATCTTAAATACATTCTATTGTATTTAAAGTACTGGTATTTTGTGATTATTTGTGCATATGTATGTGTATACGGCTGGATTATGATAGTCAGTACTCGAACTTAAACCTTCACTGTTCGTTATATAATCATTAATAAGTAAATTATTGAGATTTCTAATTGAACTTTTCAGATTATGAGACTGACCTTTACAGATTGATTGTTGGTCCCTGATACCAGGGTGGTGCCCCGTCTTTGATAAATTATAATTACAAATTGTATTATTCTTAATTAATCATTTTATTGTTTTTCATTAATAATTTAATTATTCTTAATCGATAACTTTATCATTTTAATTAATAATTGTATTATCTTAATTAACAATTTTATTATTTTTTAAATAATATTTTTTATTATTTTAATAATCATACTTTATGATTATGAATATTTAGCCAACATCAAGTCTACCTACTATTGCATAACTTCAGATAAAACAGAGGTTCTAATACTTGGCCCTAAACACCTTAGAGATACATTATCTAATGATATAGCTGCACTAGACGACATTGCCCTTGCTTCCAATGAAACAGTCAGGAACTTGGGAGTGATCTTCGATCCTGATTTGTCCTTTAATTCACACTGAAAACTAATTTCTAGGACCGCCTTCTTCCACTTGTGTAACATCTCAAAAATCAGACATGTCCTTTCTCAAAAAGATGCAGAAAACTAGTCCACGCCTTTGTTATATCCAGAGTTGATTATTGTAATTCCTTATTATCAGTTCCAGCAGTAAGTCGTTAAAGACTCTGCAGCTTGTCCAAAATGCTGCAGCACGTGTCCTGACAAGAACAAAGAAAAGAGACCACATTTCTCCTGTATTAGCTTCGCTACACTGGCTTCCGGTTAAATCTAGAATAGAATTTAAAATTCTCCTCCTCACCTTCAAGGCCCTTAATAATATGGCACCATTATACCTCAAAGAGCTGATGGTACCTTATCAACCCACTAGAGCACTGCGCTCACAGAATTCAGGCTTACTTGTCGTCCCTAAAGTCTCTAAAAGTAGAGTAGGAGCCAGAGCTTTCAGCTATCAAGCTCCTATCCTATGGAATCATCTCCCACTTTCAGTTCGGGAGGCAGACACCATCTATGTTTATTCTAATCAATGCTGCAAATACCCTTATCTTGCTTATGCTCTCCTTTACACTTCATCTATTGCACTTCTGTCCGTCCTGGGAAAGGGATCCCTCACATGTGGATCTCTGTGAGGTTTCTACGTTCTTTTTACCCTGTTAAAATGTTTTTTTAGTAGTTTTTCCTTGCTCTTGTTGAGGGTTAAGGGCAGAGGATGTCACACCTTGTTAAAGCCCTATGAGACAAATTGTGATTTGTGAATATGGGCTATACAAATAAAATGTTTATTTCAAAAAATGGACAGAGGTCTATCCTTTGATGACCAAATGTGCTGCTGAGGTCACTGAGTGCATCCTCAACTTCTTTTATAAGTTTGGTGCTCCGAAAAGGTTTCTCAAAGACCAGAGAAGAGAATTTTTTAATGAGGTAAGAACTCCTCATGCCATATCTTAAATGATATGGGGTCAACATGAATGTTTCCACTTTTTGTTCAGCTCAACTATAATGTCTGTGAGAAGCTGGGAATAAAAAGAAGTCTCTGCTCTCTCCACCAACCTAACAAGACTAACAGCTTGGTATAAAATGAATGGAACTATTCAAAGGTATTGTAAATTCTATGTGTCTTCATTAACACTTTGCAATTATAAGTTCACAATGTTGTGTGCATAATCTAACATGACCATGACTTCACTGGTGGGTGACAAACCCAACACCTGGGAAGGCCACCTCCAGGCGACACCTTTTGCTCAAGAAGGACCAAGAAGCAACTCACAAGATACTCCCCCCTTTTCCTCATGTTTGGCCATGAGGCCAGGTACCCTACTGAGGTTCCAGAAGAGTATATGGTATAGGTTATTAATTTGAGAAAATAACATAACTATGTTTAATGAACAGATGATTTGTCCGGCTTGTGTCAAGTGTATGACACAGATGCGCAATGGGTAAGCCAGATTTTAAGCACTTTCAGTTGATCCATGTATATGGTACTGCCATACATGTTATTTTCTCTACTTGCAGATTGCTTGTACATTGGGTGAGAGCTGGTTCCACTGCAGCTGTGTTGGGCGACCACCAGTGAATGGCCACTTTTATTACCCAATGTGCATTTAAACATGTATAATGTAATATGGATCTGTCAATTAGACAGTTCCATATTACATCGGATTAATATGTCTTTTTTAACCGGCTATGTACCACATGCTTTTAAGGTAGCTTGATTGATTGATATAAATGTCAAAAAAAAGTGCCTTAATCCTACTATACCTGTTTTGTTTGGTTATTCGGAGTGTTTATGGATTGTGTGTGGGGCATGGGTATGTGTCACCCAGTGCAGCCTCAACACAGAATGGAGACATTGTGTCCCGGCCTTTTACAGCATCCACTATGGCTACAGAAGGGAGGAAAGCAGACTCATTACATAGAATCACCATAAAAGAAAAAACACCTACATCCTAACTTACTAAAGATAAGACAATATAAATAAAATAAATCAATAAAAGTATCAATATGATGGGCATCTACTGAACCCAGTAGGCAGACAGCTGGTGTAAAAAGAACTAAAGAGAAACATATAAACAGAACCATAAAATAACCCTTTTAAGAAACAAAACACGTTAGTTGCCAGCCCCAAATGTTGCATTGTATTGCTCATGTTGAAAACATTAGATGAAATAATATATAAGCCTACTTTCAAAAATACACACTCCCATAGCACAGTAATGCAGGAAGAATGGAGAATTCCAGCCTTACGATACTTTCGGGTCTCTATTACCAAGGCAAGGTTGTCTGTGGTCACATCAGTCATCACCTGAAACATACAAATAGGATTAACACAATACCCATTGCCGGTGTTGATTAACACAGGTTAAAAAGGCTGTAACCATGTCAAGCGTCACGAAACACACACAAGCTGTCATATAAGCGGAACATAAACTGGATAGCATGAGTCGCAGCTATTCAATGCTACACAATGAGGCTTAAAGTGCTATACGCATTACCAACAGTCTTTCAGTCTTCGGTTCCTTCTGTAATGGACACTGGCAACTGGCTATCACCCTGGTAGGATCACAGTCACAAAGTCAACCTTACGCTGCGCTCATTACAAATGCTGCCAGAGTAAATGCTGCAACAATCGACTCACGTATCTGTGTGAAAGGGAAAGTCCACCGCAACAACATACATACAGCAGAGTCAAGGAGTTTATCACTTCCTGCTTATCTGCTGCTCATGTGACCATGTCATGTAGTCACCTAGATTCCCACACCAGCAAACCATGACATTTGTCTTTTTTCAGACAAGCTCTTACAATCATTTTCAAACAATATTAAAAAAAATACAATTTCCTTGTGGATCTAGAGTGATGTACTATTGCACCAACAGAAAATAGAATTGCAGACTGCTCATCGCATGGCTGTGTGCCTCAGATGTTTCAATGACAAAAACAAAAATAATAAAAAACATTAAATGAAATATATTCCATAAAAGAATTACACCTGTCAGAATTACATCTGACAAGTACTGCTCTCAAGTTCAAAGGATGTCCATTTCAAAGTAGTTGCTGGACAAGCTCCACCACGTTTTTTTCTCGCCAACCTATTTGACTTGACTACGTTACTGTGAGTAACTTCAGTATTTGTGTCATATTAGATTATTGTTCCAGAAATAATGTTAGTGCAACTTCTACAGTGGGAAACTCGTTGAGCTGAACTTTGTTATTGTGGCTTTATGGTAACGCAACGTTGAATTTAAATAGTTTAATTTGACCACAAACAATTTAAAGTCACATCTGCATTTTAAGAGCAGCTGTTTAAAGTAGCATTACATCTCCTAAAGCTCTTTATTCACAGTATTGGTGTTGTAACGTGTTTCAGTAAAAACTAAACCAGTCAGCTACATTCAGTTTTTATATCGTTAATCTTAATTAGACTTCATTTGTGTGTTAAATAAGTGGACATGCAGAATTTTACTTTTGTTTGTCACAATAAATAGGAAGTGTAATTTTACACTTCCTACTTTACACCACCACCTACTTTACACCAAAATAGGTGGGGATGTTCACCACCTAATTCTATGATCTGATGAACTTTGAAATAATAAACTTTTATTTTTACCATGTAAAACTCTGAAGGAATTAACCTGGCACATGTATGACTTTACATATCTGTGTTGGGTTGAGTTGAGTTTTCCTCTAGGTGACTCAGACAGCCTGCACCAGTGGATGTTATGGTGGAAATTGGTCAACAAACGAGGTTCTGAGACAAGTTGTCTTTGTAAGTTTATTCAGGATCACGTGAAGCTGAACCGTCGACAAAGGGAATGAGTTCCGGATTGCCAAGGGGTTTGGCAGATAGATCAGGTCGAGGAGAACAGAGTTCAGTGACCTCAGCCACACAATTGTGAGGTTCGCCATCATCTGCAGTGGGAAGAAGAGTGGCAGGATTTAAGATGTTATAGTGTTCGACAGAAATGTTAGGCATGTCGAGAAGAACTGTGTGATACCTAAGCCACCTAGTTGGTGAGGTGTGTTTTTCAAGTAGTAACATGGAAACCACATGGGGAACAAGTAGGCGGAGTGGGCTGTAACCTACAATATCTTGCAAAGCAAGAACCACTTTTTCAGCAGAAGCCACAGCCTTCAAACAAATATGAAGACCTGCTGCCACGGGGAGAAGTAGGTGACAGGGCAAGTAGGTGACAGGGCGAAGTTTGCCATAGAGTCAGTCACCTTTAACATCAACAGTTTGAGTAAAAGTAAGCGCAGGGTTTGGCAAACCAAGAGTGGGTGCAGATTGAAGAGCACATTTCAAGTCACAGAAGGCGCAGAGGCCTTCCTCTGTCCATGTGAGTCGATCATGGAAGGAGGCCTTTTTCATGGGCCATGGTTCTGAGTGGAGATTCAAGAACAGAAAAGTTAAGAATAAAGAGAAAAATAGGTGTGCGCTCAGGAGAGCTCTTGCAAGGAACAATTACACCTGCCTTCAATTAGGAGTTGAAAACCAGTGTAATACCATAGATTGGTTCAGTGGATATTGATGTTGACACGGTCTATAATCTGATTTTGGTGTAATAGTTGCAGGTTCAGCATTTTTAATCAGACAAACATTGTACTATGTCGGGCCCACAGAGTACGTGGGACTTGCACTGCGGAAACCACAGACTTCCTGTACACATTCAGAGATTTGCTGTTATACACAGTGTCATGTTGTGTAGGCATCCAATCATCTGCAAATTGAAATTCTTTTACCCATAGACCCAAATCTTTCCATTCATCATTGATGTGTTTGGAAAGTGAGACATGAGAAACTGAGTCGGCCACATCAAACAATGGCAAAATCATGACCTTTGAACGTACCTCATGCCTGGTTTCACACTTTGTCTTGACCATAATGTATGTGAGTGTTCACATGCAGATCTTTTGGAGACATGTAGACAGTTTGTTTAGCTGTGTTAACAAGGTATGAAAAAATGTGAGTGATGTTGTTACCTTGTTGTGGCAATTGACCATGCCACGGGGCTCTCGCCACAGCAACCAGAGATGAACCATTCTACTTTTAACATATTTATTAAATCAGACACATTTAACAAACATAAATAAACTTAAAGCAGACTAGTTTTGCAGCTCAGTCTCTCGCTCAGTCCGGGTGTCTCTTGTCTGAGAGCCTGAGGCAGCTCCGATGCTGCCTCTTAAGCACGAGGACCAATCAGCTAACAGCTCTCACCTGCACTGATTGATCCTCTGTGGTGCAGGTGAGGGGACTCTCCCAGCCCCCTCACCTCCACACTTGTAGATGCCATTCATAGCGTTATAAAGGCAAATCAAGTTCATAGCTGAAAAAATTCACTGTTAATGCATGTGACTCAGGCCTAGAAATGATTAGGCCTTCTGGTGTGGAGACACCAGAAGGCCACTGCAAGCCTGCACATCAAATCTCTGCCCATTAGATTAACAGGACAACGATGGGACAATAGAAATGAATGTTTGAACAGACCACACACTAGGTCTGTGCAACATAAGGGTACAGTGTATTGCTCTGTGACAATGTCAAATGATGCACCTACTGATTTTACAGAGCAACTGCTTCATAGTGATATTCAACATATGTTCCCACTGGTGTGTGTGTACTATAAGTGTCTGTGTCATGCGTCTTATCTGTTTGTGTCGGATCCTGTTGCATCTCCCCGTCAGTCTCCTCCGCTCCCCCAGACAGTCAATCGCTTTGATGTTGATGCTGCCGTTGAAGATGAGGGCAGTCACGTGCCCAGTGTCCCTTTTACTTGCAGTAGAAACACATATCATCAGAGGTTGGAGCACGGCGAGGTGGTGCATAGTCCTGGAACAGGCCACTCTGACCATGTTCCAGAACACTGCTCAATCATTCACGTCCACGGCCTCTGAACAGGAATGATTGAGCAAAGTTCTGGAACATGGTCAGTGGCTTGATAGCATTGCATCTTCTTTCCTGATTTGTTTATCCTTTTCTTTCTCTCTCAAAAGTCTTTTAGCATGTGTAGCATGCGATGTAATGAGAGACAACTTCCCTGAATCCCAGGTAATGCAAGTGCGCTTCACTATGTCGGCGATGGGAGGGTCCAGCTTCCTGAAGACCATTCAGGAAGCTGTTTCACAGATGGGCTTCCCATGGAGTGACTATGTTGTTCTCCATGTCGGCAGGACGTTCCAGGCCACTGTGGTTGTGGTTGTTGTTGTTGGGGTGGACTGGTCGGAGCTGAGTTGAGATCGACACTATAGGAAAGACACTGAGAAGCAGACACACAAGCTTTCCTTTATTGTTGCTTTCTTTCCCTTTTATGTGCTTCATCTAACCACATACTGTAAGCTGTATGTACCAATTTACTCCATTCTTGTTTCTCTTTCTACCACTTTCTGTTTCTTTTCCCCTTTAACCTTTCATGTAGTTGTTTCAGCTGAGACAAACTAAAACTACCTCCTACTGGAAAACCACATTCTTTAATCCACCATTGTAATTGATCACATGACTCTTCACCATAGGTTTTCCACATGAGTGTTTGATTTGGGCTTATCCACCCAGAGTCAGAATTTGCATTGTTAATTTTACATAAAAAATTTCCCATCTCAGACTCGCTTGCTTAGTATGTTCAGTCTGCTCACACAGTATTTCAATTACTGTTCAGTTGAATCACCCGGTATTTTCCTGTACGAGGTTAACTTGTCAGAGGCTATGCCTGGTTTTCTTAAACTCAAGAAACAAAAGAGACAGGTCCAACCTTCTCCACTTAACTAACCCTGTTAGTTCTTTAACACTGTATTAGAATTCCCTGAATTCAAGTGTTAGTATGATAGAACAGACAACATACAAGCAATATTTAACCAAATTCTCACCAGTCTATTTTAGTCTGGACTGTTGCGCCAAGAAACAAACTGAATCAGGAGTCGGGATCCTCCGTCTCACCTTATCAGGGAGGTTGAGGCTGAAACACTTTAGATGTCCAGGATGATCAGTCAGCCAGTGACTCCCAGTTCAGTCACATCCCAGGCGAGTGATCCCACTTTTGACACATGACATTTACATTTTTCATTTAGCTGACGCTTTTATCCAAAGCGACTTACAATAAGTGCATTCAACCATGAGGGTACAAATCCAGAACAACAAGAGTCAAGAAAGTACAATTTCTTCTTCGTCATTGTAAGTTTATTTGTAAAAGCTTTCTGCAGAAAGGATCACACAGGCAAGGTGGAGGTTGCAAGTGAGATGCAAAGTGAAGTGTCGGTGCTTATATATAAGTGTCTCTGTGTGGGTTACCTACTGACCCAAAAACATGCGGGGGGAGGGGGGGTTGTGAATGTATTGTTCTGTGTCTGGAACATATAGTCTGTAAAGGTGTGACTTATAGGCTGCATCCTAAATGTTGTTGGAGAGGAAATTGTATCATGTATGGTTAGGGTGTTGTGTCAGTCAGCTGAGTTCTTCGAACAAAGGACAAACACAGTTAAACCAGAGTTCAATCAGGAGAGACTTGATTCTCAATTTAACAATGTTTATTTTGACAAACGCGCAGAAGTAATGTGAATGTTTACAGTCTTTGGCATTTTAGACCCCTGTGAGGTGTCATCAGGATTAGAAGGGGGTGGAGCAAAGCATCGAACAGGAATACCCCCTGGGGTCTAGACACTGGTGGTGGTTCATCAGTTAATCGATTGTTTTGGATGTCCCATATTCGTGAGAATTGTCCTATTGGACTTCGCCAATTGTGACATCCTCTGCCCTTAACCCTCAACAAGAGTAAAGAAAAACTACAAAAACCTTTTTGACAGGAAAAACGTAGAAACCTCAGGAAGAGCTGCATGCGAGGGATCCCTCTTCCAGGACGGAGAGAAGTGCAATGGATGCCACGATTAATAGGTATATTGTCAGGCAGTCTTGTTGATTTTTTAGTCCGCGATCAGCTCCCACCATGATCGGGTGCTGCCATGATCCACCGATACTATTGGGATCCATCATCAAGGTCCATGATCGCTGCCAACACAATGTGGGATTATGCATACGATCAGTTGAGGTCGGGATCCGGAAGAGGTGATGAATATTCTGCTGGAGACTGGAGGAGATTGGGGTGGAGGAGGGGTTATGCGAGTCACTGAAAGACGGCTGACTGTGGAAGAGAGGAGAAGGGATTTTTTAAGTTTGACAGGTGCTGAATGATTGGCTGAAAGAGACTGCGGCAGACCTGATTGGACATTTAGGAACACCCACATCAGCTGATTAATATGCAGGTTAGGTCTTCCTGACTGAATTTACGCTAGCTTCATTAGAGCAAAAGGTCACTATAGAATTCAGGTGATCTCAGGATCAACTTCTGCAAGACATGAATAGACAATAGGCTCACATGCTGGACAGTGGGTGCACCATTAAGTTTATGTTGAGCTGTACCCTAGATTGAAATGTCTGCTGTAAGCATAAACTAAGAAGTAATTTAGTAAATTTCCATTACAAAGTCCAACATAAGACAGAACTGGAATTCAACAAGACTGAACACTGAGTCATCACTTCAGCACTGACTGCAGGTACAGACCTGTTTTCTTAACTTACAATCAAAGCAAAGTATTGCACATAATACATAATGCATGGAATTATATATGCAATACTATTAATGTGGAAGAACTCCATACTGTACATTCATTGTCTTGGTAGTACACTGTTTAATCCAAAACCATATTCAAATACATAGTTGAATATCCACAGAAAATAAGGACACAAACTTTGTTTAAAAGTAACACTTCCTCTACAATAATGCCATACTTTTATGTTTCCTGTTGTTTTATTAGGGACAGACGAGCCTGAAGGACACAGCTGTGCTGACCGTGTTCTGTCTCTTATGGCAAAGAAGAAAAATAAAACACTGGATTTATATCTAAAGTGTATCAAATCAGAAAGTAAAGGATGAACATTGTTGTGATAACCGTGTTAATCTTTTTTTACCAACCATAATGAATATAGAAATTGACTCAATATTATCCATGACACTTGACTGCCAACTCTAAACAGTTGCAGGCCATCTTTAGTTAAGGGAGGAAAACATGAAGTGTTGTGCAGAAGAAGCTGGTGCAGGTCATCCTCATGTTGACCAGCCTGAAGCTGCTGATCTCCACCATGTTGCTGCTGCCACAGTGGATGCTGAGGACATCAGGTGCTGCAGTGCTTCATGTAATGAAAAGAAGAAACTCACTAAAGGATGTTTTATGCTGAAATCCCTGGGGATTTTCAGATTAAAGACAGTCTGTGAATACAATTAATAATAATTACTACACTTTTGACACATGTAATATCAGCTGTGTTAAGCAGCCAAGACTGGTTCTTACAGTTTATTCTGTGTTCAGCAGGTGGAAGCACCATAGATCATCTCAGCCAGAACTGATGTACTGAAAGAAATAAACATATTGTACAATTATATAAAATGTCTTTCTACCTCATCTGTAATATTCAAGGTGATAATCTCTCAGTGTTGTAGATAACAGTCCACATCAAGTCCCTCGACTTCTCTGTGTCAAAACAGATAAATATATAATAATTATGAGAACTGTTAACAACAGTGGTGTGTGGAGATTATAGAATACTTAACACACGACTCTTTACTAAAGTGATGTGAAAACTCAGACTGAGTTAGTTAACTTGCTTCAATCTGTTCATTAGACGTGTTAAATAAATGGTAAATTAACACAATTACATATTAAAAACGACTTGAAGCATTTAAGCAAATTTAGTATGATTATGATAATAGATAAAGCAATAGGTTTTGTTGTTGTAAAGTTTCAAGGTAACTTACCTCTTGTTAAGTTCGTTGTGACGACCACGACCATCCCGAAGCATATACACCACAGTACTAGCCGGTTAGCAGCAGCTGGTAGCATGTAGCCTAGCTCCTTAGCCTGAGCTAACCTGAGCTATGTCGGCGTGGCTCAGCTGTCAGTCTTCACTCAGCTCACCTCAGCTCCACTCTCGCTCCTCCTATTTGCCCATTTATTGGTTAGCCAGGAACTAGGTCAGCACTGGCAAGATGGTGCTGGGTGAAATGCCCACTGAGACACTACGTCCATCTTTATTTACAGTCTATGGTTCTCTCTGACAGAGCACCACCTTTGTTGTTTCCAACAGTTGCAACACTCTTTTCCCAGTGGCCTCCTTTGAACTGTACAGAGACAACACACTTTCTTTGTCTGACAGATTCGGCTGTAGTGCCATGGATGTAGAGAAAGCAATCAACTATGTACTTTGGCTCTAGGAGAATGGCTTTATGAGCCATTGTTTCGATGGGAGGCTACATGTAGTCCTTTGTAGGTAGGATAAAAGAACCAATCCTCATTAAAAGGTCAAGCAGGCCTCACTTTACTCCATTGTGCCCTGGAGAGCCTTCTCAACAGCTGATCTCTCAACAGGAGGGAGGAAGTTGAGAAACGATGCCTCACTGGCATGACAACATGATCTAGTAATCCCTTCACCCAGATCCGTGAAGCTGCTTGCCATTCAGGCTCACAGAAATCTGGCCTCAGCCTTGGTACTCACTCTGTTTCCCCTTTACACTGACTAAGAAATTGCTCCCAGAATGCAGTGTAAACCTCCCTTGACACTCCAGCATCATCAATAGCTTTTTCATTTACAAAGTCCAGTTTGCACTGCTGCCTTATGTATTGATGGTAGATGTAGTGAAGGCAGGCCATTAGCTGAAGATGATGGGAGCTGTAAATCCTGCACAGGTCCTCCAATGCAACTAGTTACTCTGAAGGATGAATAAAGTAGACAGTATTAATTGACAGCAAACAGTTTGACCCCTAAAGTCTAAGATGTGATACAGAAATAGTCTTCTGAGCCTGTCTTCCATTTGAAAACAGGAATACTCATGAAAGTCAAAAATCTGTGTAAATAAAAACTGCTGCACAATCCCAGAAATCTCGGTCAAGTCATTGTTCTTCTGCGTCTCTCAAGTCTTTGTTCTTCTGTCTCAGTCAAGTCTTTGTTCTGCTTCGGTCTAGTCTCAATGTTTGGGTGAGAGGGATTTGATCTCATGACTCAGAAAGGTTCCTTTTGTCGAACAAATTGCAATTTAGATTTTTCCCGTGAAACATAAGAGTGCGTACTTGTGAGTAATGGCATGGAATGATAACTCCTGCTTTTCATAATGATTCAAAAACTGTAATGCCTTTAATGGCTTCAGTTTTCATGGATATTGCTGTTGGCAGGGCCGGAAATCAGATTTAGGTGTTATAACTACAGTTTCAGCAGTTTTTGTTAAGCCAACGTCATGTTTGCCTTGAGCCCACAGTGTCTTAGGGATTTCCTGTAGAGCGGAGAAGTTTGCAACATCTATTGAGATTAAAAAATGATTAGTCAACAACAATAAAGATGAACAGTTCTCTGCGTGTGCGCTGTAACACCAAAAACTTCTCATATGCATGCAGTTGGGCGGGAATATAGTACGGATGCATTCTTGGTAGTGAATCTACCAAGAGTCTTTCCATTTTTCTACTTCCTTATACTTTTCTTTCTTATCACGTCCTTGTTTATTCTGTCTCTGTCAGCCGGGTGACCTTCCTTTTTTTTTGACTCCTAATTTCCTTCTCTCTTGTTTTCATCACACACTCTTTCATTCACACTTGTATCAGACTTAGTGCTGTGTCACCATAGTTCCTTCACATGAAGTTCATATTAGGACTACCCAGATCAGTTCTATTACCCAAATCATCATGTTTTTCATTTACCTATGTAAAGAATTTTAATTTTTTATTTTAAATATTAGTTACCTTAAGTCTTCGATCAATCTCCAAAACGCTATCGTAAGGAGCAAAATAGGAAATTTAGTAATATCCACACATTCAGACCATCTTATCTGTCAAGTCTTTTTATTTCAGTCAGTCTTTTGGTAACATCTTATGGTCTTGGCGTCTTTTAATTTGTGCCCGATTCAAGCAAGGGTGTGTCTGGTTAGTTAAACTCCCCACTCGTCAGTGGAGGCTGCCCCTTCCTCAAGGATCACACCCTAATCCCAGATTAGGTTGCACGGATGCAATCTATTGCATGAATCGTCTGTCTTTTCTCCAATCTGAATTAGTTTTAAGGGACCGTGTGTCACAGACTTTAACTGGCACCCATCCCGCGCAGGTCCCGGACCTCGCTTTTTACCTCGTTTCTGTTGCGCCAAGACAGGGTCCCAGACCCCTCAAACACAACTTTTCCAACCTTTGTGGGTCCCAGACCTCTCACGTACAAGTTTTACAACCTTTTTTCATTCCCTTTATTTCCCATTGCTTCTCCTCTCTGCACACTCACAATCTATATCAATGCCTATATAACTAATGCAGAATTTGTTTTAACAGGTTTCTGCTTACCTTTTAGTTTGGGGCCCTGTGAGTATGTGGAGAATCGATTGGAGCAGCCTCGACCTTGGGGTCTCCAGTCTTTCTGGTCAAAACTTCTCTTCGGGATCACGTCGGGGTCACCAATTTTTGTTGTGTTCTTTTATCCCGAGATATGAGAAGAGTCTCGGTTTGGTTCAACAAGTATTTATTTAGAAGCAATGGAAATTACAGCATAGCTATGGGCACTCAACGCACAGCCCCTGCCAAATCAGTAGCGCGAGGTAGTCAAGAGTCACCCCGAATGGATGGCGGGTGCATTACTTATAATAGTAGGTAAAACTTCATTGGTCAATAACGAGGGGGAGTCGCCGTAGTATTAGACTTTGGCTTTCCCTTGCTGGTGCGCAGGCGTGGTCCCCAGCCTATTGGCACTGGAATTGAATGATGAGGAGCCGCTCCCAGTTTCTCCCCTCCTTTGTAGCATCAGGGCAAATCTTCACATTTCTGATAGTGTTTTAAAAACAAGCCTTGATGGTGTTGTTGTAGATTGGAGTGAGGAATATTGTGTTCCTGCTTTAACGGCTGTATGTTCTGTGTATGTAAGCATGCGCCTTTTCTATCTGCCCTTCAGAACCTGGGGCAGCTGCTTGAATTCTTTCTAGGGCATAGGTCACAGTTTCTTATGAGCACAGTGCATTCATGTATGTGTGATGTCGAATAAAGCTAAGGGAATACTGTAATATATAAAAGGTTAGGTATAAGGACAAGTTTAAGTACAGTGTATTGTATGCCACGAATTACAGTCCTAACACAACTGCAAGTCCAAACAACAACCACGGTCCCTAACAGCAGCTGCAGCAGCAGTAGCCACAGGCCCCAACAGCAGCAGCATCAGCAGCCACAGAACTCAACAGCAGTCACAGGCCCCAACAGTAACCAGAGGCCCCTACAGCAATGACAAGCCCCATTAGCAGCCAAAGGCTGCAAAAGTGGCTACAGCAGCAGCCACAGGCCCCAGTGAGTGCCATGGTTCTCAACAGCAGCAGCAGCCACAGGCACCATCAGCAACCACAGGCACCAACAGCAACCACAGGCCCCATCAACAGCAGCAGCAGCAGCAACAGAAGCCATTAGCATCGGTCCAAGGACAGGTTCTGTCCTTGGACCGATACTCTTCACCTTATATGCTCCCTTTAGGCAGCATCATCAGAAAGCACCTCATACACTTCCATTGTCATGCAGAAGACCCTGCTGTACATATTTATAAAGCCTGATGAATTTAATCACTTAGTTCAACTTAAGGAATGTCTCAAGAACATCAAGGCCTGGATGACCCAAAACTGAGGTCATTGTAATTGGCCCTTAACATCTCAGAGAAACACTGTCTGACCAGATAGTCACATTGGATGGTGTTAGTTTGGCCCCTAGGTCCACTTTAAAGAACCTTGGAGTTATTTTAGACCAGAACATGTAATTTGACCCACTTATAAAACAAGTTTCAAGGACAGCTTTCTTCCACCTGCGCAATATTATGAAATTTAGGAACCTCCTGTCTTTGAAAGATGCAGAGAAACTCCAGTAAGCACAGTTAATGTCCAGTTCGCAAGGAGCCCAACTGTACCGATTGGTATCTCTCTCTCTCTCTCTCTCTCTCTCAGCACGGTGCGCACGCTCTCCTTAAAGGGAAGGATAAGGGAAGATAAAACAATGTATGTTGAGTCAAGCCCTGTTTACAGATCACCAAAATACCAAATGCACACAGTCAGGCTCCCTGCGAACTGGACATTTACACTTTGAACGGTGCGCCATGGTGCACGAAGATAGAGCCCTATGTTTTTATTGACTGGTAATTACAAACGTTTCGACCACAGTGTGTCCTCAGAGTCAGTGCAGTGTGTGTTAAACCAAAGCTCATTATAGAGGCTTCATCATGCGAAAATTTAATTAAACGTTCCATCGCTCATCCAAGAGGCTTCACTTCAGTCTTGTTAGTAAAGAAGAGATTCATAACTCGTGGCCGTGACTTATCTTGTTCCCACATGTTATTATTTTGTGCTCACCCAATATTTTTTTCCCCAAATGTCACCATAGATACTGCTTATAGAGAAGACAATTTTAGGGTCAAAATATTTAGAAGACGTGGCTTTTAAACAATGGCTCCAATATCTACTTCAGAGTATAAATATATATCTAGTTGTCTTAATTGTGGCCATTTTAGATGAATTACTAAAACATGGTGGTACAGACACATACTGAAATCTGACAACAATTAGACAATAATCACTATATGATTCATTCAGAACAATACATTGTTTGAAATAGCATGATTATATTATTTTATTTAATAAATTAAGCTTAGCTGGCATGCACAAAATTCACAGCCATGTGAGTCTTTCTCCAAACATTTTTTCAAGACCCAGCTACAGGTTCTTATTTGAGGATATATGTAGACCATATTGTTGTATTATGTGTATTATCTAGCTTACAATTATTTATTTAAACTTTTTTTTTACTTAATAATAATTACTATTGTGCTGCAGGCAATAGTCTAACAATATTTCCCTGATAGAATTCGGAGCTAATCCCTGACTTATATTTTTATTTATTTTTTGATGAACAATATAGTAGGTAAGTGAAAACTAAAAACTATTGCCTGGCCTCAGGCAAAAAAATAATATTAAATTATCAATAAGTAACCTGAACAGCATAAATACTTTGAAATGTTTAAGGGGCTTATAATCTACATTAACCTTCCTCCTCCATTTAACAGTGCTCTCCAAATGGCTGCATGCTGGAGGAGAAAAATTAATGGCCCACTGCAGAAAAGGCACAGATGGACAAAGCCAGCTGGCTATGTAAGTTCACCATTTCGAGCTGATTGCAGCAAATTTATTTGCATGTCCTGAAAGACTTTTGCATAATAAACATACTTGTCTTGTAAGAGATCCAAATAATTTTTTTGAAAAGAACAACTGCCAGCCACATAATATGATAGGGCTAAATATGAAGATGTCTTACCTCCTTTCTTAATCTTGTATTGTTTACAGATGGAAAAGGGTGATGAGGAAAGTTCAGGTATGTTGTAAATCTCATACACTGTTGATGACACATGATGAAAATTCTCAATAATATTAATTCTGGTTTTATTTATCATCTACTTTATATGTGAACAGAATCTGTTCTATTGGAGCCAAACGCTGACAACCACATACCTAATTGTTCAGAAGTGGAATCAAATCTGGACCGCTTTGAAGATGCTGTTCATGCTGTTATAAATGCTGTTATAAATGTGATCAAGATCACATTTATAATAATGAAGACAATGAAAACGGGTAAATGTTAGATTGTTGTTTAGATTCGCCTAAATAGCATAATAAATGTGTTAAAAGTGAATACTTACCCACCTTCAAACAATTATTTTGCACAGTGGGTGGTCTGGTTTCATGGAGGGCTGGACCTTTGATGACACATTGCTGTTTAATGAGCCTCAGACTGATTTGGAGAAGAACCCTTAACTTCAAAAGACTCAGATCAGTTGTCTGTGTTAAGATTCCCCTCTCTCCTGCGCCTACAGAACCAGTCTGAACTGGTTCTGAGAGACAGCCCTTAGTCCTCCTACATAAGATCCTTGCATTTGACTGTTCTCCATCTTCACTCTGAGATCCTTGTGACTCTTTGTGTTGATCCTTTCTGCAGAAAGTCCCTATTAAAATACACGTAGATAACTTTGGTGTTTCTAGCCTCTTGTATTTCCAGATTTCCATCACAGCACCTTCTTTTTGGCTTGTTTATGATAATATCATGAGTTGGCCCATTTTTTGTTAATCTGGTGGATGCTGTTTTACCAGATTCATCTGGCTGTTTGTGTTTATGGATATGAACCTGCAAAGCACCTTATTTCTACTTGGAAATGTTGTTGAAGGCTTATTTACTATTATTGTGATGGATACTGTTTCAAGATGTTCAGTTTACATTATGCATTTTGGGATATGGACCTGCTGTAACTACCTAATTTATGCTTGGAATTGTTTTTGATAGTTTCCTGAACAGGTTCATTTATTGTTAATCTGATATCTGAATACTATTATACTATTTTCAACTTGTTTTCTACATTTGTGGATATGGACATGTCAGAAAAACAGTCTAATTTTTTTGTTTATGTTTTTTATGTAACTTTTGCACTTCTGTATCAAAGCTTGATAGTCTTCCTGTGTTTTGGAATGGAGTGACAGTCTATAACTGATTATATAAAGTGAAAGAAAAGAGATGCGTGTGTGACTGTTTACCTGTGGAAATATACATTACTGTTTTTCATTTTTAGCCATTAATTGATCAATATTCTGTGCGGCCCTCACACCCCCGTGATTTTCTTATTTGGCCCACTTGCTACTGAAGTTAAATAGCCCTGCCCTAGGTATTTGCATGTGTGTTATAAATCGTGAGTGCTTGTGTTGTGATCTTTGATATAGTGGATTCTTGTTAGGATAGTAGTCATTGATTAACATTGATGTTATTATCTTTAATAAATTCTAGTGTTTTTACAGCTGGATTATGATAGTGCTTGAACTTAAAACCTTCACTGTTCATTATATCATCATTGTTGGTCCCTGATACGAGGGTGGTGCCCCGTCTTTTATAAATTACAAATTTAATTATTCTTAATTGATCATTTTATTGTTTTTCATTTATAATTGAATTATTCTTAATTGATAACTTAATAATTTATCATTTATCAATAATAATCATATTTTATGATTATTAATACTTAGCCAACATCAAGTCTACCTACTATTGCACAACAGTTATTTGTTTTGCGGCTTTTTCATGGAACACAAAACATACCAATGCAGATGATCAGTGCGGTGAAGCTCGTAGAGTCTCTTCCTTCAATTGCCCAAACTGTTAAACCGAAATGTGTCATAGCAGAATTCTATGCAAGAATGTCAAATGATTACAGTTTCTGTCCAGAAACCAACAAAATCTCAAAGGACACTTTAATTTGAGCATGGAGTGATCATTTACTTAAAGGAAATCATCTGTCTGCATTGGAGAAGTATGCTGGACATCCTATTAAGAACTCAGTCAAGGCATTTAACAGAGCTCAAGTAGGAAAAGCCCAGCAAACGTCCAGGAACTACAAGAAAGGCAAAAGACGAACAACTTCACTGTAGTTTTTTGGAATGGTGAGGAAACAAAGTATGGCCATGTACAGTTCTATTTGATCAGTGAAGAACTTGGTCCCAACTCCAGACTAGCCATTGTGAGTGAATTTAATAGTGCGGGTTTCCATTTATTGAAGGATGATGTGAATAATGGTACATGTTTCCACATAAGAGCTCTCCTTGAATTCCCTTTCAACGCAACTGTTGTTGCAATCAAACATATTCTAGGTAAAGTTGTTTTCCTAGATTTGACATCGATGCCAAGCATTGTCTTTGCAGCATATTTTCCAAACACTCTGGAGAAGGATTAGGAACAGACTGTATACAGTTCCAAACACTGAACAAATTTGACTATCTTGACAAAAATCTTGACAAAAGTTTATTTTAAAAGACAATATTTAAGACATGTATGGAGAGCTGTAAATCGGATGAGAAAAGAGGACGTGGCGAATTAATGTAAATGTATAAAAGTATTATAGTGAATGTTGTTGAAATTGTTGTATCAGTTCATTGGTGTTCTGTTCCTTAATTAATTAATTTCTAAAGAGCTTTCCAAAGTGCTCCAGTTGAGTGTGATAATAAATTGGAGACATGAAATTTGCAATATGTTCAATTCCATTTTTTTTCTTCACAGTAACTAACAGGAAGAATCACAAGATGCTAGAAGTCATAGCTGAAATTTATTGGAGCTTATGTTGATCCAAGATTTTAATTACACTTATTTGAGATCATTTAGAAACCTCGTCTTTTGATCAGAGTAAGACAGATGAGTTTACATGCAGACATTTCTCCTGATGTCATCATGAGAAAAACAGACATATTTGAGAATAATCATGAGATGCAAGGAGTCATAGCTGAGGGTTCTTTGAGGTCTTTCCATGATCTCAAGTTCCCATTTTCAGTAGACTTTAATTAGACTTATTTAAGATTATTTAGAGATGTCTTGTTTTGATCAGAGAATTTGACCGTATGTGGTTGTTTCTCCTTAGTTGAATTTGATAAAAGAAACAACCATGAGATCTCTTCTTGGATATTGCTTTCCTATGGGGAATGAAGACATTAGTTTTGGTTTGTTATTACATAATGCACCATATTATCACATTTCCGCAACCCATGCATTTTGTAATAACTACTGTATTGCAAATTGCAGAGAAATGTATTACATATTGACTTCATGCTGTTTATTACAAAATGTGTCTGATTATTATATGATGCAGGTGTTATTACATAATAAAGTGAAAATGTATTACATTTTCACTTTATTAGTAGGGCTGTCAAAACTAATGCGTTAACGTGTGATGATTCATTTGTGGAATTAACGCATGCACCCATACCTGCCCCCACTCACTCACTCAGAGCGACACACATAGTGAGATCAGAGCTTGTTCACATTAAGCAGCCGGTCAGTGACAGTAAAACACAGAGTTGCTCTGGTCACAGCTGCTCAGTGATCAGCTGCATCATGATCAGAGCAGAAGCTGCAGTTGGTTTGTACCGAGCTGGAGTTTCTGTGTCCTCCTCCACTCTGCTCTCACATGAACTAATAAACTCTCATCACTAGTTATCAGGACCTGATAAGTACATGAAGTCACTTAGTGTTTGTTTGATTCACTCCAGAGTTTATGAGGCTGCATTTAAACATCATGAAAATGACTCTTCAACATTTTGTGCTCAGTACAACACAAGACATGACGCTCACAGGACTGTGTGTTAAAATGAGCAGAGCGACACGCAGACATGATCTGACACCATGGATTCATAACACATGACCAGACGTTTGTCACCTAAATCCTCCCAATAAAAGATTAACTATGAAAATGAACTAGTTAATTTTCACCTGCATGAACTGAACTTGGAACTCGTTCTTTTTAAGTGTGAACTGGCTCAACATTGCTTCTACAGATGGGCTCAGATTCAGATTTCACATTCACATTTAATTGTGTAAAGATTTGGTTGTTTGTTTGATTTAAAAAGAAAACAAAAAAGTTTTATTCAACCATCTTATATTTGCAAAAAAAAAGAGCAAAGGCTAAGATGCCCCAATTGTTAAGGATAAAGTCTTTGAGTTTGATAAAAAAAAGAAAAATGTTCTAAATAACATCATACTATGTTTGCTCAGAGGCATAGCAAAGAGAGAGCCACATTTAATTATGCTGTGGTATGTTTTAGTTTGATTTTATTTTTCAATCTTGATAACTTTCATTTTGACTCGTCATCAATGAAAAAACAAATGTTAAATGTATATATCCGCCTAAAATGTAAAAATTTTAATACTGAAGAAGCCGGAGTAGATGAAAAAAATGTGCATTTTATTAATAAAAATGCAAAAAAAACCCTAAATCATACTAGAGAAAGAAAAAGAGCACAAAACTAGAAAACTCTGCAGCCTCACTGCAAGCTGCCAACTCCTCTCTTCCCCTCTCACTACTGAGGTTATAGACTCACCTGCCTGGAATATACCATCTGTGCTAGTAAGTATAAGGTGAGCTAAACAGAAAGACAAAAATAAACCACACTCAAGACAGCCGGGAGCCCAGGGCGACTGGGTGACTGTCCGGAGGGGGCATAGTGCTACCCTTAAAAAGCCCACGATTAAAAACCCACCAGCTCACGTTTCAAATAGATTTTCTCCACTCAGCGACACACCCATTGAGAAGCAAACTCTGGTCATTGGCGACTCGGTTCTGAGAAACGTGAGATTAGAGACACCAGCGACCATAGTCAATTGCATCCCAGGGGCCAGAGCCGGCTACATCGAATCTAAACTGAAGCTGCAGGCTAAAACTAAACGTTAATACAGTAAGATCGTAATTAACGTCGGCAGCAACGACTCCCGGCTTTGCATGTCGGAAGTCAATAAAGTTAATGTTGAGTCGGTGTGTGCTTTTGCAAAAACCATGTCGGATACAGTAATTTTCTCTGGCCCTCTCCCTAACACAACAGGTGATGACATGTTTAGCCGCATGTTGTCTTTTAACCGCTGGCTGTCGAGGTGGTGTCCTGTAAATGGTGTGGGCTTTGTAGATAATTGGCAAACTTTTTGGAGGAAATCTGGTCTTGTTAGGAGAGACGGCGTTCATCCCACTTGGGATGGGGCATCTCTTTTATCTAGGAATATTACCCAGTCTATTAAATGACAACCCAGAGTTGGGACCAGGAGGCAGAGCTGCAGTGCTAAACACTTCTCTGCGCTCCCTCTGGATCAGTCACACAACCACCAACCTATAGAGATTGTGTCTGTCCACCGTCCCATTAAATTATTTAAATCAAACAATAACAGAGGGAGAATTCTACAAAGAAATCTAATAGAAATTAACACAACCTCTGCAACAACTCAGGAAACAAAGACTTTTAAATGTTTATTGTCCCTCACTGAGACCTGGCTGCATCCTGATGAATATGTCAGCCTAAATTAATCTACTCCCCCCAGTCATGTAAATTCACACGTTCCCAGAGAATTCGGCCAAGGAGGTGGAGTTGCTGCTATTTTTAACTCCAGTCTATCAATTAATCCTAAACCTAAACTAAGCTACAACTCATTTGAAAGTCTTGTTCTTAGTCTTCCACGCCAATCTAAGAAACACCAACAGCCAATCATATTTGCTGTAGTTTACCGTGCTCCTGGGGCTTATACAGAATTTTTAACGGAATTCCCTGAGTTTTTATCAAACCTAGTCCTAAAGACCGATAAAATTATTATTGTTGGTGACTTTAATATCCATGTTGACAATAATAAAGATAGCCTTAGCATAGCATTTATTTCAATATTAGACTCAACTGGTTTCAGTCAGTGTGTACACCAACCTACTCATTGTTGTAACCACACACTTGACCTTATATTATCATACGGTGTCAAAATTGAACATCTTACAGTACTTCCGCACAATCCAATTCTATCAGACCATAATTTAATAACCTTTGATTTTTCACTATCAGAATATATGCCACTAATAAAAAACTAATTTTCAAGATGTTTACCTGATAGTGCTGTAGCTAAATTTAAGGAAATAATTCTGATTACATTTAAACCCGTATTATCCGTCAATATAAACAACAAATTCATTAAAAACCTTAGCTCCACTGAGATTGACCATCTCGTCGATATCTCTGTAGACTCATTACGATTAATATTAGACTCAATAGCGCCTTTAAAAATGAAACATATAAAACATAGTAAATTAGCTCCGTGGTATAATTCCAAGACACATGACTTAAAACAAGTATCAAGAAAATTAGAAAGGAAGTGGCGCTCCAGCAACCGTGTTAAATATCTCCTAGACTAGAAGAGTAGTGTTAAAGCATATAAGAAGGCCCTCCACAAAGCAAGAGCTGCCTACTATTCGAATCTAATAGAAGAGAATAAAAACAACCCCAGGTTTCTTTTCAGCACTGTAGCCAGTATTCCTCGATGCCTAAATAGCAATATCTTTATGACCTTCTTTAATGATAAAATTCTAACTATTAGAAATCAAATCAAACATCTCCTGCCCTTAATTGGCACTAATACCCTACCAAGAGCAGAAATCTCAGAAACGGCTAAGAATCCTACCAATTATTTAGACAGCTTCTCTCTGATCACTCTCTGATCACCCTTGATCAGCTGACCAAACTAATATCATGTTCTAAACAACTTGTATCTTAGATCCCATTCCTACAAAATTACTTAAAGAAATTCTGCCCCTAATTGATAGCACGTTACTGAACACAATCAATCTGTCATTATCGTCAGGATATGTACCACAGTCCTTTAAAATAGCTGTAATGAAACCCCTTCTCAAAAAACCCACCCTGGACCCAGAGGTTTTAGCCAATTACAGACCAATATCTAACCTCCCCTTCCTGTCTAAAATCCTAGAAAAAGTTGTAGCCAATCAGCTGTGTGAGTTTCTCCAGGAAAATAATATATATGAAGACTTTCAGTCAGGGTTTAGAGCCAATCACAGCACAGAGACAGCCTTGGCAAAAGTCACTAATGACCTTCTAATAGCTTCAGATCAGGGATTTGTGTCTGTCCTTGTTCTGTTAGATCTTAGTGCAGCATTCAACACAATTGACCATAACATTTTACTACAGAGACTAGAACAGTTAATTAGCATTAAAGGAACTGCCCTAAACTGGTTTAAATCCTATTTCTCTGATCGCTCCCAATTCGTGCAAATTAATGATGAGTCATCTGTGCGCACCAAAGTTAACCATGGTGTTCCACAGGGCTCTGTGCTCGGCCCAATTTTATTCTCATTATATATGCTTCCACTCGGAAACATTATCAGGACACACTCTGTCAATTTCCACTGCTATGCGGATGACACCCAGTTATACTTGTCAATAAAACCTGAACAAAGTAATCAAATAACTAAACTCCAAGCATGTCTCAAGGACATAAAAACCTGGATGACCCGCAATTTTCTCTTATTAAACTCAGATAAAACAGAGGTTCTAAACACCTTAGAGATACATTATCTAATGATATAGCTGTGCTAGACGACATTGCCCTTGCTTCCAATAAAACAGTCAGGAACTTGGGAGTGATCTTCGATCCTGATTTATCCTTTAATTCACACTTAAAACAAATTTCTCGGACTGCCTTTTTCCACTTGCATCTCCAAAATCAGACATGTCCTTTCTCAAAAGGATGCAGAAAAACTAGTCCACGCCTTTGTTACATCCAGACTAGATTATTGTAATTCATTATTATCAGGCTCCAGCAGTAAGTCGTTAAAGACCCTGCAGCTTGTCCAAAATGCCGCAGCACGTGTCCTGACAAGAACCAAGAAAAGAGACCACATTTCTCCAGTATTAGCTTCGCTACACTGGCTTCCGGTTAAATCTAGAATAGAATTTAAAATTCTCCTCCTCACCTTCAAGGCCCTTAATAATATGGCACCATTATACCTCAAAGAGCTGATAGTACCTTATCAACCCACTAGAGCACTGCGCTCCCAGTATACAGGCTTACTTGTAGTCCCTAAAGTCTCTAAAAATAGAGTAGGAGCCAGAGCTTTCAGCTATCAAGCTCCTCTCCTGTGTAATTATCTCCCACTTTCAATTCGGGAGGCAGACACCACCTGTATATTTAAGAGTAGGCTTAAAACCTTCCTTTTTGAAAAAGCTAATAGTTAGAGCTGGTGCAGGCTTGTCTTGGACCTGCTCTTAGTTATGCTGCTATAGGTCTAGAAGGTCGGGGGACACATGACACACAGAGCTTCTCTTTCCAGCTTCTCATTCCTCTTCTCAATCGTTATCACATCAAAGTAATTCATATCTCATCAATACATGTTACTGACTTGACTTCTTCCCCGGAGTCCCTTTGCCTTATTGTCCGCAGATCCAGCACCGCATGGATTAGGATCTGTGGATCACGTATCAGAGATTGTAATGGTGGATCCAGTTTGACGGATTCTGTATCGTGCTGGCTGATCGTGATAATATAGGCGGATCCTTTATCGTGTTGGCATCGGAAAATGGTGGTGGACCACGACCAAGGTGGCAGCTGATGATGGATCCTAATGGCGACAGTGAACAATGACTGTGGACTATAGTGGCATCCGAACTTGATGGTGGATCATGATCTTGCTGGCTGCTGACCATAGACTATGATTGCAGCAAGACTGCTTGATACATAGTATTTCTCAGATACTTGACCATTAATGACATTAATCCACCAATTCACTGACCTTCAGTTATGCTTCTAAAAGGTCTACCCTTATCAATGCTGCTAAAACCTTGATGATGTTCTCCTTCACATTTTACATCTATTGCACTTCTGTCTGTCCTGGGAGAGGGATCCCTCACATGTGGCTCTCTCTGAGGTTTCTACGTTCTTTTTACCCTGTTTTTTGTAGTTTTTCCTCACTCTTGTTGAGGGTTAAGGGCAGAGGATGTCACACCATGTTAAAGCCCTATGAGAAAAATTGTGATTTGTGAATATGGGCTATACAAATAAAATTTGATTGATTGATTGATTGACTTCACCCATTCTCTGTCACCTTGAGTCTGCCCAGCCCCTCCTTTCTCAGAGACCTGATCCTACACACCTTTTATCACTGTCCCTGATTGACCTGCTGATCTGACCCCATGCACATATCTAAAAAACAACAATCAAACAGAGCAACATCACAGACATAATAAAATAAACTGTCAACACATACTTGCTGTAAAACACACAACTCAAAACCAGATTATCTATATAATCTAATTGATCATCATAATTCTAATAGTAATCAAATGACCAAATGTTTTAATATAGGGAGACAGGGCCAAGTGAAAAAGGAGGAGAAAGCACCCTTTTCACACAGGGTAAGAACTTGATTGGGAGACAAGGGTGAAAGAGGAAAGATAAGGGGATGAAGTTGAAGTTGATGGAAATATAATTACAGGTGGGTTGGAGAATGAGGAGCGTATGTAATCTATCTTTTTTGTAAAATAGTTGACAAAGTGGCTTGGTAGAAGGGTGGAAGGAAGAGGGGGGGTTCAAGGAGGTTGAAAAAAGATGGAGATGAGTTTTTTGGGGTTGGAAAATGAGGATTGTATTTTAGTTTGATAAAAGGAGCTTTTGGCTCCAGAAATAGAGGCAGAGGAGGAGGAGAGAAGATATTGCTAAGTGAGCAGGTTATCCGGGTGTTTAGATTTTCGCCATTTCCTTTCTGATGCTCGCATAATGGCTCTGTCGGCACGCACAGAGTCAGGGGATTGGCAAAGCTGAGACTAGTTGGCCAATCAACTCTCCCTGGATTCAAAAGGCAGCCGCAGAGCTGCCAGAGTAGAGACACGCAAGGGAGACGCACTTGCCAGCTCTTTCAGCTGGCAAGTTTACATTTGTGTAGATTTATGTTTGTTCGTGCTGTGTGGATCTAATAAAGATGCTGAAAAGTGACCCCTTTGTCTCTGGCTGTGTGTGGGAGAGCCCCTTGGCATTGACCTTTGCCACATAGGGTCAAGGTGTTTACCAGCTTTATGAGTAGGAGGGGAAGGATTGAGTGAGAGAGCAAAGAGAGAGAGTAAAGGTCAGACGACTTCTCTGTCTGGACGTTGAAATCACCAAGAATTACAAAATCACAAAAAATAAATATTATTTTATTGCTTAAGGCAAAACTATTTACTTACCTTAAGCTCTTTGTTATGTATTTAGCTGCCCTCCTATCTCCATCTTATTGTTTTAAATTTCACAATATGTCTTCATATTGTAGGTATGAACGTTTTTCACTGCCGTGCTGTGGTGTAACACCTACCACTTCCTTGACATTGTCCCACAATGCCTTCTTTGCTACTTTATGATTTTAACCAGAAGGAGGCTGTTACATTTATACAGGAGTCTGAAAGTATCCATTGATTTTCTGTGTTGATGGTCCAGGACAAATCATTGGCATAATAGAAGTTATTATGAATCAGTGAATTCAGTATGTTTTCCCTCTGCAATGCTGTACTTCAATTTAACATATCAACTACATCTTTTAACCAGCTTGTTGCTACAAACATGGCTAATTAATTACCTTAAGTGCTTTGGCATAAATTCAGCTTTTCACCCAACTCCAGCTAATTGTTTTTAATTTTGCAATATGTCAGGTTGTAGCTGCACAATTCAGCACTCAGCATTCCTACTGCTCTTGCTGCAGGAAATGCAGTCGTCCTCTAACCAGAAGGTTGTGGTTCTATCCCTGTCTTCCCCCATTCCTAATACTGAACCCCAAAATTCCCCTTCTCATAGAGGCAAGTGCTGAACATAGATGCACTATATGAAATTGTGTGAATTGGTGAATATAAAACTGTACTATAAAGTGCTTTGATTGGTCATCAAGACTAGAAAAGCGCTATATAAACACAGACCATTTACCATTTACATAAGACGATGGACAGGTGTCTTAAGAATAACAGGACGTTAGCTGTTGTATTTGGGTCTGTTAATGTGAATCTCTCTCATAGAAACCCTGGCCAGTAGGACCAGGAGAAATCCCATCACATTATTTGGCCTGTCAGATCCACATCATCACAGGGCACCCCTCCTTGTGGTGCAGGCAGGCCGTATATTTGCCTGCTGGTAAATTGGAATAGGGCAGCTGCATGAGCAGTTATTTACTCGGGATTACACGCTAACAAGATAATGTTCACGTTAACATCACAAGATAAAACTTTTTCTTATCATAAAGTAAATGAATGGGATGATCTATTTCTCTTTATCTTTCCATTGTCATTTAGAAAAAAAATGTTTAATCAATGTCTTTGCTTCCCCACATTCGTACATTTCAATAAATGAATTACCTTTTTCAGCAAAAGCTACACTTCTCAATATATATTCATTTTTCTTTATCATATTTTAGCACACATCGGCTGTAATTACATGGGTTAACCCTAACCCTGAATATATAGCATATAGCGATTTATGAAGCCTAGAACGAATACACAATGGATATATATATGCATCTACATCCATTTAGATTCAGCACAGGATGAATATCTTTATGAGATCAATTGACAGCAGTAATGGCACAGTTTGATCTAGGCGTCTTCCAATTTCTCCATAACAGACTTGTCAGTGCATTACTCAAAAGAGACAGAATATTTGAAAATGTTGGTTCCATGAGCTTTGCAGGTTAAGGTGGTGGGAAAGCAAAAGGTTGGTTAACGTCGACAGTGAGAAACCTCATAAACATGTCCTCAGGTCGCTTGCTCATTGTCAGCTTTAACGCTTTACCCACGCATACGCCCACATACATAAATATGGAACAGACAGCTACACATGCACGCACATACACATGAAAATCACGTACACCCACACACTACCTAGCCAAGCTAGCAGAGGATCTCTGCAAGCACCGCTGACAGGCTGAGCCAAAAGAACATCTTAAACTCAATAACCTCAGCCATCATATCAACAACTAAATCGGATAGCAAAGCAGATGGGCAGTCTGACTGGATGGCGGCTCATCTAAAAATATCAAAGCTGGTTAAATGAAGGTAAAAAAAGATGCGTCCTGCTGCTAAAGGAAGACGGTTGTAAATCATTTTTAGACACTGTTCTGCATCATCATGCAGTTTGTTTACTCTTCTCAAGTATGGTGAGAGACATGATGCATGAGCAACTTAGTCTACTGTTAAAATACATTAAATATAGCACAATTAAATGTTGTGCCATTGAATGTTGGCATTCAATAAATTAAACTTTGAATTCAGAAAAATATTAATATTGAAAATATTAGTATTGAATAATAACTTTAATTGACATTAAAGTTACCTCAGGGCACCACCCTTCAAAGGAAGGGAAAAGACAGTGAATTTATTGATTTAGTCAATAAATGGTTAATTTATGAATAAATTCAATTTCACCATGTAATGGAAAATTATACCACTATACTATACTATACTATATATTATCTCTGTTCATGTATACCATTTCTGCTTGTGTAAATGCCAAGATGACCTTTGATGACCTGCCTCACAGCAGATGCACTAGGTATCAGTCTCTGAAAGGTCTGGGACATCAGAGCCACAAATCTGAACACACTGTGCACTGTGCACGCCTGCAAGTGTTTTCTTTGTCTTTTATATCTTCACATGTGCGCATGCTGTAAGATCTGTCTGACCTTCATGCAAGGAATAAAGTATACAAAGACAATTATTCTCAGATCTCTTTATTGAGAAGCCTTACCAGGTCAAATTTCCACCACAAACTTCGTGTCAGAAGTGAGATCCCTTGTGTGACCCGAGCAAATACAGGATGGTTGAATAAAACTTTTTTCGTTTCTTTTTTTAAATCAAACAAAAACCAAAACCTTCAATTAAATGTGAATTTGAAATCTGAGCCCATTTGTAGATGCAGTGTTGAGCCAGTTCACAAGAGTTCCAAGGGCAGTTCATGCAGATGAAAATTAACTAGTTCACGTTCATAGTTAATTTTTTATTGGGGTGATAAAGGTGACAAACGTACGGTCATGTGTTTGGTTATGAATCGATGGTGTTGGATCATGTCTGAATTTCACTGTTCTTCCACAAAGTCACTTACCGGCTGCTTAAAGTGAAAGACCTCTGACAGCCCTAAAAGGAACTAAAGTGAATTTGTCCGATTTCAAGGCTCAAAATATGAAAATAATGCAGACTTAATATGGTGATGTTGTGCAATAATGCATTAAACGTGACACCATTAAATGGTGTGCCTTTTGGCATTATCAAAATAAAATATTTAATATTAATATTAATATTAAATAATAACTTTAATTGATTAAAGTTACCTCGGGGGAACCACCCTTCAAAGGAAGGGAAAAGATAGCCAATTTATTGATTAAGTCTCATAAAAGTACTAACTACAAATTTGGAACTCTGATTAACAATTCAATTAATAACTATAACCAAAATTACTGAAACTTGTTCTCATACCTAACCTTTTGTATATTACAGCCTACCTCCCCTTAGCTTTATTCGACATCACACATACATGAATGCACTGTGCTCATAAGAAATTGTGACCTATGCACTAGAAAGAATTCATGCAGCTGCCCCAAGTTCTGAAGAAGATAGAAAATGCGCATGCTTACGCACACAGAACATACAGCCGTTAAAGCAGGAACACATTATTCCTCACTCCAATCTACAACAACACCATCAAGGCTTGTTTATAAAACACAAAACCAAACACTGTCAGAAATGTGAAGATTTGCTCTGCTGCTACAAAGGAGGGGCGAAACGGGGAGCGGCTCCTCATCCTTTCAATTCCAGCGCCAAGAGGTTGGGGACCACGCCTGCGCACCAGCAAGGGAAAGCCAAAGTCTTAAACCACGGCGACTCCCCCTCGTTATTGACCAATAAAGTTTTACCTACTATTATAAGTAATGCCGTCTGTTTGGGGCGACTCTTGACTACCCCGTGCTACTGATTTGGCCGGGGCTGTGCGTTGAGTGCCCATAGCTATGCTGTACCTTTTCATTGCTTCTAAATAAATACTTGTTGGACCAAACCGAGACCGGCTCTTCTCATGCCTCGGGATAAAAGAACACAACACTAAGTTGAAGGATATAGAGTTCTTGACAGTGTAGAGGTTGGCAGAATTCACCCTTATGCAACATTCATTAAAACATTTGTGAAAGAAAAAAATTATTATGAAGATAATAAAGTATAAAAAACACAAATTACTAATGGAGTACTTACTATATAAACATGTGTATGTGAGTATGCGTGCATGTGTGTGTGTCTGTGTGAGTTTCAAAATGGCAGCTGGCCACTCCAAAGATAACCCCCCCCCATGCGTGATGGGTGAAGAGATAAGTGGGTGTGTGTGTTGGTGCCAAATTAGAGAAAGTTACTAGATGCATGCAAGGAAAGACTGAAGAGCATAACTAACATTAACTTTCAAATAACTTGCAACCAAAATATCACAGCAACACAAATCAAACTTATAAACATCACACGGAATCAAATAAACAGTCTTTGCTTAGCCTAGTATAATTATTAAGCCCAGGTGTGTTACCCATCCATGGAAAGTTAATTGATATTTGAGATGGTGAACTTGCATGATTATGTAATAATATTATAATTATATCAGTGTTTTAAATGGGTTTGAGAGTTATGACAATAATCAAATTTATCGCAGTGGTTTCTGGGACAATATCACCCAACAAAATTTGCTTGGGAGATTTCACCCTAAGATATAAAATGTGCTGACATTTTGTGTGTAAAGTTTGTATCTAATTTTGAACGTTTGAGTAATATTTACATATTATTTGATCTACTTTACAGCACTATTTTACTATGGATTTGTTGCATTCTTATATGAGCTACTTTTGTTAATAATTAATTGTTTTAATGTTAGATTTCTATAAAACATGAAATAACAGATGTTTTTACAGAACACCTTTTATTCCCCCTCCAACAGGCTGCCCTACATTTACAAAATTCTAGAAAAAGCTGTTGCTAAGCAGCTGTGTGATTACTTAAATAGTAATGGTTTGTTGGAAAACTTTCAGTCAGGATTTAGAATCCATCACAGCACAGAAACAGCACTGTTGAAAGTAACTGATGAACTTTTCATGGCCTCAGATAATGGACATGTCCCTATACTCATCCCGTAGGCTCTTAGTGCAGCATTTGACACCATATATCATAAGATTCTGTTTCAGAGACTGGAACAACATGTAGGGATTAACGGAATGGCATTAGGCTGTGTTTAAATCATATTTATCAGATATATTTAAATTTGTTAATGTTAACAATGACTCCTCCATGCACACACAAGTTAGTCATTGAGTTCCACAAGGTTCTGTCCTTGGACCGACACGCTTCACCTTGTATATATGCTCCCTTTAGGCATTATCATCAGAAAGCACCACATAGACTTCCATTGTTACGCAGACGACACCCAGCTGTACATATCTATGAAGCCTGATGAATCTAATCACTTAGTTCAACTTTAGGAATGTCTCAAGAACATCAATGCCTGGATGACCAAAAAGTTTAGGGTGACAGTTGAATACCAATCGGGTTCACCACATATATCCAGAATAAACGGGACGGGAGGCTGAGGATTCCAGAAATAGACAATTTATTCCATTCGTACAAATTATTTAAAGAGACCGATCAAACAGCACAGGATCATGTATGGAGTACTGGCCTGTACTTGATATAAATAACAGATTAAAAAGAGAGAAGTTAAAGGCTCCATACCCAATTTAACAAAGCTAAAATATCATGCATAAAACAAACACAGCACACTTTAAGAATCCCAACACTGGTGTGATTGCACCAGTGGATTATCACTGCAAGCGATATTATACACTGAAATAACAGAAGAGGGCCTCCAGTTTACGGAGCCAATAACTCACCAATATTCAAGCCATTAAACCAGGATTGCACAGTACCCGTCAACCATATTGCACATTACCCATAGAACAATGAACAAAATAAAATAAAACAAACCCTAACCCTAACCAGAAATCAAACCAATTAATCAGAAAGAAACTAAATCTAAATAAGGCCAAATAATCAAATGAAATCTAAATGTGTGAAAAAACAGTGACTGTAAATATTCTGCCTGAAGGCAGCCCTTCAATTCATTAAAATAAAGCAGAGACCCACGCTGTCCTTATTGTCTTGACAACAAGTAAAGTATCGTTCCCATTAGTTTGTGTGTACACGCTGACTGGAGATTATTACAGCATGCATGTATGGCGACTCTGATACCGTCTCTCACACACACACACACACACACACACACACATACAGCTGGGCTCAGAACAAACAATTGTTTGTGCGCCCACGCTACACTTCCTCACAGGACCAGCAGTGGAGAGAGAGAGAGAGAGAGAGAGGGAGAGAGCGACTACGGTGTCCCTAAATAAACTTCGCCGACTCCCCTCATCCTATAGGCATTGCCGTCCTGCTCCTCACATATAAAGCCCTTAACAATCAAGCCCCTTCATATATCAAAGAGCTCATAACACCATATTATCCAAATAGATCACTTCGCTCCCAAAACACAGGTTCTCTTGTGGTTCCAAAAATCTGAAAGAGTACAATGGGAGGTAGAGCCTTCAGCTATTAGGCTCCTCTCCTGTGGAATCAGCTCCCACTCTCGGTTTAGAGGCAGACACCATCTCTTCATTCAAGGTTAAACTTAAAACGTTCCTTTTTGATAAAGCCTATAGTTAAGGCTGGATCAGGTGAGTCCTGAACCATCCCTTAGTTATGCTGCTATAGGTCTTGACTGCTGGGGGAACTCCCATCATCCACTGAGCACTTCTCCCCTTGTCTCTGTCTCTCTTCCCCAACATTCATGTATTTATTTTACTACATGTCTCTATCTTTGTGTTTTTCCTCCCATAGTCGCTCTCTCACTTTCTCTCTCTCTTTGCAGGTATCTCTGACTCCAGAGCTGCAGGAGAACAACAATTATTATTATTATTATTAGTAGTAGTAGTAGTATTAATAATTATTATATGAATTGTTGCTGCTCTCATTATTAACATCTTTACACTCTTATTGTTTTCATTATAACTAGTCAGAGCTGAAACCTGATGGTGCACAAGTGTTCCATGATCTCTCTCTCCCCCTCCCCCTTATCACCTCTCTCCCCTCTTTTTTTTCTCTCCACAGTCACCAAAGTGCTTGCTCATTGTGGGAACTGTTGGGTTTTTCTATACGTTTTAAGGTCTTGACCTTCTATATAAAGTGCCTTGAGAAAATGTATATTATGATTTAATATTTTATGAACATCAGCTATTCATATTAATGTTGGGGAGGGGGGGGGGGGTGCTGCTGCTTAGGAATTTGTCCAATTGTCAGGACACTCTCCCGACGCAAAAGAGCATTTGCAGAGAGAGAGAGAGGCGCTGTGGTGATGAAAATGCGAAACCTGTCATTAATCGAGGAAGGTAAAATGTTTGCATCTTCTGTAAATGATGAATCCACTGGTTCACATTTTGATGTGACGAGAAAATTGAGACCTCTCCCAAAGTTTAATGGAAATGATATAGACATGTTTTTATGTCTGTTTGAATGTGTTGCTGATGCAAGATGCTGGCCTGATGAGGAGCGACCTTTAATGTTGCAGTGTGTCCTTCAAGGTAAAGCACAAGAAGCCTGCTCTGCTGTCTTCAGAGGACTGTAAAGACTACAATATGGGAAAAGCAGCTGTTTCAAAGGCATATGAGTTAGTTCCTGAAGCCTGTCGCCAATGCTTTAGGGCCTGGCAAAAGAGCGGTAAAGAAACATATGTGGAAAGAAAAATGCCCCAGGGGAGGTCAGATGGTTTAGCAATTACTTGGCAAGGGGTTAGGTGCGGCCACATTACATAAGGTTGGATTATGTACAGATATCTGAGGTGTCAATACAACCAAATAAGACGGGTGCTTTAGCATTTTTTCTGGCCATGTTTAAAAAGTTTTGCATACATAAAAAAGTGTCACACTTGACCGGTTACAAGCAAACCTAATCAAACAATAAAACCGTCTCCTTTGTATCCAATACCTGCAGTGTTTGTGATCTCCAAAATAGAACAAAATGATCAAGAGTCAAATTTCAGGTGACCAGGTTTTGGTCCTACTGCCAATTGTTGATTTCCCTTTCCAGGCGAATTTCTTTGGTCCATGTAATATAATCCAATATTCAAAGTTACCAAGGTCTGTTCTCTAACTCCATTGGGGATGCTCAGCGGTTCTATCATGTTTCATGATAGAATCAGAGGTATCCTACATGTTAGAAAATGGTATTGCTGAACCTTCTTTGTCTAGCTGGACTTCTCCCTGTCTCTTGCTTGGTCTCTGTCATAGAGAAAAACGCGCTTGCTTTTATTTGGGCCCTTCAACATTTTGACGTTTATGTAGGATCAAGTGCTTCCCCAGTGGCTCATCAGATTCTTTCTGACTGGATAGCAGCTTTTGTAGCATTGATTAAAATGTTAATGTAGTTGTCATTGTTTTGGAGGGTTTAATTTTAATTTCACAGATTTTCACCTGGCGCTGTGCGAGGCGGCAGCCTGTGGCCGCAGCTCCCGTCGTGTTTTTTAAACTTTCGTTTATTTGTTGGTTCGTTAATTTTGTCTGTTTTTTCTGATCAGTCACAACCTGTTCATAAGAGTTGTGACAATGGCTGGACTTAATTTTGTTACTTTTTTACGTGTTTTTCTGTTATTTTTCCTGCCCTTTGTATTTGGGAACTTTTCCACCGGCAGTAGTGGGAGCATTGTTTACACCCGCGAGCAGCTGATTGCGCTGTGTAAACCTGTGCTGCTGCCGGGACACAGGCCTGTGGTCCCGCAGGAGTTACGGAGGAGACGCCGGGGTTGCAGGTCTGGAGCCAAACGGAGGGAAAAAAGGAGGAGACACAAACCAGCACTCCCAGCGATCATAACGGGAAACGTGAGGTCAGCAGCGTTGAGGTTCCAGGCTACAGTTTGATACGAGGAGATAGAGACTTTTCCAAAAGTCAGAAGAAGAAGGGCGGCGGACTTGCACTGTATGTGAGTGAGAGGTGGTGCAACCCAGGACACGTGAAGGTGAAGGAACGTCTCTGTACCCCGGACATTGAACTGCTGGCTGTGGGAATGCGCCCGTATTATTTACCGAGGGAGTTCACGTCCACCATTGTTGTCGCTGTTTACATCCCCCCGTCAGCTGATGCAGCGGCAGCCTGTGAAGTCATCAGCTCCACCGCCGCTAAACTACAGACTGAACACCCGGATGCATTTATGGTTATTACAGGTGATTTTAATCATGCCTCACTGAACAATACTTTAAATAACTTCCACCAGTATATTGACTGCCCCACCAGAGACAATAAAACGCTGGATCTTCTCTATGCCAACGCCAGTGATGCATATGACGTCACAGCCCTCCCCCCCTCGGCAGATCAGACCACAACCTGGTCATGATGACTCCCAGGTATGTCCCTCTGGTGAGAAGACAACCTAAACACACCAGGACAGTGAGGAAGTGGACACATGAGGCCACAGAAGCACTGCAGGACTGTTTTGAGTCGACAGACTGGGATGTACTCTGTGAGCCACACGGGGAGGACATTGATGACATGACTGACTGCATCACTGAGTACATCAGATTCTGTGAGGACACCACCATGCCAGCCCGGACCGTACGCTGCTTCTCCAACAACAAGCCCTGGATCACCAGCGACCTGAAGGTACTTCTGAACGAGAAGAAAAGGGCTTTCAGGTCTGGAGACAGAGAGGAGCAGAGGAGAGTGCAGCACGAACTCTGAGATATGCTGAGGACAAGCAAGGAGAACTACAGGAGGAAGCTGGAAGCCAAACTCCAACAGAACAGTGTTAAGGATGTGTGGACGGGAATGAAGCACATCACAGGGATGAAGGGGAAGGACAGGCAGACATCAGGGAGCCTGGACAGAGCAAACCAGTTCAACCAGTTTTTTAACAGGTTTAGCTCACCTCCTGCCACCTCACAGACACCCCCTGCCCCCCACACACCTACACTGTCCCAAATGGCTGGAAACACCCCTCAGCATTCCCCTGCACATCACCTCCCCATCTGCCCCCCCTCCTCACCTCCCCCCACTGAGGACACAAACATCAACCACCCAACGGTGACTACAGGCCAGGTAAAGAGGCAGCTGGAAAGACTGAACCAGCGAAAGGCAGCAGGCCCTGATGGCATCACTCCTAGGATCCTGAAGACCTGTGCTAGCCAGCTGTCTCCTGTACTGAGACATCTGTTCAACCTGAGCCTGAGTCAGGAGAAGATCCCAAAGCTGTGGAAGACGTCCTGCCTGGTTCCAGTCCCCAAGAAGCCAAGGCCATCCGAACCAGCGGACTACAGACCAATTGCCCTCACATCCCATGTGATGAAAGTCCTGGAGAGACTGGTCCTAGCCCAGCTGAGACCACAGGTGAGGACGTTTCTGGACCCCCTGCAGTTTGCCTATCAGCCCCATTTAGGAGTCGATGACGCCGTCATTTGCCTGCTGCAACGAGCCCATATGCATCTGGATGGTGGGAGAGGCACAGTGAGGATCACATTCTTTGATTTCTCCAGTGCTTTCAACACCATTCAGCCTCTGCTACTGGGTGAGAAGCTGCGGGTGATGGGTGTTGACGACGCAGTGATCTCCTGGATTACTGACTACTTGACAGGCCGGCCACAGTTTGTCCGTCTGGGCAGTGGGCTGTCTGATGTGGTGGTCAGTGATACAGGAGCTCCACAGGGGACTGTGCTTTCTCCCTTCCTCTTTACCTTATACACCACCGACTTTAAGTACAACTCTGAGTCATGTCACCTGCAGAAGTTCTCTGATGACTCAGCTGTTGTCTGGTGTATAGGAGATGGAGAGGAGGGGGAGTACAGGACACTGATAGACAGATTTGTAGAGTGGTCCGAACAGAACCACCTGAGGCTGAACACCAACAAGACCAGAGAGATGGTGATCGACTTCAGGAGGAAGAAGAAGACGCCTTCACAGCCACTAAGGATCAGAGGGGAGGTGGTGGAGGAGGTGGAGGACTACAAATACCTCGGAGTGGTGATCGACAACAGACTGGACTGGAAATCTAACACCGAGGCTGTGTACAAGAAGGGGATGAGCAGACTCTACTTCCTGAGGAAGCTGAGATCCTTCAACGTGTGCAGCAAGATGTTGGAGATCTTCTACCAGTCTGTTGTTGCCAGTGCCATCTTCTTTGCTGTTGTTTGTTGGGGCAGCAGCATCAGAGCCAGCGACACCAACAGACTTGAAAAGATCATCAAGAAGACTGACTCTGTTCTTGGACTGAGACTGGAGTCTCTCGAGACTGTGGTGGAGAGGAGGACGCTGAATAAACTGTTATCCATCATGGACAATGAGCAGCACCCTCTCCACCACACAGTGGACAGACAGCGGAGCAGCTTCTCCCACAGGCTGCTACAGCTCCGCTGTCGAAGGGACAGATACAGGAAAACTTTCCTGCCACATTCCATCACACTGTACAACAAAAGCTAAAGCATAGTCTACAATCTACAGTCACCTCACACTTCTCCATACTTTGTACATATCAACACTGCCAACTTGCTGTATATATCTCTGTACAATATATTTTATTTTTTATCGTATTTACTATTGCTTTTTTAAATATTTTATTATGTATAGTTTGCTTTATAGTATATATTTTTTTTTATTTTTTTTTTTTGTTGTCACTTGTCACTTTGTGTAATGCTGCTGCTGCACTATAATTTCCCAGCTTGGGATAAATAAAGTATATCTATCTATCTATCTATATTACATCTTTCAGTCATCTTGTCATTACCTCATCTGTGAACACAGCACTTGAGTTCACAGATGATGCAGTTGTCTCTGCACCATTCGCCTGATTTCTACCAATGTGGGACAATATTCTCTGTCAAACTGTTGAATCTCAGTTTCCACTTTTGTACATTTTGGGGGGGGATCACAGACATGCCCCATGGCTTCAATTATATCTTGATCTGACCGTGCTCTGAATACCAGCATGCTTGAGCACCAGCTACTACTACCATAAGGAAAGTACCGGTTACCTGTTTACCAGTCATCATGCTTCTTCTGCATCTTACTGCTTGTGGTGGAATCAGGGTGTGGTCCTCCTACAGCACCTATCTCGTCCAGCTCATCATCACTTGCGTCTCCTTCCACTTGGCGAGATGGTTGTGGAGGTGGGAGGACTGATGGCTGTCCTCCTTGATCTGGTGGAGGTTAATGTTGTTGTTGCACTGGTACTGGAGTGTAGGGAGGAGCAGGAGGAGTGGAGTCCAGGTCCAGGTTCACCTTACATTTTCCTTCGTTCTTGTACTCAGAAAGACAGGGATACAGTGTATAACTACACTGTTGTGTTTGTACTTGTTGAGTGTCTTGTGTGTTCTGTGTTTGTTGTACTCATTCTGTGTATTTCCCTTTTCTCTGCCTCCTCTACCAACATACTGTATGCTTTCCAATCTGCTTGAAATGGTTTACATTTATTAAGTTTTCTTTTGGACAGAGTTGCAATCCGCTGTTGTTCTTTTGTGTCCCTCTATTCCAATTTCTCTTTTAATCTGCTCAAGTTGTCTTTTACTACAACTTCCTTTTTCTGGAAATCCCATTTTCACACACTCAGTAATTTGACTGAGGCGGCTGGATAGGTTTCATTTGTTTTAATAAATGTGGTAAAGTGACTTACGGTTTGCTTGAGAATGGAGTAGTGGTGTTTTTTCCAGCTCCCATCACGCACTTTATGTCTTGACTAATTATGAAATCTATTTTTCTCAACTTTGTCAGAATAAGTAACAAATGGGACATGAACAAATTGTGCCCACAAGTATGGCATCTAGGACTGGTAAAACGAAAAAACTAGAACACGATGCAATGCCGGCTAGCACTGCTAACATCAACAATGCTAACTGGGCTAGCATACTACCAGATCTGCTAACCAAACCTGACTCACTGGCCGATATCAGTATCACAATATCAATGCTAATTTAACCATTTAATTCTTTGCTACCCGAAGTGGACAAAATTACAATTTTAATGGTAGTAGAAAGAGTGGACATGCTAACCCACTGATAATCAGAGGGGGCAGACTACAACATGTAAGGTACTTTTGTTTATGTTTAATAAATACATTGGGTAATCAGTACTGTTAGTGGATGTTGTGCTTCTCACTTAACCCACTCATTTTGAATAGTGAAATATGTTCATGACAGGCAAGTCTGGTATGGGTATGTAATGTTGTTGAATCACGTTAATAGTAGGGCTGTAGCGAGTTCACTGCTTGTTTGTAACTAGTTGACTATCGTTAACTGTTTTATCACCCAAGAGGCGATCCGCGGTCTCTGTTGTTCACTTTTTTATGTTGTTGTTCTGGTTTCAGATTATTGATTTGTATCAAGCCAAGCCCCTCTGGGGAGTTTGACTCAGAATGATGGGCACCGCTGTAGGATGAACTAATGCTAAAGAGATGGCAGTTTTTGAAAGTTTAGTCTATTTTCTTATGTTTTGATAACGATGTGTGATGGAAGGAGGGTTAAACGAAGGGAAGGAACCTCTGAAGAATTTTGAAAGATGCAGCATGGCACTTTTGTTTCACAGACACATCAGTTGCTGTGTTGGAAGTGGGGGGTAGGGGGCACTCAGGTGGGCTCTGTTTTGGTTATTGCTGCTGTCTCCTTTTTTTTCAGATAGATAGATATTAAATTGCACAATCACAAAGCTGACTCAGTGCCATATGTATGATAGATAAGAACATGTAATCCATGAATAACATTTGTTTTCATATCTTGGAATGTTAAAGGGGCAAATCGGGCAACTAAGATAAATAAGATTATGTCACACCTTCAGGATCTGAGAGGAGACAGTGTTTTTGCAGGAGACATATTTCCACAGTTATGAGATTTTGCGTATTAAAAGGGGCAGATTTAATCATTAATATCACTCAAAGTTTAGTGCTAGAGCCAGGGGTGCTGAAATTCTAATTCGTAGTAGCATTTCATTTGAACCAGAAAACACTATAACTGACTCCACTGGACGGTTTGTT
Source organism: Verasper variegatus (assembly GCA_026259375.1). NCBI lineage: Eukaryota > Metazoa > Chordata > Actinopteri > Pleuronectiformes > Pleuronectidae > Verasper > Verasper variegatus. The sequence goes on from CM048048.1 coordinate 90,306, forward strand.
ATCGTATAAGGCAGGCTGTGCAATACTCAGGTTTTGGCAAGCATCTATGCACCTAACTGGGATGACGAGCAATTTATCTCCTTTACCTCTATTCCCAATATTGAGACCTTCCACATAATCATTGGGGAGAATTCACATTTGCTTTTTAATATACTGTACATTCATGTGACTACCATATTATTGTAATCTCAGACAATGCCCCTACTTCGCTAGATTTAAGTTTTCCTAATCACAACCCCAAGTAAAAGAGATTTAAATCACATTTACTTGCTAACGGCTCATTCATATACTCATTCGTATTACTTTCAGATAAATGATACACCAGATGTGTCAAGAGGAACCTTATGGGAATCTTCTAAGGCATACTTAAGAGTACACATAATTTCCTACATCCAGACAACTAGAACTGTTAAATAAGATTATGAGTGTGATTACAGCTTTACAGAGTGGAAAATCACCTGGTCACCAAGACATTTGCTCTACTTCACTTTCTAGTTCTGCATGATATGTAAAATGAGGCTTTGTTGCTTGGCCGTCTCCCTCCAACTCTTGACTAATGCTACAGTTACTCTTCTCCTGAAAAACGATAAGGACCTTTTACTTTGCAGCTGCTTTAGAACCACATCACTACTAAATGTAGATTACAAAATCTTATCAAAGATTTTAGCCCTCTGCCTCCAGCATGTTTTACCAGGGATCATGTCATCAGATTAAACAGGCTTCATGTTGGGGAGACAATCCTTCCACAACACCAGAAGACTTATAAACATAGTGTACCTAGCTCCAGTACTCCAGAGTTGGTGATGTTGCTGGATGCTGAGAAAGCGACAGGGTGGAGTGGAACATTCTTTTTGAAGTGATGGAAAGATTTGGTCTTGGTTCAGGTTTCAGCTCATGGGTCAAGTTGTTATATTCATCTCTGTACTAACGAATAATATTATCTCATCTTCTTTTCATCTACACCGCGGTACAAGACAAGGGTGCCCGCTATCCCATTTTCTGTTTGCTATTGCCATTGAACCACTGGTCATTTGGCTGCGATCTGAGGAGAAATTTTAGGGCATTTCTTGCATGGGAACAATACATAAACTGTCACTGTATGCCAATGATTTACTCCTTTACGTAACAAATCCTTCTATGTCACTCCCAAACATTTTAAGACGATTTGGCCAACTATCAGGTTATAAACTTAACTTTGGAAAAAGTTAATTGTTTTTGGTTAATGGTCTGGCTGGGGGGACTGCCGCGCGATATGGCCCCTTTTAAGTGGTTGGATAAAGGCTTTAAATATTTCGGTAATTTAATTACAAAATCCCTAGCTGACAATTTTAAAACTAATTTTGTCCCTCTACTCAAAAAGGGGGGTCTACCCTGCCACTGTCCTTGGTAGGCAGGGTAAATCTCATAAAAAGGTCTGTTTTGCCCAAGTTCCTTTTCCAACATATTTCTACAATTATTACAATAAGTTATTTGCCAAATAAGACAAATCAATAACAAATTCCCTCTGGGGTAATAAACTGGTGCGCATGCAAGTTCTTGCAGCTTCCTTAACGTGTTGGGGGCATTGCCCTCCCCTATCTTTTACACTACTACTGGGCAGCTAATATTCAAAAACTTGGTGGTTTAAAATTAGACATTTGATTCTCCCCCCAAAAACATTAATTGACAATCTTTTCAAAGTGGATCCCAACCAGAGAGGCAATATTACCTATATTTGCGGCGTCATGGACTATCATTTCAGTCTTTCCCCCTCAAAGTAGGGAGGCATGGGAACACGATCTGGGGCTAAACATAGAGGATGGCCAGTGGGGCAAGATTCTTGAGCTAGCCCACAACTCCATCTGTACCCAGCATGGGCTGATTCAATGCAAACCCATACACACTTTATTACACTAATCGAGATTGTCTAAATGTCAAGGGGTTGGGGGAAAACACAAAAAACGTGAGCATTGTTTTTCGATCTTTCTCTTGTATCTTGTTCTGTGGATACCTTGTAATATGCATGCTCGATAAAATATATTTCAAAATAAATCTGGCGGATTTGGGGTCACACTGTCAGCGCTCGTCTTTTACTGAGGCCTTTATCCATCTCTAGCTCTGTCCTACTGTTTCTTTCATCGTGCAACGCTATGCCCGATAATGCTGCATACAACAGTACTAGACAACATGACAAAAATGACTGACTGTCAACAACTTTTCTTGGTTGTGAGATATACAATCATTATTCCAAGACTCTTCGGAAAGTGGGCGTATAATGGATTTGTTCCAGTTTATTGTGTAATAAGAGATTTTAGAGAAAGTGTTAATGAGTGTAAAGGTTGATTTAAGTAAGGGTAATCGGTCTTGTAAATACAGTAAAATAGCATCTGCGTTAAGACTGATTTTATGTTGAAGGTTTGTGGTGTGTATACCTTTGATGCTGTTGCTATGGTGTTTGGCTGCAGCAAGTGGCTCTATGAAGAGAGCAAACAATAATGGAGAGAGTGGTCATCCTGGCCAGGTGCCCTGGGGAAGTGTTAAATCCTGTGTGGTGATTCCATTTGCGGTGAATGTGGCTTTGGGTGACATGTATAGTGTCCTTATCTAGTAGATGAATGACTCCCCAAGCCATATTTGTTGAGTGTATTAGCTTGAACAAATGCTTTTTCAGCACCTAGTTATACAAAGATAGTTTTGACTTGAGTTTGTTGTGAAAGGTTGACGAGATTAAATAGCCTGCATATGTTATCTTAACCGTGTCTTTTTGGATGTATTAAAATGGAAATGGTTTACAGGTACAAATGTTTATTATGTTTCACATTTAAAACATTACAGCCACAAACATTTTTGATAACAAATTAAAATTTCAAAATGGCATTGGCAAGAATGCATCATTTCTACACAAAGTGTTGCAGCTCCTTTGTCAAAGCCAGGATATGGTAATGGTCTGTATTTATATAGTGCTTTTCTAGTCTTGAAGACCACTCAAAGCACTTTGCAGTACAGTTTATTGCCATACACCCATTCATACAGTGCCACCCCATGTATTCATACATTCAATAGAACATTAAATGTATCAGCACTTCCCACATGGCACTTGTGAATAATATCACTATTCTGATGACACCATTCTTGACAAGTGAGAAGGATTCAGACACAAAGCAACAAAATTATCTCAATATGTTTGAGAAGCAGGTTTTCCACCTTCAAATGGCAAGTGTATCCTGGATCTGTACAGCAGGAGATTATATGGCTCTGTCAGATCCACATGACAAGTCCTGTCACTTTACTCTTTCTCAAAGTGAAACGCACAAAAAAACGTCATCAAATGTTTGATGGATTCTACCAGAAAGTTGTTCAATATGCTAACATAAAAGAGTGGATTTTTTTTTTCATTTCATTAAATATATTTAATTACCAGTTATCAACCACGTTATCTACCAAGTATATTACCTGGTTCCCTTTTATCAAATTATGTTGCATCATTTGAAAACAACTGGAGATGCATCATCAATCTTAATATACGGTCTATGGAGAGACCCTACCAGATGATTAGAGGAGCAGCTTCACTCTGCTGCTTTCCCAGCTGTTTTTGTTTAACAGGCAAGCAATTTGTGGACGTCTAATGGTCCCTGATTGCACCAAGTTCAGTTGGAAAAATCTTGCACAAAACTATACTCTCACACATCAATAATATGACTGATTCAAAAGTTTCAAAGGGCATGACATTCTTGTGTGAAATTGTTTACATTAAGTCATTTGTGTCTCTGAAAGTTGCTTTTCAAAATTATCAGAAACTGTTACATCAGACAGACCAGACCAGTTGTTTTCACAGTGCTGAGAAAAAGATGCATACTGTGGATGAACTCCAGACATCTGTCAACTCTGCTCTCAATTTTCACTTAAGTGGAGCCCAACCAGTTATCAGTTGACCAATAAAAATAGTTATGAGCCTTTCACATACTTATCATGATCAGTGTTTGTTTGCTGATTAATGTGGGAAAATTTAATTACAGTTTATTTGATGGTTGTTTAGTTTTTCTATTATCAAATTTATGGTTAAAATGTAAAATACGAAATCCATTTCTTTGTCATAAGGGTTGAGAAATGACATCTTAGGAATGACAGACATCTGTTGATATACTGATATTGACCCCAAAAATCCTCATTGATCAGCCTCTATACTTCCTTGACTAATCTGTTGCAATGAAAAGTCTTTCAGTCCTCGTCTTTCTCCTCATCCCCTCCAAATGACAGAAGACTATTATTCTTTACTTTCTTTCCAGACTTCATCTCCTTCTTCTCTCCTTCATCACACTTCTTCTTCTTGCTGGAGCTGGCAGTGAGCCCCTGGAATTTGTCTGAGGACGAGCGCTTGGCTGGTTTCTTGAAAAAGATTTTACCGCCAGGAGGAGGTCCATCGTCTGCAGAAAAGAAGGATGTGAGATTCATTAAGTTTGTGCAAAAACAAAGACACCCAACCTCAGCACCACATAGCCTGGGGCAGACACCCAGGCAGTCATGCACAGCTCCACTAAGTCCACTTAGTGTTCATTTTGGGTCTCTTCAAACATGTTCTGGACCATACAAAATTTGTTTTAAACAATTTTGATCACCTCTGTCATAAGTAATTTACTTCTATCTGTGTCTTTATCGTTCCTGCTGCGCACTGCTGAATGGAGTGCGCCCCACCATCACATACATTGTCTAAGTTTTCATATTGTGCTTTGTGTTGCATTTGTTTGTCTGACAGACAGACAGCCAGACAGAGAGAGCGCAGCGGTGTCTGTTTGTGTATGTGCAATTACAATTACCTTTCCCTGAAGTTCCAGGACTGTCATACAGAAGCTATGTAATTCTTTTATAGTAATCAACCATTTATTGTGATCAATTTGGCCCGGGACAAAGGTGATCACTGGAAGCCATTAACACTGCACTAGCATTTCATCTGGAAATTTCCTCCTGTCAGCCTCTGTTTGAAACACTTGGTTTTAGCGCCTCTCTTTTTAAAAGGGCTTTGATTGGCCAGCTGGCCCACTCTGTTGTGATTGGTCAACAGCTCCACAAAAGGAAAATTCACTCATTATCTACTCACCACTATTACCATTATGTTATTAGCCTAAATGTCCGCTGTGATCCACGGGCGAACGCTGCACCAGGGGAGGATATCAGAGGACATTTAGGATGAAAATATGGTGTAAATGACACTGTTTCGAGTCAAATTTGAATGTAGGGGCAATGAATCAGTTTACAAATGATGAATGTGAGTGACATTGTAATGGAAAATTATATCAATATACTATACTATATATTATTTCTTTGCAGAGTGCTGCTGATGGTTTTGCTCGCTGAGGAATGTAAACGGTTAAAAACACAGCATCAAATTCCCTTTGTAGATAATAGGGTCGGCATTTCAACAACAGCAGCTCAAAGGCTGGCAAACATTGTTTGTGGACAGGCTGTACGTCTCCACACCATGAGGTGTTGATAAACACACACATGCCACCCCCTTTAGCCTTACCGGAGGTAGTGGTGCGGTCTCCACAGTGAATGGAGCGAGTCTGAAGCTGTATGATGGATTCCGGAAATTTGGCTGAAATCCAGGTTTCCATGAGAATTATAGCATAGCAGTCCCGAACTTCCCGTTGTGTTGTAAGCCTGGCTCTCAGCTCAATATATAACAGAGCCGGCTTGTTGTAAATTAGCAGTGAGCGGCATTCGTATTCCTTTTAAAGCTCAACATGGGCTGGCCCCCACATGCATTTCACAGCTCTTAACTCCCTATAATCCCGGTCGTAACCTGAGATTGGCCAGCCTGTCCCTGTTAGCTGGCTACTCAAGGTGACAAGGTGACAGAACTCCCTGGCTGATGAGATTAGGCTCGCCAACTCATTACAGATTTTTAAAATCACGGCTCAAAATGTATTTCTATAGGACACCATTTCTAACATGCGACTTGTAATCATTTTCATTATAACAATCAGTCTTACAGAGTTCAAGTGTGATGTTCCTGAGCTCTAATTTCCAGATCAGCCAACAAATAGGCTGTTAAAACTTTGAATATCTTTAAATTCTACAGGATATGATTCATATGTTTATTGTAAAACACCCCTAGCTTGTTTGTATGTTTGCTTATATAACCAACCCCATGTTTCTTGTTCTGTTCCTCTTTTAAAATAAAATTATTAAAAAAAAAAAAAAAGCAATAAAGAAGGAAAATACAGACCAAAAAAGGGTTAGGGTTATTAGTAAAAACGTATCCCCTTAAATTTGGTCAGCAGTGATATAATAATAATAAAAAAAAATGGATTACACAATTCTTCATGTGCTCTTGCTCCTTCATTCTTACCCTTCTCTGCACTACCACCACCAGTATGCATTTCAGCGTTGATGTTCTTCACCTCTTCTGCCGTCAGGTCTCCACCCTTAAGGACCACAACTTGAGGTAGCTCATCCTCTCGATCACTCCCACTGTCATCATCCAGTGCTGGCATCACGTCACGCTGAGAAGGGGAAATGGGAACAGGGACAAGTAGGTTTTTCTTAAACCATTTCTACCAAAACTCAGAAGGTTCTAGTTCATAGGAAGAACTACAACCTATTATTACAAAGTTGCTGTTGCATAATAACTGTGGTCCTGATATGGTATTAAGTAGAAAACAATAATAAGAATCAGTGTAAATCCGTGTATCATTCGTTCTTTTCATATTCAATTATAAATTGAGACATTATTTCGATATTCATCTTTGAATCTGATACCAAACTACGAATAACGGTTTGTTTTTTGTAGTTTAGATTTTTTCGCTCAGATCAAAAATAGGAAAATGAAAAAACGGGTGACCCGGAAGTCAGTGTCTTCTTGTGTTGTACAAGATAAACTAAACATAAACAAATTAACAGTGATTGAATCACTCTCAAATTGGTCTTGACACAATGGTCGCACTTCAACCATACGCTAATTTAATTAAAGAGTTGTTGGAAACTGGCAAGACGCATGCAGAGATTTCCACCATGCTGCAGCAGTTGGGTATCCAGCGATGCTCTGAAATGAGTGTTAGAAGATTCTGTGTTAAGCATGACTTTAAGCGAAAAAGACATGTACACAGAACTGGAGTGGGCTGTGATCGGATCCATTTGAGGCAAGTTTTAATTCACGTTTTCAAATTTGATGTACTGCCTATCTTGGGTATATTTGGCTGGACCGCAACAGGATTTTAAAAAAAATATCTGTGCACCTTCACCAGACTAGTGTAAACTTTCAATTTACGCACATTCATGTGTAGTGTCTTTTCAAAATAAAGCATGTCTGTGTTCATGGTAAATAAAGCAAAAGCAATAGCCTATAACAAATACATTTATGCAAAAAAACTGTACACACATGAGACACTGTTGTGGGGTCATTTACACTTAGCATTAATTATTAACTTAAGTTAATGTATTAAAAGTTAAATACTATGTAAAACATATAGAAAACAGCCTAAATGTTAACTGTCTTAACTGTTTTGTACAGTTGTTGTGTACAGTACCTTTAGTTACAACTATAGGTGTCATACATGACAAGTGCTGTACAAATTCATACACTGTCCAGCCACATATTAGGTTTTGACCTAGTCTTGTTTTCTTAACAGACGGGCCCATCTTATGGCCGCAAGTTAATGACTGGCTACTTGTCTTCAATGGGAGTGCATACAGGAGAATGAATACAACGAATGAATTCAATACAATGAATTCCAACGTCAGGTTAGTATTATGGTAAAAAAAGTATATTGTAGGCAAATAATAATATAAAAACAATAATAGCCATGCTGATGTACATCACCTATAGAAACATCTATTTACGAGTTGAACTTAAAACAACTAGATTATTATAAGCAGCCCCTGCATTTAAGAATTTCCTTTTTTCTGGCTACAATCCACTGCTCCTGTTTGCAGGGAGTAGTCAGGGCCATCACGGTACGACCGCCCTGGGGTGATCACGACTTTACTGGAGCATGGTACGGAGTGGAGCTGGCTATTATTTTTGGCTTTGCTCCCATTGTCACCCACGGATCATCAGGCTGTGCGGGATCTTGAACTCCTGTGATGGTGGAGCCAAGCCACGGCAGTGTAGGATCATTTTCCAACCCTGGAGCAGAGTGGCCATGGAGACTTGGCTTGGTTGCATTCAAGTTATAGCTGCAACCAGACTTTTTCAAGGCCGCGGTGTGTGATGCCTGAGTTGTGGCGATAGTGGTGAAGCCCATGATGAGCTTGTCTTTCTCCTTGAGTTCAGCTTTCAGAGAAATCATGCTTTCCCTCAGCTTTGACATGGTAAGATTGCAAGATTCACACTCAGATTCAGCCATCGTAATGTTAGTTTATCCATAAAAGGTGCACTGACAGTGACAGACGCGGTGGCGATGTGACGGACGCGGGACAGTCTAGTGGCATCGCTGTGAGATAAATAAATACATAGGGAGGCAGGATGACTGGACACAGGTGAAACGCATTAGGAACAGGTGAAGAAAATCACAAGAGCGGGAACAGGACAAAGACACAAGAGACACAAGGAGCATCATTTGAAAATAAAGCAGGATAACAAGAACTCAGGGAAAAATAAAAATGTCCAGAAATGTGTCCAACAAAATCCAAAACCTGTTTAATAAAATTGAGCTCAGAGTCATGACGGTTACAGCGTTAACTAACTTATTAAATGTTAATAAAATACAAAATCACTTTTACAGGAAGTACCTACACGATTTTAGCACGCACCGGACTTGTCCCTACAGAGAACAACCGAGAAGACCTGCAGACTGTTTCTACTTCTCAGTTATCAGCGCCATTGCAATAATTGTAAGTATTCAGTGTGAAATTAAGAATGTGAGCCACTTTAGCTACACAGCTAAGCTAGCAATTAGCCTTGTCGGGCTAACTGAAATGATGTGTTGATGCCAAACACCATGATACATAGCAGTCAGTTATTTTTTGAATGTGTTCATAATGGAAACTCTGATTTTAACATCCAGGTGAACCAGTCTGTGTTGGAGTATGCTCATCTTCTTGTGAAAGCCAAAAGCTAATGTTAGCCACCTGTTGCTCATTGTCTTGTTTTGCAAGGTAAGTTTAAAGGTTAAATGTATGTAACTCACTTTATCATTTTTTGTGACTGCAACGACCAACTGACTTATGTGGGCGGGAACATATGACACAGACTTTCCCCCTATCTCCTTGGCTTCAATGAGATAAAATTAGAGCTACAACTTTAGTTAGCTATTTCTTATTTGATACTCAGCACTATGGGGCAATTATTGTAGCAAAACAAATCTGAGCCTCAGTCCTTCTGTGTGTAATCGGATATGTGAATGTGTACATGGATCTGCAAATCTGTCTATAGAATATGTGTGTAAACAGATTTGACAAGGTCTTAAAAATATCTTCAAATTTGTATTTAAATCTGTGCTTAATCAGATTTGCAAATATGTACCAAAAATCTACAAAAAGGTATTCAGAGTTTGTGTGTAATCAGATTTGAAAGGGTATTTATATCTATAAATGTGTTGACAAATCTGTAAACGCATACATGGAGATGAATGGCTTAAAAGATACACATTTGGAGATTCTTTTACACACAAATCTGATCACACAGACAGAATGACACTCACATTACTACAATAATGTCCTACAGGACACGGTGCCTACCTGTGCACATCCACATGGTGAGCATAGCTGCTGCTCTCAGCCCTGTCTTTCTACATTGAGTTTGCCTTTATACTCTTACTTGAGGTGACCTGTAAAAATAAGTCGATAAATGAATCATTAAATAAATAAAATTGTTCTTTCTTTTGTTTTCAGGTGGCTGCCTGATATGACTTGACACTGTAAGTTATGTTCAGCTTATTTCACCACCAGGACACTTTTATTTAAACAACCACTTTTCAAGAGTTACCATGCCTCCATGATGACATCTTGTGCACTTTTCACATGCTTAGTGCAATGGGAACACATTTTTATTTCATTTTATTTAGAGCTCCACATTAATCAAATTTTCTATAAAAGTGCCAGTGTGTTTTTGCTTGATACCCATGGTGTTTCAGTGGATGTGATTAGTGTATGATCTCTCTTCCTCTCAGGATGATTTGGATGAGCCCGATATTGAGGATGCATCAGTGGCTCTCCTTACAACCATCAGCAACAATGCCATGAGTCCAGTTCACTACCACATAGGGAAAATCTCCCAACCTCCCAAGACTTGCTGAATCCTTTGTGGTAATGTTAAGCCTGATCTATGAGCTACATATCAGCTATCCCAAAAGATTGACATACAACATTTAATTCACTCACAAAATTTTACTTGGTCTCAATGAGTGGAAATTGTTGAAGGACTGAAGACTGTCAACAATTATTTGAGGATGTATATATGTGGAACTCAAGCTCTGAAAAAGAATAGAAGACTCTGGAGTCTCACCCACAACATGAATGTTTCATTGTCTGTTAACTACTGCTCCAATGTTGACGTTCAATTATCTGCTGTACGCAACAGGCTTTAAGCCACATTGCACAAACTACACACTGCCTTTGTAATTTTACATTTGTGAAAGTGAAACATTGCAATATAGATGTTCAGTCAGTAAAAAAGTAAAGAGCAAAATGAGCAATAAATTCCTCAGTGCTGCTTTATTAATTAAGAAAGAAGGAAAAATATGTGTTCTTCTGCACACGGAGCCATGCAGGCAGTGCTTACATGTACCAAGATGCATTGCACTTTCTTGAACATCAACATCATCACTGTGACATCACTGATGCAGGAAGAACAGTTTTTCCAGCAGGAAGTCACATCTTTCTCGGTCCGTATGGCACACACTGAGGAATTTATTGCATCAATTAACTACATTTACCATCAGCACTGATTGGACATCCAGTGGAAAAGTTTCCTTTTTATTTTCTTTGTGATAAATTAAAGGGATAGTTTCCCAAAAAAAAATGCACTCATCATCTACTCACCACTATGCTGATGGAGGGGTGGATGAAAAGTGTTGGAGTCCACACATCACTTTTGAAGTTTCAGGGGTAGACAGCATTGCATACAATTGAGGTAAATGGGCACCTTCTTCAAACGTAAAAAAAAAAACTCAAACACTTCACCCACCCCTCAATTGGCATAGTGGTGAGTAGATAATGAGTGAACTTTCCTTTTTCAGGGAACTATCCCTTTAAGAGTTATGTAGTTGTTGGTAGATTTAAACCAAAACTATACTGCAATTGTTTTATTTCTATTTGTAATGTATGTTTTGTCTTTTTAAATATTCCTTTTGTTCCAGTCTTTTGATTAGAAAATGTTCCTATTTAGTCGTAATCAATGCAATTAAGGCAATCAGTTGCCACAAATGTTTTAAGTTTTGAGAGATTGTTTTTGAGTTTCACAAAGTCAATGTTTTTGCTTTGTAAGTAATGAAATGATTAGAAAATGAACTAATAAACATTGAGTTTACTGAACACAAAATACCTGGTTTCTATACTTATGCATGTATTACGTTCTTTTAACTTATTGCAATGAGTAGTGCAAATTGATATTTTTGAGTTGTTTTTACTGAAAGTATTTGAGTTGGGTTAATCAGAAATTTAATTTAACTGTAATCAAAAAGTACATGTAACTTAAACTCAATTTTCGAGTTCTCAAAACTCACACTTTTGAGTTTATGAACTAGAGTACTGCTTACTTATTCAGGTTTATTTATGATAATAGATGTGCTGCAGAACAGGCCTTTGCAGAGAACTATCCTGACATCTCTCTTCTTTTTAATCATGTGGGAAACAATGACTATACTCCTTTCCAGGATGCCTTGTTGTACCTCATGAATATAACTGAAAGATATGTCTAAAAATGGGGATTGAAATGCTGTGGTGTTTTTTTCCTGATCCGTGGTGTTGAGTAGGTAGGTAAACAGACTGCTATGTGCTCTATGTGTTTCTCTTAAAAAAGCAACACATAGCTGCCACTGTGCCACCAAATTGTCAGTTTAATAATTTGGCAAATAAACCTTTATTGCTTTAAAATCTTTTGTACTTCACTTGTTTTTAGGTTGAAATAAAATCATATATACAAAGAGATAAAAAAAAAGCATTGCACCAGTATTGTCAAAAAGGTAGACTTTTATGTAAACTTTATACACTAATAATTATACTAACTAAATATACTAACAAAATAGTGCAAATCTGAGCTTGTCACTGTCCAGGGAGTCTCTGTGTTGTCACAAAACATTTGGGCAAGACTTTATCTGCCACTCCTCAATGCAGCTCCTGCAGCCAATAAGGATATGGCAGCATGATGAAACCATGGGCTCAACCATGGGACCGGCAAATTTGATTCAGAAAAGTTTGAAAAACTACAATATTTTATAACTGTTTTAATTGCATGATGTAAAGGTCTATTTCCTTCATTGAATAGGTAAATTAGATGCACTGATATATGTTATATATTCAAACCAGGTTTCAAGGGGTTCATGGGTGACATAATTTGAAACCTGAAGGTTTCAAGACACTATATATATATATATATACACAAACAATACAAGTGTTCAACTATACCTCTGGCTCCTTCAGAGTCCACGATTTTTTTCCCTGGCTGTCAGTGAGGATGAGTGAGTCCTCTTGTTAAAGGGCATCATTGACATTACTCATGATGCCCATAACAGAAGCCTCAAATTCAGAAAAACGCACTGTTAGCATTTGGCTTGTCTCCAACTTGCCATCTACAAGTTCAGCGATGAAGATGGTCCTGAATATTGATGTAAAAATAAACATTTTTAAAACTAATTTGATTCCTGTAATACAACCAGTGCATCAAGGTAAATTATGCAGATATACAGTATGTGTGTGACAGGGTGACATGATGTAGCCATTATAATGAAAGCACATTCTTCTGCAGATGTACTTTTTTTAAATCAGTGCTCATATGCTCAAGTCACATTTGTGAATACATGCAAGTCTTACTGTGTGTAGTTATGGCTAGCATAATAAGATACTAATTCATATTGCCTTGAACAGAAGGGTAATCATATCATACTGCAACATTAGTGTGATGCTCCTATCCTGAGTGATACAAACAGCAAACTATTGGATATGAGGAATGAATGGTTTATTTCGTCACCTTTGGAATGTTCTTGTCACGGTGGCTCTTGGAGCTGCAGAAGCCATTGGAGCAGAACCCGCAGCAGTGCTGGCTGGGCGGTGGAAGGAAAAGCGGGTCGGGTGTGTTACTGGCACGCTAGATGAGTTATCCACGCTGATACTCTCGCCATGCACCTGGTAATGCCCCCTTACTATGAGGTCTACCAAACTACCAAAAACAAACATTTATTTGTTTTTGGTATCAGATTCATGAATGAACAACAACTTGTTTTTTAATTTTCCGATTTGGGTTTTCTAATTATATATGAAAAAGACGAATGATACACGGATTAATAACTTCACTGTTTCTATGAAACAAAGCATTATATCACTCACTCAAATGTGAACAAAAATCTTCTTTTTATTGGAAATTAGCCTCATGCTCAATTCAAACTACAAATTTCTGGCAGCAATGTATGCTACAAGCATTAAATTATGTTTAGAATAAATTATTTATTCTTTGCAATCTGGCTTTATGGGAGGTCAGCACATTTCTAACCAGAATGGCCAAACAGTCCCCTCAATCAAGTAGCACCAGATTTCACACACTCATAAATACCAATACAGGGAAATTACTAAAAATGAAATAATTCCCCACCTCACAATATTTAAGAAAATGATAAAAATGGATTTCATGTGCTCTACTAAGCCAACATTACCAGATAAATTGCAGTGCGTTATCTCTTAACGCACTGCAAAGTGTATTTAAAGGTTTTACTATACACTCGTTAAAAACCGGGTCAGACACCTTAGCTTTACTGAATGAGAAACAGATGCTTAACATCTAGAATGACAAATATGTCTTGTTTCAAACTATTTCATCAGCAGCTTACATTTAGATCTCATACACTACAATAGGCTAACGTTTTTGGCAACTAACTGCTAGCTGACACAACAAACAGTTAGCTAAAGTAGCCAAACCACCACATACCTTTGTATCAACGGTCGGTCCGTCTTTGTATCCAACATCATTTTTAAACCTCCTCAGAAAGGAGGGTTCCGCTGGTTTCACCCACGACACACCACTGACCTTTTTATTGTTCATTGGAAAACCGTAAATTCCACGTCAACAAATGAGATAACAGGTGCTGTGTTCAAAATCCCCGAGTGATTCACTATCCACTACTTCACTAGCGAGCTCATCGGCAAAAGGAAAAAACGCTTTCAGACCTTTCACTACTTGATGCACTTTGTCCGCGCCGGTAATTACATTATTGTCGCAGAATTATGACGTGCAACAACGCCGGTCTTCCAGTTTAACTGGTGATATGTTGACTTTATTCCAGATGTTGCTGGTCGGTTGCAGATTCGGTGGCAGATTCGTCATTTTCCACAAAGCGCCTGTGTGTGAAGTGCGGTGATCTAATGAAGGTGTCGTTGAAATAAACATCAGACAAAAACCCTTCACGAGTTAATGTAATGTGTCCGAGGCAACATCACGTTGAGACAACAATATAAATCATATGGGTAAAAAATAAACGACGAGCCGAAGTAGTATTAGCTTCTGGCCTGATGACCATCTCATTACGCCACCAAGCCGCTGGGTGCGCTTCACCTGAATGAGGCGTTTTTTACTTTGTCAGCTGTATAACATCAGATGTGCTTTAAGGTAACGCCCATGTTATCCGGTGATAGTCCGAACACAGAATAAACGCTGCATACTTAATAACAGGCTTCACAAACTGATGCTCATCGTTCATAGGAGACACAGGGAGTTATGAAGAATACACACGCGTGGCCAGCCGTGTATGGTTATAATTCACTGACAGCCAGATTGCGACATTCTTTGTCCGCTGTCTTGGTGCTGAATGGTACTTTCCTTGTCAATAGTTCTGAACTGTTTAATTAGTTTCAAATGACAGGCAGGTTACACTCAACACATCAGGAAGTATAGTAAGTAATATCAGTACAATACAATATGCACTAATAGCCTGCAAGCATATTTTTAACCAGAACTGTCGCATTGAAGAATTTAAAAACCCTATTTGGCCTTTTCTTCTTATCGAAAATAAGCAGATGAAGATGAAATTGGTGAAACAAGGTTTTTACTTAAAAGCAACGTACAACATACACAATTTACATACAGAAAATGCTCCATTAAACAATGAATATATAAACAATCTATCTATTTATTAATTCCAGTCTGTCTGTAACACCTATGTTGAGAACCTCTCAACCTGACTTGAGTATATGGTGGAACCCAGGCCACAGTCCCAGAGATTGATGGTCTGTCCCTATCCACACTTTGTGATGAAAAGAACAGGTCAAACTTTTTATATCCTGATCTTGTGTCTGAGCCGGTGGGAGCACAACAGCAGAAGGCTTAGCTGAGGGAATAAGGATGAAAAAAACAAAACCATAAGACATGTAGTTGTTTAGACATGTAGATTGTATAATAGATGAAAACATTTTGGGGGAAGATTAACATCTTCTGAGAACTTATGAAAACGTCTTACTGTCTGGTGGCTCAGGTGTAGAGAGGCTGGTCTGAGTGTAATAACATGTATTCTCCTATTATAGACATTTGAGGCACAGTAATACTTAAGATAAGACTTGGGAAACATCTTACTGTGTGGTGAATAAGGTGTATGAGGGGCTGGTCTGAGTGTCAGTGGGGGAACAACAGAAGGACCTGCTAAGAGAATAAGGATGAAAAAAGAAAGAGAATAGCGAGATTTCACAACACTTTAAATTACACTTTTTATTCTTATTATAGACTGTACAATAAAGGACACATTTGGGGCCAAGTAATACTTAAGATAAGACTTGGGAAACATCTTACTGTGTAGTGGCTCAGGTGTATGAGGGGCAGAGGAGGTCTCAGGATGTGGATTCCTGAAAAGATCAATGGTTCATTTAGAACCAATACACTATTTACTTTTTATTCCATTTACATGCTTAAAAACACATATAGGCAACAGTGTAGACATTTTATTTTTTTTTAGTTACAGAGAAAATAACACACGTTAAACAGCCTCTGACAGTCCTCCTACTTTGCTGGGGACAGTAGAGGGGGCTGAGCCCAAAAGACAACAATACACTTTATTTGTACACATTGCCCCTCATACACCTGAGCCATCACACAGTAAGATATTTCCCAAGTCTTATCTTAAGTATTACTTGGCCCCAAATGTGTCCTTTATTTTACAGTATTGTACATAAGAATAAAAAGTGTAATTTAAAGTGTTGTGACATGTTGCTATTCTCTTTCTTTTTTCATCCTTATTCTCTTAGCAGGTCCTTCCACCGACACTCAGACCAGCCCCTCTGACACCTGAGCCACCACACAGTAAGACACAGCTAAGCCTTCTGCTGTTGTGCCCCCACCGGCTCAGACACCAGATCAGGATATAATAATTTGGACCTGTTCTTTTCATCAGAAAGTGTGGATAAGGACAGAGCATCAATCTCTGGGACTGTGGCCTGGGTTCCACCGTATACTCAAGCCAGGTTGAGAAAACGTTGATTTTAAGTACAAACCTTGTTTCACTTGATTTAATCTTCATCTGTTTATTTTCAAGAAGATGAAAAGGCCAAATAGGGTTTTAAAATTCTTGAATGCAACAGTGCAATATTATTGTACTGATATTACATTCTATACTTCCTGATGTGTGGATATTTTAGAGTGAAAGGATGTTGAGTGTAACCTGCCTGTCATTTGAAACTAATTAAACAGTTCAGCACTATTGACAGGGAAAGCACCAAGAAAGAGGACAAAGAATGTTGCAATCTGATGAATACAACAGTGAATTACAACTATACATGGCTGGCTGGAGCTGGCCGCGCATGTGTATTCTTCATAACTCCCTGTGTCTCCTATGAATGATGAGCATCAGTTTGTGAAGCCTGTTATTAAGTATGCAGCGTTTATTCTGTGTTCGGACTATCACCGGATAACATGGGTGTTACCTTAAAGCACATCTGATGTTATACAGCAGACAAAGTAAAAAATGCGTCATTCAGGTGAAGCGCACCGTACATCTCAGCGGCTTGGTGGCGTAATGAGATGGTCATCAGGCTAGAGGCTAATACTGCTTCAGCTCGTCGTTTCGAAACCCTTTCAAGATTTTTACACTATCTTTATTTTTTTACCCATATGATTTATATTGTTGTCTCAACATGATGTTGCCTCGGACACATTACATTAACTCCTGAAGGGTTTTTGTCTGATGTTTATTTCAACGACACCTTCATTAGATCACCGCACTTCACACACAGGCGCTTTGTGGAAATTACGAATCTGCCACGAGTCTGCAACCGACCAGCAACATCTGGAATAAAGACAACATATCACCAGTTGCCATTGTAGTGGAAAATTGTACTGACCAGTGTCTAAGGTAGTGGAAATCCCCTAACTAGGTGTCTCACTGCTGTGACCTTGATAAACAGGGTGTATGCCCTTATTTGGTGATGTTTTCTTCCAACTGGTACATCGGACGGACAGACACAGATGATGATCTCATGTCTTTCATGTCTTTTTTTCATATTATGTCTTATGAAACGCCTCTTGGTATAAGTTCTGGCTTTTGTGAACTTGCGGCCAGTTCCATTTTGAGCACCTGTGATTGTTGTGTAAACTCTGCAGAGTTAACTATTAAAAAGACTCAAAGGCAACTCCAGTCAGAGAATTTCATTATTTCAAATCTCAAGATGAATTTCCATCACACCATGATCACCAGTTAAACTGGAACACCGGCCTGTGGAAAACCATGTTTATTATACATTTGGTATCAATACTTTAGCCAGTAAAACACATTGAATGCCCATGTTTTAAATGTCAAAATAACCGTGTTTACCGTAGTTTGTGCTGTGATGCACTGCATTGCTCTTAATACATATGTTATCACCACAACTCGTGCTGGTCATAGAAAACAAACTACGCCATCAGATATATTTGGGATATACCCCATAGAAACTGACTGTACATGACTGAAAAGATTGTTCAAATCGGTCTGTGAAAATATAGCCAAATATTAACCTGTATGTATTTATCCTGTCTTCAATTAACATATTTATATAGAGTAAGGAGTAGATAAATCGCAAGGGAGAGAGGGCTGATACATACTACTCTTGCTAAACTAGCAAGTCAAGTTGTAAGAGAAAAGATGAAGATAATGTAGTTTTATTTTTATATACATATAAATACACATACATCAGCTGAAATCTGTGTCACTCTTATGGTCAGACTACACCCCCTCCTGGGGAAACAGACATTGCACAATTGCGTTTTCAGTCTATGGGCAGAAGAGAGGACATGGAAATACACATTGCAGCAGTTTTTTAGACTTTAAACCACTGATATATCATCTTAGGGGTACCAATACCTCAAATTAAATCCCAGAAAGGTGTAAAATATGGGCCAAAATGTCATTTTCAGGTCACATTGACCTTTGGATGCATTTGGGTGTAAACCGTCACAGATTTCTAGTTTGCTTATTTGTAATATATGATTTGTAATGCCTCAGATCACTGAACTCAGATACATCAGCCATTGCCAGGAATTATTTGACAATGTCTGTTAACAGCCCCAAATATAAGAAAAAAGGTCATTTGAAGCTACAATTTTGAGACTTTTGCTTTCTCTAAATTGGTAAAGTAAAATGATTGATATTGTCCCGAATACGGAGATACCAGCCATTGCTTGGAATTATTATAATTAAAAATATAATTATTAATTATAATATCTAAAACATTTTCTTATAAACATTACAAACAATGTGAATATATAGTATAGATAGATGAACTTACAACCTGCAATGCATGTACATTTCTTGAATGTCTTATTGATCACCTCTTTATCCCATTTTTATTTACAATGAGAAACAACTGACTTCCAATTACTTTGGAAGTCAGTTGCATTTAAGTAAGGAAGCATGGCAAAAGCTTGAGAACTACAAGGTCATACTGAAGAGTTATTAGTTTTTTAAAAGACTTTGACCCCACAAATTGTATTTGTCTCTCCACCATGTTTTTGTCAATTTCTTAACTTCTCTGTTGTTCCTTTTGTTTAAATTCTAATGTATATATTTGAAATGTCCAATACACTGTATAAGAAGGACAGCAACATTGTAAAAACCCGAACTCAAAACATTGGAGAGAGTTGTCTCTCCCAACACTCACAGGTTGAGGACACCGAACCAAGAGTGCAAAATGAGCACATTATACTTTGACAATGAATGCAGACGAGTCCTACACTTTGAACTGATCCGCTAAAGTAACTGTAATGTACAACATATAATGTGTTTTTCTAACTCTGTCAGTGCAAACGCACACTGCTCCGAAAGTACACACCCTGGGATTGGATTTCAGTGACTGCCAGCTTTACTACCTTGAAGTCATTTCATGTTTGTTTTGGGACGGTAGCCTAGTCCTTTCATATTGCTGTCCAATGCAGACCTCAGTCATAAAGTCTTCACTCTGGTGACAGGTGAGGACAGTGAGCTGCTCAGGAAGCAGAGAGCCGAGAGACGAATGGTCATCTTCTGCATCGGAAAGTCAATTTCAAAAGGGAGAATGCTTTCTTTAGCCCAGATTTCAATTTACCATGTAAAGCTTGGATATTAGTGTTCTCTTTTTTTATACAAAGTGTTCTAAGGTTGTTTTTTTTATTTTTTTTTCAATTTGGATGTTAATTTACATTTGGATGTTAAAAATTATTTAAAAAAATATTTTAACATTTGGGAGAATACAATCAATAGATTTTCCTCATTAGTTATTCTTACTTATTGCAGGAAAAAAATGCTTGGTTTATTCATTCCTTGATAAGACCAAAAACAAACGTTATGTCAGTATTATCAGGTGATGAAAACCTTATCTCCTACATGTTTGCTTAATAGTTGCTAAAACTGATAAATATAATAATTCTAATAAATTTTTCATGTACTACAGGGTGTTGTATTGCTCAGCCACCGCAGAGCCGTACGTGTCGCAAACATATAATTAAAATGGGCGTGGTATGTAGTAGGCGTGCCGTGTAGTGGGCGTCGCTTTGACTGTCCGTAAGGCACGGAAGACACTCAAACACAGAAACTCTACCGCCAAAAGCGTTTCGGCGGTGTAATTGCAGCGCGACTCACGCTCCTACCCACAACTATGGATGGTCGGCTGGTCCCCTGTGTGTACCTACGGCGTAGCTTCGACGCCGAAGCATGAATTGGGCTTTATGCCGCATTTCATAAACCTCAGAGCTCGGAATTTCCGACCCACGAGTCGGAAGTTACAACTGGAACGCCCCCTCAAGTCGGAATTTCGACTCGGAAGATCGGAGGAACCTCCCCCCCCCCCCCCCCCGACTTCGAAATCCAAGATGGCCCTTCCGTAGTGAAAGCTGTAGTTTGTACTGTTTATTAGCACTTCTATCATGTGTCGTTCGCATAGTACAGTCCAATCTGTAGACGTTTTACTACGGCGTTCCGAGGACTCTTGACGTTCATTTAGCAGATGTTTGTTCTAAATATTATTGGAAACAAACCAGGGACTATAGCCTCCAATTCAAAAGGGACATTGATTATACCCACGTCAAGTATGCTTTCGTGGTCTGTTTGCGCGTTGTTAGCGGGTTTTTTGAGTGCGGCCGCGTCTCTATCTGCAAAGCTGTCCCTTGGTGCAGACTACATGAGAGACGTGTGTAAGTTAACGATGGAAATATACGGTGGAACTACAGATTGTGACTGGGTAAGACACAGTTCCATGTTTTATCCCTTGCTCAACATTGTACTTTATTTTGAAGAAGACTGGGGATATGAGGAATAGTCAATGCATGTTCAATTGATATCAGAATGCCTTTGCTAAAGGATACTGAGGAAAACATGATGTAATTCAATTTATGTATGGCCTGGCTCTGTTTAAACCCTTTTGAAAAACAAATACATAGAATGAATGTCATATAACTGGAAAAGAACACAAACCAATAAAACTAGGAAAGCACAAAAAATACTTTCTTCAAGTTGCTGTTAAAATGCAGCCACAGTTCATAAAACTTTCTATGTAATTTCAGTTTGTATGTTTGTAAGAGTGTTTTATGTGTTGTAATAGCCCCTTAAAGGTACTTTGGCAGGTAAAAAGGACTGGGTGAGCTATAATCTGTCAATTATAACCCACACTAATGAAATGGAGCCATGTTAAAGGAGAAAAAACACTTTAAGTTACAACCCAGGATCTGCAATTACTTTTTGTCGAGAGGAAAAGGTATTTTAAAAACAAGGGGATTCCAGACTTCCAACTCTGCTCCTACAGACAGGATTGGCTATTAACTTGAGCCCAAAGCAGGTATAAATAATGCAGAGTCATAAGGATTATGGTAAAAAAGATAAGATCTTAATTTTATATGTGACCCATCCTTAAATCTGGTTAGTTACCGCGTGGTTTCCAAATATTGTAAACATGGATATTAGACATAGCAAATATGTAAACACTATAATACTATAGTATTGCCTACAATCACCATTTTTGACTATGCAATTAACTTCTATGACCTTAATTGTGATCATTCGGTTATGATGTTTCTCAATTTTATACATACCTTCATTATTACCTAATAGTCATTTTCTATTCTAAATCTATTTGTAGCATCTGTTTGAGGGGGCTTAAAAAGGCCTGTGTCCTCATATGCAGTGGTGTGAGTATCTGGGCGTGTCTTCACAATGTCAATGAGAATGGTAAACTGAAGAATGGAATCACTATTTTCGCTCCACTGATTGGTCATGGAGTTTGCTGCATTACTCTCTATGTAGCCTGTATTATCCAAACAGGTGCACTTATTTATTTAGATTCCATGAAGGAATAGAGAAGTCTTTGACATTGTAAAAATGGTATTCAGTATGAACTCAAGAAGTTAGCAAGGACCATCAAGCTGACCCAGCATCCTCATAATGTTCTTTAAAATCATGTTTGCAACATGATCAATGGAAGTTTTCAATTTTCAGAACCGTTCAAGGTACAAGAAGGCCATAACACAGCCTAGAGCTCACATGTAAGAATCACCTTAACTCAGATTAACCTTTGGAAAATTTTTAATATATATTATTATGGAACAAATAAATTCACAGAAGTGGGCACAGATTGATTACAGCAACTATTTTGATATGTCGATACAAGAGAAATTCATAGCATAAATCATGAGATTTTTAACTCATAAGTTTATTAGTCTCCCTGCTGCTTTTCACACTATTCCTGTCTGCATGAATGGCACCACATGTACATGGCTCGCATCTAAACAGAATTACTATATTAATCATGTTATTATAAATAGTTAAATGTAGAAAAAAAGAATGACATACAAACAATACAGCACATGTCATCTTGTCACAAATAAAAAAGGAAACATCCCAAAGATCTGAACCACACTGAACATCTGTAGCTGACCTCTGCTGTCCTATTTTCCATGTTTGTGTTTCCAGCTCCACACACCCCTGCGGTTGCTGTGTGGAGCTCTGCTGTTCACCTGCAACACTGTCATGTGGACGTTCTTCTCTAAGGCTCTCCGACACTGCTCATCTACAGCCAGAGCTACAGTGACTACCACTGCGTCCAATTTCATCTCCTCAGTAAGCTCTCTTATAATACAATACATAAGGTTTTAGTGAAAGTGTTAAGGTTTGTACTTCATCTCCATTTCACAAGTCTCTTTGCTTTGTGTGTTCAGGCCCTCCTGGGGAGGGTGATTTTTGGAGAGACGCATGCTGTTCTATGGTGGACAGGCATCTCTGTCACTCTGTGTGGACTGCTGGTGCTTCATGTATGTACACCTCAGTCTCCCCTGCAGGGGGAGGGAAAAAAGAAAGTGTAATGGAAGTCATTTAACTTGTCCCAATTGTGTGGCCTCTGCTCTTCATTCACGGTCACAACAAACTTTGGTCAACCAAGTTGTTTTAAATATGCTATATGAATAAAGTTGACATTGACAAACTGTGACAGGATAATGGAATCTCTCAGACAGTCACTCCAGAAAAGAGGCAACTCAGTGTTTTAATATAAGAGCAGGTAAAACACGTTGCACAGATCTGACGTGCGTTCAGTACCAGCAGTCCCAGACACCTCTTCGCACACAGACTGGTATTTCCCTGTCCCTTTGGCAATTTTTTTTCCCCCTGTTAGAATATATTGTTAGCTCATAGATGTGACTTTGTCACTGAATTGAGATTATAGCAGGTTTTGGATTAATAAAATAATCGTAATTTTTAAACTAGTAATATTCTCTGACTCTTTACTATCATCACAACAGCAGTCACTGTGTATCTAATCTCTATAAAGAGGTTCTGCATGTGACTTCGATTTTTTTTAAATGATATTAATAATAATTGTAATTATTTAATTTCGAAGTACTTGGCTAAAACTGGCTTAATAAATCGAATGAGTGACTGAATATTGTATCCAAAAATAGTGGAGTTTTCCTGAGGTCACCTGTCTGATTCCCTACAAACAAATGGTTTAGTTCCTGCCACACGCTTCTCCTATAAACATTATTGAATGACTGACTGACTGCTAATGCTGGAGTAGGAAGTGGTGTTCAATATGTCACTCAAGAAAGCGAATGTAAAGTCAGGGTATCAGATAAGAAAAGGAAAAAAAGTAAAGAGAAGGAAAGTAAACAGATGGAAGAATACTGTTGACAGATTTCTTTCCACAGAAGGGGGAGTCCACCTAGCAATAACACAGTTTATTACACCTGTGTCAGACTGAGCTACAGCCAGCGCTGTGTTTATACAGAGGGTTTCCCTTGAAAATGTCCATAAATGTGTGTGTGTGTGTGTGTGTGTGTGTGTGTGTGTGTGTGTGTTAGAGAGAGACAGAGAGAGCCTACTGCCCATCACCTGAAGTTCTTTACATTAACTTCTAATATAACTACAACCTTTGTGAGGTATCTGGTGTGATCACTGTATTTCCTTGTATAAAAGTAGTCCTATGTATTCAAATAAATACCAGTACTATACAGTATGAAGCCATGCATTTTCTGCTCCTGCAAATATTTCACAACAAGATCATTTTGAAAACAAATGAATAGATTAAGTCAACAGAACAGCTGGAGTGCTTTTATTTTTAAAACTACAGGAAGTGTTGGAAATATTTATGTTTGTGACTGTGAAGGAAATCTGAAAATACAAGAGGCTGGAACACCAAATTTGTCTTTGTGTATTTGAATAGCGGCTTTCTGTAGAAATGATCAACACAGAGTCACAGGGATCTCAGAGTGAAGATGAAGAACAGTCAAATGCAAGGATCTTATATAGGAGAACTAAGGCTTTTTGTCTTAGCCAGTTCAAACTGGTTCTGTAGGTGCAGTTTGAGACAGGAATTAAGACACAGGAAACTGATTTGCATATGTTTCCTTTGAAGATAAAGCAGACGTAAATTAAGTTCTTGGACAGTCAATAAGTAATAGAAAGGTCATAAAGGTCACATAGGTTTTAGGTCACAAACAGTTCAGGTCATAAAATTCTCAGACAGGTATGCAAAAAGTTACTTTTCAACTACAAAAGAGTTTTCCACCATTTTTTTTCCACTACATGACATATTCAACATATAAACATTTAACTGTTGTGAGGGATCATTTTCACTATGTATTCTGGTGTAAACTGCACACAGAAGCAGGAAATAGGTGAGACCTTGGATATCTAGAAGAGCAGCGTGCCATCTGTGGCTGAACCCCAGCTGATTTGGCCACTCTAATTTGTTCCGCAACTGCAGCCAAAATTGTCACTACAGACTCTGTAGTGACAATTTTGCTAGTGATATGATTCTAAGGATTTAATCTGCTTGAATATTTCCATGATTATTCACACTATTAACGGAATGAGACCACCATTTAAAAGAATGTAAAATAATACACATACATTTGAAGGTGATGGCTAAATATACAAATTAGAAAATACATTAAGAATATTATCATTTTAATAAAATTTCTTGTTGCAATTGAAGTTGTTTCCTACTTCAGTCTTTCAATGGTTTAGTTAGCCTTATATCAGTTGTGGTCTATCTGCTATCAGAAGTACCTGCTGTCCCGGTGGGAAGGATCTCTGTCTGGCTACCTTGTCATATCAGGTTTGCTGTCCCCGTCTTCACTGAGACCTGGCTGCATCCTGAAGAATATGTCAGTTTAAATTAATCTACTCCCCCAGTCATATAAACAGTCACATTCCTCGAGACTGGCCGAGGAGGAGGAGTTGCTGCTATTTTTACATCCAGTTTATCAATTAATCGTAAACTAAACTATAACTCATTTGAAAGTCATGCTCTTAATCTGCCACACCCACCCAGCCAATCCTATTTTCTATCTATTAACAGATAGTTATTATTTTCAGTGACTTTAATATTCATGTTGATACTGATGAGTGTTGCATTAATTTCAATATTAGACTCAATTGGTTTTAGTCAATGTGTACACAAAAAGTTTAAAAACAAGTAAAACGTAAAAGAATAAATGATCTGTTAATTGAAAGATAGTCTGTATATTACACTACATTTGTACACTTGTATAGTTTAAGATTTGCCTTTATATAGCCCCATATTTTCTACTCAAACACATTTTTATGTTCATGTAATAGTGATTTTTTTATGCCACCCTGTCTGCACCACTGGTCGTGGTTCACGAGTTTCTATCTCCAAACCATCTTTCTTATTCCTTGCATCCTTTTTGCCCCCTGTGATGGCCGCACCAGCAACCACACACTGAAACTCAGTAACATGGTGGTAACCTTTCGTTAATTTGCTTCTCTTAGTTTAGTTTGTTTCTCTTCGCACACACACCCACATCACAGATAAATAAGTGGAAACATACATTTTGGTTTCATACAACATACTTAATTTATTTATATCTGTTATCTGTGATAATTAATCAAGTTTTCTTTGAGTTACCAGTTCCTGGGGGTTGCTGCTGGAGTCATCTGGCCAGCTGTGGCTGAGGGGTAGAGCGGTTATCCTTCAACCTGAAGGTCGGCAGTTCGATCCCCAGTCTTCCCCATCTGCATGCCGAAGTGTCCTTGGGCAAGATGCTGAATGTGTGTGTGAATGGGTGAATGTAGAATGTAATTATATCATGCTAGAAAAGCATGATATAAATACAAAACCATTTAAAACCGTTTACCATCAAAAGGAGGCCCAGCTGCCTTAAATGGCTTTAAGCACTAATTGGACTGCACCATGTCCTTAGTTCATATTATATGTTTCCCCTGTGTCAGTTGAGGGGCAGTTTTTTGTCTTCACTTGTTACCCGGAGGCTAGTTTGGTTAGTTGACCTTTTACTGGCCCAAATTTGTAAAGTTTATCTTTTTGCATTTTTGTTAATGAAAACAAAATGAAAATATTTTTTTTTCAAAGAAACTGTCTGTGGCTCTCTGATCTTCCTGCTCAGTCCCTGACACCCCCCTTGCAGACAGTGTCTGACTCTGGACTATCATTCTGTACCTTCACTTTTCTTTTGATCAGAAAATGATCCATAGCTCACATAGCCACACACACACACACACACACACACACACACACACACAGTGTGTTGCTATATGGTTATTAACTTTTAAATAGGCTTAATAAATTAAATATTATTAAAAATAAAAATATAGCTCACTAAAATGCCTGAGGGGGCTTAACCAGGGCTTCTTAGATTTGTGACAGGGCTATTGCACACCTTAGCCCTGGTGTAGCGCCATGCCTGCATTAATCTAAAAACCACTGTGCCTATCTCCAAAGTATTGCAGGAGCTGTAGACAGAGAAAATGGCAATTAAAAAAATGTATAAATACAAATGCTATGAAGAAACAGGCTTATCATGAACAAAAGCTCTCTACCTTGTTCTCAAGAAAATGATAGCAAGAGTGAGGAACAGCTGGTGGCTCCTTTGGAATGTTGTTTGGCAGACCGCTGAACACGGGGATAGGGCGAATTAGGAGATATCTGACCAATACAGCACTATGTGATGATGAAATGCTTTGTTAATGCGCAAAATCTGTCATCTGATATTTGCATGCATGTGAAGAATTCCCTTTCACAGCCAGCCCAGACTACACTGCTTGACCTGAAGCCTAGTGTTTAAGGTATTGATGAGAAACAACTGGATGACGAAAAGGAGTGTACCTGGTGTTACTGACCATGCATACAGCAGTGAAGGTTGCTGAGAGAGCTACCTGGATGCATGCCAGCCACTCTAAGAGGTTTCCTGAACCTCAAAATTAAGATAACACTTAGAAGTTGAGGGGACAGTGTATGCAGGGCGTGCCAAGCCCCATTCAAGTGACTAGTAAGCAAAACTAAGTCACCTTCAAGGGATCTACGATGGAACACAGACCCTGGCTTCACTGGGTGTGGCCTGAGAGGCAGCCTGTGTTGACCCACTAGACATACAATACACCTACTCACATACTCTACCATTACTGACAATAACTCATTGACACACTTTTCCACTATGCTACAAACTGTTCCTTCTGCAGGTCCGCATCTCTGGCTGCACTACAATACATTGTTACATCCACAAATGCCAGTTCTAACTTTATTGCGCCAAAAGGAAGCCTTATGTTAGACACAGTGGAAACGTGTATTAAATGTATTTATTGAGTGGAGCATGAGTGGAAAATGCATGGCTTCATACAGTATAGTACTGGTATTCATTTGAGTGCATATGACTACTTTTATACAAAGAAATACAGTGATCACATCAGAAACCTCAGAAAGGCTGTAGTTATATTAAAAGTGAATGTAAAAAAAATTCAGGTGAAGGGCAATAGGCTCTCTCTTGTTTTTGAGAAGGATTTGAATAGATGTGGAAAAATAAACGGACATGTCCCAGTTTAACTCTGCATTCTTATTTTACTATGAACTGGTGTATTAAACCCTTGGCTACAAGATCAGACAACTGAGAATCTGCAACACACAAATGCGGCACAGCCAGTCTGACCCAATCATAATAAACCATGTTATTACTAGTTGGGCTCACCTTTCTGTGAAAAGAAATTGGTTGTCTGCCCTCTGTTTCCTTTCTTTCTCTTTCCTTTTTCTCTTTTCTATTCTGACTCCCCGACTTATCATATACTTTCCTGACTGACATTTTAAAAACCACTTCTCCAGCAGTCACTCACTCACTTCGACCGTGTGCATAGACTGTATATAGATTGCGTAAGGCAAAGATTAAACCATTTGGTTTGTAGGGGTGACCTCAGAAAGCCTATTTGTATACAAATTTCAGTCAATCAATCGATTTAGTCTGCCAGTTTCATTAAGTACTTAGAAATTAAATTAATAAAATAATTTACATTTTTTTAATAAAAAAACAAAAACAAACATTCATGATTTTTAAGGGCCCCCCTATCCTTTGGGGCCCTGGGAAGTCAGTTCCACTCTTGCCCCCACTACGACGCCCCTGCGTAAATGAGTTGTATCCATCTTCATATTTGACTTACTTCAAAAACTTAACAAAATTTTGTTTGATGCAATCAACAGTCTTTGATAGAGTACTTTTTATGCACCAATGTGAACATATACATCACATGAATACATCACTTTCACAAATGCTGCAGGTGCAGCCTGTTGATCTCTACTTTGCGCATGCAACAAAAGAAATTTCAAAGTGATTTACACAATAACGGATGCAAATCACAAACTATTCTATTTAAAAACAAGATGTTTCGTTTATAAAGATCACACATTACATTTACCATATGTGTCACATGATTTTGGTCGAGCCATGATTTGGTGATCATATCTGAGGTAATTGTTTAATTAGCTGAGTTAGACAACAATTCTTAAATGGAAAAACTGAGCTATGAACAGAACCAAGGATTGGGAGAATCTTTTAATGCCTACTTTAGGCATAACATCTACTGGTAATTGGTAACCTAAATTGTGCAGAATACCTTCAAACGTACAAGGGATATTCAACATCTCATCCTATATTCTAAATGATTGTAGCTGGATACATCCAGTGTCCGCTATGAACGTAATAGTTGACAACAAGGGAAAGACTTTGTGACAGCAAGAAAGACAGCTGACTGGATGAAATAGACCCCACCGGGGCTGGCATGGGTTAAATACCCATACTGGTGGGA
Organism: Verasper variegatus; assembly: GCA_026259375.1. Taxonomy (NCBI): domain Eukaryota; kingdom Metazoa; phylum Chordata; class Actinopteri; order Pleuronectiformes; family Pleuronectidae; genus Verasper; species Verasper variegatus. Next base: position 119,462 of record CM048048.1, read on the forward strand.
TGGTGCTCAGGGAGGAACCCTAAGGACCTCAATGCAGGATGTGGAGGAGCACCTGGAAAGATCACACTCTGATCCAAAGAGAGATGATCCGAGAGCTATTCCATCGGATATCCCACCACTTGAGCAGCCAGAACACTAAAAGGATGTGAGCCTTCCGAAATGGAAAGAAATGGAGTACACAGTGAGGCAGACAAGAGCATCATCAGCCCCAGGCCCAAATGGTGTCCCGTAAAGGGTATACAAAAATGCTCCAGATGTTATATGCTTCTTGTGGAAAATAATTAGATTGGCATGGGTGAAGCAGAGAGTTGGAGGAGCACTGATACCAAAAGAGGAGGAATCCTAAAACATCAGCCCATCTGTCTCCGCAATGTAGAAGGCAAGATCTTCTTTAGCGTTATAGGCACAAAGGCTGACAAGCTATCTGGTAAAGAAAAAGCTGGTAGTTACAACGGTCCCTGCATCACTGAGTACATCAGATTCTGTGAGGACACCACCATGCCAGCCCGGACCGTACGCTGCTTCTCCAACAACAAGCCCTGGATCACCAGCGACCTGAAGGTACTTCTGAACGAGAAGAAAAGGGCTTTCAGGTCTGGAGACAGAGAGGAGCAGAGGAGAGTGCAGCACGAACTCCGAGATATGCTGAGGACAAGCAAGGAGAACTACAGGAGGAAGCTGGAAGCCAAACTCCAACAGAACAGTGTTAAGGATGTGTGGACGGGAATGAAGCACATCACAGGGATGAAGGGGAAGGACAGGCAGACATCAGGGAGCCTGGACAGAGCAAACCAGTTCAACCAGTTTTTTAACAGGTTTAGCTCACCTCCTGCCACCTCACAGACACCCCCTGCCCCCCACACACCTACACTGTCCCAAATGGCCCTCAGCATTCCCCTGCACATCACCTCCCCATCTGCCCCCCTCCTCACCTCCCCCCACTGAGGACACAAACATCAACCACCCAACGGTGACTACAGGCCAGGTAAAGAGGCAGCTGGAAAGACTGAACCAGCGAAAGGCAGCAGGCCCTGATGGCATCACTCCTAGGATCCTGAAGACCTGTGCTAGCCAGCTGTCTCCTGTACTGAGACATCTGTTCAACCTGAGCCTGAGTCAGGAGAAGATCCCAAAGCTGTGGAAGACGTCCTGCCTGGTTCCAGTCCCCAAGAAGCCAAGGCCATCCGAACCAGCGGACTACAGACCAATTGCCCTCACATCCCATGTGATGAAAGTCCTGGAGAGACTGGTCCTAGCCCAGCTGAGACCACAGGTGAGGACGTTTCTGGACCCCCTGCAGTTTGCCTATCAGCCCCATTTAGGAGTCGATGACGCCGTCATTTACCTGCTGCAACGAGCCCATATGCATCTGGATGGTGGGAGAGGCACAGTGAGGATCACATTCTTTGATTTCTCCAGTGCTTTCAACACCATTCAGCCTCTGCTACTGGGTGAGAAGCTGCGGGTGATGGGTGTTGACGACGCAGTGATCTCCTGGATTACTGACTACTTGACAGGCCGGCCACAGTTTGTCCGTCTGGGCAGTGGGCTGTCTGATGTGGTGGTCAGTGATACAGGAGCTCCACAGGGGACTGTGCTTTCTCCCTTCCTCTTTACCTTATACACCACCGACTTTAAGTACAACTCTGAGTCATGTCACCTGCAGAAGTTCTCTGATGACTCAGCTGTTGTCGGGTGTATAGGAGATGGAGAGGAGGGGGAGTACAGGACACTGATAGACAGATTTGTAGAGTGGTCCGAACAGAACCACCTGAGGCTGAACACCAACAAGACCAGAGAGATGGTGATCGACTTCAGGAGGAAGAAGAAGACGCCTTCACAGCCACTAAGGATCAGAGGGGAGGTGGTGGAGGAGGTGGAGGACTACAAATACCTCGGAGTGGTGATCGACAACAGACTGGACTGGAAATCTAACACCGAGGCTGTGTACAAGAAGGGGATGAGCAGACTCTACTTCCTGAGGAAGCTGAGATCCTTCAACGTGTGCAGCAAGATGTTGGAGATCTTCTACCAGTCTGTTGTTGCCAGTGCCATCTTCTTTGCTGTTGTTTGTTGGGGCAGCAGCATCAGAGCCAGCGACACCAACAGACTTGAAAAGATCATCAAGAAGGCTGGCTCTGTTCTTGGACTGAGACTGGAGTCTCTCGAGACTGTGGTGGAGAGGAGGACGCTGAATAAACTGTTATCCATCATGGACAATGAGCAGCACCCTCTCCACCACACAGTGGACAGACAGCGGAGCAGCTTCTCCCACAGGCTTCTACAGCTCCGCTGTCGAAGGGACAGATACAGGAAAACTTTCCTGCCACATTCCATCACACTGTACAACAAAAGCTAAAGCATAATCTACAATCTACAGTCACCTCACACTTCTCCATACTTTGTACATATCAACACTGCCAACTCTCTGTACAATATATTTTATTTTTTATCGTATTTACTATTGCTTTTTTTGATATTTTATTATGTATAGTTTGCTTTATAGTATATTTTTATTTTATTATATATTTTTTTGTCACCTGTCACTTTGTGTAATGCTGCTGCTGCACTATAATTTCCCAGCTTGGGATAAATAAAGTATATCTATCTATCTATCTATCTATAAAAGCTGGAATTCCAGGGTTCTCTGGATATTTAAAACACACTAGCATGATCTGGCACCAAATCTGATCAGCCAAGAGTGAGAAGAGAGATCTACATGTCATCTTCCTTGATCTCGCTAATGCATTTGGCTCAGTACCACATAGTATCATCTGGTATGCTTTCGACTTCTTTAAAGTACTAGAGCCCATCACAAATTTGATTAAAGCCTACTTCAAAGATCTGCAATTCTGCTTCACAACACCAGATTTTACCACCATATGGCAGCTACTTGAAGTGGGCATCATGGCTGGCAGCACTATCTCCCCACTAGTGTTCACCATGGCGATGGAGGTGATTATCAGAGCTTCAAATTGGGTAGTAGGTAGTGCGTGACAGAAGTTGGGGGTCTGATTAACACCAATCAGGGACGACATGAAAACCCTGACCACAACAGCACCATGCACCAGACGGTTGCTCGGGAAACTTGAAGACAACATGGGCCAGAATGAGGATCAATCCATAAAAATCAATAAGCATCTCAATAAGCAAAGGTAAGAGATCAGACCATTAATGGAGAACCCATTCCAACAGTGTCTGAGAAACCAATAAAAAACCTTGGACGATGCTATGATGCAAGCCTCAAAGACTGTGAGCAGGTCCAGCAACTGAAACAGGATGTCAACAGAGGTCTTAAGAACATCTACCAGTCCATGCTTCCTGGCAAACTAAAGCTTTGGTTCTTTCAGTTTGGCCTTTTGCCCCGACTCATGTGGCCACTTACAGTAGTTGACGTTCCTATCACAAAAGTTGAGAACATGGAGAGAACGATCAACTCCTATGTGAGAAAGTGGTTAGGAGTCCCAAGATGTCTGAGCAACATTGGCCTGTATGGACACAGCATTCTCGAGGTTACTATCTCAAGTCTCCTCGTAGAGGAGTTTAAATGCATCAAAACAAGGCTGGAGATGACCCACTCAGAGTTCCAAGACAAATCTATACAGGCTGTTGGACCATCATTGACAACAGGATGGAAATGGACACCAAAAGATCCAACTTAACAAGCAAAAGCAGCATGCTGACATTGTGGGCCATGTTCAACAGGGAAGAGAAGGTTTGGGCCTATGTCAGTGTAGACCGCTGTGGAACAAAGCAACTCCTTCAGAGCAGCGGAAATTGGTAGTCCTGGAAATCTGGTGTCAGAAAGAGGCAGCAAGATGTGCAGAGGCTGTCACTCAAGTCAGACAGAGGTAGTGGATGAAATGGGAGAGCATAGAGAAAAGAAAGATCAGCTGGAAGGACCTGTGGGAAATGGAAGCAAGCAGGATTAGCTTCCTGTTTAGAGCAACCTATGACGTCCTTTCCTCAAACAAAAACCTACAGCAGTGGCTGAACGAAGATCCATCCTGCCCACTATGCTCAACTCCAGCTACTCTCAGGCCTATCCTCACTGGTTGTAAAACAAGTCTGTCCCAAGGTAGGTATACGTGGAGACACAACCAGGTACTCAATGCCTTGCAGCAATAACAGAAACAAAGAGAACTGTTACCAATGCCTTGCCATCAAAAACATCATACACAGTCCTAAGGACAACTTTGGTCCGTGAGTGGGAACAGGGACAGAAAGGGCCTCCTCCACTGACCAGGAGTGGTCAGTTGGAGAAAGCCAGAGACTGGGAGATGTTGGTGGACGTGGGCCAGCGGCTTACAGTCCCATCCCATATTGTCACTACCACCCTGAGACCAGACTTGGAACCCTTGTCCAACACCCTGCGTGTCGTCTACTTCGTAGAATTGACAGTACCCTGGGAGGATAATGTTGACGAAGAGAATGAGAGGAAAAGGCAGACATGGCAGACATGGCATTTTAGGCAGAACAGCATGGCTGGAAAGCAATAGTTTGCCTTGTGGAGGTTGGATGCAGGGGTTTTCTTGCAACATCCACCATCAGGTTACTCAAAGATCTGCACCAGACCATAAAAGAAACATCACACACTGCAGAACGCTGCAGCCAATGGCTCTGGATCAGGAGGAAAGATCCCAAATGGGCCCCAAGATGCTAGGGACATGCATCCAGGTCTGATCAACCTGTGGTGGGCCTGCCTTAGAAGAGGGTGTCTTGTGATTAAAAGGCAGAAACACCTAATGACACTAAGGTACACAACTGAAGATATGTCCCTAACATCCGCTGGTGGTCACTAACATCCAATAACATCAACTGGCAGTAGGCATTAATTAGTGCGGCAGAACGTACAAGGGATATTCTCCATCTTGTACTAGTTCTAAAATGGGAAAGTGTTTAGTTTAAAAAGGCATAGAGGTACAGATGTCTGATCTACTGAGCGGGCCACATGGCTTTCATAGTACTGCCATATAAGCCAGTAGCTAGTCAGATTTACCTTTTGCCTCAGGGTCCCCTTAAGTCTGGGCTGTATCATTGATTACAAGGTCAAAACACAAGAAAAGGTGCACACCTGAAGTTATGTCCCTAACATCTGCTGGTGGCCGCTAACATCTGCTGGTGGCCGCTAACACCTGCTAACATCTACTGGTAGTTGGTAACCTAAATTGTGCAGAAGACCTTCAAACATACAAGGGATATTCAACATCTCTTTCTATATTAAAAAAAGAGCACTATTTCATTTATCTAAGCTCATGGTCTAAAGCACATTGGGGTTAGTGCTATCAGTCATGTTAAAATCCAGGCAACCAGGCACCAGGCACATTGTTCAAAAGCATTGTAGTTAATTTCCTAATAAATCATTGGTGAGTTTTAGGCATGACAGGCATACACTGATGTCATGTCATTAGACATCAGCAGATTGCCATAAGGTCATAATAGAGAATTTACCAGTGAGAATGCTTTTGAAGAGGAATAGGGTTCATTTTGTGCACAAACAGATTATGCGTGTGTGTGTAACAAGTGTTCATGGCACACAATGTGTTTCTGGCTATGCCGCTAAATATTGTAACGGACTGGGTTTTGTGTTTATGTGTGGGTTTACGTTGTTCAGTGGAGCACTGTGTTTGGGGAGTGTTCTGGGATCCTGGGTGTCAGTCAAGGGGTCGGGGGCGGGACATGTGGTTGTTTGGACGAGTGGGATGGGGCTGTTTGGGGAGGACGGTCTCTCATTGGCTGGTTTTTGGGGGGATCGGGAGTCAGTGAGGAAGTGAAGGTTGTTGATGTGTTGGAGTGACGGAGTGAGAGGAGAGGTGTGCACAGGTCCATGTAAAAGTTAATAAAAGTTGTTAAACGAAAGAGAAGTTCCCTGTCCTCTGTAAGTGAGGACGTTACAATATTAATATTCTGAAAATGTGGATCTGGCTAAGATTTTGTTGGTCAATTGTGCAAATACTGCAATTGCTGCTGCCTAAAAATAGTAATAGGAATGCACCAATAAGGTGTCTGACCACACTTGATTTTAAGACAAACACACCCATGGTAATTTGTAAAATACAGATTTAATATTAACTTAGAATAAAAAACATTTAATGATTAAACCCACAAAGTCATACAACACAGCTAGGTAAAATAATGTAAACATTATCAAGCACCCATTAAAAATGTAAAAGCCCTTAGCCAGCAGCCACTCTCTAGCTTACTCATTACAGAGGAATCACTTCAAACTGAAGACAATTACCCTCCATTTTCCAGGAGTGATAAAAAGGACAATGGAAACTCAGACATATATGCCATAGTTTAGATCAGAAGTTGAACAATATGCAAAGTATGTCACAATTAAACATTTTCTTATGAAAGACATATAAGGCACAAGGTGAATTCAAATCCTCAGAGACAATGAAGCAGAGTAGTGAAAAGACATTCTCAGACATGACCTCCGAAGGAACTCCGGATAATTGGGTCTTTCTCAAGAGGTTTCCTATCACAAATGAACAACACTGCAGGAGATTCTCCTCTGAGTGTTCAGATGAGGGGTGGTGCAGCAGGCAGGACGTAACATCTAAATTCTGCTGCAGAGGTAGAATCAACACCAGCATCGGCCCTTATCACCAAAAACTCTCTTGACCTCTTCGTCTGTGTCTTCTATGTGTATGGCTCCACTTTGTCATGCTGAGATATTTGTTTTCTTTTAGTTTTTTTCATTTTTGTCACATCTGTCATGTGTTAGAAGCATCATCAACCTCTCACTCGCTTATGCATTGGTCTCCTGATGTATTGTCATGAAGGCTCCTCTGGAGTTTCTACTGACTTTATACAAGGGGGCCAGACACTCCAGAGGCTCTCACTTGGACATTTGCATTCACACACTTGAGTTGAGTACAGCTTTACTGTGTGAGTGATGTTCTCCTCAATCAGGTCTGCAGCCTCTCTGCCTTTATTTCATCAGATAGTTGTATTATATATAAACTGCAGGTCTGGCAGCAGGAATTTACAGATAATTAGATTCACTCTTACGGTGTGTGAAAGGACAGTAGATTTATAAAAGTACACACACAAATTATATTAAACACATTATATCATATATAATATATTCCAATATATATTTATATATGTAAATGTAAAATTCCAGAAAGGTGGTTTCTACATTAGAAAACGTTGGAAACCAAGAGATCTTCATGTGCCAATGGAGCAGCTCTGTCAGACTAAGAAAAAAAATGTTCTCCAGTGCTAGTTGAGCAATATCTCTATGATGTCCTCCTCGATTATTTCCCCTTGTGTGGTGGTGTTGTGCTCTAGAGGACTCTTCTTGCAGCTCAGCCCTGTGAAGGGGCTGCACCAGGACAGGGAGAACGGGCCTCCAAAGGCCATTTGCATGGCCTCCCAGCACGGCACCTTCACCCACTTCCCTGTCTCGCCCTTCAGACGCTCGATTGCCTGGAGAAGACACAATGAGTCTGTGAGGTGAAAGGAGCTGAGCCACAAGGACTGACTGTGAATTGTCTACATATAATCAATCACACGTGACACAGATGACGGTACTAAAAAAAATGCAGCAAACGATTATGGTTTAGCTTTGTGGGCTAGCTTCTCAGACACATGTGAAACTAACCAGACTAAAAATAGCATTGATAATTAAATTATTGAACAGGCAATAATACTTGTTTGCTGTATGTATGTTGAAAACAAATTGTTCCTGAGTTTATTCCTTCTTTCCATTTTGGCCAAGAGCAATCCTGTCCTAGAATGACTATACTGCAAGAAATGAGGAACAAAATCTGTAGTTCTTGTTAATTTTTTCCAGGTCCACTAAAAGTATGCAATACAATAAAGAATTGAAAAAAATAATTTTGACCTAATAAGGGTGCTATATGGTGGGTGAAGGGATCATTACAGATGTTGCAATTAAGGGAATGTGAATGTCTGACTTTCCTAAAATCCCTATTGAGAATTCTTTTACCAGACTGAATTCACTTGTTTTCTAAGAAACATGCCCAAGATATATTTAAAGCACAAAACTGATCACATGCAATTGAAAATAAGTCTTAATGGGAATAAGAAACCATACAAAATATTTTAAAAACAGCAGAGACATCACAGAGCTCACTCATTCATACATATGTTTGGTTGAATCTGAAACTGCAAAAAAAAGAAAAAGAGACAAGAAATAAAAAAGAAAAAGTGCACTTTGACCTCATGATTGAAATCAGCATGCTTGTAATGTGTTAAGCTTGATGACAACATGAGCTCTGATCCAAGCTTACCTCTGTCAATGTTTAAAGAGCTGTCTGCTTCAGAAAGCTTTTGGCAGAGTGCGTTATCAACCAAAGCAGATGCATGAGTGTCGAGAGAACATTGGGAGAAAAGGGTCAGATTACAAACAGTAAAGTGGGAGGAGGATAAAAGACAGAAGTGAAATTTAACAATGCAAGGGTGAATGAGAATAGGAGTGTGCAAGGGGAAAGTAAAAATATATTTTTTAAAACATTATTTAAATATTGAAAAACACAGTTGTCCAGAGTCAAATTGAAACTATTACAAATAAAGTGGGCATACACAGTTATTGTATTGCAACTGAGAAATATTTATTCTGTGTGTGCTGAAAATATCTCTAGAATATTTGGAAAGAATTCAAATTTAAAAAAAAAAATTGGACAAACAGAGGTATAAAATGCAGAGAGCAGTTCACATACAGTGGATATAAAAAGTCTACACACCCATCTAAAATGCCAGGTTTTTGTGATGTAAAAAAATGGGACCAAGATAAATCATGTCCGAACTTTTTCCACCATTAATGTGACCTTTAACGTGAACAATTCAATTGATAAAACAAACTAAATTCAGTAAAAAATGAAAATAAAATAATGTGGCTGCATAAATGTGCACACCCTCTTATAACTGGGGATGTGGCTGAGTTCAGAATTAACCAATCACATTCAAACTCATGTTAAATAGTAGTCAGTACACACCGGCCATCATTTACAGTGACTCTGATTAATCCTAAATAAAGTCAGCTGTTCTAGTAGGATTTCCCTGATATTTCCTTAGTTGCATATTACAGCAAAAGCCATGGTCCGCAGAGAGCTTCCAAAGCATCAGAGGAATCTCATTGTTGAAAGGTATCAGTCAGGAGAAGGGTAAATAATAATTCCCAAGGCATTAGATATACCATGGAAAACAGTAAAGACAGCCATCATCAAGTGGAGAAAATATGGCACAACAGTGACATTACCAAGAACTGGACATCCCTCCAAAATGTATGAAAAGATGAGAAGAAAACTGGTCAGGGAGGTTTCCAAGAGGCCTACAGCAACATTAAAGGAGCTGCTGGAATTTCTGGCAAGTACTGGCTGTGTACTACATATGACAACAATCTCCCATATTCTTTATATGTTTGGGCTATGGGGTAGGGTGGCAAGACGGAAGCCTTTTCTTATGAAGAAAAACATCCAAGCCCGGCAAAATTTTGCAAAAATATACATGAAGTCTCCAAAAAGCATGTGGGAAAATGGTCTGATGAAACCAAGGTTGAACTTTTTGGCCAAAAACAAAACAACACTGCACATCACCCAAGGAACACCATTCCCACAGTGAAGCATGGTGGTGGCAGCATCATGCTTTGGGTCTGTTTTACTTCAGCTGGAACCGGGGCCTTAGTCAAGGTGGAGAGAATTATGAACAGTTACAAATACCAGTCAATTTTGGCACAAAACCTTCAGGCTTCCGTTAGAAAGCTGAAGATGAAGAGGAATTTCAACTTTAAGCACGACAATGACCCAAAGCATACATCCAAATCAACAAAAGCATGGCTTCACCAGAAGAAGATTAAAGTTTTGGAATAGCCCAGCCAGAGCCCAGACCTGAATCCAATTGAGCATCTGTGGGGTGATCTGAAGAGGGCTGTGCACAGGAGATGCCCTCACAATCTGAAAGATTTGGAGCCCTTTTGCAAAGAAGAGTTGGCAAATATTGCCAAGTCAAGATGTGCCATGCTACCCAAAAAGACTGAGTGCTGTAATCAAATCAAAAGGTGCTTCAACAAAGTATTAGTTTAAGGGTGTGCATATTTATGCAACCAGGTTATTGTAAGTTTTTTATTTTTTAGCATTCCCCCTAAACGATTTCAGTTTGTTTTTCAATTGAATTGTTCACGTTATAGGTCACATTAAAGGTGGAAAAAGTTCGGACATGATTTATCTTTGTCTCATTTTTTTACATCACAACAACCTTGCATTTTAGGAGGGGTGTGTAGACTTTTTATATCCACTGTAGGTGAAAATCTTAAATAATAGATACAGTGGGCCAATTTTAGTATTAGTGTAAATGTGAACTGTGAATGTCAAGTTAATACATTTTTGAGGGCTTTGAAGTCCATTAAAACCCAGATGCTGCTTAATATGCTCTATGCTGAAGTTTTTTTACACAGGTTCTCTTTAACAGGATTTTATACTTTTCTCCGGTAGAGATATTTTATTTATTTTTAATAATTTATAGCCAAGACTTGTTTTTTTATCATTCATTGAATAGAATTGGTGTTACTGCAGGAAGCTAAGCTTTTCTACAAAAATACAAAAAAGGGGAGAATTCAGATACTGTAAGTTGACATTTGAATTTTGCACAGTCAAAAGCCATTAAATTTCCCAGATTAACAGTGCAACAATGACTCAACAAAACAAGGCAAGAGCAAAGCAAGCTGGCAATCAATCAAAAATGATTTACAGCTGTGGATGAGGAGGTGGCTCAGGCACACCTCCAGCTGAAAGCTGTGTGCTCCATACTGAGACAACTGACCATGGTAACCTCTTGTGTTACAGCAGCCTTTTATGTTCAGTTTTTTTTTCATTAGTAGGGTCAGACCTTATTTTGTAATTGCTGTGTATTCTAAATTGAGATGCATCAATCTGAAGTGTGGCATAAAAACCAGGGATCATTCTGATGATCATTTATGCAGATGTGACCTATCTATATATTAAATAGATTCGTAAACCTGTTAATGTTTCTGACATGCAACAGATGGAAACATGAAAAAAACAAAAAGAAAACAAGTATCTGCAGATGAAAAAGCGGCACCATACAAGAAAACCCTGATGAAGATGTCAAGACAGTTTGTGGCAATAACAGTCGAAGCTGGTGTCGATGTGATGTAAACAAAGGCATGTGATCTCTGCAGCAGAATTCATTGCGTCCTTCAGCCTGCTGCACCACCCCTCACCTGAATCATGCAAATGATTGGTTCCTGTTGTGAACGTGTCTCCTGCTATGATGTGCATGTGTGAAAGGAAAACTCAGGAGACCCAAATGTCTTAAAAACAGCTTATGTAACTTGTGCTGAGTAACAGCTCTGAGTTGTGGCCGTTATGCAGTTTTTCCATGTACAGAGAACACAGCCCATCAATCTTTCACTGCGTAGCCACACTCACTTAACTGAAACAAGGCCTGAACAGGAAGTGCAGTCACTGAAACAAACACAGTGAAGTTTCTTTGCTTAATAATAGCTGTAGTTGAACAATGTTTTTCAGTGTAAGAATGGGTTTTCTGGGCACAGAGGCCCTGTTCACACCTAGTAATACCATCCATCCTGAGAGATTCAATCACAAGTGGAGAGCGTTAAGTATGTGTCACAATTTACATTAAATGCATCCTAAATATGTCTCCTGTGACCACTTGCAATCAGATCTCACATTCCCACTCTAAATGCAAATAATTACATTACAATACAATTTTTTTCCGTTTGTGTTTTTATCCAGACTGGATATGCAGATGTGACTGTGTGCTTCTGTGAGTTGGTGTGAGCTAGCAAGCAAGAGGTAGGGAGAGAGGAGTATGGAGGGGTTGAATTAATGTCATGTAGCTGTGAGGAGTTTATCAATTTAAGGAAAACATCAATCATTATGTTGTGATAAGTGTTGATATTTTTGCTGTGGCTACAAACAGAATATGGGCACTGAGAAGTGTAACATTTTTAGATTCTTTATTCAATATGTTTAATTCATTGTGAAATTGTGGTAGGTAAGATGAGTATGCACTCCTTCCTATGTGGCCCAGATTGCATTTGCATTCACTTCTGATCACATGCTTCCCGGACCACCTCCGAAATTTGGCTTGAGTGATCAGATCTCAGGACGCATTTGGGTGCGTTCAGACCTGCGCTTAATTCTGACCACTTGTGATCAGATCCCAGATCAGATGTTGATAACATTTCTGAAGAGGGTCAGAGTGAAAACGAGAGAGGCACAGTATGAGTCAGTGTCATCATCAAGATGATTTTCAAGCTGTTTTTGTATGGTAAAATTGTTTTGAAAAATTCACCAAAATTACTGAATTTGTTACCATTTACCTCTAGTTGTATGTAGTTTGGGATTTTTCTAAACTTAAAAGCTAAATTGTATGTATTGCCAGAAGCAATGTCCTGTTTGTTCTATTTTTCTTCTATGGGAGTAAATTTGATACATTTGGCTATAATAATTATTTTTTTTTTAAATGCTAAGTTGCAACCCTAAGGAATTTGTCTTTTTCAATTGTACTGGGATGGCAGTAGAAATGTCAGGGTGCATGTCTCAAAACTTCAGTACCTAAATCTAAAACTATTTGAGTGACAACATATCAATCGGGAAAGGTGGTTAAATTACTTCTCGTAAATTAGCTGATTAACATCTTAAGGGAAAGCAAGACAAGACACAGTAAGAAAATGGGCTTCTGATACAACACAGAGAAGGTCAGACAAAAAGAGATCATCATAGTTTGAAACAGGATACACAAACTGAAAGTTTCCTTTTCTGTGTGACTTAACACAAAATGTAATGTATAGCGCACTTGGTTTGGCAACAAAAAAAGAGATGCTGTCCATGATACAGTGTAAATCGTGTTCAACATTAGGAACAACAAAACGGCAAACGTCTGCTCTGTGGGGTTGGACCGGGCCTCCCAATTTGTTTCTGACCCGGCTGCCTCGTTCCCTGCGCTGAGCTCTCACACCACATACTGGTATGTCTCAGCCTTCCCATGGTCAGGGGTGGAGAAGGGACTAAACCACAATAAGGAAAAAGGGTGTCCGAACACCGCCCTCATGTTCATCCATTTAGTTTTTTTAGCCCATCTTCTCTCTTCCTTTTTCAACTGCTCTATACCCTGAAAACGAAAGATAACCAAACTTCAGTAGGTGTGCTTTTGAGACCATGTCAATAAATCAAAATGAAAATATCACTTCATTCAAACTGCTAAATATGAGGAAAGGGAAACCATCTGTGCCAAAAGCCAAGTAATTCAGGATTCAAGTGATATATTTATCTACTAGGATACTAATGGGGGTGGTTGTGTCTCAGGAGGTCGAGCAGGTCATCCACTAACCAGAAGATCCCCGTCTCCCCCATGCCGTGTGCCTTGGGCAAGCTTCTGAACCTCAAATTGTCTCTGACGGCTGTGCAGGCAGTGTATGATTGATGTATGATAGACAAGTGCTGCACATAGATGCCTGTGTGAATGTGTTTAAATGGGTGGATGTCAAAACTGTACTGTAAAGAGCTTTCAGTGTTCATGAAGACTAGAATAGTGCCACAAAAATACAGACCATTTCCCATTACCATTTGTGACAATGTTGACAAAGACTTGAACACGATGTTCACAGAATATTTCATTTATATTCTGGTTGCAAAGCATAGTTTGATTACGACTCAGGTCATCATATCTCTGACATTACACTGGAACCCAGGAGATGCATCATCAAGCAGTTGATAGCTGCCATATGTCGATATAACAGACGGCTGTGAAAACTCCAAAAGGCCATTATATTGTGATTAAGATAAGGGCTCCAGACTAACTTTTTACTCTGATTGTACTGGTGCACCAGCACAGTAATTTAAGTGCACCCAAGATTTTTCACTGATCCTTTTGGCACTGCAACAATACACCTATTATACCTTTTCTTGACAGTTCCCAAATACATTAGTAATTTCTCTACTAAGGCTGGGTATCAGCAGCGATTTCCCAAATCGATTCGATTCCTATTCACAAGGTCTTGATTTTATTCAATTTTCAATTCCTTCAATATATCGATTCAGTTCAGGATATTTCATTGTAAAATACCAATTTTGCTTGGATATGACAGATATTCTCAGAGAACTTAAGCTATAAATTGAGTAAGGAAACCTCTCACTTCCTGCATTATTAAAAAGAATAAAGGTTCAGTGTGTAGAATTTAGTGACATCTAGTGGTTGCATGTTGCAGCTGAATGCCTCTCACCTCTGTGGTATACTTCAGTTGTTATAAAAACTCAAAAGGTGTTTAGTTTGTCCAGTCTGGTATTTAAATATAAAGGGACCATTCTACGGTAAAGACACATACTGCCTCGTTCACGTCAACAAGCTCTCTATTGCTAAAATACACATAGACAGCTAAATATTAGGTGCGTTTTGCGGGTGATCTACTAAAAATAATTGAGGAAATGATAACAGGTGCAAACATGGTTGAGGCAGTAGTATTTGAATGTTTTGCGTGCGTTAACCCTAACCCTAACCCATGGAATTGGAGGTGTTAGTGGAACAAACATGTTGTTGAGCTACACCAAAGGAATATTAATATAACTCAAAGAAACGCGATATGGGAGAGTATCTGCGAGAAAGTAAATACTGTGGGTAAAACAAACAGAACAACCAATGAAATTAAGAGAACATGGCAGGACATAAGAAGAAGAACAGAAGAAAAAAATAGCTCATAATAAAACCTCTGCAAATAAGACAGGTGGGGGGCCGGTGAAAGAGATGCTTCTGACCAATATAAAGCAGCAGGTGCAGTTCCACTTTCTGAAAAAACTCGTTCTCTCAGTCTTCTTCCATGCCATCTCCTCCTCACCACAATAACTGCATATCATGATTCCAATACAGTATGACAAGCTGTATGAGAAGCACAGGGAAGTCCTGCATTGCATTAAATCATTTTTTTTTGTTCTAATGGATGTACACAGCTTAGTGTGGAAGAGCTCCATGTTCCTGTCAGACTAAAAAAAACATTTTTTTACAGTATATACCTGTATCACTGGTCTTACCATCCAAAACCACACATTCAACATTCAAGTTTCTATTCATACATTTTAAATCAAAGTAAAAAAGTATTTTCTCAGGCTAGATCCATACTAATATGTTTTTGTTTTAAAACATTGTCTTAAAACTGAATCAATGTCTGTCCACACAAGTGATTTGGCTTTGAATCAAATGTAAATGTAAGCACAAGTGGGTCCACCTGCTGGGCAACGCTGCTTGACGCATCTAAGGTGGTGCCATTGTGCCTGCTGCAGGGTTGTCAAGTTGGAGCTACTCTTCACTTGCTCCTTTAATCTCGGAATATCGTACTGATTATCCTTCGAGGTGAAGGAGCAGGGATGTCTCACTACCACTCACTGCAGCTGGCCCTAGAATCTTTCTCTGCCCCACACTTTATCCTTCCTTTGGAGCCCCTTGTTCTGCCTCCTTCGCAAGGTCTTTGAGACCCTTCTTCAGCTTGTAGCCTCTGACCCTAATAGACATAAGGAACCGCTGGGTGGATGATCCAGTGTAGCCTGTACAGCTGACTTCCACTGGATAAGTGTATGCCCTCCACCCTGCTTGTGAGCATACAGTTGCCAGCTCTGTATATTTCAGTTCAGCCATGATGATTGTCCCACTGGGGGTAGACGATAACACAATGTCCTGTCAAAGGGAAGGGAAGTTTCAACTGGCGGTCGAGGTCAGCTCTCATGTTCCACTCCCCTCCAGGAGACAGGAAAGACCACTCCCTTGTGCTGCTGCAATGAATCTTGCCCACTTGCCTTACAAACTACATCAACTGTTGACAGGCTGGCCCTGTTTGCTTCCAGTTTGCGTATCTCAAGGATTTCAGTGAGCTTCATACCGGCCCCGTGCAAGTGTATCCTTGTAGCCAGATAGGATATGCTGCAAGCTCAGGTTCTGGGATTTGCAGAATTAGCAGGTCTCCTCTGAGTCGTACCAGCCGTAATAATCCCTGTACATACTAACACACCTGAACATGCGAATCAAGTGACTATTCATGTACATTAGGCAGGTGTGAGTTGGTGTTAACAAGAGGCAGATGGTCACTGTGAATAAGGAACAGCAATAGTGCAATAGAGATTTGTTTTCTGGATCGATGTCAAGGTGGACCTGTAGGTATTAAAGTTTTGCCCTCACCGTTGGTAGTTGAGTCTCTACAGATAGAAACCAATCAGACTACATCACAATCCTGGAGTTTTCAAACTAAAACAGGGCCAGCTCTATTTCAAATTTATCCATTATAGTGTGGATGACAGGCATACACAGAGCAACAGTGATGTGTTTTCAAACAAAAACATAGTTGTGTGGATGTACCCTCAGGCTACAGAGGGAGAAATGTCCCTTGGCTGCAATGGTCTAAATTAGATGTGGAAGGTCAAAGATATTCATCTTTAAACAACAGAGGGTGAAAGTAGCAGGGAGAACATCTGAAAAGTAGCAGGATGTTGTTAGAAAAAATGGATAGGAGGGGAGTGTTGGTCACTAAACAGGTCACTTACGGTCTCATCGGTACAGATGGAATGGACTTGGGTGCCGAACATCACAGAGGTGAAGATGAGGAAGAGGAGACCCTCAAAGCACAAGAGTATGAGGAGGATGACTGTTGCAGGGGGAGAGAAGGAGCTGCACTCTGGGGGGGATGGAGGGACAAGGAGAAAGAGAAGTGAAAGGGCAAAGAAGAGGATCATATGAAGAACCGCTACACTAAGATAACAAAAACTACAGTTACTTTAATGTTGAACTATGTGTCACTAAAAGAAGGAGGCTAAGCTTATAAACTATTCAGTCTACAGCTACAGGCAGTGATGTACTGATTATGGAGATTTAAGTACAAATATAATACTATATGTTATCACCACTTTACAGTAAGTCACGTCTGCTGCATTGTGTTAAGTGGTACTTTTGTCAATTTATCAACTAATCATAAAAAATACACAAACACCTGATTTTCAATGAGATATGCTGTCTTATTTCATTATGAACAAAGTAGAGGAGAGTATTCATATTTATGATGCAGTCACTCAAAATGGGAACTGCTGCTCACACTGCTTGATATCCGTAACTGAAACATCCAATTAACTAATTAAAGTTATTAATCCTGACCATGGACTGTATATAAACATGGAGGAAAGGTATCCTCTTCTTCCCTCTGTCAAGAAATGAAGCCAAAATATCCCAGACATGAATGTTGCCATCTTGCGGCAAAGATGATCCATAAATCATTCCATCATATTTTGACAGACAACACGAACAGCCAATGATAATGAAAATAGAGCAGCGCCGAACTGATCATGTGGTTGGAATAGAGTTACAGCCACGTCGGTGGTTAGGTTGACGCACACAGCAGAGTGTAGTAGTTGCAGCCGGCAGCAGCACATGTGCTAATGTTTGGGCTCCTGCAGAGAGATGTGGACATTTCTGATTCATCACGACGCGGACGTAGAAAGGACACTCAAATTAAAGATCTGGTCGTCCTGTACTGTCTGAGTCTGCTTCCTCCTCACTACCCACTGACCTGCGCTCACTTTACACTTTACCAATAAACACCATCAATGATCAGAAGTTATTAGGACACGTACAGTACAGAAGTTTACTTGGTGTTTCTTTGATTCACACACACAAACTTGTCTCACTTGTTGACCTGCGCAGAGTAATGTGCCTCAGTGCAGTGGCGCTGACTTGATTTATATCGTGATATATATATTGATATCGAAAAAGATTATCGTGAGAAGATTTTTTTCCATATCGCCCAGCACTAACAGTAATGTTTGGGAGATGGAGCCACGGTACTAAGCTCCCACCTTGACAAATCATGCTCAACTAATCATAAGTCAGTGACAGCTGTCAATCATGATGTTTCACAAAGTTTTTATAACATCAATACAGTTAATGCTGAATTTACTCTCAAACTTACAATCAACTCTTTATTTAGTGCATCTTACTAAATAAATGTTCTGACTTTGGGGTCAACCAAAGTGGAATCAGGCTTAATTGTAGATGAGACATTGTAAACCAAATATTAATAGTAATACAAATTTTTAAAAACACAAATCGAGATCTAATTAAGGGCAGTGAGTCAAACAGCAAATTGCAATGAAAACAGAATGAAAGTCTAAGGGTGCTGCTTTATGAGTGGATAACTTTCTTTCTATCTTCAACCACATTTACAATAGTAACAACTAGACACTAGGGATGCCACTGTGTCGAGATTTTCCCCCCGGGTTATAAACTTGTGACAACACCACCATTACTGATTATACCCGGCATGTAGCTAATCATGGTCAGACATGTCATATGTCATGGCTTTGGCGGAGGTACAGTATGTGCTCTGCCATTCTCGTCTTTCTTTTCGTCTAAGTAAAGAATAATAATAATATAAGGATTCTTCACATCTTAAAAGAAATACAAGTTTTCCATTCTACTTTTGAAGTGAAGACAGAGTGAATCGATAACTTTCTGAACCCAAAATGTTATTTTTAAAATGTGTTACACATGATTTTGATGATTTTTTTTTATTTTGATTGCATTTACATGTTGAGGTGGACATGGAGGAAGATTCTGGTTTGACGTATAAATGTTTATTTTCCTATGATATTGTTTTTTCTATGACAATGGTTATTGTATATCTAATTTTGTGAGGCCTGATCATATTCATTATGATAATGATTTACTGGTAATTTTGAACTTGCCATGAATGAATCAATTCAGTTTCACCTGAAAACTTAACCTGAAAATATAGGTATAGTACCAAAACACTGCAGCATAATAATTCACTGATTTCAAGTTGGAGCTCTTTTCCATTTTTGATCTACTAGTCCCTCTCCTACGCACCTGTTCCGCCAAATGTAGGTGTAAAGCATTCTTTAGTTTTTAAGATATCTCACACTAAAATAAACCTTGCCAATGTCTATCCTTAAATAATTTTAAATGTTACTTATATTCATTTGTATTACAATAAAAGTGTCAGAGAATAGTTACAGTGAAATACAATATCAATCCAGGGCTCAAAATTCTGACAGATCTTTTTTGACAGTGAAGGAAATTATAGGTTATAGAGCTTTAAAAACACTTACTTGTCCAATCATCTTCAAAGCAATAGAGGAAATGGAAGACCACCATGACCATAGCATGGAGAGAGATGAGTGCAATATACATCTAGAGTAAAAGACAAGACAAGAAAAGACACAATGAAGGACAATTCACCACATACACTGCATACAAAGTGGTAACCACTGAGGAATCCCTCTCGTCTGCATTTGGCATTACATCAGCAACTACTACTGATTCCCTTAAAAAAAGCTAGTAAAATGTGTTTTCAACTACAATTTGACAACCTCTGAGCGTTAAACCGGACTCTGAACACTTGCACAGTTCCTCACTTTACATGTACATATTATAGTATTTATATATCTTACCTTGTAATACTATTGTGTGTTATTTTTATATTGTGTCTTTTATTTTACTATTTTAAAAACTGGATGCAGGCGTAATAACACATTTCACTGCACCATCTATAATTGCGTACATGATAAATAAAGCTTATCTTATCTTCCAACTTTAGATGCTGAAAGTTGTTTTTTGACTGAGTGAGACTCCTTGTCACTGTGAACTTACTGTGAAAAGCACAAAGTACTTTTGGTTGTTCTCCCCAACACAGTTATTGACCCAGGGGCAGTGATGGTCCATCTTCCGTATACAGCGTTTGCAAACACTGTGAGAGAGTTACACGTAAAGGGGAAAACGTAATTGATCAAAATAAAAGGCAAACTATGAATTACAATGTTAGTAAAGAGAGTGAAAGGAACAAGATTGTGGTAGGAGCCATTTTCTAAGGTTGAAATTTCTGATAGCAGTGTGCACTGTACAAAAACACTGCAGCTGTAAACATGGGACTGGGTGTGTGAACATCAAATACTGCAATGAGCATATTACATCACATTTGCCCTACCTGCAGTGGTGTGCTCGGTCAGGCTTGATGCTGCTGCACTTTGGACATTTGTAGACCACCTGCCCTGGTTTCAACTGAAGGCTTTCTATGTATTCCTTAGTAGCATTCCCTTTTGGTACAGCCCCCTACCAGGAAACATCACCACAGAGAAGACTTGAGTGTAATTTTTGCTAATTAGTCAAAATAATTAACAAATAAGGCTAAATATACTTTAATATTGAGATTTTGCATTGCCCATCTATACACACATTTGTGAACATTTGTTCGACATCCATCATTACTGACATGTTCTGCCCCATTGAAGATGATATAAGCATGCGTGTTGAGACAAAAGTCAGTTATAAGACATGCACATCCTCATGAATACGTTCTCTGCATTCTATGTAAATGCAAGAAAAAAAAAAAAACTACGATGCCTCCTGAGTTTTCTCATGTTTGTTAGCACACAGAGAGCTCTATAAACTCTTTGCATTTCTCTCTCTAGACACACGAGTAAACGCAGTCTGGGTAAAAACAACAGACTTTATAAACTTAGTAAATGTATGTGGCGCTGGAGGAGCTGGTGTCGCTTTGTTTGGTTTGATGCAGTTGGCGCAGTGCACAATGATAGAGACGCAGAGAGAAGTAAATGACTGACAGAGACGCTAAAAGATAAAAAAATTTAAACTTTTCACGGCCCAAACATGTATGAAAAGACTCAAAATGAACACCATAGGTGGACTTAGTGGAGCTGTGCATGGCTCCCTGGTGTTTGCCCCGTACCCGGTGGCGCTGCAGCCGGGCTGTGCGCCTTCTCCCGGCTATGGAGCTGTCTGTGGTCTCTACGTCCATAGCCAGGGACTGTAAGTCATATCGTCATTGCAATATTAAACAACGTAATCGCATATGACATGTTTTCCTAATATAGTGCAGCCCTACCCCGAATTGTCCCTCATAGAAAAAAAGTGCTGCTAATAGATGCACTGTATGAATGTGTGTGTGATGGGTGAATGGCAAACTGTAATGTAAAGACTAGAAAAGCGCTATATAAATACAAACCATTTACCATTTTATCTTTGCAAACGTGCAGTGCAACAAAAGATTCTAACACGACACATTTTTCCGCTATATATGCAAATAATTTAGACTGTCATTTGTGAAGACCAAATTATGTTGTTTTTACCCAGTATGGATTTACTGGCATGTTGGATGAGAGAGCGAAAAGAGAGCAAGTGTTACATGACAGATAAAAATAATCATTGAATATCCAACTGAAAAAAATCTTTGGGTACAGCCCCAGAAATGAACCCCCCAAAAAGCTCAACTTACAGGGTCAGTGCACATGGCCCTGAGGTGTGAGGCGAGGGCAAGGAAGGCCAGTGTGTTGAACAAGGTCCCGTTCACAATGCAGTATGTCAGACTCTTGGAGGGCAGCAGCATTACAAACAGCACCACAAACTCGGCATACAACACCAGCAGCCAGGTGATGACCGCGCACACTATGCCGCAGGCATCCCAGATGAACCACATGGCAGAGGCAGAGGAGGAAGTGATAACATCTTTGGAAATGGGGATGCGCTGCTCAGCCTGTAGGCAGTTTACTCCTGCCCGATCCCTGGCATGCCCACGCCCATGCTCTACGTCCCTGTATCTGTGCACTGGGCTCTTCATCCTTCATCTAAGCTGCCTGCTGCTGCCGGACACACTGGGTCTTCAGACCCCAGTCACCGCATGCTGATGGCGAAGAGCAGGAGGGTCCACAATCTGTATCTCTACAGAATTTCTATGGGGAGAAACATATTATTAATCCACATGCATTGGTCCTATTAAATCTGTGGGATTAAAATTCGCTACTGTTGGATGTATTGTACAAAAAACACATACTAGCAATAGACACAATTGAAAGATGCTGCAGAACTGAAACAATTAAATCGCTTAATCTATTGACACAATCAATTGTAAGATTCTTTAGTTTCAGCTTCTCAACTGTGAGAATTTACTGAATATACGTATTTAGCATTGTAACTGTTGAATAAGCAATTTGATGATATTAGGTTGGGATTTAGAAAAAAAAATTTTGATAGAAAATTCATTGAAAATAGAGCTGAATGTATGAGTAAATCTATTTATATATAATTATGTTCTCCCCATGACTGTGTGGGTCCTCTCTCGGTATTCTGGCATCCCCCCACGGTCCAAAGATACACAGGTTAATTGGAGACCTAAATTGCCAGAAGGCGAGAAATTGTGTCTGAATGGTTGTAGGAAATAAAAAAACATAACTGCACACTATGAACAACTCTTTGTAGATTTACAGTCCCGGACACATGTACAACATGCACAGCTTGAAGCAATGAACTCCCATAATGTGTGCTAATGCTACACCTGTAATGAAGTACTCATGGCACAGCAGATTTGTGGAAGACAAACCCATGTGATGTGCTGACATGCTGAATAGAACTGAAGGTTCCTGTTCTATCGGAAAACATGTCCATGTAAGCTCACTAATTAAACTTTCTCCCATTGAGCACTAAATATACGAAACCTCAATCAACCCTGCAACTCTAAAGCCATTTTCAGAAATCACCTGCGGGCCTCCAGTCTTTCTCCGCAGTTTGCCTTTCACACATGCACAACAGAGCACAAGATCCTCTACAGGATTTTTCAGGTGAGGGGTGTTAATGTGTTAATTCCACTGCGGATCCCTGATATAATTGCTTTCTCTTTTTTTTGCATGAACCCTCATCAACCTCCCTACTCACTTAGGGAGAATCCTGCGGTGGATCTCCTGCTGTTTACTTACATCGGCTCCTCCTGACGTTCTGCAGACTTTATGTTTTTACGATCCTGTCTCATTCCACACACACTACCTTCTCTCCAAGCAGTGCCCAAGGTCAGGTTATAGATAAAGGACCAACCAACAGTGCATTGTAGTGTCTACGCTTAGGGACTTTCATATCTAATTCAGATGCGCCAGACAGAGAGGCACCAACATCAACTCTCACCAACTTCACCTCTTTTGCATATTTCGCCAGTGGCAAGACGTAAGGGCACAATGTGATTTAGGAATGCATGCTTTAGACTTAACTATCCAATAGGATGTGAACACCTACAGGTAACATAGAGAGTGACAGCAATTATAGCCAAACATGAATGTGCTGTTGGAATGGCTGATGCAAGTAGAGGAAGATATATGTGGATGCTGTGGGAGACATCGTCAGACAATTGCTTATGTTACTCTGTTGGCGTTTGTATATTGTTTCACCTTCTGGTCTCCTTGATGCATCAAGTCTACATTCAAATCTTCTGCATAAGACATCATATACATATCTTACTTTTGTCCTTGTTGCAAGGTAAGCAGGCATCCTTGTCTTAGGCTAGATAAGGTAATAATTTAGTGGCTAACAATAATTGATTAGACAGTTTTCAGGCCTACATATCCACTGAAACCTGATACACACAAACCAACACACAGTGCATTTTAGCTAATGCTTGTTGCTTTACAAACGTGTCAGAGTGAGCATTTACTAACTTGTTCACATATTCCTGTCGGTATGCTTACTTTCAACTGTGAAGCGATAGACTACCGGGACTGTTCGGCTGCCTTCACTGGAGATGAATGATCATTATTTCCCGCTGAATCTCATCTGAACGATGAGCCAGGAAGAGCACCTTCCAGCCGATCCCTCTGCAGCTGTTCCGTGACTCTTCCTCAACATGCTGCTCCCACCCTTCACAAACAACACGACGTAGCATATATGATATAATGTTTGCAGCCTTGGTAGCGTACGGTTCTCCGCGTATGTGGACTGGTTGCGCATGTGTAGGTCTAAAACAGAGGTTGTGGGATTCGCGCATGCGTAGAGAAACATCGACCTGCAGAGCCGCCTCCGTTTCAGACGTACGCATGCGCCGGGGACATACTCGGGGAACCTTCCATGGCTTCCAACATTATAAGAAAAACTAAAACAAAATAAATGTGAATAAATAAAAATAAAGATATATAAACATATATATATATTTATACATTCTTTTTTTGTTCTTGTCTCCTATAAAAAGTTTGAGGATATTGATTGTTTATCAAAAATGCCAGCCGTAAGCCAACATAATAAACATAAATCTAAAACAGTTGTATCTCTATACACACATACGCCGACATGAACTATATATATATATACAGCCATGGAAATCTGAGTGGCGATACAGATTGCTGCTTAAAGCTTTTCAATGTCATGCTACCAGTGTATTTACTTTTCTATAACAGAATACTATATGTTCAGTTTCATATTCTTAGTGGCATGTCGTTGCAGGACACAGTTTAAGGTAGTTTATTGGTTTGAGTTTAGATTAGGAAATGCTCAGTATTTCATGAAAGGGCTCTTTATTATTGTACTTGTACATTTGTACACCCCTGCATACATGCACCAAGACATATATACTGCCACTACTCCATCCTTGAGCGCTTTTGCAATAGCTGGTAGCCTTCTTGTTGTAATAATTTTTTCCACCCTGTCCTCAAAGTGTTCTGTTTAACTATATAAAAAATAAAAACAATGATTAGGATAATACACATAATATCAACCTTAACCCCTACATTGAGGTAAAAGACAAACAGTATGTAAGTGAAAATTACAATGTCATACAAAAGTTTGGGAACCTCTTATAGTTAGTAATGTGATAGGATATGAACTGATCTTCAAAATGCCTATAATTAAAAATACTTTCCTACAGTTTAAGAAAGATTAGTGTATTGTTTTTTGTACAATTTTTTGTACCAGTGAAAAGAGAGAGCACTGTGCAAAAGTTCAGACAGCCCAAGAGATTTTATCTTTTTTGTCAGTTTATAATGTGAATTGAGGTCATAAATACATTCTTCATAGATCTTGCTTACCCTTAGTTGTAGTACCGCCATTTTTACACATTTACACATGGTACGTTTAGAATGGGTGCTTGCATCTAGAATGGTATGGAAAGCCAAACTATACATATAACAACAGGTTGACAACATGTTGCTTCGATTTTTTTTACCAACAGAGCGGTTGTCCTCTAACCAGAAGGTTGGTGGTTCAATCCCAATCTTACCCATTCCAAATGCAAAAGTGTCCTTGGGCAAGATACTGAACCTCAAACTGCCCCATTTACCTTTTATTTCTTTGAGCTTTCTTCCCTATTTTGTGCAGCTGATAAAAATTAAATATTTGGATTGCACTTTAATGACTCGATACAAAATTGTCACCCGTTGCTCCTCCAAGAAGGAAACACATTAGCAGATATGCTGGCTTCAATCATTCATCATTCAGCAGCTGAATCGTTCAATTTTGATTTAGATGTTGATCTTACAGATCATTGAAAAATACAATGTGAAGATGTTGTGTTGGAGCATGAATTGTTTGGAACATTGTAATTCACCAGCACAACAGCAGAGGGGATACTTGACTATACTGTTAGTTCCAATGAAATTGACAGACAGGTCAACAAAAATGATCAGATTTTAACAAGGTGCTTAGTTGAAGGAAATCATGTATAATCATATACTCATACATCATTGCAATATTCTTAACCCTCAAGCTCACTAATTGTCAAAATGTCTTTTGAAGCTGCTTTCAAACATATTTTTTCTCCACATTTATGCATAACACAGAACAATACTGTTCTTGTGATGAATTACATTCCTTTAAAGCAGATATCTCCCTAGTATGTACTTTCTGTAGACCAAAGTTCATCTTTTTCTCACTTATTCAATGAATATGCTCTTCAAGTAGGTCTGATGATTAATTCAAGTTTCATTAGATTGCCACCAATGTTAAAAGACAAAGACTTATTTCTGAATTGTAATGCAGGCTCTAAATATACTCAATATTCAACAATATTCTCAAACTTATCTGTCTTGTCAGTAAATATAACATCCATTAAAGAATAATACTTTAATCCACACCTTATATCCATCCATTTCATGCAGAGCAACAGTATCTCTTCTAAGATATCAAGACTTCTCAAATAATCAGAAAGTCTTTGTCATAATAACTTGTGTTGTACTATATGAATGCTTACAGCTGTATAATGATAATGCCAACAAGTAACTTGCTGAGTATCTCATGATACACTTCATAATGGCCAATACAAATTTTAGGACTGCTTTTGTGACAGTTTATATGCTGGTTTATCAACGTGACAGACTTAAAATGACTTACTGTCTAAAAAGGCAAGGGCTTGAAATGGAACTGATGCTAGTACACTGCAAGTTCCTCAAGACACGTCACGAGGGGAAACAATTGACAAACTTTGACGTTAATATATTATAAATGAATGAATATTATAAATTAATGAATATTATAACTCTGTGAAGAGTTTGCATGTTTTCCTTGTGTCTATGTGAGTTTTCTCTGGGTACTATTTCCTCCCACAGTCCAAAGACATGCAGGTTAATTAGACACTCTAAATTGAGCATTGGTGTGAATGGCTGCTTGTCTGCTTGTATGTCGGTCCTGTGAAATACCTCAGCATTTATACATTTGTACCATCATTGAATAGCCAAGGCTCTTCAAACTTATTACCTTCATGAGCGCCTCAGTTGTCTCAAGTCTTCCTGAGTCTTCTCTTATTATTTGATAATAAAATCACGGTGTTTTACATCTGTCCCCTAGCCTTCAAGGACTGTACCATTGTCCCACCTCCCATGACCACCATCAAGAGATCTTTAACCCCTCCACCTCCAGAAGCAAAGTCTGCACCCCACTTTGACTTTCAACTTGAATATATTGCTTGTATGTGATTTTAATAAAGAATTTCATTACAATGTTATTTTATTAATACAATTTCAGATTACATTGTGTACAGAAATTTAATATAATTTTGACAACTATGTTTATGCAAAAAACATTCTTAAACATAATGAAAAAACAAAAACCTATCCAGATAACAATCCGGAAATATACACAACACTAATTATTAACTATGACAAAGAATTTTTCAGATTATTTGTGAAGTCTTGATATCTTAGATGAGATTCTGTTGCTAGGCATAATAATAATAATAATAATAATGGCTTGCATTTATATAACACCTTTCACAGGACCATTTACATACTTTTGTGAATACAAAACAGAAGAGCAAAGAAAAAAGTAATAGTAGCATGGGTGGATGTATATTATTTTACATAATTTCCTTCAACTTAGCACCAAAATCTGATCATTTTTGTCAACCTGTCCGTCATTATCTTACCATTTTATTGGAACTAACATTCTAGTCAAGTATGTCCTCTGCTGTTGTGCTGGTGCATTACAATGTTCTAAAGAAATTCATGTTCAACACATGTCCACATTGTATTTTTCAACGACCTGTAAGATAAACATCAAAACCATCATTAAACTATTCAGTTGCTACTGCTATAATTCCCATTCCCCCCTTCCCTTCCCCCTCAAAATAAAATGAAACTCTTGTTTGAGGAATGACTCAATGATTACAGACCTGTCGCCCTGACTTCTGTGGTGATGAAGGCATTTGAGTAGCTTGCGCTGTTCCACCTCAAAGCCATCACTGACCCTCTCCTGGACCCCCTGCAGTTTGCCTACAGAGCCAACAGGTCTATAGACGATGCAGTAAATATGGCCCTTCACTTCATCCTCCAGCACCTGGACTCCTCAGGAACCTACGCCAGGATCCTGTTTGTGGACTTCAGCTCTGCGTTCAACACCATCATTCCGGCTCTGCTACAGGACAAGCTCTCCCAGCTGAGTGTGCCTGACTCCACCTGCAGGTGGATCACAGACTTCCTGTCTGACAGGAGGCAACACGTGAGGCTGGGGAAGCATGTCTCTGATTCCAGGACCATAAGCACCGGTTCCCCTCAAGGCTGTGTTCTTTCCCCTCTACAATTCTCCCTGTATACCAACAGCTGCACCTCCAGTCACCAGTCCGTCAAACTCCTTAAGTTCGCGGACGACACCACCCTCATTGGGCTCATCTCTGGTGGGGATGAGTCCGCCTACAGGTGGGAGATCGACCATCTGGTGACCTGGTGTGGTCAGAACAACCTGGAGCTCAATGCTCTGAAAACAGTGGAGATGATTGTAGACTTTAGAAGGAACCCAGCCCCACCCACCCCCATCACCGTGAGAGACTCCCCAATCGAGTCCTTCCGCTTCCTGGGCACCATCATCTCCCAGGACCTCAAGTGGGAGCTGAACATCAGCTCCCTCAACAAAAGAGCTCAACAGAGGATGTACTTCCTGCGGCAGCTGAAGAAGTTCAATCTGCCAAAGACAATAATGGTGCACTTCTACACCTGCATCATCAAGTCCATCCTCACCTCCTCCATCACCATCTGGTGCGCTGCTGCCACTGCCAATGACAAAGGCAGACTGCAGTGTATCATCCGTTCTGCTGAGAAGGTGATTGGCTGCAATCTGCCATCTCTACAGGACCTGTTTGCCTCTAGGACCCTGAGGCGTGCAGGTAAGATTGTGGCCAATCCTTCCCACCCGGGTCACAAACTCTTCAAGGTACTTCCCTCGGGCAGGAGGCTGCGGTCCATCAGGACAAAACCTCACGCCACAAGACCAGCTTCTTCCCGGCTGCAGTTGGCCTTATCAACAAGGCCAGGACCCCCACCTGACTTGGACTCTTATCCTGCCCCCACGCCTCAAGTCTGTGTTACATTAACACACATTACAGTACATTGCACATTGCATATTGCACATTCACATTGCACTCCTGTTTTGCATTTTACTTTACTTTTTATATCTTGTATATATTTTTATTTGATATATTGTTTTTTTTTTTTAATTATGTATAGTATTTATTGTGTTTTTATGTTTTATGTTCATTGTATGCACCTATATACCAAGTCAAATTCCAGGTAGGTGTAAACCTACTTGGCAATAAACACTTTCTGATTCTGATTCTGATATATCTAGAAGCAACGGGTGGCAAGTTTTTATCATGATAAAAGATGAGTCATCAAAGTATGTCTTTTCTTTATCAGCTACACAAAATAGGGAAAAAAAACTTAGAGAAATAAAAGGATGTCTATTATGTATGGTTGTATAACTCCCCCTGGGCTTTTGTTTAACCTTAGTGCTCAGCAGCCAATGAGACCAGTTGGATTTTCCTTTTTTTTCAGTGTTGCAATATTTTGGAATAGGTTCCTTGTATTTATCAAGCTCAAATTCTGAGATCTGAACATGTCCAGACAGAGTTGGATATATTGCTGCAACATTTGTTGATCTCAACTGTTTATTTATTTGTTTCTTTTTCAGTTTTTACTATGCTACCTTTTAGATGTTCATAGATGTCTTTTACTTTTTTCTAATACTTGATAAGTTCATACTTGAACAGTTTTAATATTTCTTGTTCTTTTTTGTTGTCTTTTTTTCTGTTATCTTTTGGTTTCTGTGGTGACAAATATATTTACAATAGTGTCTTAGTTTTTCTTGCACTCAATATTACCTTTATCCTACACTTACTTGATGTCCAAGATTAGTATTCATCCTGCATGTCTGTATCCATTTAAGAGAGCAACAGCTGAAAGATGTTTCCTGCATCTGTTTAAGAAAACAACAGTTGAAAAGGCCATCAAACTGTTTCATCTAATATAGCAAAAGTTGCAAAGGCCAATAGATTAGTTGATGGAACCTGCTCCATATCCTGTAAACCACAGTTGTAGACAGATATCCTGAATACAATTAGGGCCTGATCTACTAAAGATTTGTGCATTTAAAAAAGTGGGAAAACTTGATCTCACCTGCAAAAAACATGCAAGCCTATCTACAAATGGTGTGCACTGAAGATTGCGTGCAGAATAACAGGAGCTGTCAATTTAGTACGTTTGCCTGAATGAATATGCAATATTGGCCGTTTCTACCCAAGTGCGCAAAATATTGGGAGGAGTAGATGCAAATACTTTAATTTAG
Organism: Verasper variegatus; assembly: GCA_026259375.1. NCBI lineage: Eukaryota > Metazoa > Chordata > Actinopteri > Pleuronectiformes > Pleuronectidae > Verasper > Verasper variegatus. The sequence continues at coordinate 149,342 of CM048048.1, forward strand.
CACACACACTGTGATTTACAAAGCCTGAAAATAATTGCAGTGATTGTGACTGCGTCGATATTTAATAATTTGAAAGGTAGGTGCTAATTGGGATAGCGTTGCGCACAGATGGCTGCAGTTATTTTGGTGAGGATGAGATTGCATGGAAGAAGATGGAGAGAACTGTTTTTGTCAGAAAGTGAACTGCACCTACTGCTCAATATTGGTCAGAAGCATATCTTCCACCGGCCCCCCACCTGTCTTATTTGCTGAGGTTTTATAGCTATTTTTTCTTTTATTCTTCTTCTTATGTCCTACCAGCTTCTCTTAATTTCATAGGTTGTTCTTTTGTTTTACCCACAGCATTTACTTTCTCACAGATCTCCCATATTGTGTTTATTTGAGTTATATTAATATTCCTTTGGTGTTTGGCTCAACAACATGTTTGTTTGCCTCTTCCACAAACACCTCCAAATCCATGGCATTAGATTTCACTTTGTGCTTGCTGTCAATCTGCTCTCTGTAATGCACCATGGTGGAAGCCAGTAATGCACGCAAAACACTAATTTAAATACTACTGCCTCTACCATGTTTGCACCTGTTATCATTAATGCAATTATTTTTTGTAGATAACCTGCAAAACACTCACCAACCAAACATTCAATATGTTATAATGTACACGCAATTTAGCACTCTTTATTTTGGGATCTTAGTAGATCAGGCCCTTAGTGTATGAGTTTTGTTCTTCAGCTGAATGAAGATTTTCTCTGCAACTGTTACTTAAAATAAAAATTACAAGACAACTTTGTTTCACCAGTCTAAAATTATTTAACTTTTCACGAATTTCCACCACAAACTTGGCAAGGAAAGAATAGAAGCCAGCTACTTCCTCCCTGAGGGTGAGAAGTTGTACTCGAACAGAGCTAAGGTACCACTCCAATACTGATTAAGAGGAAAGAAATCATATATGGGTGAGAGGCAATTTAATATTATTTCATTGACAGTTTTGCATTGACAGTTAATCAGAGATTAAAGCCCTTCCCCCTCATTTTGCGTGTTCCTGTGTAGGGGTTGGCTGTCCCAATACCTGTTGGGATGAAGGGGTAGGGCCAAGTGATTTTTAGACCCTCACTTTAAACAAAGGGGTATCCAGAATGCCTTGTGAATCACAGGCAAACTGGGAGAGAGACCCATAAATGTAGTATTTTCTCCTTATTAAAGGAGAACATTTTCAAATTACCATCATGATTGTAATATCTCAGTTTCGTATCATTTCAATGTATTATGGTCATTTCTTGTACAACAATGCTTTATTTAAGATCACAACAATGTTATTACAATGACAAAACTTTTTGTCTCGTCTGTTTACATCGATGACTAATGATGACATGTCGGGTTTTCATGACGACTAATGATGATGTAACGGCTTCTTGAAGGGCTGTCCCAATTCAGAGGGGAAGATTTCAACCAGTAAGGGTAGGGGTAGGTGCCAAGGGGTGAAATGGGATTGGGCCTAAGTGTTAACCAATATAGCTTGCGTAAGTGATGCCAAGTGGGCCAAGTTTTCTTACCAAGTGCTGGGGCAGGGGTCGGCAACCCGCAGCTCTGGAGCCGCATGCGGCTCTTCAGCCCCTCTGCAGTGCCTTCCTGTACAGTGTACTGCATGTTGAGCATATTTTGCGCGAAAGGTGAACTTAACGAATCAGTTTTCATATGATGAACGTGAACGTGGGTGAACGTCATGATGAGTGTCCCAGACAAATACTTTGTTACTGTACTCAAGTTGATTTTTCACATATCTGTACTTTACTTGAGTATTTATTTTCCTGACTACTTTTTACTTTTACTCGATACATTTGAACACAAATTTCTGTACTTTCTAGTCTGACCTGCTCTCACTTTTTGTTATTTATTTTGTCAACTAAAATATATCTTTTTAAGCTATTAGGCTGCAGCTATATGTTTTTATTTATTTCAAAATAGGGTACTTCTTATTTTATACATTTCCCACATATATGGGGAGGACTCAAATAGGCCTGCATAGTTCTGTGTTTAATTTATTTCAAAGTAGGCCTACACTTGCCAGTGTATTTTGTTCTCCTCTTCATAAGAGTTTGGTGTTTTCCTTTGTTGTAACAGGTAAAAAAAGGTCAACAGTTTTCTTTATTGTCATTCTATAATTTCATAAATGCAACAAACTATAGTTTTAATATATATAGTATTGTAGGAGTCGATGGGATGAACATTTTTAAGGCAAGGACATTAGTCAAGGGCTAAAAATAAATAAATAGATAAACAACAGCACCCAGCAGCTACGGATAGCTGATTAAGGGGAACTATTAACAGGCTGCTCACAGCTGGCCACAATCACATATAATGAAGAAAGGGGTGAAATAAATGTAATTGTAAGTAAGGGTTGGGTCCTCTGCATAAAGGACACGGAAATAAAAGAAATACATACAAAGGATTCCATTCCATTCCACAGGAAATGAGAAAGCTCAGTGGCTCTAATCACATCCCCCTAAATTTGTGCTTTCAATTGAAAGCATCTTTTCATTTTCCATCACAGTTTGGTTCTTTTATTTCATATTTACTCTTGACTATGTAGCTTTAGGTTCGAAGATATGGGCTTTTACACTTAGCAGTGTCTTAAAAAGAAGTACTATGAAGGCCTCACATAGTCTCTCAAGTGCGACTTCCAGAGAAGATATATTTATGTGTATACGGAGAAAAAGAAAATATATATATATACGGATTTGAGAACTATATCAGACAAAATGGAACCCGTAATTAGGCGCAAATGCCTGAGTGAGAACCTCCAGACTTTCTGCAGTTTATCTGGCCAGCCCCCTTGTTAAAATTCCACAGAATTTGTGAAGCTGCCGATTTGAGAACCCAGCAGGATATCCACTAAGGTATTTTGACATGCAACAGATGTAAAACTGCAAAAAAAAAAAAAAAAAAAAGAGCTAAAAGATAGCGAATATCTTAAGATGAAAAGGTGGTGCCATACACATAGAAGAAACCGCTGAGGATGTCAAGAGATTTTGGTGACGAGGGTGCTGAGAGTGCTGTTGTGCCACAACGAGTCAAGTCATGATGTTCGCAGTGAAATTAACATGTTTTGTCCTGCCTCTTCATGCTGTGCCACCCCTCACCTGAACACTCTGGAGATTTCTGTGTTGTTTTTATGTTAATTCATCTAAGCGGAGAATCCCATGCTGTGTTGCTCATCTGAGAAAGGCAATATCTGAAAACGACATTGACACTTTTTTCTCTGCTGAATCCAATTGCGGTCACAACTTTCTGTCTGTGGTTTTCTATAAGGGCCACCCAGACAAACAAGGCTATAAGGTCTTACCAGTGGGTTTTGACCTTTATCTGTGATCCCACATATGTCTGCTGTACTCCACTTGCCAACCACCAAGAAAAGACTCACAATTTTCACTCACTGCAAACTCAGCACATTAGCCCAGTAAGGCTTATGAGAATGTCATAGTACCTATATCAAAAATTGTTGGAGAAAAGATGAAGCATTTTGATCAATATTGCCAGTTCACGATGTAAAACAATAAAATCTAAATTTTTCTACGACATTTCTACGACTGTGACTGATCCCATTTGTTATGTAATTATGTATGTATGTTATCCCTTCCAAATGTGAGGAACATATTGCTTAATTATAATTTTGAAAGTTAGAATTTGGGAATTTAAATGTAGATGTTATTATGACACGTGATTCTGGAGCAGAACATATTTTTCGTGTCAGTTGAAGTCCATTCATCACTTTAATAGAGCTATAGATAGTCCAACTTACTGAACTGGAACTCAGATAAAAATAGGATATTCAATATGATCCCTGGCTTCCTTAACCAGAAGTGCTGTTGTTATAACATGGAAAACTTCCTTTGAAAATGGACACCCATGACTTGATCCCGTATTTCGCTGGCTTGCTGGGCATGTACTGACGGAACGGACACCGGCCTAGGGAGAAAAAACAGGAGGAGAAGAGATGATAGGAGATGAGATGAGATGAGGACAAGGACTAGCAGCCGCTACATAACATAACATCGAGAATCGAGAATGACAATCCATTGGTCTCAATTACCCCAGGAGAATTGAATAATGACAATCCTTGGGTCACCCTAACCCTAACCCTGACTGGCCAGGGCTTGCGGATGATCACATGCACGCACGCACACACACACATACAGACACACACACACTCTGGGTCAATCCGACCCAGGAACAACACAAGGGTTAACAAAAGACTTATTTGATTTATTTAACACCATTTAATGCAATATGCTCAATGCAGCTCAATGAAGCTTAAATCTTACCAACACCCAAATCCAATATAAGCAAATACTCAAGCAGGGGAATTAAGGGAAATGAAAGCAGGGCTGGGGCTTACCATGGTGGCAGGAAACCAAAAAGAGGGACGGGGAAGGGTCCATAAACTAACCACCCGTGGCAGTGCACACCAACAAAAGAAGTGTATCTTGAGGAAAACACCACAACCAAGAGATTGGACAGCCACCTTAGGCCCACAGCACCTGTCCAACAAAGAGAGGGTTATTAAAAAAATATGCCATGATTTGCGATGATTTGGTACAAATGGTAATGTATTTGAAAATATATACACATTCATCCAAACACACACAAACACAGATGTCCTGCATGCAGCTGGAACCAACGTGCACATACAGTGGACAGCAGAGCCAAGGCACTACGAGCTAACAAGGAGGTACAGAGAAAAAGACTAGATTTAAAGCGAAAACAGTAGATCCAAACCAGGGAGGTGGCTGGAGAAAGGCTACACACTTACTGCAGCCTATATAAAAAGGCACAAAACATTCAGTTAATACTTAAAGTGGTTTATCCAATTTTAAGGGTAATGCAGTTCCATGCACGCCGCTTACCCCAGGCAGAGCCCCGCTGTGAGCAAGAGGATGTGAGCCGTCAACCCCACAGCTCAAATTCACTGCAGCAGGAGATGTATAATAATTATCTGCAGGGGAGCAGAGTGACTGCTGGGGTATGATCCGCAGATAACATAGACTTACCACGCGGACCCGAAACCGGAACATCATCAGCTTCACTCTAGTCACCTGCGCGCACATATCCTCATCATCCAATTAAGCCAATGTACAAGCCTCCTGCTTTACACACACTCATTGCCAGATTGCTTTTTGCCATATCCCATGCAAGACTCTCCAACGCGTTTCCTCAGACTGATTCCCCATCAGCGATCCTGTCTGTTCCTGACTTACATGCCTTGCCTGAATCCCAGAAAACAAGCCCTCTGTCCCTGAACACAAGATCTGCTCCTGCGATTCTGGTTTCTATCTGCCCACCTACAAATGTAACTGAAAAATTATCTAATGAATCTAATCTTACCCTCTTCCTTCTCTGTCGACTCCGGGATGAACTTTTCAATGCTGCTGCCTGAGCTACAAGGTCCAGTTGGCTGTACCGGAAGTTCCTTCATACTGTCCCATAGTAAGTCTTACAGGCAGCTGGAAAACAACATGAGTAACATGAGTATATTATTAATAAATGGAAATATCCTCACTAATTGACCGTTGGAAGATCCACAGTAAAAAACACAATTACCACACAGCTACTTACATTCAATGACATAATTTTCCACACTGCAAATCTGAATTTGCAGCGAGAGCTTCGGCCAAATATGCAGTGATTGCCTCGTTGCGAGGAGAGCTCAGACTGTGAAAACATAATTTTGAAATAGACCAGATAAAGTAAACATAGACAATGTATTTTATATAGCACAATGCATCTCTTTTTTAACCTTACCCTTGCTCCAGTTCGTGGCACTTGCCATTCGCCTCAGAGGTGTGATGACGACAGACAGTTTCCTATAAAATACAATAGGATAAAGAAGTCACTTTTATGAAAAAACTTAAGTTTAAGCAGTTTGTAAACATTTAAATGTAGTTTTGCAAGCACTCATTGCTTTCTTCTTCTAACAACTTTCTTGCTAATTCTCGCTATTCAGATCTGTTAGTTACTTAGCTTAGCAGTTAGCAGCTTATCTTTTACTGTAATTTTGGGATTGTGTGCCCGTCTTTTCAGCTTTGACTCCTCAACACTAACCAAGCACCAAGCTTTGCTTTCCAACGCAGTCATTCTCTTCAGCCAGTTTTTTCACCAAACACAGTTATTCATCGAACCCACGCAAAACAGCAGTCAGTAGTTTCTTGTCTGCGGTAGCAAGACTTCGATCATGAGGCTGTGATTGGACAAGCCCTCGTGAGGACGCTGACGACTGATGTGGCATCTTCAGGAATGGACATGTTGACCATGTGCTGAGTGTGGTCTTTTCAGAGTAAAACTTCACATATGATCTGTCTCTCTCTTCTCTCTCCTCTTTTCCACCCATCTCTCCTCTCCTCCCCATCTGTCCCTGCTCAACCCAACCGGTCGAGGCAGATGGCCGGCCACATTGAGTCTGGTTCTGCTAGAGGTTTCTTCCGGTTAATGAGGTAGTGGATGAGTATGTGACTGAGGACCAGTTTATTATTTCTAGTGTTAAGTTACTTACATGATTCTTGCTGTTCTGGGTTTACACCCTTGTTGACTGCACTTATTGTAATTTGCTTCAGATGAAAGCGTCAGCTAAATGAAATGTAATGTAAAATGGTGTTTTTCATTTGAGCATGTTGAATGGAATACTGGAAAAGATTAATAACACCAATAGGACAATTGAAGTCCAAATTATGAGGCAATTTCAGCAGAGGCAACAGCTTAGTATGCCATGGACATGTGAATATGGTGCTGGAGTTTTTCCCAGTAGTTTGGGAGGACAAATGTTTGGGAATTTGTCACGCGATGACACAGCTGATATGCTTTATGTGAAGCACAGTGTTTTGGTGTCAGCAGAAAGACATCTCTTAGAAAACTATACTGTGGTGCCACTCTCCATTCCAACAGATTATCTTGGATGAGCTTGACAGACAAGCAATGTTGACAATGTATCATTAGATGTACCCTGAAAATGTTATCACTGATTAGACTCTTGATAGCATACTTACTTACATAAGGAAAATCTATTCAAGCTACAATTTATGACTCTATAATTATACTAAGCCTGATGTACTCATACCAGAGATTTTCTTAAAAGGGAGTAAGTACATTTTAGAAAAAAGTGTAACCTCTGCACCAGTGGTGAGTGAAACTATCCTGATTTGCATTTGTAAAGCTCACAGTTTTGATATTTACATGTGAAAGCCTCCCCTAGACCTAGGAGCAGGGGGGTCAACTGCAAAGCTTCTCAGGCTTGTAAAACTTCCCGAATGGCCACTGGTCATTACGAGCATTTCATTCCAACATCCACAACAACCATGAAAAGAAGAATTTGTGTCAGTTAGTGGCCCTGTAAATTTCTGTGGGAGAGGGCCTCACAGTTATATGGGGCATGTGTGTCTGATGTCATTCCATTAGCCATGTTGATGGGTTTGGATTCAAAGGTGATGTGAGGCTGTTGGAGCACCTGGGAGATTTTGATTTTTCGGGCTGGTGAAAAAGTAAATGCCTTAGAGTTCAGAAACGCAGTGATGCCGTGGTCCGAGTTGACTTTTAGGGGGTGACACATAACAATGTGGCTGGTCTTTGTAACAGCCTTTGTTAGCGCGGCCATGTACCTGACGCATGCAGTTTGTCCTCTTTCTATTGAGTCCAGTCTGGAACTGTGGTACATCAGTACATTCCTGGTTCCCTCCTTTTTCTGAAACAGGACCACATTTACCACCGCTCCTGTTTCGGAAACATCTAAATGAAAGTCTGCATCGTAATCAGGTGAAGCCAAACTTGCGGCAGGAAGGGGAAGGGCTCTCCATTGATGTTACAGGTCACTATGGGGTCAAATTCGGGGGCACGACGTAACCTGCTGTGGACACTGGGCAACTTCATTGGTCATATTCGTAGCCGTATTCCCAGGTGGAAAATGGCATCTGGTGTGGTTGCGGGGGCATGCCTCTTCCTCTGCCTCGTCCTGGGGGGCCTCCGTGCTGGGGGCCTTGTCCTCTGTAGGGGGCTGGTGTTCCTCTTTGTCCCTCATGAGGGCAGTCTCGGGCCCAGTGGTCAGGCTGGCCGCATATGAAGCATTCAGTATTGGGGTTTCCTCTGTTTTGACCTCTGTACTGACCACGGCCGTACCCTTGTCTTGGTCGGAACAGAGGGGGGGGGGGGACCCTGTCCCCACTGATCGTAGCTGGGAGGTGGGGGCTGCAGGGCGACCGGGGGTTGATTGACTCTTTCGGTTTTCATAGCCTGTGCTACTGCCTATTTCCAAATGTAATCCTGACACGGCCGCCATATGTTTAAGGGGCTTGTTTTTCTTGTTGCTGTTGGCCTCATGCCTCTTCTCTGCCAGTTGGTCCTTTAGCAGCTGTCTGGCGAGAGCCTTGTCCTCGTCAGCCTCAGTTTTGTCCTGTCGCCGATATTTGGTGAGATTATGTGCCACGGTGCGTCTCCAGTCTGGTTCGGTCTGGGTGTCCAGGTTAAGGACGTCTTCTAGGTTTTCTTGGACAGTTTCAGGAAGCCCACTCACCACCTGGCGGCACCAGAGAATAAGCGTGGTGTCTGATGCGTCGTGTCTGGTCCCCAGACAATCTCTTAAAGATGGCGCCTCGAACGGCCGCCTTGGTGTGTTGGTGCGCACTTCTGTGTTTGTTTTTAGTCTTTAATTCAGTTCATTGCGACTCAACTCTGATTATTTTCATGATGGACGAGCTACTTAACATCAGGGACACAACACCATCCGATTTATATCCCAACTTTCTCGCCTCTTCCGTGGATTTACTTATCAAAGGTGCCATGGTCCACGGTCACGCAGCGAGACTGAAGCGGAGATGGAGAGGAAAGCACGCTGGGGCCCTAGTGCACTTCAGGGAGAGAGGATTACGCTCTCCTCTCCCGAGTATACTCCTCTCCAATGTCCGCTCACTGTGCAACAAGATGGACGAACTGCACCTTCTCATCAGGACAAATAGAGACTTTTCCCTTTCTTCTGTTTTGTGTTTTACGGAATCATGGCTGACCGAATCTACACCGGACTCTGCCGCACAGCTGACCGGCTTTCAGCTGTTGCGTGCGGACCGCGAACCGATCCTCTCACGCAAAGCAAAAGGCGGAGGGAGTTGTTTCTATATAAACCATGGCTGGTGCAGCGACGTGAAAGTGATTTTACAATCCTGCTCTCCTGACCTGGAATCTTTTTTCATCACCTGCAGACCGTTCTACTCCCCGTGAATTCGCTTCTTTTATCTTGGCCGGAGTTTACATCCCACAGCAAGCTGACGTGCGTGAGGTTCAGCGTCAACTCGCTGATCAGATACTAGGAGTGGAGAGAAGGAGAGAGAACATGTATTCCCCTGTTATTGTCAATGGGGACTTTAATAAGGGCAACTTAACTCCCAAACTCCCTGTCATGGAAATTTATTGAATCTAACTGTCCTGTTATAGAAATTTACAGATCCTCTTGTCCTGACATGACTGTACTCAAATTCCAGTTGGATTGACCTGAAACATCAACATTGTATAATTCTACTTAATGTTTGCATTCGTCTGATACCAAGAGATGTTCTCTACTTTGGACCTAAACGTCCTTGTGACTACTTGTTTTTCTGTCCAGTGTCTATACACTCAGGAGAGGGGGGGACATTTGACCCATTCTCTGCTGACGTCTGAGCGTTGGACACGTCTTGTCTGGCTGATATCGAAGGATGACGTGGAACCCCTTGTTGTGCAATAGGAGGAGGACTCGACGTTGGCTAATTTTCAATAATCATAGAATATGATTATTAAAATAATAAATATTATTTATTTAAAAATAATTAGATTATTAATTGAAAATGATCAGTAATCAAGTAAGAATAAAACTATTAATGAGTAAATAACCAAGTTTAACAATTAAGGATCATTAAATCATTAATTTGAGAGTAATGAATAATAACTATTAATGAAAAACAAGTAATTATCAATTAGGACGTATAAACTATCAACTAACAATGATAAGGTTATCAACTAAGAATAATGAAATAATTAGTCAACACAATGAAATTATCAATTTCAGAATAATACTATCTATATTAATAATCGAAACGGGGCACCACCCTGGTTACAGGGACCAACAAGTCGGTCTAAGAATATCAGTCTCATATGATAAAAGTTAAATTAATAATCTTAATAGTTAATATTAATGATTATATAATAAACAATGAAGGGTTTAAGTTCGAGCACTGGCTATCGTTATCCAACTGTGTTCACATAAACATGCACAAGTAATCACAAGATTCAAATACTTTAAGTATAAAAGTATTTATTAAAAAGACATGAAAGTCACTGTTGTTACAAATGATTCTTCACTTAACACAATCAACTATATCTAATATAGTCGCGGCACATTCATCACAATTATCACACTGCAATACTTCTGATAAGTCTGTGTGTGGATGTGTGTGTATGTGTGTGTGTGTGAGAGAGGGGAGGAAGGTGGGTCGATGACTCACGAAGTTAAGAGGGCCGGCTTAACCCTGGGGTTTGACTTCAAAAATGGTGTTGTAACACACCAGGACTACAAATCAAAATGGCGGAGTCGCCTGAGGAATTTGGAGTTTGAATGGAGGGCGGGCCTCGATTTACAGTCGATGGCCGACTTAACACGTGTGCGACACAAAGGGTGAGCGAGGACAAAGGGATTCTTTGTCCTAGCTTAGCTCTGGCGCCGAATGGCGTCGAGGTGCGTTCAGGCACTCTTGCTATCAGAGTGATTGTGTTTAATGTAGCTGTGTGTATGTGTGAGAGCGAGGATGTATGTCTCGGCGGATGTGGGAGAATAAAGAGAGAGAGAGAGAGAGAGAGAGGAACATGCAGTAACAAAAATCGGAGAGGATCTCAAAACACCGTCAGAGGCGATCTCACAGTGACGCAGGCAAACCCGCTACGTGAGAGGTGTCCTTTCACAGATGCACCGGCCTGACGGAAGTTACAAAACAAACAGGAAACGCCGGATCGCCACCGAACGCTTTTCACAATAAGATCGACACGGTGGTCTCTCTACAAAATAATGCACTCAAATACGGCATGCTAAGTATTTAAAAATAGACTCTGCCCAGACAAGATGTCTCTTACTTCGTGTTGCTTCGCGGTTCCATGCGCGGCCGTGCTGGCGCGAATACCGGAAGGAGGAAGTGGATAAGGTCCTGGCCTCTGGACGCTGATCACGGGAGCCGCACGGAAGCTGTGATACGACGCTGGACCGAATAGGAGAGAATGCTACGTTCTCCTTAGCAAGATATTTGCTCTTCTGCAGGAACAGACAACCGTGGCTTCGACGAGTTGTCTCTTACTTCGTGCTTCGCGGCTCCATGGGCGCGTTGGCGCGGACACCGGAAGGAGGAAGTGGATAATGTTCGTGGATAACGGGGAAATTGTCTCTGAGCTCGGCCAGCGAGTGAGGGGATTTCTGCCGCGCTCTCTTCAAAATAAAACTTTAAAGAAAAAAAAGGGGAAAAACAAGCGTACAAAATACTAAAAAGGAGGATAAGTTAAACTTAAACTGGATTAGTAAAAAGTAGCTTTAAACTAAAAATGAACAAACAAAAAAAAATAAGTTTAAAATAAACTTAAGAAAAATTCAAACAGCTGTAGACAAGAATTTCCTTAGTAACCTATGAATTACTTAGAGCTAAACTGGAGAGGCTCAGTTCTATCTTCGAAGGGCTGGAAAGAACGAATTGAGCTGCGTCCTGACTCTAAATACTACCTGGGAGGTACCGTCCCCCTACCAGCGGGCTGGGTTCAGCCCAATAGGAAGGTCAGGGTTCAAATCAGAGGAGCGGCTAGTGACACAGCAGGGGTTCCTGACAGTTCCTGTTTGTCCCCCCCAAAAATACTTCCCCTGGATCAGAATGTCCCACGAGGCCCCGTTTATAGCTCCTTGTTATTGGACCTGAAGGCCCAACATCCCCCCTTTGGTCTGGAGAGTGGGGCGTTTGGTCGCAGTTTCCAGAGCAAACAAGGGTCGGTAGTCCAATTACAATCCATGGGATAATCTTTGAGTGGAGTGGGAACAGTGAAAGTCAGTTCATTTTAAGGTATATCCTTGGCAGAGAGAGAGAGCATACATGTCTGGGCAGACGGAGGCATAATCGTGACAAAGTGAGACATTTTATGTCTGGGCAGACAAACTATCTAACATTTCTAAAAACACAGCACACAATTTCAGTTTCACACCATGTTGTCGGCAGTAATTGTAACATACCTATGAATACGAAAGGTGAAATGAAAAGGAAGGAAAGGGAAAGCAAAAACGGTGCCAAAGAGAAAGGAAAAAACTTTTAGACGAGTGGAATGTCTCGGGAAGCTATCTTAGCCTTTCTTTTTGGAACGAAAAGGAGTGAGTCCAATTTCGCTTGGAGTTTCTGAGTGTATCTGTTGACATAGGGATTGCACTGCCAAGACTAAATGCCAGGTGTATCTGGGAGGGCTGCACGATCGTAGTGGTAGCTGACTGCAAGATTCTTTCAACAAGATCTAAAGACACTAGATAGGTGGGGATCCTACCGGCGCTTAAGCTATTGACAGTGGAGTCAACTTCTCTTAAGAGGTCCTGCATTAAGTCTTTCACTACCTCAACATACGTTACATCTTCCCTCACGATATCTGACCGGGTGTCTAAGGCATGCAGGGTCTTATTTAGGAGAGCAGAGTGGAATGAAAATTTATACTACTGCATGCTGGCGGGTTAAATTTAACGCATGCGACTATTGATGTTGTGAGTGGTTCAGTGGTTTTCATCTAGGAGGTGGGCTGCCCCCCCCCCCTTTCTGATGTGGGATTGAGCTTGGACTCCCAGAACCCTGGCGTCCTGTTCATGTCCTTTGTTTGGGCGTGTTCGTGTCTCCCAGGCTAGTTGAGAGTACCTTCTCATCTCTTGCATCGAGTGGTTACCAGCTCTGCAGTGCATGGTTACATCATATCGCACACTCTCGTGGAGGTTGTGCAAGAACAAGGATTTGAAAGCAGTTTCTTCTTCCAGCCCGGGGGCGTTACGCCCTTGGAAGTACGCCGTTCTCAGACGTCTGTAATACTCCCTCGGAGTTTCAGTCTTCCTCTGCAGGACAGCAAAGGCACCAAGAGTTGTGGAGGCCTGGTCGGTGAAGAGTGAGTATTCTTCGCGCAGGGCCTGACATAGGTCGTAATAACTGTCTCTGACCATAGGTGACAGAGTTTCCATGAAGGCGTGGACGTTTCTGGCTGTTGTCTTCCAGACTAGCTTCAACTTTTCTCTGGGTGAGGGGTTGGCTATGTCCAAGAGGCAGCGTTCTACCTCCCGAAGGTAATCGTCCACGTTGGACCCTCGGACGTCGGGGTCGTACCGATCGATGTCTTTGGACAGGGACTCGATCTGTCGGGTGCGAATTCCCTGTACCCCTGGTGCTGTTTGGTAATCAGAGTCGTCTGAGTCATGTTCCCCCTGGTGCTGGTCATGGACACGAACTTCTCGGCGTGCATCGGGGTTGAAGGACCAGTCCGGCCGTGACCGTGAACCAGATCGTGCGGCTGCTTGCGTTGCAGACGGATGATGGCTGTTATCCAGGTTTCTTCCTGATGGTGAATATCCTTCAGCCATCCAGGGCGGCATTCTTCCGTCGTACTGATATGGAGCAGGTATGTTTCGTATAGGAGGGGCTCTTTCTGATGTGAGTGGATTTCTCACGTCCGCTGGATGGGCGTCCTGTGTGGCCTGGTAGTCAACAGTCACTGTGCTCTTAGGGGTTACTGCTGGCTCCGTCCTCGCGTGGGCCGGGGTGGATCTCTGATGAACGTTGTTGATTTGCCAGGGCAAATTAGTTTCGTCCGCCTGAGGTTGGCGTGGCCATGCTCGCAGATGCTCTTCTGGTGTCTCCATTCCACTGGCTTCCCCGGAGGAGATGTCAGCTCTTGACCTTGTTTCCAGTCCAGGGTTCCACAGACCATTTCCTGTGTCTCTTGCTTCTCTTTCCCTCTGACGTTTGACCTGCTCGCGCAGATTTTCACACTCCTGCAGTGCTTGGTCCCATTCTTCGCGGGTCTTATCAACTTCCTGTTGTAAACAGGAATTCCTTCCTTGCAAATGGGACTTTTCACTTTGCTCTGCCTGACACACCGCTTGCATGGCACGGATCTGTTCAGAGTGTTCTCTGGCCTTCAGCTGGGATCGGCGGTCGTACAGGATGGCAAGTTGACCCAGAAGTTGAGCTATTGAGCGTGGGGGACCAAAGGGATCTTCAATATACGTGACTAGTTCCTTTATCTTGTGATCGCAGGCACTGACATCGTATCCACTGAACTCACTCACCTCATCAATTGACAGTTTTACCAGATCGGCGACCAAATGTGGCAGGTCATCTGGCCTTGGAGAGGCCTGCGCCCCCCTTTGGTCAGAGTTACTCATTGTCTAAGTAACATAAGACAATCAGTGGATTACTTAAACTCGCTGGGGTACCAGCGGGTAACAAACTTACGTTGCACTATACGATCAGGAACACAGGTGAGCTATAACCTGTGTCTATCACGTAACTTTAGGCAGGATGGCTCAGCGGCTGTCCCATAGACCTAGTAAGTAACAACTACTCTCACAACCAAGTTAACATGCAGAAAATCTCCACTCAAAATTACTAACAACCACAGTTACGCAAAGCCCTACTATACCTGCTTGGCAAAAGTGTAAGGGAATCAAAATTAAAATTGAAAAATAAATCTATTGAGAAAAAAAAAAAAATTTTAAATTTTGTTTTTGGAAAATTAATTTATTGAAAAATCAAGTTGGATTATCGTACATAGATATTATGACACAGTTGGAATAAGATAGCCTCACACGGGGCACCATTTTTGTTGTGCAATAGGAGGAGGACTCGACGTTGGCTAATTTTCAATAATCATAGAATATGATTATTAAAATAATAAATATTATTTATTTAAAAATAATTAGATTATTAATTGAAAATGATCAGTAATCAAGTAAGAATAAAACTATTAATGAGTAAATAAGCAAGTTTAACAATTAAGGATCATTAAATCATTAATTTGAGAGTAATGAATAATAACTATTAATGAAAAACAAGTAATTATCAATTAGGACGTATAAACTATCAATTAACAATGATAAGGTTATCAACTAAGAATAATGAAATAATTAGTCAACACAATAAAATTATCAATTTCAGAATAATACTATCTATATTAATAATCGAAACGGGGCACCACCCTGGTTACAGGGACCAACAAGTCGGTCTAAGAATATCAGTCTCATATGATAAAAGTTAAATTAATAATCTTAATAGTTAATATTAATGATTATATAATAAACAATGAAGGGTTTAAGTTCGAGCACTGGCTATCGTTATCCAACTGTGTTCACATAAACATGCACAAGTAATCACAAGATTCAAATACTTTAAGTATAAAAGTATTTATTAAAAAGACATGAAAGTCACTGTTGTTACAAATGATTCTTCACTTAACACAATCAACTATATCTAATATAGTTGCGGCACATTCATCACAATTATCACACTGCAATACTTCTGATAAGTCTGTGTGTGGATGTGTGTGTAGTGTGTGTGTGTGTGTGAGAGAGGGGAGGAAGGTGGGTCGATGACTCACGAAGTTAAGAGGGCCGGCTTAACCCTGGGGTTTGACTTCAAAAATGGTGTTGTAACACACCAGGACTACAAATCAAAATGGTGGAGTCGCCTGAGGAATTTGGAGTTTGAATGGAGGGCGGGCCTCGATGTGTATTACAGTCGATGGCCGCCGGACCACGTGGCTTATAACCAGGAAGGTCAAAGATGGCTGACTTAACACGTGTGCGACACAAAGGGTGAGCGAGGACAAAGGGATTCTTTGTCCTAGCTTAGCTTTGGCGCCGAATGGCGTCGAGGTGCGTTCAGGCACTCTTGCTATCAGAGTGGCTGTGTTTAATGTAGCTGTGTGTATGTGTGAGAGCGAGTATGTATGTCTCGGCGGATGTGGGAGAATAAAAGAGAGAGAGAGAGAGAGAGAGAGAGAGGAACATGCAGTAACAAAAATCGGAGAGGATCTCAAAACACCGTCAGAGGCGATCTCACAGTGACGCAGGCAAACCCGTTACGTGAGAGGTGTCCTTTCACAGATGCACCGGCCTGACGGAAGTTACAAAACAAACAGGAAACGCCGGATCGCCACCGAACGCTTTTCACAATAAGATCGACACGTGGTCTCTCTACAAAATAATACACTCAAATACGGCATGCTAAGTATTTAAAAATAGACTCTGCCCAGACAAGATGTCTCTTACTTCGTGTTGCTTCGCGGTTCCATGCGCGGCCGTGCTGGCGCGAATACCGGAAGGAGGAAGTGGATAAGGTCCTGGCCTCTGGACGCTGATCACAGGGAGCCGCACGGAAGCTGTGATACGACGCTGGACCGAATAGGAGAGAATGCTACATTCTCCTTAGCAAGATATTTGCTCTTCTGCAGGAACAGACAACCGTGGCTTCGACGAGTTGTCTCTTACTTCGTGCTTCGCGGCTCCATGGGCGCGTTGGCGCGGACACCGGAAGGAGGAAGTGGATAATGTTCGTGGATAACGGGGAAATTGTCTCTGAGCTCGGCCAGCGAGTGAGGGGATTTCTGCCGCGCTCTCTTCAAAATAAAACTTTAAAGAAAAAAAAGGGGAAAAACAAGCGTACAAAATACTAAAAAGGAGGATAAGTTAAACTTAAACTGGATTAGTAAAAAGTAGCTTTAAACTAAAAATGAACAAACAAAAAAGATAAGTTTAAAGTAAACGTAAGAAAAATTCAATCAGCTGTAGACAAGAATTTCCTTAGTACCCTATGAATTACTTAGAGCTAAACTGGAGAGGCTCAGTTCTATCTTCGAAGGGCTGGAAAGAACGAATTGAGCTGCGTCCTGACTCTAAATACTACCTGGGAGGTACCGTCCCCCTACCAGCGGGCTGGGTTCACACCAATAGGAAGGTCAGGGTTCATATCAGAGGAGCGGCTAGGGACACAGCAGGGGTTCCTGACAGTTCCTGTTTGTCCCCCCCAAAAATACTTCCCCTGGATCAGACTGTCCCACGAGGCCCCGTTTATAGCTCCTTGTTATTGGACCTGAAGGCCCAACAGTGTGATGTTTGAATAATAATAATATAGTAAGTTAGGTATGAAACTTCTTCCTGTACCTCATTGGTAAAGTAGACATACCTGATATTGAAGTGAAGAAGGCCCTCCTGGAAGTACTTTGATGGGCTGGGTTAAGCAATTTCAAGAAATCATGAAACTGACACAAAACTATCAATATAAATTGATACCTCCGTGGCTGAAAAATTGTTTGTTTGACAGTACTGTAATAGAGGACTTCCATGTGGAAAGTGACTCTAAATTCAAAATAGACTGAAGTATTTTCAAACCTGTCTTTGAATTAAATGTACAAAATTCAGTGTTATTAATATAATGCCTAAAAATTTGACTTTAAAAGTTATATGCTGCTCTTATGTGTTGATAAAAGGCCTGTAGCTAATCCCATTTTACAATATACTGACATGCCGTTCTGACCAGCAGAGAGATATCCAAACAAATCCAGTAGAAACCATTGTTTGATCTCCCAGCCTTAAAGGGATATTTGGATTGTTTGAAGTAGGGTTGTATGAAGTACTTATCCATAGTCAGCATATTACCTGGAGTAGATAGCTGTCAGCATGCCCCCAGTTTGGAGAAGTTGACAGCTGTACCTGCTGGACACTCACAATGACCTGCTGTGGACAGGGTCAGAAGCACAATGGATTTTAGCCACTTTAAAAAAATGTATATCAATTTAAGTGTACGCTATATTTAGAATATTTTCACGGGTTTACTTTGCCATCAGAGATCCTTTTCTGACTGGGAACTGAAGCCGTTGTTTGGTGGTTTGTTAACTGCTTTATATTTGTCACTAGATAAAGAATACTACATCACTGAGAGAACTCCGGGGACTCACAGAAAAACACTCCAGCATGCTTCAGACAGCAGGTTGTTATCGCTTCATGAGGACACTGGAGGATCAGAAGAAAGTAGTAGATGATTACACTCAGTGGTATTTCATCTACCAAAACCATCATTCTGTCCAGAGGTATAACATATTCAGTATATTCTGTGGAACAAATTCCTTGTACATTGTACTTGGCAAATAAATAAATAATTCTGAATGTGTTGTAGGTTCAAGGAGGGACAACTCTCGATTTTGTCAATGCCCTGGAACAGCATCCGTCATTGTTCTTTTTATTCATGTGCTACACACAAAACTGACTGCTGATGTTGTGGATAACATCTTTCATGTGGAGTTCAGTCCACCTGGTAGCACCAAGTGTCAGGAGGAGGCCAGAGTACTGGGCTACTGCGAGATTATCTGCTCTATGTTCAACCAAAGTTAATAGTTAAACTATTATATTCAAATGCTGCAAATGTGCCACTTGTGTTTTGACCATTTTAGCAATGCAGACATGTTCTTATCAGTCTGGTTTTTAGCCTGTAATTTGTTAGAGTTAACAAACATTTCAAGCCATTCCATTAAACGAGGCACATTCAGGTTAATCGTTTTGATTGTACTGTTACACTGCACAACATTTTGAAGAACAGTTTTATTTTGACATGTTACAGTTTTCCTTAAAGACCACAGGGTTTTCCATGTGTGGTATATTCATTGTGTTTACAAAATCTGATATTTACAAAACTACTGATGTAACAGAACAAATAAATGAATAAATACACAAGGCTGTTGGATGTTAATTCATTTATATAATAATTTATTTAGATAACACGTGTATGTCTACCAGACAAATTATGTTGCAGAACCAACAACTGAAGATTCTAAAGTTCAAACATATTCTTGAGTGATATGTAATTCACAATAGCAGTTGTCCAGTTGACTGGTAGAGCAAGCCCACTCTGTCTCTCCAAGTCTGCAAAATGACTTTGGAGATTGACATCACCACACAGACTGCACTGAGCTGGCAGTAAGTCATCAAACTGGTGTAGGGCTTCCTGAGACACTGGGAATCCGCACTCTCGTCAAACCTAAGGCCAGTCAGAAATCAAAACGCTGAAAAAAAGTTCCTGTGCAACAGTTGCCTGCACAGTGGCAATGGGAGTATAATTTGTCCTCCTAGTTAGGCCTGCTTCCTTTAGCCTCCTCTTTAAAGTGCTGAGATTCAAAACAATGTTGTGCTTTTTTCCAAGAAAATCTAGGATCACCTCATATGTGTAACCGTCTGAGAAATATTTGTGGATGAGACCTGTCTCCGTGACTTCATCTGATATGGGTCCTGGGCCAGAAGGGAAAAGAGAACAGGGTCATTAGTAATGCAGGAATGCAGAGACAAAACTAATGAGAAAAACGTACAAATTTGTCAGTAGCAGGAAAGAAAAAAACAGGTTGATGCATACATAAATATAAAGTATTTAGTCAATCAATCAATCAATCAATCAAATTTTATCTGTACAGCCCATATTCACAAATCACAATTTGTCTCATAGGGCTTTAACAAGGTGTGACAACCTCTGTCCTTAACCCTCAACAAAATTAAGGAAAAAACTAGTAAAAAACCCTTTTAACAGGGTAAAAAGAAGTAGAAACCTCAGAGAGAGCCACATGTGAGGGATCCCTCTCCCAGGATGGACAGAAGTGCTAGTAGTCTGCTCAATGTATTAATGTTGAGCAGACACAATGTCTGTGTGAGTCAGCATGCTTCCAAAATGGCGGCTGGCCAAAGAGATAACACCCTCCCCCCTATTGGAATGTTTACGACCTGTAGCGGGGGTCAGAGCTAATTAGGTGAAGAAACATGCGTGTCTCACAACCCAACAAATCAAACATCACACAGAATCGAATAAACAGTCTTGTTTAGCCTAGTATGATTATTAAGCCCAGTTGTGTTACCCGTCCTTGGAAAGGGAAAAGAGGTTGCTGTGCAGTTCGCAGTTTTGTGAAGTCGTCTTGCTGGTTTGTGTGGCTACACCTTCGTGGTTCTGTTGGGCTGTGCAGCTCAGTTG
Source organism: Verasper variegatus (assembly GCA_026259375.1). Lineage (NCBI taxonomy): Eukaryota > Metazoa > Chordata > Actinopteri > Pleuronectiformes > Pleuronectidae > Verasper > Verasper variegatus. The sequence goes on from CM048048.1 coordinate 169,402, forward strand.
CTGGCTGAAGTTTTCCCACAGGAAATTGCTTCGCTGCTATGAGGTTGGTAGAGCTTGGAGTGCAAGGAAGTTTCCTTGGTGAGATGAGCTGGAAGCTGCACCTTTGAGCTCCTTTTGAAGAGTTGGATGGGAAGGGAAGATGTGAGCTGGAGGAGAGGCTTGACAGCCTTCTCTCCTGTGGAGGGATTGTAGAAAGAGATAGAAGAGGGGGAGACCTGGCCTTATATTGGCCCGGTGACCTCACAGGTCATGGGGTCCAGAGTGACCAATGGGAGTTGAAACCTGTGTCCCTGGGGGACGTTGATGCCCTCTGGGAGACTGAGTTCCTTTGCTCTGGTTTTCTCCAGGACAAAGGGACATGCTGCTTCAGGCTTTTGACGGCACATGTAGGCCGAAGTGTGGTTTCACAAAAACCATGTCCCAACAGTAACTGTCTAAACAGAGAGAGAAAAAAACGAGAGAGAGATAGGGAGGGTCAGTGCACTGACTATCCTTGTGCTGACATCATTAACAGACAAAGTGACAAACAGGAAAAACACTAAAATGGACTAAAAACATGTATCATAGCCTTGGTGAGGCAGTATTTCAAGGCTATAAAAACAAACTTTGTTTCCCTCCTATATGAACACAATCTACTGCCCAAACACCTCTTGGAAGATGCATTCACTTCAGCCCTTATACCAGTACTTTGTGTTTGGATGCTCTTCAAAATGACAAAACAGACAAACCATCTTCTGAAAAGGGTTTTAAACTAGAAGGTTGTTTCAGCAAGTGGCTGAGAAGAAAGAAACAAGTAAGGCTCTTACATGATTCTTCATTTAATTCAAGCTTTTACATATATAATGTCTAATCATGAATTCAATGGGGAAACTAAATGTTGAGCTATGTTTTGTCTATAGCTATATAGGAGTTCATTACTGTAAGTGCATTTACTGTAGCTGTTTTTAAAGCTTAATGTAGTTTTATAATAATCAGATTGCCATATGGTTAATCTGGAAGAGGAAAACAAACAAATCAAGGATACCTTTTAGAAAATAACAGCTAAGATGTGGGGCTACTGAGTAAGACAGCAAGCAAAGGCTATATGGACAGGGCTTACATTTCCAGTATACTGTCTAGAATACTGGTAACTTAAGCCCTGTCCACTATGATTCCTCCTCTCATTGTGTAAAGTCCTGGCTGATTAATTTGGCTATGATCATATTTCAATAGGAGCTCACTGTTGAGGGTTCATGGCTCAACTAAGCATCTGTTCAAAAAGGTATCATAATTTTAAAAAGTTAAGGAAAAAGCATAGACAACATAGCTTGTTTTATGTTATAGCTTAGTGCTATAAACGTGCAATATGTTTATTTATTTGCAGCCTCATTGACTCGCAGTGTGTCCTATGCTGAGTGACATTTAGTGTGTAAATCAAACCTGTATCTGAGACCAAATGATAACAGATTATATGATCACAAGGAACATCCAGTACCATAATAATGTAATTTAATTTAAAGCCCACTGTTTGACCTTCAGCATTAGATAAACAGTGCAAAGAAGAAACTGTAATGTAGGGAAAGAAAAGCAGAGATGTTTCACAATAAAGGACTTGGACAGATAAGTGTTTTGGTATGGGGAAGAGGGGTGGACAGAGAGAAATAGAGAGAGGCCTGGAGAGGAAAGAAATGTTTGCATAAGCAGCTTGTGAGATGAAAGCAAGATTTAATTGATCATGTATAATGTCTATATTTCATGTCATGTTTATGGCTGCGCCCACTTGGGACACTATTAGGTTCAAGATTTGGCTGTAGTCCCAATGAAGGGAAATATTAATGGCAATATTGTGGCAAAGACTTTGAGAGAGTTGGTTTGCTTCCCATACCTGGACACTGCACATTTGATCGATTCTCCCTTGTCTGCCTGATCCTTGAAACTTATTTCGTGCTTTGTCTCAAAGTTTCGCTTAACACTGGATGATCGTCACACAACATTTTCAAAACATAACGTGCGCACAGCACGGTCCTTATGAAAAACAAAGCCGTAATCTTCTGCCCATGAGGGCTGATTCGATTTTTTAGCTATCGGGCATGCCACTAGTTAATTCAAATATCACAGCACTATATATTAGACAAATGCGTATTTGACTTTCAAGATTTAATTTGGGTAAGGCTTTATCCATTTCAACAATGGACCCAATGAACAAAGTGCCATAAACAAATAGTTTCTCCCAGTTTGGTGATTAGGATCTTAAAGGGATAGTTCACCAAAAAAATTAAAATTCAACCTATTATCTACTCACCACTATGCCAATGGAGGGGTGGGTGAAGTGTTTGAGTCCACAAAACACTTAAGGAGTTTCAGAAGTAAACAGCATTGCAGCCAATTCAAATATTGGTACTGGTAATCACTTCTTCAAACATAAAAACACAACATGCCTCCATACTGCTCGTGTGGTGTCATCCAAGTGTCCGGAAGCCCTGACATTCATATTTGAATCAAAAATGAGGTCATTTACACCGTGTTTTAAGCCTAAAAGTCCACTCAAAACAGTGTCACCCCTCCATCAGCATAGTGGTGAGTAGATGATGAATGAATTTTCATTAATTACATCAATTTACATCAGAATATTGACAACGTGATGGGTTCAGGAAATTATTTTGTTATGCATTTGTGTGTGTGTGTGTGTGTGTGTGTTAATATCCCCCCCCCCACACACACACACACACACACAAATGCACACCAAGCATAACAAAGTAATTTCCTGAACCCATCACACCACCAGTGGAAATAAGTACATTCAGTCATTATGTTTTCAATAAAGCCCTGAGAGACTGTGGATAGTATGAACAGGTCTTGTCACAGCATCCTCAGGGTTGTTGTTGCTTTTCATGTTGTAATAATCAAAAGCTGAGCGATGGGTTGGACTTTCTGCTGGAAGTCATGGATCACACAAAAAAACACAAAATGACTGGTGTGCAAGAGTCAGGACTGCGGTCAAGCCATGTTGTTTGTATATCCATAGTCAAACCAGCACACGGCGAAACAAAATTTGGAGTGCGCTCGTATTCAGACCTTTACGGTACATGAAACCACTTTCATTTCTCTCACTCTCTAAAGACTCCTGAAGTCCTGACTCCTGCACACCACTCATTTTGTGTTTTTAGCTTCCACAACCACAACACCATCATCCTCTCGTCCACAATGTCTGATCGTGTCTGATAGTGGCGGTTGCATTTAATCTCTTGACTCTCGACTTCCCGGTGCCTGTAAAGTGGCTCACAGCACCGCAGGCCATTGTGGATTGTGTGTGGGGGGGAACTATTCAGGACACTTGTTAGAAATTCTTCAGCATGACATATCGGCTGAAATATCTTGCCAAAGGTTACATGATATTAATTGTCATACTTGTGGAATATCTTTTTTGGACTTCAAATGATTTTTGTTTAAATGGGATACATTTTTTGTACTTGTAGTAAATACATTTTCCTGCATGTAAGATTTATTCCGAATGCCGAAGTGTCTTTGGGCAACATATTTGGCCCCAAATTGCCCTTTCCCATAGAGAAAAGTGTTGCACATACTTTAGATGCACTGTATGAATGTTTTTGTGAATGGGTGAATGTAAAACTGTACTGTAAAGCGCTTTGAGTGGTCATCAAGACTAGAAAAGTGCTATATAAATATGTAGGATTTTTCTTTTGTACTTACATAACATACAAACATCAATTTATTAAATATATGTAGGTTATTTGTTTGTCGTGTGTATTGTATTTGCAAAAAAAAAGGATCACTTTGTTAAGGACTTTTTGTATTTGCAAATGCTGTGTTTGCAAGTTAATGGTAGGAAATTTGTAAAAAATGTTTTTGTTTGTTTATTGAGTTTTGACAAGAATCTAGTTCCATAGTTTCTTTACTGAGGGGCCAATGAAAGTGTTATCAAAGCTAGGAAACATTGTGAGAAATACTATTAGCCATGAAGTTTGGTGCCGATATTGTTCCCCACAAAATAACCTAATAAGGGGCAGTTGCCATGTTCTGCCAACTGCACGAGGGGAACACACTGACTAAATACACATACAGGGAAGGATATGACACACAGGTGAGACAATCAGGCACAGGTGTAGCACATTAGGGCGGGGCAAGTAATCACACAGGAGGGAAACTTGACAGGACGTGGGGTCTGAAACGAGAAGAGTCAGAGGTTACTGAAATAAAACAGGAAACACGGAATTAAATTATAATAAATAACGTGAACATAACTTAGGTAGTCAGGCGAGATGTAACAGTCTCCGTTATTATCTAGATCAGTGGTCTCCAACCTTTTCGAGCCCAAGATCACTTTTTAATTCCAAACGTACGCAGAGATCTACCACCCTGATATCTTCCTTAAAACCTACTTAGGAGGGTCACATTTTGATTTTTTTGCTATTTCTGTTAAAGGCTGTATTTACGAGCATGAATATACTCAAAGAAAGGCAGTTGTGCAACTTTATCTATTAAATGCACAATATTCACATTAATATCAGTTCATATTTATAGCATCTGTTCAATGCACAATATGTAGCTTCTCAGTTCAAGAATATGTTCTGCAGAGGAGCTGCTACTGCAGCACAATGTTTTTACATATAGGGTTTGACTTGAATATGGCCATGCATCTTCCACTCCTGCGAATATTTCACATCCATTGAATCCATTCATTTGTTCTAACAGGGCTTTGATTGTTATCGACAGATGCGCATCTTCATACCATAGATTCCTGAAATTAAGGTTATTACATAAACTGACTTGTTTTGAAGGAAATGCAGGAGATAAACCAGCAGCTCAGCTGCCAGTAGCGGACATGCAGCTTGTGTGAAAAACAGATAACAGACACACAGCTGATCTGTGGCGCAACGACAGCCAGTGAGTCCAGAGAGTTCTGGGATCGACAATGAAGACTGCAAGATCAACTGGTAGATCGCGATCGACGGGTTGGTGACCACTGATCTAGATATTGGAAAGATGTGCCAAGGTGTTATTTAAAAGCGTTTGAGGTGGCAGCACAGGCACCAGCCAATTAAATCTTGCTTAAACCAATACTCAAAGAGTAGACGCTAGGCAATCAAATCAAATGTCCGGTCTGATATCAAACATCAGAATGTTGCTGGAGAGAGGAGGCAGCTGCTGAACCTGGTGTGTGTTCATCTGGTTGTGGAGTTTATTTCCCGTCTTCCCCTTAACATTGCATGGACAGCCAGCATGACATGCACAAATATCTGCCTGTCTTTCTGTTCATCTATTATCATAAGTGATAATAAGAAATAGTAGAACTAATTCAATAACATTGTTGGACAGAAATTTGAGAATGGCTGCTGCACCTTATCATAAGAATAGATTTTATTTCCAATGTGATTTTCTTCCTAAACCAGTTTATGAATACATTGCATTTTTAACCACAACCACAGCATGACAGTTCCAACTGCGTTAACAACTTTAATAACATTTCATATATATGAAAATTTATTAAATTTGTATATATATATATACACTACCGTTCAAAAGTTTGGGGTCACTTAGAAATGTCCTTATTTTTCAAAGAAAAGCACTGTTTCTTTCAATGAAGATAACATTAAATTAATCATAAATACACTCTATACATTGTTAATGTGGTAAATTACTATTCTAGGTGGAAACGTCTGTTTTTTTATGAAATATCTACATAGGTGAGGCCCATTTCCAGCAACTATCACTCCAGTGTTCTAATGGTACATTGTGTTTGCTAATCGCCTTAGAAGACTAATGGATGATTAGAAAACCCTTGAAAACCCTTGTGCAATTATGTTAGCACAGCTGAAAACTGTTTTGCTGGTGAGATAAGCTATAAAACTGCCCTTCCTTTGAGCTAGTTGAGTATCTGGAGCATCACATCTGTGGGTTCGATTATACTCTCAAAATGGCCAGAAAAAGAGAACTTTCATGTGAAACTCGCCAGTCTATTCTTGTTCTTAGAAATGAAGGCTATTCCATGCGAGAAATTGAGAAGAAACTGAAAATTTCCTACAACGGTGTGTACTACTCCCTTCAGAGAACAGCACAAACGGGCTCTAACCAGAGTAGAAAGAGAAGTGGGAGGCCCCGGTGCACAACTCAGCAAGAAGACAAGTATATTAGAGTCTCTAGTTTGAGAAATAGACGCCTCACAGGTCCTCAACTGGCAGCTTCTTTAAATGGTACCCGCAAAACGCCAGTGTCAACGTCTACAGTGAAGAGGCGACTCCGGGATGCTGGCCTTCTAGGCAGAGTGGCAAAGAAAAAGCCATATCTGAGACTGGCCAATAAAAAGAAAAGATTCATATGGGCAAAAGAACACAGACATTGGACAGAGGAAGATTGGAAAAAAGTGTTATGGACAGACGAATCAAAGTTTTAGGTGTTTGGATCACACAAGAACATTTGTGAGACGCAGAACAGGTGAAAAGATGCTGGAAGAGTGCCTGACGCCATCTGTCAAGCATGGTGGAGGTAATGTGATGGTCTGGGGCTGCTTTGGTGCTGGTAAAGTGGGAGATTTGTACAAGGTAAAAGGGATTTTAAAAAGGAAGGCTATCACTCCATTTTGCAACGCCATGCCATACCCTGTGAACAGCGCTTGATTGGAGCCAATTTCCTCCTACAACAGGACAATGACCCAAAGCACACCTCCAAATTATGCAAGAACTATTTAGGGAAGAAGCAGGGAGCTGGTATGCTGTCTGTAATGGAGTGGCCAGCGCAGTCACCAGATCTCAATCCCATTGAGCTGTTGTGGGAGCAGCTTGACCGTATGGTACGCAAGAAGTGCCCATCAAGCCAATCCAACTTGTGGGAGGTGCTTCAGGAAGCGTGGGGTGAAATTTCTACAGATTACCTCAACAAATTAACAGCTAGAATGCCAAAGGTCTGCAATGCTGTAATTGCTGCAAATGGAGCATTCTTTGACGAAAGCAAAGTTTGAAGAACAAAATTAATATTTCAAATAAAAATCATTATTTCTAACCTTGTCAATGTTTTGACTATATTTTCTATTCATTTTGCAACTCATTTGATAAATAAAAGTGTGAGTTTTCATGGAAAACACGAAATTGTCTGGGTGACCCCAAACTTTTGAACGGTAGTGTATATGTTACTTTTAGATAGATAGATAGATAGATATACTTTATTTATCCCAAGCTGGGAAATTATAGTGCAGCAGCAGCATTACACAAAGTGACAAGTGACAACAAAAAAATAAAAAAATACTATAAAGCAAACTATACATAATAAAATATCAAAAAAAAGCAATAGTAAATACGATAAAAAATAAAATATATTGTACAGAGATATATACAGCAAGTTGGCAGTGTTGATATGTACAAAGTATGGAGAAGTGTGAGGTGACTGTAGATTGTAGATTATGCTTTAGCTTTTGTTGTACAGTGTGATGGAATGTGGCAGGAAAGTTTTCCTGTATCTGTCCCTTCGACAGCGGAGCTGTAGCAGCCTGTGGGAGAAGCTGCTCCGCTGTCTGTCCACTGTGTGGTGGAGAGGGTGCTGCTCATTGTCCATGATGGATAACAGTTTATTCAGCGTCCTCCTCTCTACCACAGTCTCGAGAGACTCCAGTCTCAGTCCAAGAACAGAGCCAGCCTTCTTGATGATCTTTTCAAGTCTGTTGGTGTCGCTGGCTCTGATGCTGCTGCCCCAACAAACAACAGCAAAGAAGATGGCACTGGCAACAACAGACTGGTAGAAGATCTCCAACATCTTGCTGCACACGTTGAAGGATCTCAGCTTCCTCAGGAAGTAGAGTCTGCTCATCCCCTTCTTGTACACAGCCTCGGTGTTAGATTTCCAGTCCAGTCTGTTGTCGATCACCACTCCGAGGTATTTGTAGTCCTCCACCTCCTCCACCACCTCCCCTCTGATCCTTAGTGGCTGTGAAGGCGTCTTCTTCTTCCTCCTGAAGTCGATCACCATCTCTCTGGTCTTGTTGGTGTTCAGCCTCAGGTGGTTCTGTTCGGACCACTCTACAAATCTGTCTATCAGTGTCCTGTACTCCCCCTCCTCTCCATCTCCTATACACCCGACAACAGCTGAGTCATCAGAGAACTTCTGCAGGTGACATGACTCAGAGTTGTACTTAAAGTCGGTGGTGTATAAGGTAAAGAGGAAGGGAGAAAGCACAGTCCCCTGTGGAGCTCCTGTATCACTGACCACCACATCAGACAGCCCACTGCCCAGACGGACAAACTGTGGCCGGCCTGTCAAGTAGTCAGTAATCCAGGAGATCACTGCGTCGTCAACACCCATCACCCGCAGCTTCTCACCCAGTAGCAGAGGCTGAATGGTGTTGAAAGCACTGGAGAAATCAAAGAATGTGATCCTCACTGTGCCTCTCCCACCATCCAGATGCATATGGGCTCGTTGCAGCAGGTAAATGACGGCGTCATCGACTCCTAAATGGGGCTGATAGGCAAACTGCAGGGGGTCCAGAAACGTCCTCACCTGTGGTCTCAGCTGGGCTAGGACCAGTCTCTCCAGGACCTTCATCACATGGGATGTGAGGGCAATTGGTCTGTAGTCCGCTGGTTCGGATGGCCTTGGCTTCTTGGGGACTGGAACCAGGCAGGACGTCTTCCACAGCTTTGGGATCTTCTCCTGACTCAGGCTCAGGTTGAACAGATGTCTCAGTACAGGAGACAGCTGGCTAGCACAGGTCTTCAGGATCCTAGTAGTGATGCCATCAGGGCCTGCTGCCTTTCGCTGGTTCAGTCTTTCCAGCTGCCTCTTTACCTGGCCTGTAGTCACCGTTGGGTGGTTGATGTTTGTGTCCTCAGTGGGGGGAGGTGAGGAGGGGGGGCAGATGGGGAGGTGATGTGCAGGGGAATGCTGAGGGGTGTTTCCAGCCATTTGGGACAGTGTAGGTGTGTGGGGGGCAGGGGGTGCCTGGGAGGTGGCAGGAGGTGAGCTAAACCTGTTAAAAAACTGGTTGAACTGGTTTGCTCTGTCCAGGCTCCCTGATGTCTGCCTGTCCTTCCCCTTCATCCCTGTGATGTGCTTCATTCCCGTCCACACATCCTTAACACTGTTCTGTTGGAGTTTGGCTTCCAGCTTCCTCCTGTAGTTCTCCTTGCTTGTCCTCAGCATATCTCGGAGTTCGTGCTGCACTCTCCTCTGCTCCTCTCTGTCTCCAGACCTGAAAGCCCTTTTCTTCTCGTTCAGAAGTACCTTCAGGTCGCTGGTGATCCAGGGCTTGTTGTTGGAGAAGCAGCGTACGGTCCGGGCTGGCATGGTGGTGTCCTCACAGAATCTGATGTACTCAGTGATGCAGTCAGTCATGTCATCAATGTCCTCCCCGTGTGGCTCACAGAGTACATCCCAGTCTGTCGACTCAAACAGTCCTGCAGTGCTTCTGTGGCCTCATGTGTCCACTTCCTCACTGTCCTGGTGTGTTTAGGTTGTCTTCTCACCAGAGGGACATACCTGGGAGTCATCATGACCAGGTTGTGGTCTGATCTGCCGAGGGGGGGAGGGCTGTGACGTCATATGCATCACTGGCGTTGGCATAGAGAAGATCCAGCGTTTTATTGTCTCTGGTGGGGCAGTCAATATACTGGTGGAAGTTATTTAAAGTATTGTTCAGTGAGGCATGATTAAAATCACCTGTAATAACCATGAATGCATCCGGGTGTTCAGTCTGTAGTTTAGCGGCGGTGGAGCTGATGACTTCACAGGCTGCCGCTGCATCAGCTGACGGGGGGATGTAAACAGCGACAACAATGGTGGACGTGAACTCCCTCGGTAAATAATACGGGCGCATTCCCACAGCCAGCAGTTCAATGTCCGGGGTACAGAGACGTTCCTTCACCTTCACGTGTCCTGGGTTGCACCACCTCTCACTCACATACAGTGCAAGTCCGCCGCCCTTCTTCTTCTGACTTTTGGAAAAGTCTCTCCTCGTATCTCCTCGTATCAAACTGTAGCCTGGAACCTCAACGCTGCTGTCCGGGATGTGCGCGTGCAGCCATGTCTCACTGAAACAAAAGATGCTGCACTCACGGTATTCCCTCTGGGTCTTCACTAGCGCTGTCAGTTCGTCCGTTTTATTCCCCAGAGACCTCACGTTTCCCGTTATGATCGCTGGGAGTGCTGGTTTGTGTCTCCTCCTTTTTTCCCTCCGTTTGGCTCCAGACCTGCAACCCCGGCGTCTCCTCCGTAACTCCTGCGGGACCACAGGCCTGTGTCCCGGCAGCAGCACAGGTTTACACAGCGCAATCAGCTGCTCGCGGGTGTAAACAATGCTCCCACTACTGCCGGTGGAAAAGTTCCCAAATACAAAGGGCAGGAAAAATAACAGAAAAACACGTAAAAAAGTAACAAAATTAAGTCCAGCCATTGTCACAACTCTTATGAACAGGTTGTGACTGATCAGAAAAAACAGACAAAATTAACGAACCAACAAATAAACGAAAGTTTAAAAAACACGACGGGAGCTGCGGCCACAGGCTGCCGCCTCGCACAGCGCCAGGCCATTCACCCATTCTAACAGGACATCCATGAATGGCTAGAATTGCTGAAACTCTTTATGTTACACCTAGCCATAACAATGCATTGGTTGGTCCTTTATCTATAACCTGACCTTTGGTACTGCTTAAAGAGAGAATGGAGTATCTTTGGAATTTAGACAGGCACTATTCTCCTGTACAGATATCATATAATATTACATTATATACATAATATATAGTGGCATATACAGTAATATGTGAGGATGGTCAAAAATTCCTCAATACTGCTCACCTTGCTTTATTGCAGTTACCTGCGTATTCACTCACTTATTCACTAAATAAGGCTGGGATATGTGACCAGATAATGACATATCTTAAGTGAAAGTTCAGAGGAAGATTTAGCTGGTTTACTGTTAATATCAATCCTGAAAACTTACTTATTCCTTCTGGTAGCAATATGCAAAATAGCCATCTAAAAGTAACAGTCAAGCTACTTCCACAATCACATTAACTGATAATATTGCATTAGCTTACCTTTTTATCTGTTGCTATAGTTTGTTCTTGTTGCTGATGATGACCGCAGTACAGTACATTACTAAAAGGTAACAGCAGAGCAGCCCCTCACACTATATCAGCAAGAGGTATTTTGGGAAGCTATTAATTGTTTATGTGTCCTATGTATTTTTGGTTCACTGATGAAAAATGGAAAAGATTTGATCTTAATCATTTTTAATTGTTACTTTTTATTTGGTTTTATTCTCGTTTTCATTGTAATAAAATGTTGTAACTAATAAAGTTTCCTTCAGGTTTTCACTGACACACATTGATTTGAACATTAAAAGAAGATTTAAAATTGGGAAATTCAAATTGTATTTCTGAGCTAAATCTTGACCTAATTAACTCTCCTCAATATCCTGACAGCTCTGGAACATTTTCCTCTAAACAGAACTATGAACATGACCTCAGTATTCCAGACGGACTGCCCTGAAGTGAAAGTCCCGGTCCCTCTCTTCCTTACCATGGGATTAGTGAGCCTGGGTGAGAACTTCCTGGTTGTGTTAGCAGTCATACGAAATAGGGATCTTCACTCGCCCATGTACTGCTTCATCTGCAGCCTGGCAGCGTTCAACACCATCGCCAGCCTTACCAAAACCTGGGAGACCCTGATGATTGTGTTGGTCGACGTGGGGCAGCTGGAGAAAAGAGGCTCTTCTGAGACACAGTTGGACGATGTGATGGACTCCCTGCTGTGTATGTCGTTCGTTGGCTCCATCTCGAGTTTCCTGGCCATTGCTGTGGACCGGTATGTGGGTAGGGCTGGGATATGCACACAGTGTTATAGAAGAATGTCTGATACTTTAAGACCACTAGTGTGATGGTATGAATATAATCAACAAGAATAATAATTAGGACCCGAACACTGACAATGCAAAGGCCCTATTGAAACTGACGTGATTATTATTATTTTTTAGGCAAATGATTTTTGTTTTTCAAGGCCTAGACATGCTCAAAAACTCACAAAATTTTACAGAAAATTTAAAAGTGGTGAAAATTTACATATTTTGGAGTAATTTGAAATGGGCATGGTAAAATGGCTGAACAGCACCACCTAGAACACAGCCCCTGAGTTTACTTTTACTGATCTCCACGGAAATCGGTACACACGTGTATCATGACCAGATGAACAAAAAAGTCTCAAGGAGCATTATGAAAAACGCAACAGGAAGTTGGACATTTTGGATTTAGTGGGCATTATGGCCATTTTACACATGTATTTTAATGAACTCCTCCTAGAGCTTTCATCAGATCAACTTAAAATTCGGTGAGTGTCATCTAAACAAGATGGAGATTAACACTACCTTGATTTTTGAGTTTTCGTCACACAGTGTGACAGTGGCGTGGCGCCAAATATTGATTTCTTGCCATCAAAACACAAGGTTGTTGTATCTCAGACATACATGGTCCAATCTAATCCAAACTGGATATGTATGACAAGAGTCCCGGCCTGATGACATCGACACAGAAATCATGACTTAAAATCACAGCATTCCCTGGTGGCAACAGGAAATGTCTTGTTTTTTGCATGTCTTAGACTTTGATGTATTCCAAATTTCAACAAGTCGGCCATTTTGAATTGACTGGCCATTTTGGACCATTTCCACATGTTGTATTTGAACAAACAACTCCTAGAGCTTTCATCAGATCAACTTTAAATTCAATGATTGTCACCTCAACAACATTGAGATTAAAACTAATTAAAAGTTTTAGTGTATGTCACACGGTGTGACCGTGGCGTCAAGGTTTAATGATTCACCAAAAAAGAGGGATTTGTGATAACTCCTCTGTGCATAATCCAATCAGACTCAGAACTCTTTTACACGATTACAGTCCCGCCCTGAACAGATCAATATATCAATATTGACTCATCAATACAGCGACACCTGCTGGTGACAGGAAGTGACATGTTCTATACTTTGATGCACTGCTCTTGGCTGCTTTACAATATACAGCTAAAATGAGCTCAGACAAGGGGTCTGTACTGGACCGTAATGCATGATTAGGGGGCGTGGTTAGGCATTGCGTGACGGACACAGGAAGTGAAGCGTTTATTCTTCCCGGGGTGCTCAAAATGGGCCCGCTCAGAGCTGCTTCGTAGTCCTTTTAAGGAAACCAGAATGAATGTGGTCCTACTGTAGCTTGTTTCTGTCTGTTTTGGTCCCTCAAAATAGTTAACCTCTGCTTCTATTGTTTTTAACATAAACATTAATTCATAACATCAGGTCTAACTGGGACTCCGTCTCAACATATCTGTGGTGAGTCAGACATATATATGTAAATAGGCATTTTTTTGCCAAAAACAGCTCTATGTATCAGCTTAAAAAAAAATGTCTGTTTTGTGTTTTCACACATGGCCACAAAAGTCAGTTACTGAAGGTTTAAAGCTTCCACATGACACTCAATGTAACGATCATGATTTAGGAAGATTTCAATCTTTGTTTTCATTTTCAGTTACATCACCATCTTCCATGCACTGCGATATCACAACATTATGACAATGCAACGCACCAGGGCAGTCTTGGGTGTCATCTGGACAATGTGTGGGGTGTCAGCCGTACTTATGGTGAGGTTCTTTGACGCCAAGTTCACCATGATCTGCTTTGTCGTCTTCTTCGTCATCTCCTTGGTGATTATCTGCTTCCTCTATGTCTACATGTTCATGCTGGCTCGCATCCATGCCCTGAAGATTGCAGCTCTGCCCACCAGTGGCGTGGGGAAGTGTCGTTGGAGGTGCTGCAGCATGAGAGGGGCCCTGACTCTCACCATCCTGTTCGGGACATTCATGGTGTGTTGGGCGCCGTTTTTTGTCCACCTTATCATCATCATGGTGTGCCCCGCGAACCCATACTGCGAGTGCTACCGATCGCTATTCCAGCTGCACATGGTGCTGCTGATGAGTCACGCCCTGATTGACCCAGGCATCTATGCCTTCCGCAGCGCAGAGCTCAGACAAACCTTCAGGAAGATGCTGCTTTGTTCAAATTGGAAGCCATGCTCATAGAGAAAACTTGTTTCTGCTTTATATTCTGTTCTCTGTACATGCAGAGCACTTTACGTTCACTGTTTTGCATATATTTATATTACATAACATGTCATTTTCTATCCAAAGCAACTTACAATTAGTGCATTCAACATCTATGAGCGGCCATTTAGGGGTTCAGTATCTTGCCCAAGGACACGTCGGCATGCAGATGGGAAAGACTGAGGATCAAACTGCCGACATTCTGGTTGGAGGACGACCATTCTACACCTCAGCCACAGACACCCAATTTTATATGTATTTATATATGTAAAATATATCTAACACAGTGAATGTAAAGTATATAAATATACTTAATGTACATATTCAAGTAACATTTACAACTAAACAATGTCAGTTTGTTCCAAAAATCATCTCATTATCCTGTTTTTGTGTATGCATTAAAATGCTATTGACCAGTCTGAAAATACAAATAATATAAATGACTTGCTTTTCTTTGCAATAAATGATATATATATACACACACACACACACACACACACACATATATATATATATTAACACCACAAGTGATACATTTTATACCAAAACAATTTGAGGCAGATTTAGAGTTTTATGATAAAGTTCAGTCTAGCTTCTCAGTTGAGAGTCAGTAACCAGACACACACACACATAGAGCATTAAATCTATTTATACATTAACTTTGTTACATTCCAAGTGTAAACCTATGACATCTTTACTTACATTAGTTTAACATAGTGTGGGCGGGAAGGCAGCACAGGGGAGATACAGAATACAACAGATATAATTGATATCAAAGAAGACAGAGCAAGTGACTACATTCACATTCTGCTGGGCTTCTGAGCTTTGGCAGATGTCAGGAATCTGATTGTAAAAAAATGTTTGCATAATGGTGCAGATGGGTGGGGGTAGGGCACAGAAGAGAATAGCAGCAGAAAATAAAATAAAAATAATAAAAAAAACAACAGCCATCAACAGTTCAAGCTATCCAAATGTTCAGCCATAGCCTACTTTATTTCCCTACTAACAAATAACAAATTAGGTGACATACTGTACATCTGAGGCCATGGACAAATAATGTCTGACTTGTTTCTCAGGTTGTTAGAGGTGTAAACATTCAATCCAGCACAGGGATCAGTCTGCATCAATTCTGCATTTACCCACCATGCTGTTGTCCCTCTGAGCTTTGTACTGGTGCTCTAATTCCCATACATAGCTACTTTTAAAATCTGTAGAGTTCACACATTACAGACATGATAAAAACTTTTTTTTAAGCCCAATTGTTGTTGACTCATGCCTTGGCTATCCGAGCACAACCAATGCTCCAAAGCTACACTGGGTAAACTTCATGTGTACTCTGATGCATAGTTAAAACAAAGTATATGAGTACTTCTACCCAACAATGTCCAAGGTTTTCTAATGATAGTGGGGGAAAAAATTTAATTAAAGGACAAGCCAATATAAAGCATCTGAATGAGGAGTTTGGTCAACATGTGTGCCTAAAAATAAATGGGGGCTTTGTCATCCTGCTTCTCCACTCATTTGTCAGGTTAATATGTCACCTGTCTGTATATATATATACAGTGGGCTCCAAACAGTGGACCCCAGTATATAAAGATTCTTGAAAAATAATAACCAATCACTGAATTTTAAACAAAAGTTAAAGCACAAGAATACAGCTAGAATGAAAGGCAGAGTATATATATTTTCAATCGAATCATGATGTCCTAGCTCAGGGATTGGGAACCTTTTATCTATCAAGGGCCATTTTATTTTTCATAACATCCTTCGAGGGCCATACTAAATTATTATTTGTGATTAACAAATAGATCACACCAGGGCTCCCGACTAACTTTTTACATTGGTTGCAAGTGTGCGCTAAACGTTTTCATATAGGTGCACCAGCACATAATTTAGGTGCACCCAAAGTTTTTGGGGAATCCAATAATACACCTATTAAACCTGCAGTTTCCATATACATTGGTATTTTACTTAATTAGGGCTGGGGATCGCCACTGATTTCCCAAATCGATTCGATTCAGTTCAAGATATTTCATTGTGCAATACCAAGTTTGCTTGGATACGTACAAGGAAACCTCTTATTTGGTGCATTATTGAAAATATTAAGATAGGCCTGTCACAATAACACATTTTGTTGGACATTATATTGTCCCAGAAAATATTTTGATTAATTATTGTCATAATTTTGAAGCCATTTTGTACCACTGATAATGCAAAAGCACAATCATGTAAGCAGGCTACATCCTTTCACAGAGCACTCTTGAAAGCATTTACTTAATTCTTAAGAATATTGAGTCTGACATTTCAATTAGAATTAAAAATATTAAAATATCCTAAATACATACTGTAAAACATAAAATAAACCACACATAACCAAAACAATAAATAAAATTGACTCTCTGGCTCTGTTAACAAAAATAGCTTTGAAGAAATAATTGACACTGGATATATGTTACCAGCTCGGTAAACAGGATGGTTATGATTAACATGAGCATAAGTTTAAGTTAGTATTCCATTGTTTCACCTAGGTTTGTGTGTGTTTGTGTATGTGTGTATTTATGAATTGCCTGGTGGTCCGGATCGTCAGGCTCCCCACTCCCTTCCTGGCTGTTTAAAGCCCCTACAATGAGTTTTTGAATGGTTATGAAATGGTCTAATTTGAATACTTCTGCCTCTTTATGACCTACAACAGCAAATGAGACTATCTAATTTTTCTATAAACTATTAGACCTAACAAGGGCAGAGGAGGAGGTGTGTGTGTTAACATGAACAACAGCTGGTGCATTGCCGCAGATATTTTTTTACAAACACTGCTGTCCAGACCTAAAGCTCATCATGGCAAGGTGCAGACCGTTCTTTTTACAAGGGACTTCATAATAACAGTATACATTCACCAACAAGCTAAGTCTCAGGGAGTACTTGAAAAGCTGCATGACGTCATCAAAAACAGCAAACAGCATGATCATAGTAGCAAGGGAATTCAATCTTGCAGATCTCAAATTGGTCATATCCAAATGTCATAAAAATTTGAATTTTCTCAATCAGACAAAATAACGATAACAATCTTACAACAAGAAGATACATTACCTCATCGTGAAGCATCCTGCTAACAGCTGTCTTTTTTTCATTCATTCCAAAACAAATGCATAAATGCAACCAGAATGTCTGAACCCCAAATTGCCCCTTCTCATAGAGAAAAGTGCTGCTCATAGATGCATGGTGTGAATATGTATGTGAATGGGTGAATGTAAAAGCTGTACTGTAAATCACAATAGTGCTATATAAATACAGACCATTTACCAAGGTTTTTCAACAGGAGACAGTGGAAACAGTACCACTTTTGTCTAGGGGCACCAAAATCAACGAAATTGAAAAGTTCCCTGTAGGAGCCAAAATGAAAAGTTCCTTGTAGCAGCTTTAAATTACATACCTGATTTAGGAGCCTGTTTTAGTTCTTATTGTACATGCCACATTCATTAGCAGACAGTAAATTAGTTATTAGTTAAATAAATTTCTACATAATGTGAGCATCCTCTTTCCAGTTCCATAAGGGTTAGGAAAAAGAATGTGTTTAACTTTATACTGTATTTGCTGAAACGTGCAATGAACTTTTTTGTTGTTGATAGAATCTCCCTAAGTTAGGTTACAGTGTCAGTTTCAGTCAGTCCATCTTACCCATTTTGTCACTGGGGCTCTCAGTCTGTCTCTTAGTACTTTAGAGTGCAGATGCTGTTGCATGCGTTCCTCAGGCTGCAACAGCAGATTATCTCTTTAAAGGTTTTCCTCATCTCCTGACTTCTGAAGGCATAAATGAGTGGGTCAATCACAGAATTGCACATGATAAGGATGAGGTACATGTTGAAGTGGGACATGAAGCACACACAGTAGAGGTTGCGCGGACAGGAGATCATTAGGATCAGGTGGAGAAAGAAGGGTGCCCAGCAGACAATGAAGATCCCCAACAGTATGGTCAGTGTAATGGCCCCCTTCATGCTGGCCCGCTGGTGGATGGAGTTGTAGCCAGGCAGGGCGGCGATGCGCTTCACGTGCGAGCGGGCCAGCATGAACATGTGGCTGTAGAGGGAGGCCATGATGAGTAGCATTGCGAAGAACATGGAGACCAGGCAGACGATGACGGGGGTGGAGTCTGAGTAGATGATGAAGATGATACCACAGCCTGTGCAGAAGGTCCATATTCCCCCGATGATGCAGCCAGCTCTCTTCACTGTCATTATGTTGTGGTACCTCAGTGCATAGAAGATAGTGACGTACCTGCAGATATTAACATTGATATTGATAATATTGATTTCTGAAGTGACCTATAATTTACTAGCAACCTTAACAAGCCACTGAGGAATTACAGAAACCAATTGACATAGATGAATAGACCTTTGACATGTCTAGAGAACTGAAATGATAATCCTGTGGACAATAACACTGCTTTATTATTTGCTTTTAATTATTGTTTTTGTGCACCTTTTTGCACAAATATCTCAAATTCTATAACACCTGTCAGATATAGAAAGCAGAAACCTGCTCTGTCATGGTTGAATTAAGAAGTGAGTCTCTCAAAAGACATTGCAGGAAGGCTAAGCGAAAATGGAAGAATGACAAAGTTAGTGTTTCACTTGCCTCTCTAAAAAACCTGATGCCTATCAGTGTACTTTTAAAGAGGCAAGGATGAATCATTTTTCCAGCCAAATAGGGTCATAATTCCAGAAATATTTTAAAAACTGTAAATTCATCCACCTGTCCAACAGACTGTATTGCCAATCTGTATTTCTGATGGTTGCCAATTGTTTTTACCCAACATGTTTCTTTTATAAAAAGCAATCAAATCAAATCCCAATCTGGCTTCCGTTCTCTACATAGCAGACACTGCACTAGTTAATGACACCAATTACTTATTGCTTGCAGCAGACACAGGCTGTTTCTCAATTTTAATCCATTTATCCTCCATGACTTCAGCTCTGCCTTTGATACAGTGGACCATAATATCTTGATCAGCTGTTTGAAGAATGTCGTTGGTATCATGGACATGGATTTATTTGGTTCCTTATCAGTAATGCTTGGTTTATCCCAGCGTCTATCTCCTATCTGTCTATTTGGTTCCTTATCAGTAATGCTGGGAGATGCTTCCTCATCATGTGCTCCACTCTTCCTTGGAGTGCCCTAGGGGTCTATTTTGGGTCCCATTTTGTTTACCACATGCTACCCCTGGGGCAAATCATACATAGCAATGCAGATGATATACAGCTGTATATCCCCCTACAGCCTGGCTAAACGGATGTGTCTTGCATTGTGTCCTGCCTTGCTGACATGAGAAATTGGATGACTCAAAACTTTTGGCAGTTACTTCAAATCGGAATTCATCATAATTACCTTTTCTGGCCCCACTACTAGCGACATTAACAGTATCTCCTGGGTGACTTATCTAATAACATCCACAAAGAGGCCCGCAATAGGTGTAATGCTTGTAATGATTCTGGTTTGTTGTTTGATACTCAGGTGACCAAAGTGGTGCAGTCCTGCTTTTTCCAACTGAGACAATTAAAGAAGATCAGGTATTTCCTGTCCTCTACAGACTTAGAAAATGTTGTGCACACCAATATTTCTTCCAGTCTTGACTATTGCAATGCACTTTATTCTGGTATTAGTAAGCAAAACCTTGAAAGAGGCTGTTGCTAGGCTATTGTGCACTAAGAGAAGCGATTACATTACACCAATCCTTGCAGCCCTTCACTACCTGTGAGTTATATTAATTGATTTAAAAATGTTACTTCTTGTTTTCAAATCTGTGAATGGCCAGGGTCCACTCTATATACTTGATTTGCTAACCCCGTATCAGACTGAACGCTTCCTGAGATCCTCCAACAGGGCCCTGCTAACAGTTTCCAAAATCTCCACTGGGCACTAAAGGCCTTTGCTCAGGCAGGTAACCTAAAATCTTCTTTTTAATATCTTCTTAAGACTCACTTTTATTGTATGGCTGAATTTAACAGTTGGTATGTCTTTCATTTTAATTTATCTTATCTTGCTTTTTATGTTAAAATTGAATTTTTTGATTCTTGAAATTCTGTTATATTGTAATCACTTTGTCACTTTGTTTTTGCAAGTTGCTATATAAGTAAAAGTTATTATAATAAGCTGTGGTCACTGGAGACAAAATGTTCAGCTTCATTTTTTAATACAGTTAAGTAGACATTCGATAACATAAAATCTACATTTCGGACAGGAAACCCAAAACAAGGGTTGCTACTCTTCCGAAATAGACAGATAGATATATGATTGGCACAGCGGATTATTCAGATGGAGCTGGCCAAAGGGGTACAATGATGCCCAGCATACATGCAACCAATTAACAGGATCTCCTATTCTCAGAGAGATGTGGTTATCTTCAGGAGATATCACAGACTAAGACCGTAAATCCTACTTTCCACTCTATACTGAAAACCTCAACAGCCTGCTGTTTGTATGATGAAGTCAAGCATACAAATGAATTAATCATCACTGGTCAAGAAGCCAACCTAATACGCGGACTGCAAGCCTGCACCAACAGTCACTTTCAGAGTCAAGAGAGGTGCAGGCGAGCCCTCACTCACATCAAGCTGAGACCCCTCGCAGAACTCCCTGCTGAACAACTGAGGTCATCTCAAGGACACACCACCTAGACCCGATGTGATGTTACCAGCCACTGAACCATGGTCTGAGTTCCAGCCAAGAAGGTTTACAGCAGCACTCATTCAACTAGGCTCTGTCCAATCATCTGATTCTGCACTAATGATTGGGTTGATGTCATAGTTGCCGGTAACGTTGTCACACTTTAACATATTATTTTTCACTGTCACCCAAATTATCACCTTTATATTCCATTGATACAGATACATTCATCTCTTAATTTTTTGTAATTTTTCCCCCTGTTGTATCGAAATCTAGTATTTTCCTGGGTATTGGCATCGAGTTTGAAATCGTGAGAACCCATCCATGTTTGTCTCCAATCACTGCCAAATTTGATATGTCTGATAAGGGCACACATCTTTATACCAATATACTACAATAGTCACATCGCCCTCTTGCTGTGACAGGAGTTTTACCATGTTTTACACTTTGACATGCTATGCCTAGCTTTTTCATTTGATCCTCCGCAAATTTGGTCAGGGAAGCCTTGAGACAATAAAAAAAAAAAACCTAACTCCACTAATCACAACCGATGACAACTGAACACATTCAGAGAAGCAAGACATTCCCCATCCATTGCATGAGCAGCGAAGTTTGGCGCACTGCGTGCTTTTACGCATGGCGCACCTCTCACTCACTCGCTTGCCCCCTGCCTCGAGTGTCCGGAGGTTAGTCAGGCTTCCGTGGTCGACCGAGGTCGAGCGGCTGTACCGGTAATGATCCTTCCGCAGGTTCATCTACAGAAACCTTGTTACTACTTTTACTACTTTTTATCTGTAAACAATTATCCAGGTGCTCATGCAGGACCTCGGTTCAGTTCAGTCTTTATTATTCTGTCTGAAATTTGGCATCATGTACAATTAAAAAAATTAACGTACTTAAGTACATTTCAGAGCCTGTACTTAGATACTTTTACTTGAGTAAAGGAGTTGAATCAGTACTTCTACTTTTAGCAGTATCTGTACTTCTACTTCAGTAAAAAATGAGTACCTTTGCCACCTCTTGACCTTCAATAGAATGCCAACAAACAGAAGTGGTTGTAACTAGGGATGAGCGAGTACACCATTATCTGTATCTGTATCTTTATCTGTTCAACCATCTATGTTATCTGTATCCGTACTCGGATGTGGGCTGGGCTTAAACCAGAAATGGGCAAAACCTTACCGGAAGTTGGTATTTTAAGCCTGACATGGATATGGGTTGATCAGACCTTGCTATATTTACTTGTTTATTAGGAAATTATTTACAGAACAGCCTTCAGGTCAATGTTTTCTTTCACAAGATTAAGAGAACTATTCAGAACAAGTTTTTAAACTTCATTGAATAAACTTCAGTGAATCAATGAACAAAACACATACAGTATTAAGAAGTATTTCATACTCAACATACTCAACTCAACGAGTTTTCATACTTTTTACTTTAAAAAAATACATTTAAACAGTGTGATGTTTGTGTGTGTGACTGATGATTTTTGTGTGTGTGACTGATGATTTTTACTACCTGTTAAAGTAAAACACAATGTTAATTATGTGGTGTGTGTGGTGTGGCTGTGACAACGACAATATTGTGTTGTAAGGCGCTGCAGTGAACTTTTTATAGGCTCTGTGTAGGGGGGAGCTCTGTGTGTGGCTGGCCTATAATGGAATGATGTGGACACAGCTATCCAATGAGGATTTTCATTCATCACAAGTACAGATATTGACACATTTTACTTGGATGGTACACGTGCACAGCTGAGGCAAAATGGCAGCCCCACCATCCTGGCATGAAGTAGTCCTTCTGGTTCAAACATCATAGGATGTACCTGAAAATTTCACAGCCTACTCCAGATCTCATACCTGAATTGTGAGACAAATTAGCAACCATTCTCCTTTGCCACCCGATGGATGAAGGGGCACACAAAAACATCCTTCCTGTCGAGTCCCAAGCGAGTGCCTCTTAGAGGACATGTTGGCCTGGACACGGTGGCCTTAGTGTGGATGTGTCACTCCCTGACCAAAGGGCTAGAACCCTATTGTTTTTGCTCCACCTTGCTATTATTATTTGGTGTCAGCCGCTTCAATGCGGAATGAGGTAGAAACATGAACCTTGGCAAAATGACTGGAATTGATATGTGTGTTTCCAAGAAACATGACCTCAATCAGCCACTAGCCAATAGTGCTCAACAATAAAGCCAATTGGACCATAAAAGTCCACCATGATTTTTCCTAATTTGCATGAATTGAAAAATTGTAATGTGACATCTCCTTTTTGTTTTTACATCCTAGATACACATTTCTATTTTAAATTAGCAGGATTGGTCAAAAATCATGGCTGCTATTAACAAAATATTTTGCCAATGGGGCTAAGCTGGAAATTAGCCAGAATTTATCAACAGTTTGTCCAATAGATATGTTTAAATTATATCCGCAAAGTCTTGCTCATAGATGCCCCAAAACCCCCCCAAATCTGTAGCGCAGTAACCACTGAACCGAATTTCACCAAGTTTGGTACGAATGATTAACTTAAAATTTCACATTCATTCCTAATCAATGTGTGCTACAATAAAGCCTCTTTAACCATAACTGTCTACCGTGATGGATTCTGGATCATTTGCATAAATAAAAAAACAGTAATGTCACATCTACTTTTTAGTTTTTCAGCCAATCAAATCCAAAACCAGTACAAAACATTGTGAGATTGAGATACACATTTATATTGTAATTGAGCAGGGTTGGTCAAAAAATTACTTTTAGTCAAAACCTTTTGCAGAGGGCGAGGCTTAGCGGGAAATTGACTCTTTAAATATATGTCCAATCATCATGAAACTAATTAAATATGTTTATATTGTATTGGAAAATAGAAGTGATAAAGCATTTTGAGTTATGCACATAGGGAGCAACAAAAATACCAAAAACATGTACCACAGGAACCAAAATCTAAAGTACAACATTGATGAGATGGTGGCTGGATGAACAGAATGATATATTTTTGCTAAAAGGACAAACCTGTTTACATTTTTATGTCACTCTGTGATAAATCGTATTTTGCTCTGATAATTTGTTGTCAAATGTGCATTAAGGCTTAATTCCCATAGGATTACCTGAGAGAATGTGAAATTGATGTAACAGGTGCACTTTTGAACACACAAAACGACTCTTGCAGATTTCCAGTGTTGTTACAAAGTGGTGTTTTGACTTTACAAAGGATCATGAGCAGAACACACACACTTGACAAAAGTAAAATGTTGTCCTGCCATCAAATCTAATCAGAATTAGAGTAAATTATCTGCAAATGTCAACAGCATTCCCACAGTAAGGGAAAATTCAACTAACCAAGTGTCTCACTGCTGTGACCTTGACAAACACGGAGTTTGCTACAGCAGATAGACACAGATGATGATTTCATGTCTTTTTTTCATATGGTTTTATGAAACGCCTCTTTGTATAAGTTCTGGCTTTTGTGAACTTGCGGCCAGTTCCATTTTGAGCACACATGCTTGTTGTGTAAACTCTGCAGCGCTTACTACAAAAAAGACTCAAAGGCAACTCCAGTCTGAGAATTTCATGATTTCAAAGAGAAAAAAAATCTTCTGCCTCTACCTCCAACAGTGAAGAGAAGAGAGGGCCGAAATAACTGGGGTTCCGGACCTTCTTCACAGGGATCCAAAGACCTCTCTTTGGTCGTCTTATATCTGGTGAGATGTTGAAATTCTGATTTTCATGATTGTTTAGATGATTTCTCAAACACGAAATCAAACAAGAAATAATACATTTAAAGGGTTTAATTTGGAACGGGTGTATTAGTCATTGTCTCTGGATTATTGTGGATTATTAATGTTAATCTGACCTATCTGGTGGGAATCATCCTAGTTGAAGGCATTTTTCCTGTTTTGCCGGAGAAAGAAACAAGGATTCATGGAGACGTCCACGTCTTAAATTGAGTGTTCAAGGGAAATTGTAGATTTCATACACTTAATTGATAAGGATGGGTAACAAGGGAAGTCAGGGACTTCAAAGCCCAGAGGGTCCAATTGTGGACTCTATGGTTGCAAACGGGAACACGGGAAAGTGTGACATTTCTTCCAATGGTCCAGAGACTTTGCTTTTCCTCATAACGGGTCATTCAGTGTCGAAAAAATGTAACTTTTAAGAGAGAAACTCCTCGAGAGAGAGGAAGAATTAAAAAGCAAGAAAAAAGTCAAGGTCACAATGTGGAAAGACATAGAAGACAATAAAACGTGTCTTGAGATGTGGAGAAAAGAGGCAGAGTGTAGGGACAGAAAAAAACATTTAAACAGATGGCTAAGGTTGACAAGAAGGAAACTGAGAATGTAGAAAAGAAAGTTGAAAAGAAATCATATAGATCTCTTTATCCTCCCCTTACAGGGTGTGGCGGTCCTCTCCTTGATGCCTGCCTCCCTCCTCTCTACCCCCCTCCATATGATGTGCAGAGACCAGACTCCACCAATCAACGATCAGGCCCAGACCAGACTCTACCCACCACTCTCCCAGTCTATGGAGACGGGGCAGCGGGAGGACTGAATGATGATGTCGCCTCTTCCTCATCTCTAGGCTCCGCTTCCTTTTCTCCCATTGCAAATAGAACTCGTCAAAATCAACAGCAGGGAGAAGTGATAACTGCTCCTATGATAAACGTCATGGGACCAACCGGCCCAGCCCTCGTCTACCGCCCATGGACTGACACAGACATGACCAAAGCACTGAATCACCTCCTAGACCCACGGAACTGCATTTGGCACAGCATTTGCCGTCCAGTTTGAAACATTTTGCCGTGAATTCATGCCAACGGTGTCTGAAATCAGACGACTTCTAATGAAGAAATTAGGCCCCACTGACTTTGCAAAAGTACGTCAGCACTGTGGGGGTGACCTCCGTCTGACTTCACCAGACTGGGATGATGCGGTTAATGCAGCATACGTCAACGCTCTCAACACACTCCTCAATGCCCTGAGGACCGCCTTCCCCAATAAAATTGACATGTCCAAAATAACGGGGTGCAAACAACAACCAGGCGAAACCGTAGGAGATTTCCTCACACGTCTGACCGTCCTGTTTAATCAACACAGCGGCATCCCCATATCTGACAACCTTGGCAACGAGCCAGGGGCTTATGAAACACATCTGAAACAGGCCTTCCTGAATGGTCTGTTCCCCCCACTACGGGCAGACGTAGGCCACACCTGCATCGGGCTTGAGGATGCTCGCTTGACAGAGGTCAGACATCATGCTGAACATGCTGAACGTCAACACAAAGAAACCAAAGACAAAGGATCAACAACTCCAGAAAGCACAGCTAACCATGATGCAGGCTGTGTCTGCCCTGTCAAGGCCACACAGACAAGATAACGCTGATAGCAGAGCCAACTTCACTGTACCAGGAAAAGAGGGAATGAATCTCTGTTTTTGCCTTTTCCTGATGATTCTCTGAAAGTGTCCAATATTTTTTGGTCTGGTTCCAGAAGTGCAGCTGCCGTCTCACTCACTGACCAGCAGATGGCACTGTTTCGCGTCTCGAATTCCAGCCCTCACAGCTCGCTCTCCAAGTCCCATGATGACCAGTGGCAAGACTTAGGCCCATTTGTCAGATCATGCCAGGCTGCCGTTGATTGGCAACCCACAACCATGCCTGACATAATGTATTCACCCAGTCTGTGTGCATTTGATCTAAAAATGTCTCCAACCTTCTGTTTTCCAGCCACACGCTCATTTGTTGTGACTGAAAATCACCTTCATTCTTATGCAATGTTGTCCAACCCCTCTGATGTTTCGCCTTTACTTTCAGATCTGCCTGTAACACTGTGGGCAAAGGACAAATATGATGTGGGCCTCATCAGAAACTGTGATCCAGTCAAAATCACTCCAAAATCTGATTATAGGCCATGTAAACAACAATATCCACTCAGACAAGAAGCAGTCGAGGGGATACGTCCTGTTTTTGAATCCTTTTTGCAGGCTGGTGTAATTGTCCCCTGCCCTGATGCACCGGTCCGCACTCCACTGTTCCCAGTTAAGAAGATCAGAGACAAAGGTCAACCTACTGACTGGCAGTTTGTGCAGGATCTCTAGGCTGTGAATGACGCCGTAATTTCTCGATTGCCTAATGCAGCGTGGTTTTCGGTTGTAGACTTATCCAACGCTTTTTTTTAGTGTTCCTGTCCACAAGGACAGCCAGTACTGGTTTGCTTTTAATTTTGAAAACAAGGCCTACACGTTCACGTGCCTGTGTCAAGGCTACTGTGAGTCTCCATCATTATACAATCAGGCTCTCAAGAACAGTCTTGAACCCCTCATCCTCACTCTGGGTTCAGCTCTCTTGCAGTATGTTGATGATCTACTAATTGCCAGTCCCACACAGGAGCAATGTGAAACATATACGATTGCTTTGCTGAGACATCTGGCTCGTGAGGGCCATAAAGTCAGTCTCAGCAAACTACAGTTTGTTCAACAAACTGTCACGTTTCTGGGTCATGTCGTCACCAAAGATGGCAAATCCCTGTCTGATAAGAGAGTAGAAGCTATTGTTAACATGCCTAAACCCTTGACGAAAAAAACAACTCATGTCATTCATCGGCACATGCTCTTTCTGTAGAATGTTCATTCCTGACTTTGCTCTTCTTGAAGCCCCCTTAGGTGCTCTGTACCATGGCAAATCAGTCACTCCTCACGAACGTGTTGTTTGGACTCCAGAGGCAGATGAGGCATTTGTCACACTGAAGAAGACGCTGCAGCAATCTCCCACTCTTGCTCTCCCTAACCCTGACAAACCTTTTGTTCAGGCTGTGGATGAAAGAGACCGCTGCATGACTTCCGTCCTCCTTCAGTGTCATGGTGACAAATATCGCCCCGTCGCCTACTTCTCCGCCAAACTTGATCCGGTGGCAGCTGGCCTTCCACGTTGTTTGCGTGCAGTGGCCGCCTGTGAAAAAGCTGTCCTTGCCTCACGAGGCATAGTAGGTTACTCTGACTTGGCACTCCTTGCTCCTCATGCTGTGTCTCTCATTCTTACAGAACAGAAGACCTCACATCTCTCTGCTGCTCGCTGGTTGCGGTATCACACTGTCCTTCTTGACATGCCAAACATCGCTGTTTAACTTTGAACCCAGCCACGCTTCTTCTGCTTCCGGATGACGGGGAAGAACACAACTGTGTGGCTGAACTTCAAGTCCAGTGTTCACCATGACCTGACCTCTCTGACGAACCTCTTTCTAACTCTGACTTGATTCTGTATGTCGATGGGTCCGCCTCACGTGACCCTGTCTCTGGTACTAACTGTGTTGGTTTTTCTGTTTGTTCAGATAACGAAGTTCTCCTCTCGAGTTCTCTTCCTCATCACCTCTCAGCCCAGGCAGCAAAACTCATCGCACTCACGGAAGCATGCAAATTAGCTACTGGTAAAACACTCACAGTCTACACTGACTCCAGATATGCGTTCGGTGTAACTCGTGATTTTGGCACCCTTTGGTAACACAGAAACTTCCTCACATCTTCTGGTCTCAAAAACTGTTGCTGTATGCAAATGTAATGCACACACACGTGCTATGGATGTGGTGTCTTGGGGAAACGCAAAAGCACACACAGCGGCTAAAGCTGCAGCTCGCTTACCACCTCCTCTTTCACACACACAAGCGGCTGTACTCACATCTGACATGCCCTCCTCTCTCTCTGCAGTACAGTCCACTGCTACTCCTCCTGAGATCTCCCTATGGAAGACGTCCGGTGCTATGTTCCGAGCTGGTGTGTGGTATGGTCCTGACAACAAACCCTGTTTGCCAAAACATTTCTTCCCCCATTATGCTAAGTTAGCTCATGGCAAAGATCACACATCTAAAATGGGGATGTTATCTATGATAACAGAACATTGGTTTCTCCACTTATGATCAAAAATAGTCAGGCATGCGTAATCTGCACCACAATGTTGGCAGGCCAGTGGCTGTAACCAGCTAGGCAGCACACCCACCACCTACTCGACCTTTTGAACATCTGATGATGGACTTCATAGAGCTATCACCGTCAGAAGGTAAATCTCACTGTTTAGTGACGGTCGACATGTGGTCAAAATGGGTTGAAGCCTTTCCTGTCTCAAAACAAACTGCAAGTGTGGTCACCAAAGCATTGTTAAGATACATTATTCCACAATGGGGAATTCCTTGTAGAATTTCCAGTGACAACAGCAGACACTTCGTAAACGAAGCAGTCAAACAACTCGGTTCTCATCTAGGTATGGATGTGCGAACACACTGTGCATATCTTCCAGCCAGTGGGGGAGCTGTGGAACGAGAGAACGGCACACTCAAAACTAAACTTGCAAAGTGCTGTGAAGACACAGGTCTCGCATGGACAAAGGTTCTGCCTCTGGTGCTGATGTACATGAGGATGAGAAAACGAACCAGGTCTAATCTTTCACCTTATGAGATTCATTTGCAACTCCTCCCCACATTGGTGTGGCTTCTCCTTCTTCTCCGCTTCCATCCACAGACTTGTGTGATCATGACATGTTGTTCTATTGTGCTAACCTAACTTCTTCTCTTTCAGACATCAGGAAACAGGTGGCATCCTCCCTTCCTCATCCAGCTACTGAATATGCTTCACAACCTCCAGCCAGGTGACTTCGTGGTGGTCAAAGACTTCCGGAGAAAGAACTGGCGCTCACGCAGGTGGCAAGGGCCCTACCACGGTACTGCTCACAACCCACACAGCAGTGAAAGTTGCTGAAAGAGCCACGTGGATCCACGCCAGCCACTGCAAACGAGTACCAGCTCCATCTGACCATCTGACACACTGATACTTCCACAGGTTGAGAAGCACCGAGAGTGTTGTATGATTAACCACATGAGCGTTCTGCCACAACACAGAAGAAATCTGCCTGACAACTGAGACGATGGACAGGCCACAGCCATGGCATCCATTTCGACATCCAGGGTTGTGTGGCCTCAGAGGCTCACAATGCATGTTATCCATGATCTCCTTGATTATTGTTTTGCCCATTATTTTGTCTAGACACACTCCTGTAAAAGTTTCTGATGATCTAACAAACTTTTCCTACAGTGTCCTCTCAGAACCATCCAGCACATGCAATAGGGGTAAATCATAATGACCTGTTTATAAGCTGGGGGCCCTCGTTCCTGGATTCTCAGGAATCCCTGGTTCTTATTCCAGATATTACTCGTTAAATTCTCTCCCTCGGAGAATGCTCTTTGACCTGTTCGATGGTGAGGTTTCCATTCCTTTTACGAAGCATGTCTTTAGAGGCCCCTATGTGTGATGTCATTGTATCTCAAGTCTTTGGTGAAAACATCTTCCCTATAAGAATGCTTGTCCGGCACCGGCGAGGCAGACTTCTGCATTGGCTGAGAACGTCTCCGGGTATGCCATGGTACCTGTCCTGACCTGTAACTTCTGTGTAATAAACCTTATTATACAAGCAAGAACGGTGTCCGCGAAGATTCCTTCATCATCATCTACAACATCACTGCTGCCTAAAGATACAACACACTCTCTTCTGTACCTGCCCTGACATGTTACTTAAAGCCCCAACACCGCCGCGGGCAGCCTCAAGTAACATACTGATTGCACCTAATGTGACATTTACCTGCTTCAATCGGACCTACGGTAACATGAGTGTCGGTGCCACTTCAGTACCCTGTCAGAAAATTCACACCCTCTATCGACCCAAATCCACTAATAATCCCCAGTCCTCCCAGGTTGGCCTGGAAATCGAAGAGGATGGCAGTTTTGGTAGAAGATGGAAATGTGATGCTTTTGATGTCGGTATTGAGCCATATCCTGATTTGTATTGGATTTGTGATGGTATTAGACGTTCCCTCCCTGGTAATTGGAATGGTTTGTGTGCTATAGCCCTGTTGGCTCAGGAAGTCCACATTATAGCGGTTTCAGACAATGTTGTTAGTGATCTGTCTGCCCTCCCTCCCCGGTCCCGCCACCATATCACCAAGCGTGCTGTGGTTCCCTTTGGCAGCTTTGATAACACCATTACCTTAGATGCCATTGGTATGCCCAGGGGCGTTCCTGATGAATATAAGGCTCGTAACGAAATTGCTAGTGGGTTTGTTCACCTGGTTCCATGGCTTGGTGCTTCTATTGAAACTCAGAAGAACACAGAATGGATTAATTATATTTACTATAATCAGCAATGCTTCATTAACCACACAACTGCCGCTATCAAAGGTCTTGCGGACCAATTGTCCCCCACCTCCCTTGTGTCCTGGCAAAACAGGATGGGACTGGACTTGTTGTTTGCTGAAAGAGGTGGCATATGTTTCATGTTCGGGGACGCTTGTTGTACCTACATCCCTAACAACACGGCACTTGATGGTTCTGTCTCCAGAGCTATTGCTGCCTTAGAATCCCTTAGTAAAGAATGGACAGAGAATTCCGGCATCGCCCACCTATTTGATTGGTACTCCATACAGACATTTTTCAATAACTGGAAAGGCATTCTTATCTCTTTTCTCGCTGTATTTGCTCTGTACCTTGGTATCTTTGCCCTCTGCGGATGTTGTATAATTCCTTGCGTTCGTGGCCTCATCACCCGTACAGTTGATGCAAGTGTTACTAAGACTATGTTGTCATATCAGCCCATACCCTCCTCTGTCGTGGACGTTCCTGACTTATTCCCCATCCCTCCCTACCTGGGCACTGATGACACAGATGATTCTGATGACGATACTCAAATTTAGTTTTATTTTACTTGTTTTTTTATTTTTTATTTTTTTTAGGTTATTTTCTCCTCCCAGCTTGCTTATGTGTTATGCTTCTTAGTGATTTCACTAGACAAAAACAGCTACTGCAATTATCCTTTCAACTTCATATTTTATGATGCCTTAATTTAAATCTCTGTGCATTTTTAAGGTTGATGTGCGTCCCTTTATGAAGTTTGTACATACTTAATCAATTTTTACTTCCTAGCAAGAATTTAAAAAGTTTTTACTGCATATTTTCAACCTTAGATATACTGTATGTTGACATTTAACGTTTTATTACATTTTAATATGAGTTACTTTTGCCAATCAATACAGTATGTTAAATTTTGATAATGGTTAATGAGATGATGATGTTGTTTGACCTGATTTCCTTCCATTTTTATTTTAAATGCTTGCTCAATTACAGGAAAATAACTTTTTTTCTTTCCACAAAAACAGCAGCGGCTACCTATTGTGACCTCATCGCCAGTGACCCTGTACGTATGCAGAATACCAGGGTTGGAGACTCGTCAATATTCTTCTATGATTTGATGTTTGTTATGATGTTTCTTGATTATTTTTCGTTAGTGATCATATTTTTCGTTAGTGATCATATTTTTCGTTAGTGATCATATTTTTCGTTAGTGATAATATTTTTATGGATGATCAAAGGGGGAAATGTAAGGGAAAATTCAACTAACCAAGTGTCTCACTGCTGTGTGGGAGTTTGCTACAGCAGACGGACACAGCAGATAGACACAGATGATGATTTCATGTTTTTTTTCATATGGTTTTATGAAACGCCTCTTTGTATAAGTTCTGGCTTTTGTGAACTTGCGGCCAGTTCCATTTTGAGCACACATGCTTGCTGAGTAAACTCTGCAGAGCTTACTATAAAAAAGACTCAAAGGCAACTCCAGTCTGATAATTTCATTATTTCAAATCTCAAGAAGAATTTCCATCACACCCCTAAATTATTTTTCCACATTCACACACTTTTATTGCATTGTCCTCCGCAGCCACAGAAAACCGTTCTTCCATTGGTTTTCAGAAGCTGAGTACTACTTCTCATGAACTGAATGTATAAAACTAGTGGAACACCCCTTTAAAACCGGAGCATTATATTGTAGTTACATATTTTGGTAGAGAGGTTCTTGATATCCAGGGGAATTCTAGTGTTACAATTCAATAAGAAATCATCAAGTAAGTATACATTTATTAATTCACTTAAAGATCTGAAAGTCTGTCCACTGATAACAAGGACAGATTTGATTTGGGAACATTTTGCCACATGATTCAATTATTGGATTTTACAGAAATAGTAGCAGTTGTGGAATGCATCTGTGTTCCTGGTGATTAGTGCAAAATTGCACAGTCCATTTCAGGATACTCTCTAAAAAGATATCTTTGTTCTAAGCAATTATTATACAACTGGGAGAACTGAAGACCCCGTTTATTCTGAGCACCAGTATGCACAGTTGGTAGCTAATTACATTGCACAACCTCTATTATTAGACAAGCTCATTTAAGTAATTTTAAGTTCTTTATACATTGACTGGATTAAAAGCACAACCTTGTGCCATGTTTCAGGACAAAGTAGAGCAATTCAGTTATGCACTGTGCTTTTCATTAAAGATTATATTCCACACAAAAGCCTTGGAGAGGATCTCTTGCAGAAATAATAAGAGAAAAGTAATAGTGTGCATGAACTGAGGTGACCTGGATTTTACAACAATACTAACACCAATAATGATTCAATAACTAAATCTATACTCTGTACATTCGAGTTTAAGTGCTTTCCAATTGTATTCTATAATTTTATTATGTTACACAAGCATTTCAAAATGAAGATGGCAGTGATATCTACCACATACATCTTTCCATACACACCTCTCTCCCTCCCTCCCTAATTACCTGTCCACAGCGATGGCCAGTAAGCTGCACATCGACGCAACAACAGAGATGCAGATCATGGAGTCAAACACATTGTCCATCTGCCGGATGAAGTGGTCTTCCACCACCAGCTGTCTGTTGTTCAGAAGGTAAATGATGATGGTCTCCCAGGCATTGGACACACTCACCAGCATGTCTGCTACTGCCAAACTGCAACAACCACACAGAGTTACATCAAACTTTGATCACAGAGATAGATGTTCACAAGTCTGTACATGTGCTTTCTCCCTGTGAATGCAAGATTCTGCATGGTGGTCCTTGCCCTCCCCCTGTGAAATTACACAATTTTAAAATATTACTCAACCTATGAGATACAGTATTTTCTAGTCCAACATAGAATCTTGCTCTGATGCAACAGTGTAAACAATGCAGTGATCGATCCATTTAATCATCTATCTTTTCACCCATCCATCCTATCCATCTCCACTTATCAGTGTCAGGTTGTGGTGGTAGCAGGCTAAGCTGGGTATTCCAAACATCCCTCCCTGTAGCACTATCTAGCTCTAATTCAACTATAACTCCACCCCAAGCCAGATGAAATATATGATCCTTCCGGCGAGTTCTGGGTCTACCCTGGTGTCTCCAGCCAATTACATATATTGATGCTGGAACCATCTCAACTGGCTCCTCTCAATCACTCAAAACCCAGAGGGTTTACTTTCTTACCTGACTCAGATGAAAATTAGAGAAAGATAAAGAGATAGAAGTTGATAAAGAGGAGAAATGAAAAGCAGGTAGAATTGGACTAACATTACGTCCCTGTTATGTTCAACACAAATATAAACTGACTCACCTCATTGCAATAAAAGAGTATAATGTATCCATTACTACAGAGATATACATGTATGTAATTAAAGTGAAACCTGAGGCTCCATTGAAGCACATCACAAATTAACATAATACAACATTATATAAAATTACATAATTATCATGTTGTAATATAGTTTTATAAAACTTGCCTATGATTATGTACTGTTTGAGACACATTTCATTGATTCAAATTCAAACACAAAAAAATTTATATAATCTTACACAATTTAAGTCACAGAGAAAGGTAGACAGTGAAAACAGAGGGAGCGAGAGAATAAATAAGGAGGAAATGAATTATGTAAAGTGAAGAGACTGCCAATATTTTATGTTGCATGTTGAACTTACCTGCAGACAAAGAAGTACATGGGTGAGTGGAGGTTTTTGTTCTTTACTATGGCTGTGATAACCAGGATGTTCTCCAGCAGGGAGATAATACCCAGGATTAGAAAGACCTGAGGAAGAAAAGACACAATGCAACAATGAGAATAGTAAACATTAACAGAAGTGTTACACTGCTTCCAGCTAATAGAAACAATGAACATGCAAGGTTGGATCACAAGCAAGAATCTCTTGGCTATAATGGGTTACAAATCAAAAAAAAAACAGCTGATGAGAGTATTAAAGTAATAGCTGCAGCAGAAAAGCAAAAGTAATAGTAACAGTTAAAGTGCCAGTGTGTACGATTTTGGTGAAAGGGATCTATATGCAGAAATTGAAAATAAAATCATCCCAGTTATGTTTTCACTAGTGTGTAATCATCTAAAGTGTATGAATTGTTGTCTCCTTTACCCTAGAATTGGCCATTTATTTTTTAACACTTCAAATGCACATCAGAAGCAGATCCTCTCTGCGGATGTGAAGACAAGTGTTTTACAGTCAACACCTTTTGAGTTTTTATGACAACTGAAGGCTACCACAGGTTATCTTTCATGTTTGGAAGGGGAGGAGGTATTCTGCTGCAACATGCAACTTCACCACTAGATGACGTTACATGTCACTAAATGCTACACACTGAACCTTTAATTGACTGAAGCATATCATATAATGGTGTGCTGTAGACCACAGATTATTTTAAAGTATAATTCTTAAAATTAAAGTACAAAAAACATTCTCTACCAAACAAAAATACACACCTCTACAGCAATGTGGACCTGCTCACATGCTGCAGGTTTAGAGGTGCTCCTCTTGTCTGGTAGCAGTGGAGGGGGCAGGGTGTAGTTTTGGTGATAGTAAGTGTATGCCCATGTGAAGTTACCCATCACCACCTCCTTCTGATAGAAAAGCTCATGAGACACATTCATCTTTACTGTGGCTCTGGTCCAGGTCACTGCTGCTCTATTTTGAAAGGCATTTTTCAAGCAGGCTGCAAAGAGAAACAAACGTCAAAGTTAGTGGCATTTATTAGTTCAAATAATGGTTTTCATGTTGAATGTGTGATCTGAGTTTTGACTCCAAAGCTCAGATATTATGATTTTGTCGCTCCCCACTTCAGTTGTCAAGTTCAATACAACATAAAAGCTTCACTCACTAATTACTTACAAAACTACATCTAAGTTGACATGGTGAACTTGTGTCTTGTGCCCCTCTAGGGTCACATAAAGTGACTCTTTGGACTTGTGTGATTCTTATTATTTCCTGTTTTATTTTGATATCACTTACTTTAGGACATCTTGGTTCTTTTGCTTGCTATCTTAGTCTTGTTTCCTTTCTTTTGTGATTGTCTGCCCCACCCTGATGTGTTTCACCTCTGTTTTTATCCCTGCAAAATACACAAGGGGGATGTGTATTTAGTCTTGTCTGTATCCAAAGTCAGGGGGCCGAGGACATGTTTTACTCCATCCACGAAGGCTGAACAAAACAGTCTATGGACGATCTCCTTTTTGGGTCATCAGCTTGTCCCCATTATCATTTCATCATCAATGAAGTAGGCCTTACTTGGAGCGGCTACATTTACTGCAACGCAAACCCTGATATATGAAATATATAGCTTTTTCACCACCACACAATGAATCCTGTGATAGGTTTGCCTGAGAAGGATCCACCTGTTGGATCTTGGTTGCTCTGGAATGGAAGGACTCATTTGTTGGCTGTGTTTGTCGGAGCCTTTGATATGGGAAAGCCTAATTACACCACTGAGACACAATCAGTCTTCAAATTAAGTCTTGGGATGATGCAGCCCCTGATTTGGGACACAGCTTCTGTGCTCCCACTCTTCTTTGTCAAATTGTCTTTTATTTTTTTTTTTTTTCCCTTACTCTTATTGAGGGTTAAGGGCAGAAGATGTCACACCTTGTTAAAGCCGTATGAGACAATATTCACAAAGCCCATATTCACAAAGATTTGTGAATATGGGCTATACAAAACATTTGATTGAATTTGATTGATTGATGTTTAATAATATTTCTTAGTTTGGATATTGTGCCTGCCTATGTGAGCGCCTGCAAATTGATTGATTCACATTAATTCAATATTCTTCTCTGCACCTGCCTGCCTTCATCCTGCATACTTGGTCCCTGAAAACCTTACCTTTTCAACTTGTTGACAAACAGTTGCCTATTTGCACATCCTAAAGATTAGAACACAGTTGTCATTACTGATGAAGTCTAGTATTCTCTTGTACTCTGTTGTAGCAATGTGTTTGATCTTTATTGATTCCTACAGAAAATATCTGGCTTTTAGCTGCCAAATGCTCAGTTAGGCTGCAAGCTGCATCTCAAAAAGTTAGAGCTTTGGACATGTTTGCAGAGAACCAAGGATTAAAGAAATGCCTTATCCTAAATATTTTTAAGGAGCATATTTAGTAAGTGTGCTTAGATAAGACATATCTAAGGTCAGAGTGTTGTAATTCATTAACAAAACAAAAACTGCACATGTTGGGAACTAACGGATTGTTTGTTATTATGAGATCTATTTAGGTTGATTCAAACTGACTGCTCTTCTTCAGTCATGTGGAACTAGAAACCCCTCTCGGGCAAATGCTCGGAACAATATATATATATATATATGTTTTAGCATGACAGCAGGAGCAAGTGTGTAGGGACTATTTCACATGGTTCAATACTCTATTAGTTTTACTGTCAGTGCATAATCATACAGAGTTATTTCCATATCTGAGTCTCTGCAAAGTGATAAGCAAAGCAAAAAAGACACAGAACATTCTTATGTGAACAAAGTCCAAATTATATAAATGTCTCCTAATATGTAAGTGTAACAATCAAGTGACAATGCCTTATCATGATTTATTTTGTGGCTGTAGGGCATTAATGGCCTTTACAAGATTGTTCTAAACGGAAAAGCAGTGAGAAGAATTTAGTCTCAGCTGATCAAACATGATGACATCAAAGTTTGTTTTGACCATTCCGATATGGTTATGAAAGAAAAGGGTTGAAAAGGCCCTGACACCCCTATGGGAAGTGAGAGGGACACAAAAAAGCCTCAGTGTTTAGGACCAACAGCTGATAAGATCTGATAAGATCAAATCTGAAAGATGAGTGTTAACTCTACCCTGCAGGCAAATGCTGCCATCAAACCCACCCCTGCCAAACTAAACTCATGATCAGACTAATGAACACACACTCCAGTGATCTGAAATGACTATATTCTAGTTGCAATTGCATATAATTTTACAAAATTCCCAGAAGCAATATGGTACATGAGACATTTCAAGGATGAGATGGATAAAAAGTGTCTATTGGATGGAATTGGAAAAGTAAGTAGAAAAAAACAACAAAATTAAACCATTCAATCAAGGTGAAATCATTATACCCACCAGCCTAAATGAAAATGCTGATTAAGTTTAAGTAGACAGGGATAATCTTAAACTGTTCAAAAACAGTAAAGACAATAAAAAGCACTAAAGCTCTGTCTCCTGAGCCACAGATTTATATATTTATATATATTTTAATTCTTATATTTCAAGCAGTAAAGAACAGAAATATCACTAATCACTATAACTAACATGCCAGAAAGTGATTCCCAAAGTTAAGATTTGTCCCAGAAACATTATATTCCCAGGTGTTGGGACAGCAAATTAAAAAGTCACGTTAGTTAAAGGACTTTAGTTCATACCAGCTCAGGCACTTGATAAAATCATACAATGCAAGAAAAAAACACAATTAACATGAATGTATAGAATGTATTTTCTGTTTTGGCAATCAGATGTTTATTGAGAAGATTAAAAGCAAACGTTTGGACCTAGAGCTAAATTCATTAAAGCCACTGTGGAGTAAAGCAGAATTTGGGATTCTCAAATCTTCCTGTCTTCACAATAATTTGGATTTGTGAAAGGCTACAGATCAAGCCCTTTGGTTAAATATTAAATTCACTAATAAATAATGTAGTGTTTGTCCTATTGAAAGCAGCTGATGATCGAAAGTGAATGGACACGATCATTGCTAATGATTAGAAGTATATATTTTTTATTTAATTATTACAGTATATGATAACAGCAGAACTACATCCAAATACTTGCCGGAATGCCATTGGCTTTGCAGTTTGAAGTAACAAGCATATATCTCTACATAGGTATCCACTTAAAAACTCCTATAAACTATTTACTTGTGCCAAACTCTAGAAACAGTTGAGTAAGGAAGAAAGAGTAGTTCAACCTGAAAGAAAATAGTTCAGAGGAGGTTTTTTTGTCTCAATCTTGGCTAAACTAAAATTGCTTCTCCAGATTTAAAAACTCTTGATGACCACAGCTTATATAAGGCTCAAACTACATAAATAAAACAAAGAAGCTGTCCCCTGAAAAGACTCCTGTGCTTCAGATTGAAGACCCCACAGCTCTGCTGTGGTTTACTTCAAAACATCCTGCATTCTTTCAGTGTCCATAGTAAGGGTCTGTCTTGCACACTGTATCTGTATAAAACATATACAGTACCTATACCTGTACATTGGAGAAACAAAACAACCACTACATATGCAGATGGGATAACACGGGAGAGCCAGTTCCTCAGGCCAGAACTCAGCAGTTCACTTACACCTCAAAGACAAGGTACACTCTTTTGAGGATGTTAATGTGCGGAATTTGGCCAAAGAGGACAGATGGCTTGAAAGAGGAGTGAAAGATACTTTTGAATTTTTTCACCACTAAATATAAGACACCTACAATGTGGTCCTAATTTCTCTCCCCAGACAGCTCAACATCCAACCATACCCCAACTCCAGTGAGCCTAATGACTCACACAATAGCAGGGTGGGTGTACAACTTACAGGTATCAACAGCCATTCACACCTTGACTTAGAGGACCCCAACGAGCCACAACTGGTGGTGGTGGCAGGTCATTGTGTTCAATGAGCTGCAAATGTAACATAACAACTCTCAACAAAGGTACAGACCCACAGAGGTTAAATCCCTAAAACCTCCCATTAGTCAGTTAGAACTGAAGAAGCCTCTTGGATGAGAGGTGAAACATCTTCAAGTCCAGTTTCCCACACTTGTAAAACTTCTGAGTATATGGCATGGTTTACAATTAAATAAAAAGATAGATA
This sequence comes from Verasper variegatus, assembly GCA_026259375.1. NCBI lineage: Eukaryota > Metazoa > Chordata > Actinopteri > Pleuronectiformes > Pleuronectidae > Verasper > Verasper variegatus. Next base: position 209,102 of record CM048048.1, read on the forward strand.
CATAAGAACACATTAGCAATAAAACAAAGACATAGTATAAAAGCATAAAACTATCAAAAGGTATAAAATGAAGTAAAAAACTAAATAAAGACTGGTGTTGAAAAAAAGGGATACAATTTATTAAAAGCAAGATCATAGAAATACATCTTGAGTTGTTTCTTAAAACTATCAACAGAAGTAGCTTGTCTGATGGGAGGTTGGAGTTTGTTCCAAACCTTTGGTGCATAACAACAGAAAGCTGCTTCCCCAAACTTTTTGTAGTTCATTTTTGGAATATTGTGCAAGCCTGCAGTAGAAAAAAAAACTGAGGGAACAGTCAGGAACATACTCCAATAAACAATCAGAAGGTGCTGTACCATTAAAGGGCCCATATTCAACACTTTTCTGGGAATTTTGTTGAGGTATTGGTACCCTTAAGATGATATATCAGTGGTTTAAGTCGAAATTGCTGCAATGTGTATTTACATGTCCTCTCTTCTGTCTCTCTCTGGAGCTGCAGACAGAACAGGCTGTTTTCACTTGCCTCTTGAGCCCCTCCTCTGATTGACTGACTTTGAGTGACATGCGACTAGGCCTATCACTGGTCTCATTCTGGTGCATTTGACGATCTCTCTGGTAAACACAGCTGAAAGTCACATTATGATTGGATACCGCTAAAGAAGACCAGCCACATATTTACATTGGGTTACAACAGGATGTTTCTGAGCTGTAAGTTACACCGTCCTTATGTTTTTTCAAGCTTTAGCAGGACAGTCAGCAAATGTAGGAGTATCGTCCCGAGTTACAGTGAGGAGTTTGACAACGGAGTTTCAATAAGGAGTAACGTAGACTTTATTCCGTAGTGAGCACAGCGACTCGTCACATCAGAAGAAATAAAGCATAACCGCTGCTCTCGAACAGAAACGTTCTTAGGAAGAATGTGCATGGACACATTCTCTTCCTTGCATCCCTCCATGATGCAGTGTTTCTTCAGTGTGGTTTGTTGTGATAAGCCTGTGGTAGCTAACAAGCTGCTAGCTCAGCAACATGTCTGCTTGGTGTCGCGTTCGATGTGGAGGGGTGGTGAGTTCCAAGGCTGGACTTGTACTAGCTGAGAGACGAGTGCGATCCCAAATGACTCATACGAGTGAAAAAGTCCGCAGAGTGACTGTTTTCATACTTTGAGGGTCCCTACTGACCCCCTTCACGTAATTACGGATAGTAAAAGCCCAGAATTTTTACACAATATGGGCCCTTTAAGAGACTTCAAAACAAGTGAAATAATTTTGAAATCAATCCTCAATGATACTACAGATTGAGGTATGGTCTTACCCTTGCAATATTTCTTAAATGATAAAAGGCAATCCTTTTGACATTGTTTATGTGTGGATTAAAATCTAGTTTTGGGTCAAGTGTAACACCCAGGTCCTTCACTTCTGATTTGCTTTGATGCATAAGACTTCCAAGTTTGCTAATAATCTCCGATCATCAGTACCGATTACAAGAATTTCAGTTGAGAAAAAAGAAAGACCAGCAGTAACCTGTTGTGCGCAGGTGGATGCAGTAAAATAAAAAATTCAGGGACAGACCACAGGGGCTTAGGAGAGTGCTGGCGAGGACAGAACGTCTCTGGAGGCCAAGCAGGAGGCTGCGGGTGAATATGGAGAGCTGAACCACAGGCCAGTGGTGCGGCAGCAGGTCTGGTAACTGATGACAGTGGGTCTGACCGGTGAGCCAGGTTAACTGGAGGCTGAATGCAAAATTAACAATAAAGTTATACCCTGAAAAACACTTTGTACTTAACAATTCCTAGTTATCATTTCTATGTATTGTTGTTTAGCTGCAGATGAACTAACTCCAGCAAAGAAAATAAACTGAATCATTTTAATGTTACAAAGAATAGGATTAGTAATGAAACAGGTACGTTACATGCCACACAAGTATTCCTAACCTTTGATGAAGAGGTCACTGCACACATTAGCCTGATCTGAATCTTCTCTCAACCTCAGGTGAACGTTCTCTGGTAACTTTTTTGGTCCATTTTATCCTCTTTAAGAACAAATACTATTGATTACTGATTAAAAACTCCTTGTGGTTTCTTGGTAAACAACACAAACACCTGCCATCCCTGCCTCCATCTGCAGTTCACTCCACAGTGATGTGACATCAAACAAAGTGTTGTTTAATATTCTGTCCGATCACTGAGGAGAAGTGTCATCCCTCCTTTTCTGTAATCTTACTCGCAGGTGTTGTTGTGTTGAGTGAATTTAGATGTTTTGATGCTAGCCAATTCTACTCTTTTATATGGCTCCTTAAGGGCTGGGTTGTCAGTTGTCAGAGCACATTTCTTTCAGTATTCAACATCTATTAATAAAAAAATCAAGCTTCTGAAAGAAAATATCCTTGAAAAAGACAACATTATTTATTTTGAATGTTTTGTCGTAAGTGTTTCATCACGCTGCATAAAAGAGGGCTCTTGGTTTCCATGGAAACCTCAACCTACCTAACAATCTAACAAAACTCACTTTGAGTCTGACCAGGGTTACTAATTAGAGAGAGAAAAAAAAAAACAGACAAGCCTGGATCAGGTCGGGGGACACATGACACTCTGAGCTTCTCTTTCCAGCTTCTCCTTCCTCTTCTCAATCGTTATCACATCAAAGAAATTCATATCTCATCAATACATGTTACTGACTTGACTTCTTCCCCGGAGTCCCTTTGCCTTATCGTCCGCAGATCCAGGGCTGCAGCTAAAACCTTGATGATGTTCTCCTTTACACTTGACATCTATTACACTTCTGTCCATCCTGGGAGAGGGATCCTTCACATGTGGCTCTCTCTGAGGTTTCTATGTTCTTTTTACCCTGTTAAAAGGGTTTTTTCGTAGTTTTTCCTTACTCTTGCTGAGGGTTAAGGGCAGAGGATGTCACACCCTGTTAAAGCCCTATGAGACAAATTGTGATTTGTGAATATGGGCTTTACAAATAAAATTTCATTGATTGATTGATCATAATAAGGACAACCATAAAATTAAAGAAATCCACTGACATCCACTGACATCGAGCAGGTGGGATTTTTTACCAAAACCCCTGCTGGTCACAAGAGGGCGATAGAGATGAATGGCTTCATGTCACTTTACTGTGGGGTTGTTATGTCAGTGTAATGGAAAACTTGCACATGACCTATACTTGAACTGTTTACGCTTTCTGATTATTGTTCCTCTTCTGTTCTGACTGATACTGTGCATTTGGCTGATGTAAACTCAGAGTTCATGCCCTTACTTGATAATATGACCTGTTGTTGAACCCGACCTGTACAACTATGGCTCGGTCATCTTCCTGTTTCATGCAGAAGCGAGAGCAGACAGCTTCCTGTGTTAACCAGACAACAGGTGGCTTCAGTTTTCTTGCTATCACTCAGAATCGGCTGTCTCTCATGTTTCCTGAGTTATCAAAATGCAATGTTCACTATGCAAATCTCACCTACGCGTAGGTTCAACCATATCCTGCCCAGCAACAGAGTCCTATATAAGACACACACTCACTCCTCGAACTCTCTTGTAGACTGCCAGCACTCTGCATGACTTGTTCCTTTGAAGCTTCAAATAAAAGACAAAACTCTGTTCATTCCGAGCCATCGTTTACTTTCTCACCAACTTGCATTTTGCACAGAAAATTCCAGCACATCAGCCATCGTAATTCTATGATACCACAAAATAAATGTGTGTAACATTAGCTAAAGTTAAGTAGCTAATGCACAATTTCTGGTTTAGTTTTTAGTTTAATGTAGGCCTAAAATGAAAAATCTAGATGGTTTGAATTTGAGCCAGTGGAAGATAAATAAAAGATCATTGTGAATGTTATTCTCTTGGTGTATAATTGGAGGTTAAATTCAAATTATAAAGCTTTATTTTTATTTTAACACCTTTAAAAGAGTACCTTTTTCTGAACAGTAGAATTTGAAAGTAAAATCTATTGATGTATTTTTTTCTCTAATAATAACCTTTTATTGCTTCATATATTACATTGACATAAACTTTGAGTCTGACCAGGGTTAAAATCTGATTTTGCATTCTATTAATTGTGACATTTTATTCTCCAATATGCAAATCATGCTGAATGCCTTTCATCAGCTCCTGCTGAGCATCCTCTTGCTCTGATCTGCATGGACTGCATGAACTGTGAACAACACTGAGATCTCAGTTTGCAGTTGATCCCATGATGTGACTGACTCCAATGAGAATGACATGGATGATAGCAAAAAGCGATGGTAATAAGCAATTTTTCAAAGCTTGCCATTGGTAATCTATCAAAGACATTGGATTCTATTGATTGAGTGCATGGTCTTAATCACATTGGTACAAGTGACTTTCGGGCCTGTCCAGGTGTACTTTTTCTAGTTTAATGCTGTTTCAAAAGGGTTGTCTCTTATTCATGGTTGTGTTTTGGGTGTAACATGCAATAAACCTCTCACAGTGCTCTCAGCCCCTTTAAAAGCTAGGTACACTTTCACCTTGGTGGATTGACAGTATAATGACAGATTTTCCAGATCATAAGAGATATCGCTTCTCTACAAAGCAAACAAAAAGGCTCTGGCACAAAGTTAATGCTTTTCTGGTCTTGATAATCACTTGATGCACTTTACAGTACAGTTCTGCCATTCACCAATTAACACAGAGTTCATGTATGTGCAACACTTTCTCTATCATACATCAGTCCCACAGGGTTCAGTATCTTGCTGAAAGACACGCAGAATGGAAGAGACGGGGACCAAACTGCAAACCTTGTGGTTAGTAAATTATCCTTTCTATCGCCTGAGCCACTGATCTTCTCAAACTTAGCCATGCTGTAGGCATGTTTTGCACCTAAGTTGTACAGTGTAGGCACATTGTGCACCTACCTAATAATTTGATAATGAAACAGAACCACTGACTTCAGACAAGGTTATTGCTGGTCAATAGAGCAGTAACTTTTGGCTGCCTCAAGACAGCATTGTGCCAATATTGTGTTGGTCCTACCACACCTAGTTTTAAGACTAACATGTGAATTTTTACTTTTGCACCTTCCTTACTGAGCCAAAGTCACCATCATAGGAAATTAATTCTGAAATTTAATTTCAAGTTACTTGTTTGATTTATATTCTGGGGCAATCACGTTTCTGATATAAAACATCAGTAACACCAAAAATACACAGCTTAATATTGATGAGAGACGTGCAGAACTTGTCATAACACAAACACAATATCAATACAAGATATGTTTCCCAGGAGCCCAGACTATTGAGTCAGTCAGTGAAAAGACATTTCCTCTCAAACTGAGTAGTGCCCACTGCTGCTTTGTAGGAAACATTTATTTTCTCCAGACCATTATTACAGCTTTTATAACTGACAAAAAAGAGAGCATTTCCTGTCAATGATGGTGGCATCTGTTAAGTTTTCTCATTGCTAATCAATCAGGATTCATTTTCTCAGCTTTTGTGACACATTGAGCAGACATGTAACATCCCTCCCCTCAGTTCTGTGCCAAAATACTGCTAATGCATGGTTTTACTTGGCAAGATGTCATGAGACTGAACGGCATCTGAACCTCCCTTTGTTTGTGCTTCCATAGGAAATAGCAGAGCATGTCAAAGGGAGGTTTTATCTGATCAAGGGTGGGAAGTCAGTCCTGTACATTTCAAGACAAATCATAGCCAAAGCAAAGAGAATGAAAGCATATAACCATTGGCCCCCTTTCTCACTGGACACTGTTGGGATCTGTAGAATGAGGTACTGACATAAAATTACAGGCAGGTTTTCTTTTTGAAAAAACATAATAAAATACTGTGTCTAACCATCGATGTAGCTACCAGCAATTCACTGTAAGACACAGTTTAGTTTGTTTAAAAAATACAAAAATAAATACATTTGGAACAAATCCATCATGAGAGACAAGAGATTAAAAAAATGACTCACCTCTCAGTGGAGCTGTGACTCAAATCGTTTCCACAAGTGGCTCAGATGGATGGGATAATGCTTCTGTGGAACACCAGACCTGTGGATTTACGCATCGTGATGCTGAGCTGTATAAGGGAGGGGAGCGAGAGAGAGAGAGAGAGAGAGAGAGAGAGAGAGAGAGAGAGTGAGAGAAGGAGGAAGGGTTAATTCCCTCCCACTCCCTTCTTCAGATCTGACAGTATGGACACGACATGCAGCTATTGGCACCTTGCTCAATGGGTTAAAAGAAACAGCAGCCAGAAGCACAGAGGCTTTTCCACTTTAACAATATTCTGTCTGTAAGGAGGAGCTCCATCTTAAAAGACTTTAGCTCCTATATATGACTTGGTGCAGCGATCCAGGCTGCAATATTTAATGAGACAAACCACGACAAAGTGAACCTGTGTGTGTGTGTGTGTGTGTGTGAGCTTATAGTGGTAGCTTGTACTAAGAGACACAAACTGTGCAAGCTATTATTAATAGACAGTCATGACATTGTGCAGTCAAACAGCAACAGAGCAGCATATGACAACCCACATTATTTAGCAGCATTATCACTGGTGCCAGGCACCTATTAGTCAAAGAGTAACAAAGCTAAACTGCTAAATGCAAGACTTAACGTGCCTGTGTTATTTTCAGGTATAGTAGGTCTTACAACATAAATTACTAGGATATGATGCTATTGTAACTGTGGGTTCAGCGGTATTAACAGCTGATCAGGAAGCCTCTTGATAGGTGGTATAATGTGCTTGAAACAGTTGGCCAGTCACAAAAGAGTGTGCCAGCTGACCAATCAGAGCAGACTGGACTTTCAGGGAGTCGGGCAAAGAGCTAAAACAGTGTTTCAGACAAAGGGTGAAAAGAAACGTTATGTGTATTTGAAACAAACCCTATTCTGAAAGCACCTCAAATTAAAGTTATAGACACCAAGGTATAGGCACATACATTTAAAGTGGAACATTTTAATTCTTCTGTTCATTAAAAACTTACCTTGTGACCAGCAGTCTAGTCTAACTTTTTAAGTATGCGATTACTTTTTATTTAGAGTAAATTAAGTTTATGGACAAATATGACAAATTCATCATCAGTCTAGACATTCAATCAACCAATCAATCAGTCAATCCAATTTTATTTGTAAAGCCCATATTCCCAAATCACAATTTGTCTCATAGGGCTTTAAGAAGGTGTGACATCCTCTGCCCTTAACCCTCAAAAGGGTAAGGAAAAAACTACCAAAAAGAAAACCCTATTAACAGGGGGGAAAAAACTTAGAAACCTCAGAGAGAGCCACATGTGAGGGATCATTCTCCCAGGACAATAGGCAATAGATGTCGCCTGTAGCTGAACACATCAACAAATTATATAACAACATTGAATAGAATAAAAATGTGTTTGCATAATGGAAAGGTATGTCAATGTTCTATAGGTATTTACTCTGTATACATAATAAATTGTCTTATAGAAATGAAGGGAGCAGTAATGACAATTGAAATTGGGGAGTTATTGTCAGTAATGATAGAATATGTGAGTTTAGGCATTTTGTAAATCAACCAGTCTTGTTGTAAGTCAAGTCAGTAACATGTATTGATGAGAGATTAATGTGATAAAGAAGGAGACGAAGAAAGAGAAGCTCCATGTGTCATGTTTCCCCCGACATTTTAGATCTATAGCAGCATAACTAAGACTAACTATAAGCTTTATCAAAAAGGAAGGTTTTTATGACTATTCTTAAACGTAGAGAGGGTGTCTGAAACTGGGAGATGATTCCACAGGAGAGGAGCTTGATAGCTAAAAGCTCTGGCTCCTACTCTACTTTTAGAGAGTTTAGGGACAACAAGTAAGTCTAAATTCTGGGAGCACAGTGCTCTAGTAGGGTGATATAGTGCTATGACCTCTTTAAGGTATGATGGTCCCATATTATTAAGGGCCTTGTAGGTGAGGAGGTTAATTTTTAATGCTATTCTAAATTTAACAAGAAGCCAGTGTCGTGTTCTTTTGTCCCGAGATATGAGAAGAGACGGTCTTGGTTTGGTTCAACAAGTATTTATTTAGAAGCAATGAAAAGGAACAGCATAGCTATGTGCACATAGCTATGCTGTTACAGTTGTCTTTCGGTAAGTTTAATTCTACATCTGCAGATGGACTCAATGTACAACATCAGAAGGACATTATGCAAAGAACACTCCTCAGCGCTGTGTTCTTATAGCTCATAGCCCCCTCCCATTAGCTAAAGAGAAGTTACTCCTCAGCTTCTTTGATGTTTCCTTACGGTGGGGAACCCTGGAGTGACCCCTTGCGATAACCATTTGTCTCAGAGACCCCTTATCTTCGTTTACAAGACAAAGACCCCTGGACCCATCTGCTAAGACACCTTGAGTGACCCCTGCAGCGAACCATTTGCCCAAAGACACTAAAAGGGAGGAAGCCATAAACATTTAAGTTCCTTGAGTAGGGCTGCAACTAACGACTATTCTGATAGTCGATTAATCTATTGATTATTGAAACGATGAATCGACTAATTGGGTTATGAATCACACAAATTCTCAATTGCTCTTATTTAGCCATCAGCTTTTAAATTTAGCTTGAGGTTGTTTGCGACATGTGATGACTGACAATAAAGACAATAAAGATCGATACTTCATTCAAAAATGTCTTTTAATAAACTTTGCTGCATATTAGGGTACTATTGATACAAAAACAAAGAAAAATCAAGTTTTGTCCATTTAAAACCAAGGACAGGCAAAGTGCTAATATAATTTTTTTAATTTAAATTCAAGTTTCCCTTTTCCTGTGAACCAAGAACAGGCCAAGTGCCAATACTAAAAATAAATAAAAAATCAAATATCCATTTTTTCTGTAAACAAAAGGACAGGGAAAGTAGCAGCAATAAAAACATCAACAAATAAAACTACAGTCTTCTTCGGACTGCATAATTGTAATTAAAAAAGACGTTGTCAGGCAAAAGGATAACATTACGTTTTTAAACTCGTTAATAAAAAGTTTTAAAAAATCTACATTCAAACCATATTTTTGTAATGGATTATAGAATCTTACTGAGGCGAGTCTGCAAGGTCTACGTTACGATGTCAAACGTGCCTCCTCTTCAAATGCGCGTTTCCTGCTTCCATGGAAAGCAAGGTCCGCCTTACAAATATTGCAGGTAGTTTTTTTCAGGCTAGGTTAAGGGTGAAGTTCTCCCATACTTTTGACTTTCTACTATGCGATGGTGTTGCAACAGACACCGCCATTGGTCCATGTTTTGTCGCTATGGCACATGCGTGACTTTCAGAGAGAGGAAGGGAGCGAGATGGCTCACTCCTCAGCTACTTCCATCAGCACCTCCGGTAAAACAACGTTTAGTTCCGCTGCACGGCACGAAAAACGCGCGCTATGACGTAACCAACGAATTATCGACTATTAAATTCGTCATTGACTATTTTTGTCATTGATGTCACCAGCGGTGAGTGATGGTATGTAGGCTCACTACAGACAGTAAAAGACTGTGACAATGTAACCCAATCTATAGCGTGAGGGCTTACTCCGTGAGACAAATGTAGGCTAACGTTACATCAAAATGCACAGTTGTCTACGTTAATGCTACTTCAGGATTTCTACTGCCCTGTGTTCTATATTTCTACTTTTCCTTATTTATTTATTGTTTTTATTTTTTGAACGGGTCAATTTGGGAATAGTAGTTTGTAGAAGGTGGGATGTTTGCCATAGTATAGTTATATCTGATCACACCCCCTATCCTTTGAACTAGATTTCCCTGATCATCCTGCCCCATATAAACAGTGGCGCCTAAACCTTCTTCTACTCTTTGACAGCGCTTTTGTAAAATTCATCCAAACCCACATACAAATTTTTATTGAGACCAATGCATCACCGGAGGTATCTCATAGCACCATATGGGAAGCGCTGAAAGCATACTTGCGAGGCCAAATTATTGGCTATGCCTCAAATACCAAAAAGGTGAGGATGGCCAAATTGAAAGAGCTTTCTGTCAAAATTTCACAGCTGGACAACCAATATGCCTCGACGCCTACTCCAGAACTTTATCAAAAGCGGATTCACCTACAGACTGAGTTTGATCGAGCCTCTACCGCAGCAGCAGAGCAGCTGTTATTAAAGTCCTGACATTCGTTTTATGAGATTGGCGAGAAAGCAGGCCGGCTTCTCACTCACCAAGCCCGCCAAACTGCAGCCTCACGCCAGATAACTCAAATCAAGACACAGACGACAAGGAGATGAATGATGCTTTTGTAGCGTTTTATACAAACTTATACTCGTCTGAATATGATTATGAGGCTTCCGATTCAGAGTCGTTTTTTCTGAATTTGAATCTACCAACCCTTGAAGACTCTCAGAAAGATGCCCTCGATTCCCCCCTGACACTGGAGGAGGTTTGTGATGCCATTAAATATATGCAATCTGGCAATCCCCTGGACCAGACGGGTTCCCAGTGGAGTTCTTTAAGACATTTGCAGAAGACTTATCCCCAATACTACTATCAATGTTTAATGAATCATTTTCAATTGGCCATCTCCCTGAAACCCTGAACCAAGCCTCCATCTGTCTCCTACCTAAAAAGGGCAAAGACCCCTTGTTGTGCGGGTCTCACAGAGTGATTTCCCTTCTAAATGTGGACTGTAAAATTCTCGTCTAGTCCCTTGCTCTGCGGCTTGAAAATACTCTTCCCAAGCTGGTGCTACCTGACCAAACCGGATTTATTTGAAGTAGATTCTAATTCTAATATCCGTAGGCTGTTCAATATTATTTATACTACCACCTGTTCGGATGATCCTGAGCTTGTAATATCCTTAGATGCAGAGAAGGCCTTTGACCGGGTGGAGTGGGAATATTTATTTATGACCATGAGGAAATTTGGCTTTGGTGATGATTTTATCTCCTGGGTTAAATTGTTGTACGCTTTCTCCCTTAGCCTCTGTCCATACTAATGACTCTCACTCAATATATTTCCCACTACATAGAGGCACGAGACAGGGCTGTCCTATGAGTCCAATGCTTTTTGCTCTGGCGATGGAACCGCTTGAGGCTACTATTCGTCAATGCCAGGCAATTGAAGGGATAACTCGAGGGGACACAACACACAAGCTCTTGCTTTATGCCGATGATTTACTTTTGTACATTGCTAACCCAGTATATTCATTGCTGCACGTCCTGTCTACCTTGGAACGATTTGGAAAGTTTTCAGGTTACAAACTGAATATGGAAAAAAGTTAACTTTATCCCATAAACAAAGCAGATCTCGATATCCAGGCCACAGCCTTCCCATTCAAGAGAGTGTCTTCTCATTTGAAATACCTTGGGGTGGTGGTGCAGCGGTCTTTTCACAAGTTATATAAACTAAACTTCACACCGTTATTGGATCGATGCAGGCAGGACATAAACCGCTGGCATACGTTACCCTTATCATTAGCTGGCTGGATTAACCTAAACAAGATGAATGTTGTTCCTAGGTTTCTGTATTTGTATCAATGTATTCCGATTTTCATTCCTAAAAAACATTTTTTACACTGGACCATATACTATTAGCATTTATATGGGATGGCAAGGCCCCCCGTACTCGCAGAACTTTTTTACAAAGACCGAAAACGTTGGGAGGAATGTCAATGCCTAATTTTCACTATTACTGGGCCTGCAATGTTCAAAAGGTCATAATGTGGGCTAATAGTGGTGCAGATGTGGAAGCTCTGGGTTAAATTGAAATCTTTTAACTTGCATTTTGGCTTGCAGAGCGCATCAATACAGGCTCCTATTTTTGCAAATCATCTTTTCACCCCTTCCAAGTCAGATCTGACCTTTCGGGCCTGGCATGGTAATTGATTAGACTTGTTAAGGATCTATATGTTAACAAGGTTATGTTAACTTCATTTGATCAATTGTCAGGGAGGTATGCGTTGCCCCGTTCATTTTTTTCGATACCTACAAATTAGGCACTTTGTACAAAGGGGTTACCATCCCCCAAGCACGCCCTTGGATAGTCTCCTAAGATTTAATGCTGGTCTCAAGGGCGCCATCTCCTGGATTTATGGGGAAATTGACGCGATAAACCCACAGTCTCTGAATAACTTAAGGACACTTTGGGAAGACCTAGGCCTGTCATTTGCCGATGGTCAGTGGACTTCGATCCTTGGCCGGGTTCATTCCTCCTCCCCCTGTGCCAGGCACGGTCTAATTCAGTTCATCATCTCCATTTCACCAAGGAGAAATTAGCAAGAATATACCCTAATACTAATCCCTCATGTGACTGATGTAAACTAGCCACTGCAACCTGGCTACACATGTTTTGGCTGTGCTCGAGCCTCCAAACATATTGTGAGAAAATCTTTGGATTGCTTAGTGACATCTATGGCATGACGATTCAACCTCAACCTGTAATTGCACTCTTTGGGGTGATGCCCGAAGGCACAGTATGGCTGGTTGGCATGCATGCCTTTACCACTCTGTTAGCTCGGCACCTTATCCTCCTTAACTGGAAGAGGCCGGTGCCACCATCTCATACAAGATGGCTTAAAGAGATCATGTTCTATTTGAAGCTTGAAAATATTAAATATGCACTGAGGGGAATTACAGATACATTTGAAAGGGTATGGAGGCCTTTTCTTGCATACTATGACAATTTAACCCAAATAACAGACTGGGAGGATTCATAATTCCTTTAGTATAGCACAGTGCTGATGTACTTAGTTTCATAAGGAGTGTACATTACATTTATTTATTGTTTTTGTTTTGTGTGTTATTTACTCAATATTGTATACAGTACGTTTATTAAAATATTTGGTGGTGTGGGAAGGGAATTATGTAGGATGTATTTCAAATGTTGACTCTGTGAATTATCCATGTAAAATTCCAATAAACAGAAGTTTAAAAAAAAAAAAAAAAATTAAGAGTTTGTTCTCGTTAAGTATTTTTATAAACGTGACTTTTTGTCCTGTTGTATTTTATAGGAAACTGCCCGTCTCTTCACACCTCTGAGGCAAATGGCCGGCACCACGAACCGGAGCAAGGGTAAGATTAAATAAGAGACGCGCTGTGCTGTTTAAAATACATTCTCCAGGTTTACTTTATCTGATCCATTTCATCATTGTGTTTTCAGAGCCTGAGCTCATGTCATTGCACATTAGGCCGAGACTCTAGCTGCAGGGGAGTCACCACTGGTACCTGAATTACACTCCATGGAAGATTTTCCACTTGAACCGTCTCGTGATGACACTCTACGCTTAGCCTTTGATCAAGTGATAAAGATTTATGGTCACATGGTGCGCCCTGACGCAGCACAGACCTTCCCATATTTTTCATTGATCAGGGACAGGCTATACGAGCGATCGTGACACTCAGATAGGAGGAGAAACCACCCAGTTGCTGGTGCCTAAAAGCCGTCGGGAAATGGTTTTCCAGATGGCTCATTTTAACCCAATGGCTGGTCACCTGGGGTATGATAAAACACTAAGCCGGATAATGACCCGATTCTATTGGCCTGGCATTCGCGGGGAGGTGCGCCACTAGTGATGGGTTGGTCGAGCGGCTGAATAAGACTTTAAAATCCATGATCCGTAAGTTCATTCACGAAGACGAGTGCAATTGGGCTAAATGGCTTGATCCTCTGTTGTTTGCAGTGCGGGAGGTGCCCCAGGCCTCCACGGGATTCTCTCCCTTTGAACTGTTATTTGGCAGAAAACCACAGGGCATACTGGACCTACTTAGAGAAAACTGGGAGGAAGGTCCAAGCCCCAGTAAGAACGAAATTCAATACGTCCTGAACCTGAGAGCGAAACTCCACACACTGGGGCAGTTATCACGTGAGAATTTGCTCCAGGCCCAGGCACGTCAACAGCGCCTGTACAACAGAGGAGCCAAGCACAATTTACACCAGGAGAAAAAGTACTTGTATTGCTCCCCTCTTCTAGCTCTAAATTACTCGGCAAGTGGCAAGGGCCCTTCGTGGTCACACGGCGGGTGGGGGATGTCGATTATGAGGTTGTGCGTTCTGACAGGGGTGAAGCCACACAAATATACCACCTCAACCTGGAGAGAGGCAGAGCCTGTTTCTCTGGTGTCACTGGTGAGCGAAAGAGATGAGTTGGGGCCCGAGGTACCAAATTCTATCAATCCAACCTCACTCCCTTGCGATGACCATCTCTCCCCGGCCCAGAGCGCAGAGGTCGCCATGTTGCAGCAGCATTTCACTGACATGTTTTCCCGTTTGCCAGGACACACAAAACTCATACAACATCACGTTGAGACTTCTCCTGGGGTGACTGTACGTTTACGACCCTATCGACTTCCTGAACATAAAAGAAAAGTTGTTCAGAAAGAATTGGCAGCTATGCTCGAGATGGGGGTAATAGAAGAGTCCAACAGCGCCTGGTGCAGCCCCATCCTTCTTGGCGACAAGAAGGATGGGGCTGCACCAGGCGCCAGTACGGTTCTGTGTGGACTACCGCAAGGTGAACGATTGCTCACGGTTTGACGCATATCCAATGCCCCGGGTCGCACTGTACACTTTTTTACCACGCTGGATTTGACCAAGGGCTACTGGCAAATTCCCTTGTCTCCAGAGCCCAAGGAGAAAATGGCCTTTTCGACTCCGTGCGGGTTATACCAATTCGTCACGCTTCCGTTCGGGTTGTTCGGGGCTCCGGCCACTTTTCAACGCCTCATGGACAGGGTGCTGTGTCCGCATGCTGCATATGCCACCGCCTACCTGGATGACGTCATCATTCACAGTGACACCTGGGTGGAGCATGTGAAGCGGGTGGCTGCAGTGCTGGAGTCTCTGAGGCAGGACGGGCTCACGGCCAACCCGAAGAAGTGTGCAGTTTGACGGAGGGAGGTTCGGTATCTCGGGTACCACTTGGGCGGCGGGCAGGTGCGCCCTCAGGTGGATAAAATGGCAGCTATCGCAGCCTGCACACGGCCTAAGTCCAAAAAAGAGGTGAGACGGTTCTTGGGTCTGGCAGGCTACTACAGGCGGTTCATCCCTGTGTTCGCTGACCTGACCAGCCCACTGACCGAAAAGGTGCCTCCGATCCAGTCCAGTGGTCAGAGCAGTGCCAGCAGGCATTTGAGAGGGTAAAACAGGTCCTCTGCGGGAACCACTTCTCCACACACCTAACTTTTCTCTCCCCTTTCTGTTGCAGACCGATGCATCGAACAGGGGGCTGGGGGTGGTTTTGTCTCAGCAGGTAAGGGGCGTCGACTGCCCGGTGCTGTACATCAGCCGGAAACTGTCAGAGAGGGAGGCCAGGTACAGCACGATAGAAAAAGAGTGCCTGGCTATCCGGTGGGCAGTTGACACCCTACGGTTGTACCTCCTGGGGTGCCCTTTCACCCTCTGTTCAGACTATGCTCCGCTCCAGTGGCTCCACCGCATGAAAGATGCCAACGCGCGGCTCACTCATTGGTATTTGGCCTTACAACACTTCAAATTTAAGGTGATCCATAGGCCGGGGGCGCAGATGGTTGTGGCCGACTTCCTCTCCTGTTCAGAGGGGGGGGAGTAGGTTAGGCCGGACGGCTCCCCGGGCCTAAGTCGGGCGGTGGAGGTATGTGGTAGTGGGGCGTGGTCAGTGTCGGCTGCAGGAGAGAGGGAGTGGGGATGGGGTTCTGGGATCGGTGCCAGGGAGAGAGTCTGATTGTTCACAGGTGCTCCAGTTCAACTAATGACTCTCTTCTCTTTATCAGCAGTAGCGCGCTGGGGTCCCCTGGAACCAGCAGACAGCAACCAAAGAGACAGCAACCAAAGAGACAGCAACCAAAGAGACGTGTCTGGTGTTGTATGTATATTTGTATGTGTGAAAATATTGAAAATAAAGAGACATAGAAGAAACCTACCGGATTCCCCCTTGTGTTCATGACGAGGAACCCACAGTGACACAGAGACGTGTTACAGGGCTATACAAATAAAATTTGATTGATTGATTGACTGATGATGATTTCATGTCTTTTTTTCATGTTATGTTTTCTGAAACGCCTCTTTGTATAAGTACTGGCTTTTTTTTACTTTGGGGCAGTTCCACTTTGAGCACCCGGGCTTGTTGTGTAACCTCTGCAGAGCTTACTATTAAAAAGACTCAAAGGCAACTCCAGTCTGAGAATTTCATTATATCAAATCTCAAGATGAATTTCCATCACAGTATACAATATAGATACAAAATAAATACAGAAAATCTGTTTAATTGTCTTTTATTATTGCACTGTTCATTTCAGTGTAAACTCAATTGAACAAATATTTATGGTGGACAATATTCATTAAAAAAGATTGCCAAAAATGTTGCCAATAAATAAAATGTTGATATGCTGCGGTAACGGTCTTGTTATCCCCAGGCTCTCTATTATGGTTTAACATCCTCCTGGTACTGCCAGTGAATATGTAAAAAACTTCTAGGAAGTACTGGGAGAAGTATGGTGGACGACTCACACAATTTTCAGGATCCTGACCACAGCATTTCCTCTCACCGTCTGAAAGTTGTGTCCCTACAGTTCATAAGAACACAATGGCACTCCAGCAGAAGGTGGGTCACCATGTCTGCCGCTGTCAGCCCCTGTGGTGCTCCACACTCGTGTCTGAAAACATAAACAAAGGATAAACTTAGATAAGGCTTTTTTTATTAGCTCTATCTTATGTTGACTATATGATAAAAGCATAACACCAAGATGTTTTTTATCCTACATATGTAAAACAAGAACAAACTATTCCTGTAACAAACATGTTCAGTAGTCTCTGAAGTTTTACAGTCAGAGACTGACGTGGACTGCTCAGCTAATGTTACAGTAACAAAGCAGAGACTGAAATACAGGGTTAGATAAATAAAGAGTTTATTGCTCAACAAAGCAGAAAAGAGCAGGCTGTGGAGGCAGAGAGCAGGCTGGCTGGAACAGTCCCAGGGATGGCAAGAGTGTTGAGCACATGGAGGGACAAAACTCTGCACTGAAGACAAACGCAGGCGAGCAGCAAGGCACAAAGGATGCAGAGTGATACCGAACTAAACAGAATTATCTGGCAGAGCAGTGGAGTCCAGACCAGGCTTTTATGGGGAGGTTGATGAGTTGAGTGAGAACAGGTGTGCCTTGTCTGCCACACACATACCCTGCAGGAGAAAGAACAGAAAGGGGAGAGAGAGGACACAGAAAAAACAACAAAACCAAGACAGACACAGAATCATCTCATCTCCCTCCTCTTCCTCATCTCCCCTTTCCCCCTTCAGTGCAGCTCCTCAGCTGTTTCAGTCAGTAAACGGAGAAAACACGTGTCTCCCGCTAATGCCGTCTCCCTGTAATCAGGCTATATGACTGTGTTTGCTAACATTAGCCCGCATTAGCATTCAGCTAATTCAGCTACCCTACATCAGTAATAAAGCACTACCACAGCGCGGTAACATATTTTCTACATGTAAACTATAAACTACTGTTTACATACTAAATACACAATTGTAAATATATCTATCTATGGAGTCATCATCACCGGAGAGAAGAAAGCTTGCTGAGGTTGTTTTGATGCACGAGGGCCACTGTAGCTCTCCTCTCACTCAGAAAGGAAGGGGTGAGTAGTACTCAGTTTGATGCAATTTTACACACGTATCCTTTAATATACCTTTCCCAGTGCAAGACCCTAATGTTTACATATTAATAACACCAACATTTTAGCGAGTCATAAAATGATTCTTATAGGGAAGATGTTTATGCCAAAGCCTTGAGATACAATGACATCACACATAGGGGCCTCTAAAGACATGCTTCGTAAATAGGAATGGAAACCTCACCATCGAACAGGTCAAAGAGCATTCTCCGAGGGAGAGAACTAACAAGTAACACCTGGACTAACAACCAGGAAGTCTTAGACACCAGGAAAGAGGACCCCCCCACCTATAAACCTGTCATTATGATCTACCCCATATCAAAACGATTTACGTTGGCTGAATATACCACATATTTCCCCCCTTCGAGACTACACAAAGTCTTGAAAGAACGAAAGAATAAAACATACAGGTGTACAATCATGACAAAAATAACAATCCGTCCTATAACATAATTATAACAGTAAAATAACTGTATGGAGTGTAAAAGTGAGAGTGAAAAACCCATCAGGTAGCTATCTTTCCTGAAATATCAATCAAACAAACTAGACGGGAAAATTCTCTCACAGCCCCTCTGCCTAGGCGACCATACATAGTACTCCATACCAATAAAATGAGCAATTTTAGCAAATTGTGTAAGGAAATGACTTAAGCAAATACATATGGAACCCTCAGCAAATCAAAACAAAACAATGTCCAAAGTCAGGCTGGTCGACCCATCGCACCTTTCAACTGACCTTTTCCTGCCTAGCCCCACTTTCCCTAAATGTCAAGAAAAAGAAAACATCTGAGGTCCCAGTATATTTACCTAATAACAGAAAACATAATTTTCTCAGTTGTAGTATCGATGACTTGTTGAATCTGGATATTGTATCACAAGTCCTTGTTCAGAGTCCTTCAGTCCATTCGTATTGTCCATGTTTAAAGTGTCTGAATCCATTCAACACATCAGAGTCCCTGTACACTCAACCACCCTCACAGTGGTCTTCTCCCAATATGTTCTAGAATGAATATCATAACCTTTGCAAAGGTCAACAACAGTGTACAAAAACAAAACATTGCAATCAACGCTAGAAGGAGTGCTGCCAAAATCTGAACTAACACTGCTCCTACTGGTCCTAATCTGTCTTGCAACCAAGCATTTGCAGACCATCCAGCGTTTTCCGACGGGCCAAACGCATCCCTTATAAGCTTCAATGCATCTATGACACTAGTCATGTTATCAGAACTATCAGGAATCAATGTATAACAAGCATTCCCAGTTAAGTTCAAAGCCACACAAAGGCCACCTTGTTTGGCCAAAATATAGTCACATTCCCAGGCAAACTTTGGCTCTGCACCCTTAAAGTTACATTCCGTCTGTGATGTGGTACATAAAAAGTTACTTCATACGAATCATTACTAGTCTTGTGTTCACGCTTACCCAAGTCCATCATATATTTGTCACAATCTGATATCCCCATAAACATTCCCGGCGCATCAAAAGTTTTATTTGAACAAAAACAGCTGTTAGCTCTCACTGATGTCACTTCCATTATATCAGGGACCGCTGTTGCGATATTTTCATGCTGATCAAGTAAATTTACATATGGTAAGTCCCTCAACCAAGAACAAACTAATCTAGGTTTAAACAGATTTACTGATATAGCCATTATTATATCTTCTGCTGACTGCTGCTGATACAACAGCCATGATAGTGCATAAGTTTGGCATATAGTGGTTAGTGGTTCTGGTACAGTCTCTAAAATTGAAGGCCATGAGTTCGAGAATTTTTACCACACCTGGACCCTTCCAATTCGTAACCGATCTTACGGAATGAGTTAATTGCTGGAACCATAAGTTCCTACTTGCCCATGGGTCTGCAATTTATAACACTGAAGGATCAAACCCAAACGCCTTCCATTTAGTATCTCTCTTTTGTAATGTATGGTATTGATCAGTCGTGTGTTCTGGTGTCTGATCAGAGTCAAAAAAGTCATTATCTACGTCTGAAATAGTCCTCTGAACTGTCACAGATGAATCTGCAACATTCTCTTCCATCATCTGTTCTCTGACTTCAACAATCTCATTACTACTGTTCAGCCTAGGCTCTATCTTTAACATTAGCTTCTGGTTTACATTAACCACATCCTTAAATGTCAAAGGTGTCATGTCAGATGTCTGTGTCACATCTACAAATGTCGTAGACGTCAAAGATGTCATCACTGTTGTAGCATTCATCCCCTTCAAAGTCATAGCTAGAGTAGTAGCCTGAGTTGATGTATGAACACTCTAAAGTAACAAGCTTCATCTGTGAACTATTCACCCTTGGAGTGGTTACTGTGGTAAATTGTTCCTGAACCCCTTTAGTGACCGTGAAAACTCCAATAGGACTCAAATCTTTTATCATGAGTGTTACTTTACGAGTTATATGACCTTCTATCCAATAATTTTGACATGGAACAAATTTAAACTCCGGTTCTAAATAAGTACACATGTATTCCCCTTGGTCTTCCCATGTAACTTTACGCAGGACAAGTGAACAATCATCTTTAATTTTCAACCACCTCATGTCATTATACAAAACATACTTCCTTTGATCACAAGGCACAATGTCAACTTCAGGTCTTATCAACAACACATCTTCATCATGACTATTTTCCCACTTGGGAGGACTGTTACCACCAACATTCCACCTTCCACATCGACAAGGAAGGTAAGCTGTTCCTCCTAACTTAACTCTGATCACAGTATTCAAAGGAGGTGGCGTTATAGAAATCATCTGAGGCGCCACTGTAGTTAAATGTGATACTTTTATACCTTCAATAACGTTTAACACTGAAAGGGTAGATTTCCCTTCCATTTTCACAGCTTCCGTCTGGGGAGTTGATGTCATCGTCGTCAATTTCCCCAACATCTTGGAGGTCCATACTCTTATTCTCACCTATTATCACTAGAGACACTATACAAACTCTAAATCCTAACTCGGACTGCTCACTCCCAAAACGTGGATCATAAAAAGAACATCTATAGTCGCCTTGATCTTCCTGTTGAGGCCTATATACAAAAAGACTACAATCTCCCCCAACCTTCAGTCTCCTCATCTGGTGAACAAATGATAATGTCATCCACATATTGAAGAAACAGTGCTTTTTAATACTTGATCTATCCCTATCAAATCATCCTTCAATACTTTATTAAAAATGTGAGGACTATGTTTGAACCCTTGTGGCAATCTCTTATACTCATAAAACTGTCCATTGTATGTGAACCCAAATAAGCCTTGACTTTCTATACTAAGTGGAACACTGAAAAACGCACCACATAAATCTAACACTGAAATGTGTCGCCTCTGGAGGAATTTGGGCTAACAAAGTATGTGGATCCGGTACTTCTGCTGGAAAATCAGCCACCACTTCATTCACCGCTCTCAAATCATGTACCAGGCGATATGAATCATCTGGCTTCTTTACAGGCAACAAAGGCGTGTTACTCTGGGGATTCTGTTATCTTCAAAACACCCGCTTTCAAAAGTCCTTCAATCTGTGGTTCAGTTCCTCGGATTGCCTCTTCCTTCAGTAGATACTGGTTCTTCCAAGGAGGTTTGACTCCTGGTCTGAGTTCAGCTCTCACTGGTTGGGCTGACTTCACAAGTCCAATATCGGTACTATGCCGAGACCACAAACATTCTGGAACTTGTCACAGCATCTCTTCTCTCATTAAGTCTGAGTCCATCTTAACACTGCAAATTGACTCATGTGTTATCCGCACAGTTTGTGGCTTTCCTTGTCCTTGAGCAGAGATCATAATCTTGATGAATCTCTGATCCTCAATCCTCCAGATGGCAAGATTCTCTTTTACCAGTATAAAAACAGCTTCTTCTACGTCTGCCATCATTTCTCCTATGTGCTTCTGCGTATATTCTTCACACACCAACAAAGTCACATGTGGCACACTCTTCTCGATATCAAACTCTTTATCCAAATAGTCATCTCTGTGTATCTTCATAGCTGCTCCTTGTGGTCCCAAAATTATACTGCCCAAACTGAGTTGAACTTGCTTTGGTTGACGACTCAACCATTCCTCTGTGTTTGGTTGAGCATCATTATTGAAATACTTGAGCGTGCAGTGAAATGGATACTCTGGAAGCTTCGCATCAGGCATATTTGCAATGATAATCTTCTCCCACAATTTAGCTGGCTCCAGAAAATCTGCATTAAGACTTCCGATCCAAAATACTGAAGAAGCTTCCGTCTCTGTTGTCTTCAATGACTGGTGAAAAATATCGTTTGGCACTTCCACCAGACAGCCGTCTGGTGCACACTTTATTGTACTCTTCAATCTACACAAAGCATCTCTTCCCAAAAGTGCAATAGGTGTATGTTCTGATACCAATATGGGTATTGTAATCTTCAAATTTTTATAGCTGAGCTCAATTGGTTCTGTGAGAGGAATCAGCTGTTTCACTCCCTCAAACCTGATTGTCCAAACCAATTGACCGGACATGGGGAGATGTATAGCATCTTCAGGCCAAATACAGGTAAAATCAGCTCCGCTATCCACCATCACTTCCAATGGTCGAATATTTATTTTCACCTCTATTGTTGGATCACTCTCCGGCCCTGATTCTATCAGCTGACACCCCCCTTTCGAGTCTTCAGGACACCTCTAGAATCCTGGTTCCCAAACTTGTCGTTTTCTTCTTACTTTTGGAATTTGAATACATCGTTATAGTTGTTTCTGCTTCTCCTGTTTCAATTATTTTGTCCTCCTTGTCTCTGATATGATAGTTACCCTCCTGACTGATCACTGGGAGCTGAGGATAGATTTTTTTTTTTTAGACTTCGTCCCTTCCTCATAAGGTGGCAGTCTCTTTACTGGGTTCATATGTGAGAAAGATGTATTGGTGTCTGCCAACAGTTTTTCTGTTTGTTTTGTATTTTGTCCTATTTCTTCTACGTCTATATCTCTCTTATCGTTTGCAGCTTTGATCAGTTTCTGTCCCTCATTTTCAAACAACTGGAGAATGCCAAGCTCTACTTGCCTCTTCCTTTGCTCTGCCTTGTATGTGGACACAAGTACCTGCATTATTATAATTACATCTGAGTTAAGACTCCCCTCTACTGGCCATGGTTGGTCAATTTCAGGCCAACGTTTATGCCATTTTCCCGATATCTTCGCAATGTTTGCGATGCCTTTAACTAAAGGATTATTCTTCTGTACTATATCAACAGGAGTAATTACTTTTGGACTTTTAGTGCCCTTTTTCCACATTGTAACAGCTTCCTTATGTTCCCTTATTGTAATTTAAGAAGTAATTGCTAAGATTAGAACTGCTTAAAGCTATTTTAGATTACTTCTTCCCCCCTTTTTTTTCAATCAATTAGCCATTAACCAATTAACAAATCAACCAATTAATAAACCAGCCAATTAATCAAACAAATCAATCAATCAATCAAACCAATCAATCAACAAATCAACAAATCAATCAACCAATCCAACAATCAGTTCATTCATTCATTCATGTATTAAAACCACTAATACACCACAGCCAATAATAAAAATGAAATCGATTTGCCAACTCAAAAATCAAAAGCTCATTAATGTAATAGCACAACCCAAAGTCCACTTATAATATTCGACAAAAAGATCACACGCTCCCACAAGTGACTGACTGTCACCAAATGCGCTCTCAGTCGCAGCAAGACAATCAACTAATTATCACCCAATATTCACCTCAAATCGTCACAATAGTGAATCTCCAACACAGCTCAGATCAGAATAAACCACGCACAAACAAAAAAACTCACATCTGCAACTGACAGCAGAATTTAGACCAAACAATCATATGCCATTAATTAATTAAATGCATTAACTGGTCAGTCCATTGTCAAGCCTTTTATTTTTTCTTATTTATTTATTAAATACAGTTTGAGGCAAGCAAATTGCATACTTTCTTTCTTTTTGTTCCATCTCATTGACAACATCTTGTGCACATACAAAAACCTTCTTTTTCCATCTCTCTTCCCCTACTTACTTTTTCCACTTAAGTTTTACCGTCTATCATCCATGTCAGAGCAAGATATCACTGGATTGAAACATCTAGCTCTTACAGATCTTTCTTCTTACTAAACATAACTTTATCCTTCTCATCTTTACCTCAATTCCCACTCACCGTAAATGGGTGAGAGAAAGGAAACAGGCAATGATTTAGTATCTTATGAACCCATTAGGTCCTTTTAACAGCATCATAAGCGATTTAGTATGATCTGCGCACATTTGCACATGTTATTTGCCAGCACTTAGGTCAACAGATGTTCTTCTCCTTTAGCTTCAGTCTCAGCTGTTTTGGCTGCCTTATACTAAAACTCCCCTAGTTGGAACATTGTTTCATCCACATTTGTAACATGCAACTTAGTGTTAAATTCTCTTTCCCTTTGATGCAATTCTTCTAACCACATTCCACATACCTTCCTATCTGCCTGAAATGTGAGATTTACTTTTCTGGCCTGGCTTACTTTTTCTTTCTCCTTTAAATACCAGTTATACTTACATACCAGGCATCATCAATATATACTTTAGTTTACTCTAATAATATCTTTAAAGTTCTTGACAGTTTATTATTTATTCACGGCTGTATTAATAACTCCAACAGTCCTTTCGTAAGCCACCCTTAAAACAAAATTCTAACTATCTCTCCTTCTATCAAAATTATCATTATCCAGTGTTATGTCCCACAAATGCATACTATGTTTTGCTATGCAACAGCCCCCCCTTGGGGCAGTTCAGGTGTGTGACGTTGTCGGGAGTCCGGGAGTGCTTCCCCCGGAAGTCACGCAAGTTAGTTTCCTGTGTCGTATATAAGCGAGAGCTCATAAGTTGTATCACCCTTCCGCGGCTAACGCATCTTCTTTTTACAAATTTCAATAAAGTTCGCTAAACACCTACCGTGGACTTCTTTGATTGTTTAAGCTGGCTGGATAGCTAGCGCCCGCGCTAGCGAGACCTGCACAGTAAAAAGAAGGCATTACAGCCGGCACGGGCACCACGACATCCAGCTTCGGGAGCTACCTTGGAGCTACGCCAGAAGCTAAGTGGCTAACACGGAGCCAGGTGGCTAACACGGAGCTAAGTGGCTAACACGGGGTAAGTGAACAGCCTTCACTCCACCCATCACGCCAGCTTACCCTCCTCATCTGATATCGCCATATCAACAGACTTTCACCGTAATGGACAATATGGACAACGCAAGTAAAGTGAGTACAGCGGCGAGCTCCGTGTGCACGCACGCATCACGTGAATCATCCAGCTCAAAGGCAAGCTTAGCAGTGGCCATGGCCAGAGCAAGAGCTGAAGGTGCACAAGCTAGAGCAGCACACTCCAAGAGGGAAATCGAGCTGAAAGTCGAGCATGCACGCATTCAAGCTACTCTGGATGCATTAAAGGAGGAAAAAGAAAGAGATGCTGCCGTAGCTGAAGCTAACACGTTACAAGCTGGTCTATTAGAACTTGATGTTAATGTACCAGCAGAGGCTCTGGTCCAGTGTCTCAGGAAATGAAATACCAGCGCACTGCTGATTATGTTGAATGGCAAGCTGGCACAAGCACAGGTGAATTACCTATGAAAATAAATGACATTGTTGCCCCTCATCAAAGCAAACCACAATTAAACAATGAAGATGATGATGTTAAGCCAACACTGCATTCCCCACACAAAGGTTTTTCCAAAACACAACCTGCTGCTCCTGCCTACACCACACCTCATCACACATCACAGGCTCCTCAGGATCGTGGATCACGACCACAACAGAACATCGATGATGATTCCCCACTTCCTGAGCAGGGAACCTCTTAATCTTGCACCTCAAAATATCTTGCACGCAGCAACCTAGTAACCTCAGGCCTCACCACATTTGATGACCAACCAATGAACTATTGGGCGTGGAAAGCATCTTTTCTGACTGCTATTGCCGGTTTAGATCTATCTGCTGGTGAAGAACTCGACCTGTTATCCAAGTATCTGGGTAAAGAGTCAGCAGAACAGGTGAGAAGACTCAAAGCAGTCAACGTCAGAAGCCCAAATGCTGGACTGTTAATGGCATGGGAGAGACTTGAGGAAATCTACGGCTCACCAGAAGCTATCGAACAAGCCCTCTTCAACAAGCTGGAAAGCTTTCCCAAGTTTACCACAAGAGAACCACAGAGACTCAGAGAACTAGCAGACCTGCTGTCAGAGCTGGAAGCCGCAAAGAGAGACGGCTCCCTCCCAGGCCTGCTGTACTTGGACACCTCCAGGGGGGTAAATCCAATCATTGGAAAACTCCCACACAGCATTCAGGAAAAGTGGATGTTTTTTGGTTCGAAGTTCAAACGTGATCATCGCGTCAGTTTCCCACCGTTCTCTGTATTAGTAGACTTTGTTCGCACAGAAGCAAAAACTCGCACTGATCCCAGCTTTAATCTCTTCACGCCAGTCTCTATGGAGAGAAAGAATAAATGGGACAGACCTGTGAACATGCCTGTATGTGTGCACAAGACACAAGTTTCACCATCAGAAAGATCTGAGTTCAGAAATGATAAGAAATCAACAGACCCAAACAAATATTGTCCCCTGCATAAAAAGCCACATCCTTTAAAGAAATGCAGAAGCTTTAGAGAGAAGAGTCTAGAGGAACGCAAACAGCTTTTAAAGGAAAACTATGTATGCTTCCGCTGCTGCTCATCCACAGATCATCTCGCCAGAAACTGCTCAGCTGAAGTCCAATGTATGGAGTGTGGCAGCACCGGTCATGTGACATCGCTCCACCCAGGACCACCTGCCTGGAAATCCAAGACGTCTCCTCCCTCTTCAGAGCATGGCGGGGAGGAAGACAAAGCGGACATCCAGGAGGTCACATCAAGGTGCACACAAGTGTGTGGTGAAGGAGTAAGCTCCAGAGCATGCTCCAAGATATGCCTTGTAAGCGTGTATCCAGCCGGACACAGAGGAGAGGCCAAGAAAATGTATGCAATGCTGGATGAGCAAAGCAATCGCTCCTTGGCACGCTCCAAGTTCTTTGACATTTTCGAAATCTCAGGGTCCTCTTACCCGTACACATTGAAATGTGCTGGACAAAAAGAGACAACGGGCAGGAGAGCCTGTGGGTTCACCGTGGAGTCAGCAGATGAGAAGCTTAGTTTTCCTCTACCCACACTTCTAGAGTGCAACCAAATTCCTAATAACCGCTCTGAGATACCTACCCCGACCGCAGCTCGCCACCATACTCACCTCAAGCACATCGCCGACGTGATACCACCCCGCGATCCGAACGCCGACATTCTCCTCCTGCTGGGAAGAGACATTCTCAGGGTTCACAAGGTCCGCGAACAGATAAGTGGTCCAGGAAACGCTCCGTTCGCTCAAAGGCTGGACCTGGGATGGGTTGTCGTCGGCAACGTGTGCCTTGCAGGAGCCCACAGACCATCAGAGGTGAGCAGCTACAAGACGTCCATTTTGGATAATGGTCGGGCCAGCCATCTGCAGCCATGCAGTAACCAAATCAGGGTAAAAGAGATCCTCAGTCAAGCACCTGAACATTCACATCATGCTGCACTGACCCCCACGTACTGCTCAACGACGCATCGTGATGACAGCTTAGGACAAACGATCTTCACTCGAACTGCTGATGACCATAAACTCGCGCCATCAGTGGAGGACATGATGTTTCTCCAGATCATGGAAGCTGAGTTTCATCAAGACAGCACGAACAGCTGGGTCGGACCATTACCCTTCAGGTCACCAAGAAAGAGACTGCCTAATAATAAAACACAAGCACACAACCGCCTCATGTCACTGCGCCGCACACTCGAAAAACGGCCACAGATGAAGGCACATTTCATTGAGTTCATGGAAAACATGCTCAGCAAAGGACGAGCACAGAAAATGCTTGCAGCTTCTAACCTCAGGTTGCACAAGATCGCATCAAATCGCCCCAGGGTCATCGATGCATTCCCACCTGAGGATCGTTCCAAAGATGTAGAGGGCCTGGACCTCTTTGCTGACGAGCTGCCCACTCAACGTAGCCTTGGGTTGTCTTGGAACATGCG
This sequence comes from Verasper variegatus, assembly GCA_026259375.1. Classification (NCBI taxonomy): domain Eukaryota; kingdom Metazoa; phylum Chordata; class Actinopteri; order Pleuronectiformes; family Pleuronectidae; genus Verasper; species Verasper variegatus. The sequence goes on from CM048048.1 coordinate 236,720, forward strand.
CACAGATGCTTTCACGTTTCAGATCGCAGATGATCAGAAGCCATTCACTCGCAGAGGAGTATTGTCTATGGTAAACAGTCTTTACGACCCCCTTGGATTCCTCGCACCAGTTACAGTGCGTGGAAGGCTGATACTCAGAGACCTAACCATGCAAGCAGAAGACTGGGACACGCCCCTACCAAGAGACATGGAAATGGACTGGATTAGGTGGAGACGTGAATACCTGAAGACCCTGCAGTTTCGTCACAAGTGGCAGACGGAAAGGTCAAATCTTCAAGACGGGGACGTTGTTCTCTTGAAAGACAATCAGGCTCGGCGAAACGAATGGCCCCTGGCGATCATCACAAAGACTTTTCCAGGCACGGATGGACTAGTTTGGAGAGTCGAGGTCGAGGTCTTCAAGGACGGAACAAAAAAGACTTTTTCTCGTCCCGTTACAGAAGTGGTCCTGCTTCTGTCTCCAAAAACGGATTCTTGTTAAATGATATGGGATCTTTAAAGACCCAGACGGGGAGTGTTATGTCCCACAAATGCATACTATGTTTTGCTATGCAACAGCCCCCCCTTGGGGCAGTTCAGGTGTGTGACGTTGTCGGGAGTCCGGGAGTGCTTCCCCCTGTGCATTTGTGGGACATAACATCCAGTATTTAAAGTCCAAAATGTCAAATTAAACCCAATTTGTTTCCGAATTAAACCCCTAGTTAAGCATTTGTAGAATTTAATGAAAACCAAATGAAACTAAAAGTTCAAGCGGTAAAAGAATTTTTAGAACTACAAACATATCCAATCTAGCTGAATCAAACAAACAATATTATTTCCTAATACTGTCTGCACAATCTCGCTTTCCCACAAACAAACAAACAAATTGTCTTTTTAGCTTAAACTAAACCCCATTAAAGAATTGGTTTAAAAAAACTTTATGACTGCCCCTGTGTCTCACAAGAGGGTGTTAATCACAGTGAAAATCTCTCCTCATGTCGCTGTACTCATGTTTAGAAGATTTACACTCCCCCCTTGCTCCCCCTTCTTTTCTGAATTCTGACACACATGCGGAGGAAAGATCCGAAGAAAAACTTCTTACACACGAGAGAGAGCGAGCGAGCCTAACACACACACACACAAGTGCGGCACATGGGGAAGGTGAGGGCGAGTGGAGGGAAAGGGAGACTCACATGATTTATTACGTCCTCAGGATGAGGCTCATTGTTTTATTTAATACAGAAAACAAAATATGTTTCTTTATAAGTTATCAAATGTTCCCGTTCTCAACTACAACTTTATATATGTTTATTCAATCATAATATCTTAACCAAAACCACATATACCAACCCCTGCTGGAGTTTGTCACACACAGCTGAAACACAGTAATGACCACGCTTCACACACACACACACAGGACACAGCTGGGAGATGGCTCCCTGTTCACAAACGCACACACATTTCCACAAAGCACAATAAAAAACACTGCAGATTCAAACCCCAAAAACACAAACAGCACCTATCTTAAATTCCCCAAAACAACTCATTCATACCATACATTCATATAGTATGCTTTTTGCCGCGCCCTTTTCTCTCTTATTTTCCTAAAATTTATGCTACCGTATGAGATGTAAATATTCGATGAGAGGCTGCATCAGACACTGTTCGTCAACAAATGTCAGAGTGGGAACATACAATCGAATTTTTAATTCTACAATCTCCAGTTATCAAACTGACCTGTGGTGTTGTTACAGGATTTATGGCCCATTCTAACAGCTCCTCCCTGAGGACTTTTCTATCCAAATTCTGCGGCGTCTTTCCCTGATCATCTCTTTAATACTATTTCTCATCTCTTTAATCCTATTTCTCTCTCATTACTCTTTCCCTTATCACTGTTTACATTTATTTATTCAAATTTCCTGGATCCAGGTTTATCCCAATTTTTCTCTTTTTAACTCAATTCCTGACTATGCCAAAGCCAACTGTTACGCAGTGACTAATTCACTCATGTCTTACCGTTAAGAAGTTGAGGGTCCAATCTTCATTAATCTTGCACTCTTGTCATTTAGCTCACCTTATCGTTACAATGAAGCTATTCTACACTACCTCTTGTAGTTTCCTTATTTCCTTTCTTCACTTTTTTATCTTCTCTATAATAATCCCCCCTATTTGCGTTGTGCACTACGCAAAATAAAACCAAATTTAGCACGAAGCTTCACTTCAAACATCAACACCACATGACATGTCCATAAAAAGAGGTTCTTTACGGTGTGGCCAGGCAGTAGACACACAACAGCCTAAATGAATGAACCAGCATCCAGTCAAGTGAGAAATGCTCACCGTGTGTGAAGTTGTTGGAAATGCCGCAGGCCACAGCACGTCCGGAGTTCGTGACGCCAATTTTGTTGTATCTTTTAGGCAGCAGTGATGTTGTAGATGATGATGAAGAAATCTTCGCGGACACCGTTCTTGCTTGAATAATAAGGTTTATTACACAGACGTTTACAGGTCAGGACAGGTACCATGGTATACCTGGAGACGTTCTCAGCCAATGCAGAAGTCCGCCTTGCCGGTGCCGGACAAGCATTCTTATAGGGAAGATGTTTTCGCCAAAGACTTGAGATACAATGACATCACACATAGGGGCCCCTAAAGACATGCTTCGTATAAGGAATGGAAACTTCACCATAAATGGATAAGAGCATTTTCCGAGGGAGAGAATTTAAGGAGTACTATCTGGAATAAGAACCACCAGGAAGTCTTGGAGACCAGGAAAGAGGGCCCCCCCTAGCTATAAACTTGTCATTATGATCTACCCCCATATCAAAACGATTTACGTTGGCTGAATATACCACAATATCCCAACACCTTTAATAACAGGAATATCAGAGCTCAAGCTCAAGCTCTCGTACTCGTCTCCTCCAGTTAAACCTTGTTACATCCCCCTCAGCCTGTTTGTTATCTCCTGGGATTTCACTCCTGGGATTTCAGATTTCACCTTCAAGACCTAGGATCACTCAGATGCATAAAAGAGCACACCTGCAGAATGTTCTTACATCACAGATGTCATCCTGACGTCATATAGTATAGTAATGCATTGACTTTTGGAACCCCAAAAATCGAGACACAAGTTGATGAAGATTAAACAATCAATTATCATCATATAGTAGAAAGAACATCATTATGAAATGGCATTACTACAGTACTTGAAAGAGCATAATTTACAGCAGTCACACATGTGTTGGCCTCGGGTCACTGGCTCATTATCTGTGTCCCAAAACAGGAGCTGCATTGTCATTCCTGTACTGGTGTGAAAGTTCACAGGCCTCAGCATCCCACAGTCCATTTTGTCCTTATTTCTCACTAGAATGAAGTCGCATTCATGCAGTCCATGTCAACTCATGAATCTGGAAAATATCATGTGACAACATGGTATTAGACAGATATTTGCCTTTAGGTGGTCATGAGTTACTGGTAAGTACATCACATGAACTGAACCAATGAGAAAGCTGCTGCATGATATAAGTAATGGAAACCAAGGCAGCCTGTCTATTGTAATCTACATCAAGTACAGCTTCAAATCTGGACACATTTTTGATCCCTGGTACTGACCAATATTTTAGCTATTTGAAAGTAAACTTAGGTCAAACTCACCCAGGATGAGGCTGAACATACTGAGGATCCTGAGATGTGACAAATAGATTGTTGCATGTCGCATCAATTTCCAAGAGGCTTTCAAAGCGACAATCTATTAACATGACTTTCAAGTGAATAATTCATTCATTGTGGGCCACTAAGTCGTAAACAAAAAAACATGAGATGTAAAAACGTTATGTTGATACATTAAATGGCAAATCCTCCTACTTTCACTCTGGTAATGTTAGTAATGTTGTAAACTCTAGAGTCGACGATGTGTAGGAAACCAGAGTAATGGCGTGTTAACGTGCCTGGTATCAATTAACCGTTGCACAACAGACCTATAACTAAGCAGAGCAATTAAATGTGTGACAAAGGCCAGAGCAACAGAAAAATGTTAAGACTGAAAGCAGCAGTCATCTGTTCTTTTTTATGAGAAAATACACTGTCTCTTGGTTGTTAACAAAATGCTTCAGTTGTGCTCCCACTGAGTGCTTCTCTGGCTCTATTTTACCAATTTAAGAAAAGATAGAGGGAAAGATAGATGTACTTTATTGATCACAAATTGGGAAAACATTGTGTTACAGCAGCGACATGCTGCTGTAACACAAAGAGAGCAAAGAACAAAAGACTAAATACAAAAGACGACAAAGGAGACAAGCATGCAAAATTGCAATAGTTGTTTGCAAAGGTAAAGTTAAGAACATGACTAATATAAATGAATATGGATATAAGATGTGCAGTAAAATATGAATATGAATATAAGATTAAAAAATATATAAAAAATATATTCTACAGGGACTATAGGGCTCATTGTTTTTAGAGTTCACCTTTTACAGAGGTGAGAAGTTGTACAGTTTTAATGCTGTGGGCAGGAAAGATTTCCTATATCTGTCCTTGCAGCAGTGGAATTGAAACAGTCTGTTGGAGAAAGTGCCCCGCTGTCTGTCCACAAGGTAGTGGAGAGGGTGCTCGTGATTGTCCATGATGGATAACAGTTTGTTCAGTACTCTCCTCTCCCCCACCACTTCAAAAGAGTCCGGTTTGCAGCCAATGACGGAGCCAGCCTTCTTAATCAGTCGTTGATTGGTGTCACCATCTAATGCTGCTCCCCCAGCAGACCACGGCAAAGTCCCTTGTCGATGTGGATGCCCAAGTGCTTGTAATCCTCCACTGTGCCAACATCCTCTCCCAGAATACAAAGGGACCCCTTCTTCAGACGTGATAAAACAACTTGTTTTATCACGTCTGAAGGTCCCGTTAAATTCAATTGTATTGCAATTGGCTGCAACGCTGTTTACCCCTGAGATAAGTGTTTTGTGGACTCAAACACTTGAGTAGATAGAGTGAATTTAAATTGTTCTGTAAACTATCCCTTTAAAAAGGTTCAGTGTGTAAGATTTTGTGACATCTAGTGCTGAAGTTGCATTTTGCAGCTGAATAGCCCTCACCTCACCCTCCCCTTCCAAACATGAAAGAGAACCTGTGGTAGCCTTCAGTTGTCATAAAAACTCAAAAAGGTGTTCAGTTTGTCCAGTTTGGACTACTGTAAAAAACATGGCATCACAACCTTAGAAGTGACCCGTTCCCGATGTAAATTTAAAGTATTTAAATGTAAATGTCTCATTCTAATGGTCTGTATGGTCTGTATTTATATAGCACTTTTGGAGTCCTGATTACCACTCAAAGCGCTTTACAGTGCAGTTTGTACATTCCGCCATACATTCATACAATGCATCTATGTGCAGCACTCTTCTCTATGAGAAGGGGCAATTTGGGATTCAGTATCTTGCCCAAGGACACGGCATTCAGAATGGGGAAGACTGGGATCAAACCGCCACATTCTGTTTAGAGAAAGACTGCTTTAACCCTTGAGCCACAGCTACCCCCTTTATTCTAGATTAAAGAAGACAGTTTGTATAATTTAGATAATTACACACTTGTGAAAACATCACTAGGATTATTTAATTTCTGCCAATAGATCCCTTTCACCTAAATCTTTCAAACTGAACCTTTTATACCAGGCCTGAACAGGGTCTTCATCATCATATGATGCCTGAAAGAGACCTCATTTAAGATAGATGTGACTGGCCCAACCAGTTTCAGGATGGATGGAAACCTTCTGTAAATTGGAGGGAGGGGCCGATCCATCTCTGAGAGTGAATTTACATGTGCTTTCTGATTGGTCTGGTTTACACACTACAGCACCTATCTCTCCCTTCAGAAGCCCCACAGTTTGTAATTGTAATGGATGACACTGCTACCTATAGGTTCCCTCATCAGGGAACTGCCAGGACTCATAAGTTTGCACAAGAACATTTCTTTATTTTTGTCTTTTCAGACACACACACTGTTCCTCCATGGTCCTTTGGTCATCTTTAGCCTCGTGGTCCAGGAGAATCTCTGTGTTTATGTAAGGCCCAACAGCCCTGCACACTACTGCTGATAAAGGGAAGGAAGTGATAAGTCAATGCAGAACACAAACTCTCTCTCCTGCAGCCAATGCCATCCAAACCCCACTACCACAGTAATAAAATCATTAACAGTAATAGGTGAAGAAGCTAACAAAGAATCCCAGTTGAATTTCAGAGAAATAAAGGTCTGCATGATTAGAAAACTTGTTTGTTTACCTTTTACTGTGTTCATGAATTGTCCATATGAGTTGTCCATATGAACTATCCCCTCTTGTGCTATTCACAAACACTGAATCTTCTGAAAGTTCAGAGTTTACAAGTTGTGATGTAAAAAGTTTTTTTGCGTGATGTTTTACATTTGAATGTGTTTAAATGGGAACTACTGGTAAAGTGAAGCTTTATTGGGGGCACTGACAAATAGGCTGGGAATTGATTAGGACTGGGCAACTGGTCAGCAGGTGTAAGAAAGAGCTGGGGAGCAGACAGATAAGGCAGGGGGCTGAGTGAAGCTGGAGACCGGTGGAGATGAACTCCTTATGGAGAGGTGGCAGTCAGAAAGCCAAGCAGACAAACATGCAAATTGAGGTGAGCCTGAAGCTCAAGGAAATGAAGCTTATCCTGAGGAAATGACATCAGGATAAATCGGAGCAAACATTTCAAAGCAGCCGGGAGCTCTTGGAAACAAACTGGCTGAAGCAATGATCTGTTATATAGTGGGTGAAGAACTGAAGTAGATGCAATGCAGGGCTTGTTAGTTGAGATATGGCTGGTAGACAGAGGCGAATAAGACACAGGGGGGAAAGAGAAAAAAAACACTAGAAGTAATCTACTTATCCCTCGTGTTGTTCCTGGGTCAGATTGACCCATGATTGTGGGTGTGTCTCCTGGGGGGTCATTTAGACCCCCAGAGAGGGCTCTGTGGGGTCATTTAGACCCACACCTGATTCCAATTGTAATCTAGGGGGGGTACATTAGACCCTCGAAAAAGCCGGTGCATCATTCTCCATGTGCCCCCCTCCCGGACCATGGCACGATGTCACGTCAGGAGCGTTTCACCAGAGAACAGGTTCTCCAACAGCTATTCTCCCAGCAACCATCCTCTGAACCAGAAGACGACGCGAAAGAGCAAGAACGAGAAGCAGACAGACAAGGAGATGGAGAAGCAGACCGAGAAGCAGATAGAAAAGCAGACCGAGAAGAAGACAGAGAGGACAGAGACGGTGATGAAGACGGAGACGGCGGTGACTACGAAGACGGCGACGATGAAGATTACGACCCAGTGGGTGAGGCTTCTGCAGATTCATCATCCTTTGAAGAAGAAGAAGGACACCACCAGACTCGTAGAAAGAGAGACCTTCCCGTCAAGAAACGGGGAAATAACATGGTCCTCAAGGGCATATGGCCGAGAAGAGGGCCGCTGCTCCTCCTCCTCCTCCTATTCCTCCTCCTCTGCTGCAGCTCAAAGCAGGGTCCCCCCCCAGGGCCCCACGTTCCACGCGACGAGCCACACCGGTGACCTAGCCTCGACGTTCCACCTGTTCATCACGCCAACGGTAAAGAGCATCATCCTGGAGATGACGAATCGGGAGGGTCGTCGAAAATATGGCAAAGAATGGAAAGGGATGGATGAGACCGACCTGCACGCCTACATAGGGCTGCTGATCTTAACGGGCATGTAGAGGTCCCGGGGCGAGGCCGCCGCCAGCCTGTGGGATGCCGAGAGTGGCCGGGCGATGTTTCGTGCCACGATGCCCCTAAAACTCTTCCACACATACTCCAGATTGCTGCGCTTTGACGACCGCGAGACGAGCCACGGACAAATTGGCAGCCATGCGAGAGGTCTGGGACGCGTGGGTGGCGCGGCAACCCAGACTGGATGCCGGGCAAGCGGAACAAGCGGAGGGTGTTCCTAGAGCAGCTGGGAAAGGCTCTCGTGACTCCGTTCATCACACAAAGGGAGCGCATCCCCCGCACCGAAGCGTCTGCCGTGGTTGTGAAGACTGTAAAAGCCGCCGCCGCCGCACAGAGGGCTCTTGACCACGACGACTACGACTTTCTACCCGAGAGTCCGGCCTCCTCCATAGCCCTAGCAGCAGCCCCGCTCATGGCGAGTAAGAGGAAGAGGAGTCAGATATGCCCCAGGAAGAAGGACTGTAAAACTCACACCGCGTGCTGCGGGTGTAACAAATACATCTGCTCACTTGTCTATTGCCTTACGTATGCATCATAATATGGGGTGGGCTATGTGAGGGGGGACAACAGCCGGGGGAAGCAGGGACAACACAAGGGTTAAAGGGATAGTTCACAAAAAAAATTAAAAATTGTATTCACTCATCATCTACTCCCCACAAGGGGTGGGTGAAGTGTTTGAGTCTGTAAAACACTTCTGGAGTTTCAGGGGTAAACTTTGTTGGAGCAGAATCCAATACAATTGAAGTCAATGGTGAGTCCTTCTTCAGGCGTAATAAAACAAAAACATAACATGCCTCCATACTGCTTGTGTGGTGTCATCCAAGTGTCCGCAAGCCCAGACATTCATATTTGAATAAAAAATGAGGTCATTTACACCGTGTTTTAAGCCTAAAAGTCCACCAGAAGTGGCTAAGCTAGCGGACGTTAGCATTTCCGATCGTCTGAATGCACCTTGTCGGAAGATATCAGCGGACAGAGTTAATCTGTCACTTCATGCCTCTGGCTGCTGCACCCAGCTGCTCCTCCTCTGGCCTGAATAATACAGAGGTAGGAATCTGTTCTTTACTAACAAGACCTGGTAAACTGAACTGAAGAATCCTCTTGGATGAGAGATGAAACGTTTCACTAAATCACATGATGTAGCCTCTTTAATGGGCTTTAGTTTGACACACTGTCTGCACTAACTCTGAGGCCCCACTGTTGGGGAAACGTTTGCAATTAATAGTCAATAAAAACATATGGACCTAGACCATATGTTTTTAGTATTCTTGTGACAGGAAGTGCCTGACACATCTGGAAACAGAGAGAGATCATATTATGTTTTATGAAACGCCTCTTTGTATAAGTTCTGGCTTTTGTGAACTTGCGGCCAGTTCCACTTTGAGCACCCGTGCTTGTTGTGTAACCTCTGCAGAGCTTACTATTAAAAAGACTCAAAGGCAACTCCAGTCTGAGAATTTCATTATTTCAAATCTCAAGATGAATTTCCATCACACACTACCGCCTTTGTCCACAAAAGGTGCCAAAACCTTGAGAGAACTTCAATTTGGTGACTACTCACTGTGGATTTATCATGATGAGGGACACTTACAGTCATTTGATCCATGGTTAATATAAAAGTTTAAATGTGTCAGGTTTTGATAACCGGTGTTTCATAAATGTACATAAACACAATCTCTGTGTGAACTCAACCTGCAGACATGTGGAATGAAATTCAAATATGTAACAGAAATGCTATGTGATGTGTCCTTTGGTTAGATTAACCTGTTTGTATGGTGACCTGAGCTGCTACCTCTTGAAGCAGGGATGATGTGTGCTTGGATTTCAGATGCTGGTAAGTACAAACAGTGCCTGCAAATGTGTGGACAGGAATACAGAGGGAATATGTCTGCACTGGGTCAGGGAGGCTTAGTGGTGAGAGTCTCCTTTTCAGCTGAAGGACTTCTCCATCACCCAGTATCTGCTGTGTTGAGGATCCATGAACATGATCCTGAATCCTAATTAGCTTCAGGATGATCTTAAAGCCAAAATTAATCATACTTTCTAATGAAATAAATTTTAAGAATAAACCACAACATTAATTTCACTTCAAAAATCTGAGCTTGACATATTTATACAATAGTGTTGAGGCATTTTAAACAGATCTTTTTCCCTATTATACAAGACCAGGTAAAGAAGAGTCCAGGGGGTCCAGCGTCAAGAATGTAAATATGCTGTCCTCTGCTGATGGAGCTATTGTAATGCAGATGGAGCGCATAGTATGTGCCATCATCCTGTACTAGACAGACCAGTGTGATTTTAGTCACATTTATGGGAAGCCGTTTTAACAGGTAGGTATGACTATCCTGACTAAACATTACAGATATCTGCCTGATTACATTTTGACTAGTGATATTTCTATTTTGGATATCCATGACATCATTGTGACTATTTAAAATGACAGTAAGAGATATCTGTAACTCAGTTTTGACTAACAGCTCCTGCCAATTGTTCTAAAAATTACAGACACCTTGAATTAGATTCAAAAATAATTTCAAGACATAAATAACTTGATATCTACATTTAAATTATGAATATCTATAATTCCAGTTTGAGATATGTTCAAACTTAATTATGAAAAGTTCAAACTTATTTTAAGATATCTAAAAAGGGACAATTTTCAATTGAAGGGGAAATAGAGATTAACTTGAATTATGAGTGGTCAGAACTAAATTGTAAATATCTAAAACTGGAATTAGTTTGGTCTTTATATAGGGCTTTACTAGACTTGAGGCGCTTTACAGTAGGGTTTATTGCCATTCACATTCATTCAGTACATCTATCCGCAGCACTTTGTTTTCTATGAGGAGCAATCAGTATCCTGCTCTATACTATTTTATATGTCTGCTTGAAGGTCCTTCTATTCAAGATGATCCTGACCCAGCTACAGTAACAACACATCCAGAACCATCATCCAGTTCAGAAGTGTGTCCTACTACTGCTGGTAAGGGAAAATTAATACTAACTGTGTTATGTGTGACATTGCAGATATACAGTATGTCAGTATATGGTAAAAGTTTTCTGGTTATTATATATTATCTCAAATGTCTGCTTGAAAGTCCTTTCTACTCAAGTTGATCCTGAAACAGCTACATCGACAACCCAACCAGAAACATCATCCAATTCACAAGTGCGTCGTACTACTGCTAGTAGTTTCAAAGTTAACACTGTGCATTAGTCTATTAATATAGTATCTTATATGTCTGCATGAAGGTCGTTCTACTCAGGTTGAGCCTCATCCCACAGAAGCTCCAGTTGAAGCTCGCCAAGCTCCACCTCCTGACCCAGCTGACTGGCTTTCTGTCTCATCAGACACAGCAAGTACTGATTTTGTGAGCAGAGGTCCACCACAGTTAAAATCTGACTAAACTTTCCCCAAAAGATTAGATGGCTGAGCATGCTTTAGAAGAAGGTAAATAGTAGCATTTGGCTACCTGGAAGAATTTAGAGTTGCATCTCAGAAAGGGGGAGACTTTAGACAAGCACGAAATGTCATTACTGGAGGTTGAGAAGATGCGTTGGAGGGATGTTCTTACTTATTTAGTGGCTATCATCCAGTCTCTTGCACAGAGAAACCTTGCTTTAAGTAGGTTGTACCAGCCAGACAATGGTCATTTTTGGAAAGAGGTGGAACTTCTTTTGATTTTGATCCTGTGATACAGCAACATATTGCAAGAGTGCAAAGAGCAGTTGGATATCATCCAATGTGGAGGTGAGGGGGCTGGGAGAGCACCCTCACCTGCACCACGGAGGTTCAATCAGCACAGGTGAGAGCTGTTAGCTGATTGGTCCTCCCCTGAAGGTCTACTTCCACATTAAGGGAAAACTGTTCAGAATTAACTAATTGCAACAATGAGTGGCAGAGTAATGGAAGAAATTGTGACAATCATTTGTATAGCTATTTTCAGTGACATGCCAGAGATTACAGGAACATTTCATTGGTTTTCTTGTGACAGATGAAAGCACTGGTGAAAGTTTGGCAAACCTTATAGTCAAACAGATAAATGAATACAGTCTCCTATTTGGTGACTGCAGAGGTCAGGCTTATGATAATGGAGCAAACATGCGTGGGAAACAGGGGAACAGGCCAGACTCTTATTAGTGAATCCCTGGGTATTTTTTGTGCCATATGGGGCACATACTCTTAACTTAGTTGGATCTGATGCAGCCAAAGTCTCCTCAGATGCACTTACTGAGGTAAGTTACTTTGGATACCTCTAAAAGATCTATGGGCTCTTCTCAGCAATTATTCAGAGATGGGCAACCCTGAAGAAACATGTTCAGATTAGTGTGAAGGCCTGGGCAGAAAATAGGTGGGAGAGCAGAATAAAAAGTGTAGAGGCTCTAGCTATCAGGCTGCAGGGGTTAGGAAGGCACTCTTGGAGGTGAGGGATAAGGCCACTGATGGAAACATTAGGATTGAAGCTCAGTTGTGTGGTATGACATTCTTGCAAACATCCAGCATGTCAGCAAACTTATGCAGTCATCTGAAATGCAGTTAGATGTAGCTGTTGATCTTCTCTGGGGACCCAGAGATTCCTTGCTGACTACAGAGTCACTGGTTTTGCAGCAGCTCAAGCAACAGCTAAATAAATCTTTGATGGGATGAATGTGGATGCCACACTAAAGCAGAAGAGGCCGAGATGCACCAAACAGCAGTTTGCCTATGAAACATGTGATGAGCCTTTCACAGATGCATTAAAGAGGTAAGAGGTGGCATTCTTTAACACTGTTGTAGATGTGGCCAAAACGTCTATTGAGGAAAGGTTTATCTGTCTGTCTGAGGTGAAAGACAGTTCAGTGTGCTGATCAACTTTACCAATCTGACACATGATGAACTGTCAACTCAGTGTGAGATGCTTAGTGCTGCTCTAACAACAAACAATGATCCTGACATCAGTGGTAGGGAGCTAGCCCTTTCTGCTAAGAAGTCACGTAGAGTCAAAATCTACTGATACTATATGCTGTGCAATGCAACGAAATATATACCATGAGCGGTAATGGTACATACACTGTGAGCTATACTGGGAAATGCTGTCTGTGAACTACACTGAGAAATATACTGTGGGCTATACTGTGAAATATGCTTTCTGTGAGCTATAATGGGCACTATATTTTGAGCTACACTGAACTATAAAAAAATATAAATATATTTTTAAAGTTAAAGTTATGTCATTGTTGCCCATCTGACCCTTAATTTGTTTAATTATTTGTTAGTCTGCTATTAAGTTGAATGTGGAAAAGGCATGTGTTGGTCCATAATAATTACAATAATAATACACCACCAGAGTTGTTTGGAATTCAGAAGTCGACTCTCAGGACAGATTTAGAAAAATATATCACAAACAATCAATTCGGTTTATCAATATATATTCAATTGAATTATTCAATCAAGTTAACAATCAAATAAGTATGATGGATAAACAGACAAAGAACTAATTTTGACCCCAAATATCCAATAATCAATGCAAACAAAGTCATTTCCAAATAAGAACAATTAACTGTCCATTAAATAAACATATGAAAGAAGCTTCCATTAAGATTTCATGATAGTTCGAGTTCAGATCAAGTGTGGGATTGTGTGTGGAGGGAGAGTGTTCAGGAAAAAAATTGTTTGTATATAATATGCCATTCAGTTCATCATTCGATTAGTAAAGAAGGATGTGTGTGTGTGTGTGAGTGTGTGTGTGTGTGTGTTGGAGGGGGGAGTTAGGGTCCAATGAAAAGGTAAAGTGAGGGAAATGTGTGTTATTTATGGTGGTCCTTTAATCTCCAGGTAGAGGGAAGATGAGGGGTGAATTTTCTAGAGGCAAAGGGAACTTGGTGAAGCCAGGAGAGTTTCAACAGGGAGACTTAGCTTGTTTGGTTCATCCAGGACAGAGGGAATCACGTTCCAATCCGAGCAGGTTAGATGGTTCTTTAAAATCCACTTCAGGCTCCAGGGATCAGCCGGTTCTTGGATCAACTTTCCAGAAACTAGTTTATCTTTTTTGTGATCTCCTTCCTACAGTTACTCTCACTCGCATGCTTCCACTCCATGCTGCCTTTGTTTGATTTTCCCTCTCCCTCCTGGTTCACAGGTGTGTCCAACTTATCATCTCCCTTGCCCCTCCTTTTCCTGTTGAGGAGTAAAGGGCCATTCTGTCCTTTTAGTTTTCTCCTTTCTGCTACAACCTATGCAACCTGATTGGGCTGCAGGTACCGCCTTATGCTACCAGTAGTGACAAGGACACTAAGCAGAACACAAAACTAGAGAAGAATCAGTCAGGAAGGATAAGGAGAGAGCAAATATTTGTGGTCACCAGAATGCAAAACTATTCCCCTTTTGGGGGTTGTCTTGCTTTTGCCTCTCCATTGCATATGTTGTCACTTCCATTTGCACAAAAGCAGGTGGAATTGATTCACAATCACTTGTGCTTCCTAAATGGACAGATTGAAGTTTAACTCATTATGTGTTATATTGTGGCGATTAACCCTTGTGTTGTCCCTGCTTCCCCCGGCTGTTGGCCCCCCTCACATAGCCCACCCCATATTAGGATGCACACGTAGGGCAATAGACAAGTGAGCAGCCCTTGCAGATGTATGGTGGATGCGCTCCCTTCGTGCGATGAACGGAGTCACGAGAGCCTTTCCCAGCTGCTCAAGGAACACCCTCCCCTCTTGTTCCGCTTGCCCGACATCCAGTCTGGGTTGATCTCTCTCCATATCGCGAAGGCGTTGTAGGAAGAGACGTTGATAATGTTGTGAAAGATGACCAGGGGCCAGCACGCAGTCATCCTCCTGCAGCTGTACGTTACGATCACCTTGTCTAGGTTGTCCACGCCACCTTTGTTGCGGTTGTAGTCCAGGACGATGACCGGTTTCCCGTCCTTGCGGCCGCTGACATCTGCCTTGGTGTGCCGTGTGCTCAGGAGCACCACGTTCCTGTTTTTCTTTGGGATGTAGGACACCAGAGTGGTGGTGGGCGTGAATGCAAACTTGGATGAGAACACCTCTCTTTCCACCGTGAGCAGCCCGGTCGGGAGCTCGGGCTTGTTCTTCCAAACTGTGCCGACCACGGTGAGCTTCCTCTCCAGGAGCTGCTGCGCGAGTTCGTAGGAGGTGAAGTAATTGTCGCACGTGACATTACGACCGTGCAGTCCCTCCGTTACATCGAGCACTACCCGCAACCCCTGGTTCCGTTCTGGGTGTCCGCCACTCGGCTTTCCGGTGTACACTTGCATCTTCCAAGCGTCGCTGGATTTCGCATCGCAGGACACCCATGACTTGATCCTGTATTTCGCCGGCTTGCTGGGCATGTACTGACGGAACTGACACTGGCCTACGGAGAAAAACAGGAGGAGAAGAGATGAGAAGAGATGAGATGAGGTAAAGGACTAGCAGCCGCTAGTAGAGGTCCGGTAGCCGCGCCACCCACGTGTCCCAGACCTCTTGCATGGCCGCCAATTTGTCCGTGGCTCGTCTCGTGCGTCTCGTCTCGCGGCCGTCAAAGCGCAGCAGTCTGGAGTACGTGTGGAAGAGTTTTAGGGGCATCGTGGCACGAAATATCGCCCGGCCACTCTCTGCGTCCTACGGGCTGGCGGCGGCCTCGCCCCGGGATCTGTACACGCCCACTAAGATCAGCAGCCCTTTGTAGGCACGCAGGTCAGTCTCATCCATCCCCTCCCGATTCGTCATCTCCAGGATGATGCTCTTTACCGTCGGCGTGATGAACAGGTGGAACGTCGAGGCTAGGTCACCGGTCAATCTCCAGGCGCATTGTAATTTGCATTCTGCTAAAGCAGGGGTCGGCAACCCGTGGCTCCTTAGCCCTCTGCAGTGGCTTCCTATATTTTTCGTGAACGATGAACTGAACAAATCAGATTTCATATGATGAACATTTACGTTCATTCCTTAAATCATCATCGCATTAGGCCATCATGTGAAATACCAGAAGCGAGAGTAAATGTGTGTGTGTGCTCCCAGACAGCGTACACACACACAGGCCCCGGGGGTCGTTAATGTGAAGCAGCCGATCAGTGACTTTGTTGAAGAACAGTGGAAACAGTGAAAACACAGAGTTGCTCTGGTCACAGCTGCTCAGTGATCAGCTGCATCATGATCAGAGCAAAAGCTCCAGTTGGTTTGTACCGAGCTGGAGTTTCTGTGTCCTCCTCCACTCTGACCTGCTCTAACTTTGACTAATAAACACTCATCACTGGTTATCAGGACCTGATCAGAACATGAAGTAACATGAAGTGTTTGTTTGATTCGCTCCAGAGTTTATGAGTCTGCATTTAAACATCATGAAAAATCAATATTTGTGCTCAGTGCAACACAAGACGAGACACTCACAGTCCGCGACACGCAGACATGATCCGACACCACAGATTCATAATTAAACACATGATCGTAAGTTTGTCACCTAAATCATCAAAATAAAAACTTAATTTTATGATTAGAAAAAATGAACGATAAACGTGAACTATTGGCTGTCTCAGGGTTGACCCCTGCTGCTTCCACTTCCAAGATTCACAATCAGCAATTAAATTACCGGACTTGCAGCAAATAAACACAATTTGTCTGTCTTCGGGTTTGAGGGAACGCTGTTACGCACCTGAGTTTCAGATCTCTGTGAAGACTCGTGGTTAAAGGAATCACGTTTATTAAAAACAGTTTTATGTACGAGCATAAACTCGTCAGCAAGAGTGGCAGCCTGCTGTAGGGTGGAAACTTTCTGCTCATTCAGATGAATAGTGGTACGCTCTGGTTAACAGTTTTTAAACTCCTCTAACAACATTAAGTCACGCATTGAGGACAGATCGTCAGCCTTGCATGCTGCACACCACCGGTCAAAAAGAATCCCTTTATCTCTGGCAAAGTCAACATACAATGCCTATAAAAAGTATTCACCCCCCTTGGATGTTTCATCCATTTGTTACTTTTATACATGAAATCATGGTCAATATAAGTTGGCTCTTTTGACAAGAATTTGCAAAAAAAGCTTCTTTCATGCCAAAGTGAAAACTGATTTTTACAAACTAATGTCAATTAATTAAAAATATATAGTGTAAAATAAGTGCATAAATATTCACCCCCCTTTAAAGTGACTGACCTAATTCAACAGAGGTCCAGCTAGTTGATGCCAGCAGTGTCACAATTAGTGAAATGGAGATCACCTGAGTGCAGATGTGTGTCAAGTGATACAAGTATTCAAAACACCTGTGTCTGGGAGGTCCAGTCTCTGGTTCATCAGTATTCCTGCTACAATTGCAACATGAAGACAAAAGAACACTCCAAGCAACTCAGAGAAAAGATCATTGAAAAGTATAAGTCAGGAGATGGCTACAAAAAGATTTCCAACTCACTGGACATCCCACAGAGTTCAGTTAAATCCATCATTAAGAAATGGAAGGAGTATGGCACTTGTTTAAATCTGCCTAGAGCTGGCCGTCCTCACAAACTGAGTGACCTGTGTGTTGAAAAAAGCTCATATGAAATCTTGCCTAGAATTCGCCCAAAGGCATGTGGGAGACTCCAAGGTCAATTGGAAGAAGGTTCTTTGGTCTGATGAGACAAAAATTTAGCTTTTTGGCCATCAGACTAGATGCTGTGTTTGGCGAACACCAAATGGCCCGAGTATCGCAGAAAGTGAGCTGCACCTGCTGCTCAATATTGGTCAGGGGCATCTCTTCCACTGGCCCACCACTTGTTTTATTTACCGGTTTTATTATGAGCTATTTTTTCTTTTGTTCTTTTGTTCTTCTTCTTATGTCCTGCTATCTTCTCTTAATTTCATTGGTTGTTTTTTTTTTTTACCCACAGCAATTACTTTCTTGCAGATACTCTCCCATATCATGTTTCTTTGAGTCAAGGTTGTAGTCATGAAGTGAACATTGGGGGGGGACCAAAATCTAAATTGTGTTTTCTTATTTAAAACAATGTTTAATACTGTATTGTAAGTATAATGTGTGCATCATAATATTAACTTGTAAATGTATACTATACTTATTAATACTTATTATTAATACTTAACTATATTTATTTATTTTTTATATTTTTAAAACTACAATCACATAAGTATATAAAATTATACAAAATATACATAAATATCTTTAAATTAGCATGTATACATTAGACTTAGATACCACTTGCTGGCCAAGCATACAGCTGATCCAGAGAGCCCTCCTCCCCCTCACCAAAGGCAGACCACGTGGATAGTTTGCAACGGAGATGCATGGACAACTCCACAAGCAACAAACTTTCAACAGCGATAGCTAAATGGGTGGCTACAGCTTGCAGGCCGATGAACATTATCAATATGCCCATCTGTTGTTTATTGTTGGGCTTGAGTTTATGCTTTCACCATATGTTTTGAGCATGCAGTACATTTGAGGGTATTCTGGAGAATATTCTAGGAAGGGGAAGGAAAAAGAGAGGAAATGGAAAGAATCGAAAATTGAAACTGATCCTGGTGCCTGTCAAAAGTTATAGGATGCAGTTTTTATTGTATTCATTTGAGTAATATGACCAAAAAGACACTTTGCTGGAGTATGGCATAAGACCCAAAGGTCGCTGGATCAATTCCCGTCAGCAACATGTGTCTATTTACCTAAACTGTTACCTAGTATTATGAATCTTTCAAATGTCACTTAGTTACTTCATATTTGATACAAATTGGACAGTGACTCATTTAGAATAACCACAGAGCCAAATGGTCAAACATTCTGTTTGTAATGCTTATGTAGCCGGAGGCACGCTCCCTCCCTGCTGCTGCGTGGCTGCTGTGCCTGCTTTCATGGCGCGCTGGTTGCTAGGCGACGTCATGCGCCCCCATATTTAAGGAGGCAGCCGTGCATATCTCTCCCACCTTCCGTTTCCGCTCGTCTCTTGTGGCGGAGTCTTTGGTTTGACGTGGATGAAGTTGTCTCGTTGCCGTGGCGGAGTTCTCGTTTGGTGCAACAGCCAGCGCACCACT
The DNA here is from genome assembly GCA_026259375.1 of Verasper variegatus. Lineage (NCBI taxonomy): Eukaryota > Metazoa > Chordata > Actinopteri > Pleuronectiformes > Pleuronectidae > Verasper > Verasper variegatus. Next base: position 255,437 of record CM048048.1, read on the forward strand.
CGGACATCCCCTATACACAGGTTATGTGTACTACTTGTTGTAGTGTGGCTGACCGCTGGCATGGGATTGCTCTGCCAGGGACCTTCGGGGCAGGTTTGCTTGGTAGGTAGCGTGGTCTGCCTATCTCTCTGGCCTATTTAATCCCAGCTGGTGATTGTTGTGCTACAGCTTGATTCAGCTAAGGCCGTGGAGACTCTGACCCTCAGGTTCTGCGTGTGGCTGTGCTTTAGCTTGACAAGGTGGTAAGTATGGTCTCATTACTCTTGAAATTGTCCAATTGTCATTTTATTTACTAAATCTGTTTATCCGCCTTCTAGAGGCCCTGGTCCTGTGTGTGTGTGTGTGTGTGTGTGTGTGTGTGTGTGTGTGTGTGTGTGTGTGTGTGTGTGTGTGTGTGTGTGTGTGTGTGTCCACATGTAAATTCACTACATCCGAATTTGTATTTGAATCTGCGTGTGTGTGTGGTCCTTCACCTTTCTGTGAAAATAAATCCTTAAAGAGTTGTCTGTGCTATGATGAGCTCTAAACCCTGACTGAAATTCTTCATAAACATTACTTACCTGAAGAAACTCCCATAGCTGATTGGCTACAACCTTCTCAAGGATTTTAGACAGGAAAGGGAGATTCGATATTGGTCTGTTGTTGGCTTAAACCTCCGGGTCCAGGGTGTTTTTTTTGAGAAGGGGTTTGATTACAGCTAGCTTAAAGGACTGTGGTACATATCCTCACGCTAATGATAGATTGATTGTGTTCAGTAAAGTACTATTATCAGAACTTTCTTTAACTAACTCTGTAGGAATGGGATCTATGATAGAAGAATAAGAGAATATGGGTATCCAGTTTTAAATGATGCTGACAATCATAAGCGAAGAGAGGAAAAAGAGGAAGAGAAACTATGATGAGGTAAAGGAAGATTTATTACAGGAAGAGGAAGATGCTACTGATTTTTTTTAAACAAGCCATTTACAAAGACAGAGCTTTTTGAAAGAAAATTATAAATGAAAGGTAACATTATGTAGAAAGTAAAGGATATTTATCCAATTACCAGAGTAGCTTTGGACAGGTAGAAATACAATAAATCCAACTGTATGTTTAGAACATGAAAGGCGCAAATAAACAAAGTGTTGTGGCTGTTTTCTTTGATGTAGAGAAGGCATAGGAGAAACGTATTATTAATAAGAATAGGCAAATTAGTAGTGATGGCGAGATGAAACTTCATGCAGCATTGATGCTTTCCATCCAATTGGTTCACTCATGGGCCGAAGCTTCATGGTGCTTCATTTGCTCTACTATGCCATCAAGTGGACAATAAATGTAAAACAGGCTTTGGTGTGTGAAGCATTACAGGTAGAAATGGGAAAATTGCTTCTTGATACGAGAAGGAGTCAGCATGCATTAAATTACTGGGCTAATTTACATGGACGAAGTAAAGAACATGCAACAGAGGAAACTTTAAAACCTTGTTGGGAAAAGGAGAGGAGAGAGACAAAAAGCTTTGGATGGACAGTAGCACAAAGAGCAACAGAACTAAACATAACAGAATTAAACTTCAGTCCAACAGCACCATTACCAGCAACAGCACTGTGGATACTTCCTGATGCTAATTTAGATTTCACACTATTAAAAAAGGGTAGAGGGTCTATTTTCAATTTGCATACAATACAGGCACATATTGAAAGTTACTACAGTTATATCCAGTTTTTTACAGATGCATCAAATAATGTATTCAATAATGTGGGAATAACAATTATAATTCCAGAATTTCATATTAAAATAAGGAAAAAGATTAGTGAGGAGTATTGGTATAGGCAGGAAAAATAATTGCAATAATGTTAGACTACATTGGATAGAGGACACACGACCATAAAGAGCAATTATTTGTTCAGATTCAAGTTCATCATTAGCCAGCATACAGAACAGTCATTCAGAAAGCATACTGGACATTTTGATTGAAATACAACAACAGTTATACAGAATTCAAATGATGGGCCTGGCAGTAATTTTTTTATTGATACAGGCACATGTTGGTGTTAAAGGAACTAAAATTGGAGATAAACTTGCAAAGGAGGCAGTGGAAAAAAGCTGCACTGATGTGGCAGTCAGCCTCAGTAAAGCATAGACTAAGAGCATCATTAAACAGGTTGTAGGAAAGGTGGTAGAAACAATGGGAGGAAGACAGGAGACAAGTGTACGATGGCACCGAGGAAGGCTGCCGTGTCTCAAGCTCCCCCACAGCTCTGCTCTTTTTTCTCTTTTTTCAGTTTTTTATTTTGCATTGTGCACAAAGCGAGCCCTATCATAAGTTATGATAGAGAACAACTTCTGCTCATCGGGTTGACGGTGAAAAACACCTTTTTTCACCAGCAAACAAAGGAGAATACCCATGGCGCTGTTTACCTGTCGCACCTGGAGCACGAAGGCGACAAAGGAAATGAGGGTCACGGGCCAGCGTCCTAGTCCGGCTGAGGAAACGTGAGAACCGGCCTCCACTACCAAGTATTCTTCTGGCTAATGTTCAGTCTCTGGATAACAAGCTGGACGAATTTGGGAGCAGGATGGCTTTTCAATGGGACATTAAGTTTTGTAACGTGATGGTTTTCACAGAGACTTGGCTCGATCCCGGACTTCGCCATTGTTCCCGAGGACCGGAAAATAAACTCGGGGAAGAGCAAGGGAGGAGGTGTCTGCTGCATGGTGGACAATCTGTGGAAATTATTTCTTCGGGCTGTTCTCCGGACCTGGAGCACCTCATGATCAGATGCCGACCTTATTACATCCCGAGGGAGTTTACATCGGTCGTTATAACAGCGGTGTACATTCCGCCACATGCCGACACTAATCAGGCACTGGACGAGCTGCATGCGGTTATCGACAGGACAGAAACATCACGGCCCGAGGCTGCGTTTATTGTGGCCGGTGATTTTAACAACACATCAGTGTGCATTGGACTTCTGGGGTTTCATACTACTGGACTGCTTGGATTTAGGCAAAGTATATTATTTATTAAGCTTCTCTGCTAGATTACTATTGTATCTGCTGTCTTAGGTTAACTAGATTGATAGTTTGTACTGTTTGGTCTTACCTTGAATTGTATGAGCTAGGATTTTGTTTCTTGATTTTGTTTATAGTTTCACTCAAGTGAGTGAGAGTTAAAAGGGAACCAGCTAAGGTTAAAGTGATTGATTTTTATTCCAATTCTGTTAAGGACTAAGTTATATTTTACTTTCTACCTTTTGAGGTAAATAGACTTTGTCCATAATCAGTTTTTGGCAAATTAGGAGATTTTGTTAAAGTCATCTGATCACTGATTAAAGTGACAAGTTTCTCTTGAGCTCTGCTGAGTTTCTATTGCTGGGCCATTACCACCTGGTGCCTGATTGACTCATGAGCAGGGGGTGTGGCCAGCATAGTTGTAGCCAACCATCATCAACTCTGGTTTAAAAAGCAGGAATTGTTTGAAGCGTCTGCTTCAGCGTCTGCGTAGACTCATCGTATGAAGACTCGGAGGATAAAGACAAAGGAGTCTTTCGTGGGGAGGCTAAGGGGGAGGCTGAGTATAAAGCTACTGTTTCCTATTATTTCAATATGTGTATACTTTCAGTGTGCATTACTACTCGTAGATACTATAGGCCTTGTACTCGTTCACACCAATACCGTAACCTTTGCTCTCATCTATCCCACCCGTTCCACACATACCCAACATCTTGTCACAGGGGGCCTGCTGCAAGACAGACTTCATCTCTGGCTTTGCTACACAGCAATCGCTTGACTTCCTTGCTCTCACTGAGACTTGGATCACACCGGACAACACATCCACCCCAGCTGCTCTCTCCTCTGCCTTCTCTTTCACCCATACACCCAGACCCACTGGTAGGGGTGATGGTAGCAAATGGAGTTTTTCTCTGTACCCGCTTCCACTTTTTACCCCAAGGTCTTTTGAATTTCATGCTGTGACAGTTACTCATCCGGTACAATTAACTATTGTTGTTCTCTACCGTCCACCAGGTTCTTTGGGAGATTTCTTGGAGGAATTAGACGTCCTCCTGTCAAACTTCCCAGAAAATGGCCCTCCACTTATCCTTCTGGGTGACTTTAACATCCAGACAGAGAAGTCATCTTACTCTCTTCTTTTGCTCTCTCACTCAGTCCTTCTCCTCCTACTCACAAAGCCAGTAACCACCTTGACTATATTTTCACCAGAAACTGTTCAACATCTAACCTCACTGTAACCCCACTTCATGTCTCTGACCACTTCTTTCTCTTACTCTCTCCCACTATCTCAAACTGGCAACCCTACTACACCAACAGACTCTGTACCTGTCCGTCGCAACATTCGTTCCCTCTCTCCCGCCTCTCTAGCCTCCTCTTTATCTGCCCTCCCTTCCACTGACTCTTTCTCACTCATGCATCCTAACTCTGCCACAGACATTCTCCTGTCTACTTTGTCCTCCTCTCTTGACTCTCTCTGTCCTCTTACATCATGACAGGTCCGCAAGTCCTCCCCAGCTCCGTGGTTGTCTGACTTGGTGCGTGCCGTCAGAGCCACTATGCGAGCGGCAGAAAGGAAATGGCGGAAATCTAAATACCTGGACGACCTGCTCACTTATCAGTCTCTTCTCTCTTCTTTCTCTGCCTCTATTTCCACAGCCAAAAGCACTTTTTACCAAACTACAATTCAATCCTCATTTTCTAACCCCAAAAAACTCTTCTCCATCTTTTCCAACCTCCTTGACCCCCCCACTCCTCCGTCCTCCCTCCTACCAAGCCACTTTGTCAACTTCTTTACAAAAAAGATAGATTTTCTAATCCTCCTTCTATAACTACATTTCCATCAACTTCATCTTCTTCCCATTCTCTCTCCTCTTTCACCCCCCTGTCTCCCAATGAAGTTCTTACCTTGGTAACCTCCACCCGCCTGACCACCTGCCCCCTTGACCCCATCCCATCTCACATTCTTCAGTCTATCGCTCCTGACCTTCTTCCTTTTCTCACCCATCTTATCAACACTTCCCTGCCAACTGGCTGTTTCCCTAACTCTCTGAAGGAGGCAAGAGTAAATCCGCTCCTGAAGAAACCCACCCTCGACCCGTCTGAAGTAAATAACTACAGACCTGTCTCTCTTCTTCCCTTTGTTTCAAAAACTCTTGAGCGTGCTGTCTTTCATCAACTTTCCTCCTATCTTAACCACAATAACCTTCTTGACCCTCACCAGTCTGGTTTCAAGGCAGGCCACTCAACTGAGACTGCCCTCCTTGCTGTCTCTGAGCAACTTCACACTCCTAGAGCAGCCTCTCTCTCCTCTGTCCTTATCTTTCTAGACCACTCTGCTGCATTTGACACAGTGAACCACCAGATCCTTATCTCCACCCTTCAGGACCTGGGTGTCTCAGGCTCAGCTCTCTCCCTGCTCTCATCCTACCTCAATGGCCGCACTTATCGGGTAACTTGGAGAGGATCTGTGTCTGAACCTTGTCCTCTCACTACTGGGGTCCCTCAAGTTTCCGTCCTGGGTCCCCTCCTCTTCTCTCTGTACACCAAGTCTCTCGGCTCTGTCATTCACTCACATGGCTTCTCCTACCATAGCTATGCTGATGACACCCAACTAATCCTCTCTTTTCCCCAATCTGAAACACAGGTAGCAGCACGAATCTCTGCCTGTCTGACGGACATCTCTCAGTGGATGTCTGCACGTCACCTGAAAATTAACCTTGACAAGACTGAACTACTTTTCCTTCCAGGGAAAGACTCTCCTACCCACGACCTGACTATTAACTTTGACAACTCTGTGTTAACCCCCACCCAGACTGCTAGGAACCTGGGTGTGACACTCGACAGCCAACTCTCCCTTACTGCCAACATTACTGCAACAACACGTTCCTGTAGATTCATGCTGTACAACAGGGGTCACCAACCTTTTTGAAACTGGGAGCTACTTCAAGGGCACTGAGTAATGCAAAGGGCTACCACTTTGATAATACACTTCTGAAATAACAAAGTTACACAGTGTACCTTTTAATTTTATATTTTTATTAATGATATTCTATGTGAAGACACTGAACATTAATGATCCATCACAATAATTATTCAGAATGATTAAACAAGGTAGGAAACAGATACATTTCAATATGCAATATCCAATTGTTTCATTTTCAAATGATCACTTCCACAACATTTTGCAGGAAATCTTTTTCAATTTTTACTAGCCACTAACAGTTTTTATCAAATCATAAACTCTGAACCATGTTTGTACAAATTATCAATTATGTAAGATTTAACAAAAATCAACTCCTTTTAAAATAAATCTTATCACATTTGTACTAATAGGGGTCACCAACCCTGCTCCTGGAGAGCTCCTGTCCTGCATGTTTTAAGTTTCTCCCCACTGTAACACACCTGATTCTCATAATTAACTCGCTTTAAAGCTCGTGACAAGCTTCAGCTGCTTGATGACGAGCCAATAATGAAAATCAGGTGTGTTAGAGTGGGGAGAAACCTAAAACATGCAGGACAGGAGCTCTCCAGGAGCAGGGTTGGTGACCCCTGAGTGAAGACACTGAACATTAATGTTAGTGGGAAGCCTGGCATTGCATGCTCTTCACCAGTGTACTGTAATCTGGGATGTAAGTTGACACTGCAACTCTGAGTGACTCTTGCAGATGTGCATCAGTGAGGCGGGTTCTGTGTTTGTTCTTAATGAAGTTCATGTCAGAAAAGGCTGATTCACACAGATAGGTTGAACCAAACAGGCTGGCAACCTTCATGGCTGCTGTGCATACACCACTGTACTTTTCAGTGTCTGCAAGGCACCAAAAGTTTGATGCGGCCTGGTTGGCTTTGAGGTGGAGGTCATTTTGCAATGTTACAATTTCAATCTCCACCTGTCCAACATCCAAGTTGAACGTTGCACTTAGTTTCTCAGCAATGCATGTTGTATCCACTTGCATGAAAGGATTGGAAATGAATGACACACATGGCTCAAGCTGATCAAAGTCACAAAACCTGTTCTCAAACTCTTGCCCAAGTCTGTTTATGACTTGAGAGTACTTTTCTGCAGCTTTGTCAAAAGTCTCAGATGCAGAAGCATTGTCTTTCAGCACTGACTGCACAGAAGGAAAGTGCAGCACCTTTTTCCTCTGTAAATGCATGGAGAAAATGCTCATCTTGGCTTTAAATGCATTGACAGAACTTATGTCAGCAACAGTCTTACCTTTGCCCTGCAGCTCACAGTTCAAAAGGTTTAGTTTCCCAGCGATGTCGGTTAAAAATGCAAGGTCAAGTATCCACTCAGTGTCCTCCAGCAGAGAGGTGTCTTCACCTTTGGACTGCATGAACTCTCTGATTTCACCCAAAAGCGACAAAAAACGTTGCAAAATTCGTCCCCTGCTCAGCCATCGGATTTCTGTGTGCAGTAACAGGTCACCATATTCAGCTGACAGCTCCTCCAATAGCACCTTGAATGTCCGGTGCTGTTTCGCTTTGGAGCGGATGCCGTTTATGATCTTCACGACGGGAGTCATCACATGCTCAAAGCCGGTCACTTTTGCACATAACGCCTGCTGGTGAATGATGCAGTGGTAATGCAGAAATGGTGGGAAGTCTGTGTCACCTTTACAGTGTGCGATGAATCCTGCATGCCGGCCGGTCATAGCAGGAGCTCCGTCTGTAGTCACCGATACCAGCATTTGCAGTGGTACTTTTTTCTCCGCAAAGAAACTCTTTACCGCGTTATAAATGTCAACTCCCCTCGTAGTTGTCTTCAGGGGCAGTAGTGTCAGGAGTTCTTCTTTAGTGGAGAAATCATCAAATACCATCCGAATAAAGATCATTAGCTGTGCAGTACTGCTGTTGTCCACAGACTCGTCGCACTGGATGCTAAACCAGCTGCACCTTGCCAGATCCCGGTCCAGTTGCTCTGTCAAGTTCCCAGACATAGCAGACACTCTTCTAGCCATCGTGCTCGCCCCCAGCTGGACATCGGAGAGAGTGGAGAGGATATCAGTTCCATTCTTCTCATCTTTAAGCACAGTGTTCGCAATAATCATCATTGCTTCTTTGAGAACCTCCCCGTCTGAGAACGCCTTCTTCTTCTTTATCAAAAAATGTGTAGCTCTAAATGAGGCTTCGGTTGCTTTTTGAGAGTTTTTCACCGGCCTCGTAAAAAAAGACTGCTGTTTGCCCAAAGCTGCCTTTAACTCGCGGGCTTTTTCCGTCCGTAGTGCGCTGCCTGGTGGGTAGTTAGCATGGTAGCTTTTGTGACATGTACTGAAGTGTCTCTCCACGTTGTGCCGCTTAGTCGTCGCCACAGTCGCACCGCAAATGAGACACACATTTTTCGTTCACGTTAGTAAAAAAGAACTCTTCCTCCCATTCACTGTTAAAATGACAAGTTTTCTTCCTTTTTTCTGCCATGTTTTTGTGGGTAGAAAACGCGTTCGTCTCCTCATCTCAGCGCTCACAAGCTCATCTCAGCAAAGCTGGTTTGTTACGCGCACTAGACTGACCTCCGACCCATACTACGTCAGAGTTCGTATATTAAACTTTTTTTATGATATACATTTTTTTTTACGTTTTTACGTATTCGTTTTTAAATTTACATCACTGTAAATGTAACTCAAAAAGAATAGCAACACAATTAAATAAAATTTTAGTCTAATATAGAGCTAATTCGTGATTGGTGCTATTTTTAGAACTGGCCTATGGGCGACTGATGTGGTCGCTGCGGGCGACCTGGTGCCCGCGGGCACCGGGTTGGTGACCCCTGCTGTACAACATCAGGAGAATACGCCACCTTCTCACTCAGAAGGCGGTGCAGGTTCTGGTCCAGGCCCTGGTCATCTCACGCCTAGACTATTGTAACTCCCTCCTGGCAGGTCTACCTGCTAGTGCCATCCGACCTCTGCAGCTCATTCAGAATGCAGCAGCTCGAATGGTCTTTAACCTACCGAAATTCACTCACACTACTCCGGTCCTCCACTCCCTTCTCTGGTTACTGGTGGCTGCCCGCATCCATTTGAAAACATTAGTACTTGCGTACCATGCTGCGAACGGATCAGGTCCAGTCTACATCCAGGACATGGTCAAACGTTACACCCCAGCCCGTTCACTCCGCTCTGCCTCGGGCCAATCGGCTTGTTGCTCCGTCACTGCGAGCTAAACACTCATCTAAATCATGACTGTTTGCTGTCCTGGCTCCTAAATGGTGGAATGAGCTCCCCATTGACATCCAGACATCAGATAGTTTACACATCTTCCGCCGCAAACTAAAAACACACCTCTTCCGACTATACCTTGAATAATATTTTTAAACTAACAATTTAGTAGCACTTCAATGGCACTTACTTATAGCACTTTGTAGTTTTGCTTTTTTGAAGAAATTGTACTTTCTTGATTCTTGTTGTTCTGGGTTTGTACCCTCATAGTTGAATGCACTTATTGTAAGTTGCTTTGGATAAATGCGTCAGCTAAATGAAAAATGTAAATGTAAACACCAAGATGAGGAAAGTCCTGCCAAGATACCATCAACACATCAGTTGTCCTACATGTGGAGCGAACACACTCGACCATGTTTACACTCCCTTCCGTGATGCGTATAAGGCCTTCCCTCGCCCCCCATTTGGCAAATCGGATCACGTCTCAGTTCTGCTGCTGCCTGCCTATAGGCAGAAACTCAAACATGACAGACCGGTGACTCGGACCATTCAGCGGTGAACCAACCAACCAATCAGACTCAGCTCTACGGGACTGCTTCAGCACGACGGAGTGGTGCATGTTCCAGGATGACATCAACACGGACACGGTCATCTGCTACATCAGCAAATGCATCGATGACGTCGTACCCAGGATTACTGTACGAACATTCCCAAACCAGAAGCCCTGGATTAATGGTGACGTCCATGCAAAACTCAAAGCACGGATTGATGCCTACATCTCAGGTGATCTGGAGGAGTACAGGAAGTCCAGATACGCGCTCCGGAGTGCTATTAGCAGTGCCAAGAGACTCTACAGGGACAAAGTAGAGTCCCACTACAAGGGCTCTAACACAAGGAACATGTGGGCTGGACTCAAAACCATCTCTGACTACAAAGCAAAGACCAGCAGTGCTGATGTAGTATCTGCATCTCTCCCAGAGGATCTGAACACCTTTTATGCACGCTTTGAGAGCAACTCCCCGGGTGTGGAGATCCAAGAGGCCCAGGAGGACCACTGCCCCCCTGTAATATCCAGGGCAGACGTGTGGAGATCTTTTAACCGGATCAAAACACCCAAGGCACCTGGACCTGATGGCATTCCTGGCCGAGCTCTCAAGGTGTGTGCAGATCAGCTGGCAGATTTGTTCACAGACATTTTCAACCTGTCACTGCTCCAGTCTGTAGTCCCCGCATATTTCAAGGAGACCATCATTGTCCCTGTTCCCAAAAAAACAAAAACCCTCTGCCTGAACGACTACTGCCCAGTAGCACTCACCTCCACCATCATGAAGTGTTTTGAGCGGCTAGTCAAACCCTTCATCACCTCCTCCCTCCCTGACTCTCTGGACCCTCTTCTATTTGCCTACAGGCCAAATAGGTCGACTGCAGATGCCATCTCCCTCACCCTTCACACTGCCCTCTCCCACCTGGACCAGAGGGACACATATGTGAGAATGCTGTTCATTGACTACAGTTCAGCATTCAACACCATCGTTCCCCTGAAGCTTGTCACCAAGCTCAGAGACTTTGGGCTCAACATCGCCCTCCGTGATTGGATTCTGAACTTCCTGACGGTCAGACCACAGGCACTGCGGATAGGCAGCACCATATCCTCCACCCTGACTCTAAACACCGGTGCCCCCCAGGGCTGCGTGCTCAGTCTTCTCCTGTACTCCCTGTTCACGCATGAGTGCGTGGCCACCCACAGCTCCAACACCATTGTTAAGTTTGCTGATGACACGACTGTCATAGGCCTGATCACCGGCGACGATGAGAAGGCCTACAAGGAGGTCAGAGCCCTGACATCTTGGTGCCAGGACAACAACCTCCATCTCAACGTCGGCAAAACGAAGGAGCTGATAGTGGACTACAGGAAGAGACAAGGAGTAGAACATGCCCCCCTCTCCATCAACGGGACTACAGTGGAGTGAGTCAGCAGCTTCAGGTTCCTTGGGGTCCACATCAGTGATGACCTGACCTGGTCTCACCACACAGACTCCATCAGGAAGACGGCCAGACAGTGGCTCTTATTCCTCCGCAGGCTGCGGAGGCTCAACATTGATGCCAGGATTCTCTGCAATTTCCACAGGTGCACCATAGAGAGTATCCTGACTGGCTGCATCACCGCCTGGTATGGCAGCTGCACCGCCCTGGACCGCAAGGCTTTACAGAGGGTGGCGAAGTCTGCCCAACACATCACCAGGACGGAGCTACCATCCATGGAGGACCTCTACACCCAGCAGTGTAGGAAGAAGACCAACCGGATCATCAAAGACCCCTATCACCCCAGCCATAAACTGTTTTGCCTGCTGCCATCTGACCAACGGTACCGCAGCATTCGGGCCCGCACCACCAGGCTCAGAGACAGTTTCATCCCCCAGGCCATAAGACTTTTAAACTCCTCCAAACCAGCATATTTGCACTATTGCTTTAGGTGTGTGTGTGTGTGTGTGTGTGTGTGTGTGTGTGTGTGTGTGTGTGTGTGTGTGTGTGTGTGTGTGTGTGTGTGTGTGTGTGTGTGTGTGTGTGTGTGTGTGTGTGTGTGTGTGTGTGTGTGTGTGTGTGTGTGTGTGTGTGTGTGTGTGTGTGTGTGTTATTTTCTATTTTAAACATAAGATATTCTATTTTATTCATTATTTTTTTGCTTGTAAATATTCGGATCATTGCAATAAGAGAGCCTGTGACCCAAGCATTTCATTGCCAGCGACTGCTTAATGTAATTGTTGTGCATTTGACATTAAACTCTTGAATCTTGGAAAGGACTATGGTTTTACCAAATTCAAAGGAAAGTAGGAGAAATTAGATAGGCAGGAAGAAACAGGATAAAAGAAACAATATCAAGACTGAGATTTGGACACACAGCACTAAACAGTACTTACGAAAATAGGAAAACAAGATACAGGAAAATGTGACTATTGTGGACAAGAGGAAACAGTTAATCATGTCATAGTACACTGTCCAAAATATGAGCAAGAAGAATGCAGCTAATTGAAAACCTTGGTAAGATTAAGAATTAAAATTTTGATTTAAGAGATATCCTACAAAACAACTCGAAAAGAAAGTGTTATCGAATACTATTTGATTATCTTAGAAAATATAGATAATTAAGATAATATATATATATTTTTTTCCCTCAATATTATAGATAATGACATCCTGGTCCTAACTCCATACCAGCTATTGGTGGTAATGTCCCAAATCGCTGTTTGCCAACCGCCAATAAACCCCCCCCCCAAAAGATATTTTATTCATGCCTCTGACGCAAGACCAGACCGAGATAAAAAAAAAGTGGTGGCAGTAAAACCTTGAATACATTTATTACAATATCAATAGCAATCACATATGATTTTTCATTGCCCGGTCTCTTAGGAAGAACAACAGGCAAGATTTACTGTGATATTATCAAGCTCATAAGAGACACGGATTTGGCTAAAAGGATATCGTTTTTTTCTGCAGAATCCCATGCACACTCCAGTCCAGTTGATGGCGGTAATGCGACGTTTAAACTGGTTTGTCAAACGCCAATATACACTGAAGAAGAGGAGTAGGAAGTAGTTGGTGCGACATGCTTCTTCCCTACTTAGCCCGTGCTGCTTCTGCGTTAAACGTCATCCATAAGCCTGGTGGGCTCACATCCCGGACATCCTCGCTCTTGGCCCTTAGGAATGAGGAGAACGACGTTGTCTTGAGCTGAACACGTAACTTCCACTGTAAGTGTAGTTGCCTGTCTGTGCTCTGCATTAGTATGGTTAATTTATAAAGGTAAGACTTATTTAATTGTATGTCTCACTGTTGCGGTGCAGCCAGCTAGCAGCTAACAAGCTAACACCAGCCGTCAGAAGCCAAAGTTGGCAGCAGTTCACACTGTACCCTTAGCAATAGCCGTCTGCCAGTCAGTGTCTAAACCAGGTGCTCTGTCTGCTTTAATGAGATAACGTCTCATCGCCTCCACAGAGAACCTGACCCTTCTTGTCCTTCACAAAAACTGACCAAAGTCAACTAGCCTAAAATAGACGCCTGTGTGAAGTTAGCACGATTTAAAATGTAAACTTCCGGTTGAACCTTCTATAATAAGTGGGGGAAATGTTCAGGCTCATTGCTTTCCACAGGGTAATTTTATTATTATATTATTACATTAGCAGTGGAATAAGTATAATTAAAATGTTGAGCATTAATGAAGCTTTGCCACCCTTTTGTTTTGCTGGAGATGTTGCATATATGACTCTGCAGTCTTAACATAAGGTATGTTTGTGACCTTTGTCCTATAATCCATGTCATCAGTGATTTAAAAATGAGAACGTTACAACTAATGCATAAAGGAATTTAGATCAATAGTGTTCCTGTGTTGTGGGAAACTTGCCTGTATAATGTGAGAAATTTGATCAGTGGATTCGCTGTCATGTGATACACAAGTTGTCTATGTACACATGTACAACTCCTGAAGGGAGCAAATGTATATCTCTAGTAGTATGTACCGAGAAATATCATACACACTATAACTTGCTGGACTAGATACTAGAGTATTTATAATGTTCAGATCACACACACTGGACGATTTGGCCAGAACGTCAGATCACACACACCATTTGTAGAAAACAACATGAAATTTCTCAGAAACCTTTTACTCCTCATTCATTCTTTTAATGGTGGTTGGCAAACTATTTTTAGGAGCATTACTGCCACGTTCTGAGCTGGAATGTGAAACACTCTAATGATTAAATGTTACGTCAGTTTTTAGAATATAGGACAAGATGGTCAAATCAATTGTACGTTTGAAGGTCTTCTGCTAAATTTAAGTTACCGTGACCTTCAGGTTGGAGGACGACCACTCTACCCCTCAGCCACAGCAGCCCATTTAACAGGAGGCCAGTGTAGTGAAGCTAATACAGGAGAAATGTGGTCTATTTTCCTGTTACTTGTCAGGACACGGGCTGCAGCATTTTGGACAAGCTGCAGGGTCTTTAACGACTTACTGCTGGAGCTTGATAATAAGGGATTACAATAATCGAGTCTGGATGTAACAAAGGCGTGGACACATTTTTCTGCATCTTTTTGAGAAAGGACATGATTTTTGAAATGTTAATGTAAGTGAGAATTAAAGAACAAATCCGGATCGAAGTTCACTCCCAAGTTCCTGACTGTTTCATTGGAAGCAAGGGCAATGTTGTCTAGCGCAGCTATATCATTAGATAATGTATCTCTAAGGTGTTTAGGGCCATGTATTAGAACCTCTGTTTTATCTGAGTTCAATAAGAGAAAATTGCTGGTCATCGAGGTTTTTATGTCCTCGAGACATCTTGGAGTTTAGTTAATTGATTACATTGTTAAGGTTTTATTGACAAGTATAACTGTGTGTCATCCGCTTAGCAGTGGAAATTTACAGAGTGTCCTGTATAATGTTTCCTAGTGGAAGCAATGGGAATAAAATTGGGCCGAGCTACAGAACCCTGTGGTACACCGCAGTTAACTTTGGTGTGCACAGATGACTCATCATTAATTTGCACAAATTGGAATCAATCTAAAAAATAGGATTTAAACCAGTTTAGGGCGGTTCCTTTAATGCCAATTAACTGTTCTAGTCTCTGTAATAAAATTTGATGGTCAATAGTGTTGAATGCTGCACTAAGGTCTAACAGAACGAGGACAGACACAAATCCCTGATCTGAAGCTATTAGAAGGTCAGGCCTTTTGCCAAGGCTGTCCCTGTGCTGTGATTAGCTCTAAACCCTGACTGAAAGTGTTCATATACATTACTCTACTGGAGAAACTCACACAGCTGATTGTCGTCAACCTTTTCAAGGATTTTAGACAGGAAGGGGAGGTTGGATATCGGTCTGCAGTTGGCTAAAACCTCCGGGTCCAGGGTGGGTTTTTTGAGAAGGGGTTTGATTACAGGTGAGAGCTGCTTCATTTTCTTCAAAGCACAATGTTTTTCAGTATTTACCTATTGATAAGGTAATCAGAAGAAAAGTAAATTTTGTGTACTTGAATCTTTTTGAATTGTTTAATTTATTTTGAGTTTGTGGATAAAAGCTGCTACTCAAGACACTGAATTTGTTCCATAGTGCAGTGTTGGTTGTCATAGATTCAGTGAGTGAGTATTCTCAGCTAAAGCTACATAATTTGAGTCTTTTTGAAACTACTTCTCAGTAGTAGACTTATTATAAGTCGCTTTGGATAAAAGCTTCAGCTAAATGTAATGTAGTTTGACTTTTTTTATTTCATGTTTGTGCATGAAAGCACTGTTGTTTAAAAAAGGCTGAAGTTACTGAATTGTTATTTATGTTGGATTACCTTGTGTCCTTAAGATGCACTTTTTGGTTTTTAATTCAAATGCAGCTAATTGAGTGTAAAAGGGAATATTTCCCTCTCTAGCATCGCCACCTGCTGGTTGTTTTGGTTTATCAAGATGCACCATCTTTTCATTAAATAAATTTGACAGGTTGAACATTTTCCTCGATTTGGGTCGTAGCTTGTCATTAAGGGGTGATGTTGGGTCCCGAAGCTAGACCAGTTGAGAACCACTGGTTTAAAGTACTATGGTACATATCCTGATGATAATGAGAGATTGATTGTGTTCAGTACCATACTATCAATTAGGGGCAGCATTTCTTTAAGTAATTTTGTAGGAATGAGATATAAGATACAAGTTGTGGGTTTAGAACATGAGATTATTTTGGTCAGCTGATCAAGGGTGATCAGAGAGAAGCTGTCTAAATAATTGGTAAGATTCTCAGCTGTTTCTGAGATTTCTGTTCTTGATAGGGTATTAGTGTCAACTGAGGGCAGGAGATGGTTGATTTATTATTTAATAGTTAAGATTTTATCATTAAAGAAAATCCTAAAGATATTGCTATTCAGGGATCCAGGAATACTGGGTTTGGTGGAGCTGTGAATCTCTGTCAGCCTGGCTACAGTTCTGAAGAGAAACCTGGGGTTGTTTTTATTTGCTTCTATTAATGTGGAGTAGTAGGCAGCTTCTTGTATGCTTTAACACTATTTTTCCAATGTTAACATGCTAACTTCAGCTTCAACTGAATATGTGAACATGTGCACCACTTGCTTTTCAGATTACTAAAACATTACAAACTTTACCTCAGATGATGGAAGCTGTTAGCAGCTAGTTCTCATTGCAGTTCAGTGTGGTCACTACTCGAGTTGAAGGTCAGAGGTCAGGCTGGCTCAGCCTGGCTCCAAATCACCAAGATGGCGCTGATCAAATTCAAAGCTCTCCGCTTCAAAACGGCAGTTCACAAACCAATGGGTGACGTCATGCTTGGTTGCCACCTGGTTGGTAGTGAGAACATAAATTGAGTAGGTAGAAAACATTGTTACACACGCACATGGAAGAAAGCAATTTAAAGTGATATACCTGATTTTGCTGCAACTGTTTTGCCTTCTCTACCCTCAGGAAGACAGCATGGCACTGGCTATGGTCTAGCTGTGGTTGAGTCTGGAACCTTGGGTCAAGCGCTGTGCACTCCAGCAGATAGTTGTATGCATCCCTGCTGTATCTTCCTGAAATATTTTTCTGAGGATTCGCTCTTCGTGTTGGCCACAGTGGTGGAATCGCCATTGTTTGGTGTCATGCTCTGTTTAATCATGCTCTTCAGTGGCACAATGAGGGACACTGTGGGGCTCTTCTCCTCACATAAGACTGGTGGCTGCCTTCTTAGGATTCAGCAGCTTCACATTGTCTTCGGTATCTCTGATATCGCAGCTGTCCAGTGTATAAATGATTCAGGCATTTTGTCTTATCTCTGCTCAGGTAATGATCCAGCATATCCAAGGTGCTGTTCCATTGCATGATAATGTTCATGATTAACTTGTGTGATGACAGTTGTAGCAACTTCTATTTTTTTTTCTATTTAGCCTTTATATTCCTTTCGGAACATAGGCCATTGATGAATTGTTTCCACCCTCGTCTGTCTTGAGCCATCCTCTCCAGCTGTTTCCACGTCAGCCCCTTCTTCTTGAATTCCTGCTCTGTGCTCCTTCTCCAGGTGTTTTTGGGTCATCCTCTACCCCGTTTGCCTTGTGGGTTCCATGTCAGTGCCTGTTTTGTTATTGCTGTTGTGTTTCTTCGTAGTGTGTCCAATCCAGCTCCATTTTCTCCTTATCAGCTATATATCTACTGTTTCTTGTTTTGTGCATTCCCACAGGTTGATGTTGCTAATTGTGTTTGGCCAGAAGACTCCAAGGATGCGTCTTAGGCAGTGGTTTATGAAGGTTTGCAGTTTGTTTGTGATGTTAGTGGTGGTTCTCCAGGTTTCGAAGCCATAGAGCAGCACGGTTTTAACAATGGAGTTGAAGATTTGAAGCTTCGTCTTGACATTTCTGCCTCACGTGCAGCCACATCCATATTATGCACATTTTCAGTCACAATATCGATGCCATGGTTTGGCCTTAAGCTGTCAGTCAGCTGCTTGTAAAAGTTTGGCTATGTTTGCCCCTGTGTGGGACTCAAAATGGGTCAGTCTGCAGTACAATTTACCATTTACAGTCACTGTTGATTGTGTGGGCTGTAATTGTCATATAGCTCAGTGTAAGCCTTGTAATCTTCGTTTATTGTTTCCACTGGATTCCCAAAATACTGCAGAGTCTAAGTCAGTGTTGTAAATATTGTGATTTTATTTGTGTGTTCAGCTACAAGCGGCATCTATTTCACTTCTGTCCATCCTGGAAGAGGGATCCCTAACATGTGGCTCTGTCTGAGGTTTCTATGTTATTTTCCCCTGTTAATAGTTTATTTTTATTTATTTTTAAAGGGGTTTTGGGGTAGTTTTCTCCCTCATTTTAAACTCATTTTGCAGTGAGGTCGTACGGTGACCAGAATGCCACCCAGTTATTATTTTGACAGAAGAGATTGCAGGTATTTGTGATCCGTTTCACTGACTGTGCTTGTACATTTCTAGAAAGAGAAATATGAAAGGTGCTGATTTAAAAATGAATCAGATTCAAGAAATAAAGATTAATTGAAAGTTAAAATATTTGTTAGTTGCCACACTAGACTAAAATATAATCATTAGGTCACTGCCTGTATTTGGAGTTTATACTGTATTTAAAGACAGTGTTTTTTTTGGTCTGACCCCACAGTCTGGGTGAACATCACAGCAGCAGAAAGGAGGAGGAGGAGAAGAGAGGGAAAGATCATGCAGCGTATTCTGACTCCTGGGACACTGTTGCGTATGGCAGCAGTGCGCCCACTGCTGGTTGACATCACCCTTCCTAAGCCAGCAGTAGCACTGTGTTGCTGTGCTCTCCGTCTGATACCAATGCCATCTGCAGGCCAACACTGGCTCTCAACCTCAGCCTCCAGCAGGGAGGCACATCAGCCGAAACACCAGCCACCACAGGAGCAGCTTCAGACCCAAGAGGTTCAGAGAGGGGAGGCTGGTCCTGATGCTGCAGAGGTGGATCCACTGCAGGATAAGTCCATCGGCCTGTTCCAGAGGTTTAAGAGGACCTTCAAACAATATGGGAAGGTGATGATCCCTGTACATCTAGTGACGTCCTCGGTCTGGTTTGGAACCTTCTATTACGCTGCTATGAAGTGAGTTTACTTTTGTTCTTAGTTTCTGGCTTTGTGTTTGACAGGATTTTATTTGTAGGGTTTTGTTTGTAGGCCCCCCAGTTGCAGGATAATATAATAATATTGTTAAGAACACAGTATAGCATTAGTCAGAAGTATAAGTCCTGGTCAAAGTAATTGCCATCTCTGAATTTCAAGAAAATAATTAATTTGAAAAATGAACAAACTTTGTCTAACCACTATATTTTAATAAAATGTCTAAGGTTACTGAACAAAAAAAACTCATAATAATAATAATAGAAACCACTTAGAGTGAACATGTTTGTTCCGGGCCAAAACTAAAAGCAATGATTACTATATCCGTATTGTGTAGCCTCTGTATGATAGTCCTGGAACTTAAGGGAAAAGTAATGCTGATATTTAAGTATGTGCGCGTTCACACTTAACATTAACACACACACCGACTAAGCTGACATCTCTGACCCGACACAGTTCAAATGTTGATTTGTTTGAAATGACGCCACAATATGAATACTGATCACCACATAATGATCATAGCTTTTCTTAAATAAGTAAAAATCTTCCTCATATCTGTGCATATATTCATAATTAAGCTTGTCTCTTGCGCTGACACACACATCACATGCCCACTCACACATGAAAATTGTCATGGGACACGTGTAAACTCAGACTGGGTAAAAACAACAGACTTTGTTAAATTGGCAGTGCGCAGCTCGAATGATTGACGGAGACAGGAGCAGTGAATTACTGACAGAGCTGGTAAAAACTGTAAAAAACAAAATCACTCTCTGACCCACTACAATTTAAACGTTTATTTGTTTGAAATGATTATATCAACACTGATCACCACATAATGCTACTTTTCTTGAATGAGTAAAATCTTTCTTCATATCTGTGTGCATTAATTCATTAATTCACCTCGTCCTGACTCCGCTTGCTCTCCTTTCTCTCTCACACAACAGTGTCATCGGATAGAAATTGCTCGCCCCTACTGGGCGATATGACTTCAATATATTTATATCTATTTAATCAATATCAAGATTATTTGAAACTCCTACCTCGATTACAATTAATGAATGATTATATATATATTTTGAATTTATTTTTTACATTGCGCTGAAAGCTCTGAAAAGGTCTGCATTGGAAATAAGTACAAAATGATAACTTTGCATCTCAACAAATTGATTATTTAAAAGAATGCCATGTTCAAACATTTTATGCAACACTGCTGATTAAGAACAAGAGAAAGGCTTGCACTGGGCACCTACAATACTTCAGCAAGCTGTGTGCTCATAGTGTTGTAACAGCTCTCCTGCTGTTGCAGCCCCCACCTGCCTGCCAGACCTTCCGCCATGTTTTTACAACACATAAAAAATGCTGCGCCTGCATCTTGGAGACTTGCTGACTTTGGTTGATGGACAGTATCAAGACTATATGTTGCTTGTTTTCCCATTAACATTTTTTAATTAGTAGGGCCTACTATCAAATTTATTTAACATTTAATTTGCCCCACCTTATAGTTTCATGTTGGCACCCCCCTCCACAGTACCCACATAAGCATATATGCAAAGAACTGTGCTGGAAATAATCACACACTTCTGCACTGACTCTGAATGAGTCCACACTATGGTGAAAATGCTTGCTATTAATAGTCAATAAAAACATTCCAGCTGGTCTTCTCCATGCTAACTTGTTCTGCTCATCTGCTCGCACCATCGCAAGGTAAATAGTGTCACAAAACCTGACTCGTTAGGGTTAGAACACCAACTGGTCTGTATTCTTACACAGTGATGCCTTTTGGCCTCCGGAATGCGCCAGCTACTTTTCAGCAACTCATGAACCGTGATTTGTGGTTTACTCAGACACAGGTGAATATCACCTAGAATGTTTGTGCTTTTCACCCATTTGGCTTAGACAAGGCTCACTGTTACGGTAACCTCGCTAAGTGTGAGTTTGCAAGGTCAACTGTGACCTAGCTCAGCCTAGTGGTTGGGCAAGGCCTACTGCATCAATGCAAAATTACAGGGTTTAGAGCAGTTTAATCTTGACAACCTAAAAAGAGCTAATGCACTTTCTCTGCCTCGTTGGCTATATTTCAGCGGTTTTGGCCCCGCTTGCTGAAGGGAAAGGCAAAATTTCTCTGGTCCCTCAGTTGCCAGCAATCCTTCAAACAGGTGAAAACACTTCTTTGCTTCACTCCTGTTCGCGTTGCTCCACGTTTTGAAAGACTATTTAAGCTTTATGTGGATGTCATGATCCAGCATCATCGATTCATAACTATTTTAGAATATAGGACCAGATTGTGAACATCCCATATGGTTGTCAGTTTTGTTGTGAGGAGGGACAGAGAAGAGCAGGGACACAGAGACACACTTTCCCGCAGACATAAGTTCCGTCCCGCTGATTATGACGCAGCACAGAGTTTTAACTTCACTGTTGCAGAAGTGATGCCCCGTTTATCCAGGTACATAATATGAATTCATCAGATTTTTATAAAGATCAGTTCAAAGTGTGATGATTAAAAAACATCAGAGGAGCAGAGTCACTTGTTGACCACTGGAGTAATGTGCCTCAGTGCAGTGGTGCTGATTTAAGATGAGATAAAAACTTTACTGATCCACACACCGGGAACATTCTGTTATTACAGCATTAGGCAGGTCAGAATGAGGTAGACATGGGAATAAAGAAATAGAAAAAAAGATTTGTCTCCGTTTTGATGTAAAACAGGCCACATCAAACACGTACGATTTAGGCAGGCAGGCAGGTCCCGGGGCTATAGTATAACTATATATAAAACGTTATAAGCTGTGTTATCAAATATGTTTTGCGGCTCCTGACAAATTGTATTTGGAGGAAGAGGGGGCAAAATGGCTCTTTGGATAGTAATGGTTGTCTACCCCTGGCCTAGTGTGTACCCTGGCTTGCTTCCCCCACTTCTGTTCCCTCTCCCTCCGCCTAAACATTGGCTTTTCCAGTCTGACTGCCATAAATATTGAATCCATCCCGACCACAGACATTGACAATAGTTTATAGAAAAAGCAATTTTTCTCCCCTATTGTCTCAATTGCTGTTGTAGGACATAAAGACTCTTAAAATAAGACTGTTTCATAATATCTTTCTTCCCTTTACATTTTGTTTCCCCTCAGAGGTGTGAATGTTGTGCCATTCCTGGAGATAATGGGTCTACCGGAGACATTAGTGGGCCTTTTGAAAAACTCTTCGAGTGGCTACGCTCTGACTGCATATGCCATGTACAAGGTAATTTGATAAGCTTATTGTCAGGTTTTCTTAAATGTTCCCAATGCTGATTTGCATGTGTCTCTCATTAGGGCTGCACGATACATCGAAAAATTATCGTCATCGCGATATCAACATGCACAATATCAACACATGCGATATACATATCGCAAAAGAGCTTGAACTGCGATAAATGGAAAATTAAAAAACAAGTATTTATTTTGTTATTCATTTATGAATCTGATACCAAAAAACAATTTTCGTAGATTGGATTTTTTGCTTGGATCAAAAATTAGAAATGACAAAACGGATCACGGGCCAAACTTTAATTTGTGGGATCCGGAAGTCAGTGTCATCTTGCGTTGCACAAGATAAACTTGCAACAAATTTGCATTGTTTGAATCACTCTCGAATTGGTCTCAACACCATGGCCGCACTGGAACCATACGCTTAAAGAGTTGTTGGAAACTGTCAAGACGCATGCAGAGATTTCCACGACGCTGCAGCAGATGGGTATCCAGCGATGCTCTGAAATGCAGCAGCGCTGGGTGGGTGGTGGAAGAAAAAGTAGGTTGGGTGTGTTATTGGCACGCTAGATGAGTTATCCAATGCTGATATTCTCCCCATGCACCTTGTAATGCCTAAAGGGCTAAAGTGGCCCAGGAGCTATGGCTACATTGCTGTCATTAGTGATTTAGAGACTGAGATGTATCTTTTCAAGGTACTACATTCAAATTTAAAAATCTGTGGTTTTACTTTCATCCTATTTTCTTTTATATTGTAAATGCAAGTGAGGCAAGGGTTTCACCACAACATAACTTCCAGATCAAACAAATCATACAAATTAACTATCAAAATCAAGTTTGGCCCGTCTAATATCGTGCAGCCCTTTCTTCCATCTTTAGCATAGATTTAATAAAGCAGATGCAGTATAGTCATTTTATGAGGGATGGATTCAGGGATTCCTTGTGTTCCTTGTCTTTGTTTTCTTACAGATTTCCACCCCTGCTAGATATACGGTAACTCTGGGTGGCACATCGCTTTCAATTCAGTATCTCCGCAAACATGGCTACTTGTCCACGCCACCACCAGTAAAAGAATACATCCAGGACAAAATGGAGGAGACAAAAGACAAATTTACAGAAAAGATGGAGGAGACAAAGGAGAGACTGTCAGAGAAAATGGAGGTTACAAAGGAGCGCATCTCTGAGAAAATGGAAGAGACTAAGGACAAGCTTTCTGAGAAACTGCAGGAAACCAAAGACAGAGTCTCTGAGGGAAAATCATTTTTTAGAAAGAAAAATGATTAGCGAAACAGGTTGACAATTCGTCAGTGAATTGGGAGCAAGACAGCACTTCTGAGACTGGGAGGAACAGAGAGAGACATTGCACTGTCTTAGGTCAGAAATCACCTCACACAGTTAGCTTTCACCAGACAGCAGCTTCATCTCTCTCTGATTTTACACAGGCTCAAGTTATCTGGACTTCAACTCTCTGCTGGCTGTTTGATGAAGAGGCATGGTCATATTTCTCTTCACAAAACTTTTTAACAAATATACATTTACAAGAGGGGAAAATGTCCATGTACCATTTATCTTTGTATAAACAGTAATAATAGAAACATAAAGATTGTAAAGCTTTTTTCAGACATGCACTGAAATCCAGATATCCTCAGCAGTTTTATAGGAGGTATATGTGTGAACGCAAATGTGAGTGAGAGTCTCTGTACTTCCTGCCTGGCCCCATAGATTAATGTCCGCAGAAAGTTTGTAGAATCCAATGTGGGCACACAGCAGAAGATCCCTGCTGGATTCACTGTAAGAGAGTGGGGTGGTTAATGAGGCTTTTTACATGAGCCAGACGTAAAAAGACAACAAATATCTAATGGTGATAAGTTTCCGGTGTCAATATGCTGTGAACAAAATCACAAGTTCTCCGCAGCAGAATTAATTCATTACTTCCTTGCTTTGCCTGCTACCCCACCCCTCGCCTGAATCCTATGTGTGAGTGGAGAATCTCCAGCTGCATTGGGCATGTCCTCTGCAGGACATGTCTAAAAATGGCTTATGAGAGAGAGAGAGCTAGAGAGAGCAGTCCTAATGCATCTGGGTGTTGAGAAAATAAAAGTTGAAGTTTGTGGTTACTTATTTGTACTAGTCCATCAAAGCCTTTCAGAAGAATCTTTTAAAACCTTTGTCTTTTCTCGTGAAATGAGAAAGAAATTGTTTTTCTGATGTATTTTTATCTCATAGCCAAGATGATTATTTTACTGTCTGTACCACTTTATGTTGTGGATGAAAGTCCATTCATTTTTTGGAGACTGCTTTTGGGGCAGAAATTGTCACAGTGCATGTCAGTTCACATGTGATGAGTTATTGGTCGGTAAATTGAGTCATGTAAACATGGTGGGTCCAGTATTGTACATGCAGTCATATGTATGAACACAGGAAGTACTGTGTAATACACAGATATAAGAAAGGGTTGACAGTGTCCTCCCTGCAAGCTATCTCAGCTGGTAGGGGGGACACTGTAACCACTCTCGTGGCTTTTCTAGTAAATAGAAAAATGTTGTCTGAATTTCAAACAGATGTGTGGTTCAAACTACAGATGAATAAAATAAATTGCAAATCAACAGAGTTTGTTGGCTTTATTTATAAGCTTGATTTAGAAGACTAAACAATTTGTAGACTCAAGACTGCATTCAGATAGAGCCTATGTTGCTTCTCAGGTTCTCACAGTTGTTAATTTCAGCAATTCTCATTACATTTTAGGGAGCAATAATTCAGGTCAAGGTTCTGTTGAACAGACCCTTAAATCCATCGTCATTTACCATAACTGACATTTGACTGAGACTCAAGATAATTCGCTGCAGTAACAACCTCAATCTACAACTGTGGAGGAAGCTGATCAGAACCTAGCAACCTAATATCCTGAATTTGAATTTAGGGCCGTAACTAACGACTATTCTGATAGTCGATTAACCTATCGATTATTGAAATGATTAATCAACTAATTGGGTTATGAATCACACAAATTCTCAATTGCTCTTATTTAGCCATCAGCTTTTAAATTTAGCTTGAGGTTGTTTGCGACATGTGGTGACTGACAAAGACAATAAAGATCGATACTTCATTCAAAAATGTCTTAATAAACTTTGCTGCATATTAGGATACTATTGATACAAAAACAAAGATCTAGTTTTTGTCCATTTAAAATTCAAGTTTCCCTTTTTCCCGTGAACCAAGAACAGGCCAAGTGCCAATACTAAAAATAAATTAAAAATCAAGTATCCATTTTGTCTGTACATCAACAAACAAACTACAGTCTTCTTCCGACTGCATAATTGTAAAGATGTCAGGCAAAAGGATAACATTACACTTTTAAACAGTTAAAAATAAATCTAC
This sequence comes from Verasper variegatus, assembly GCA_026259375.1. NCBI lineage: Eukaryota > Metazoa > Chordata > Actinopteri > Pleuronectiformes > Pleuronectidae > Verasper > Verasper variegatus. Next base: position 280,819 of record CM048048.1, read on the forward strand.
ATTCAAACCATATTTTTGTAATGGATTATAGAATCCTGCACACAGGTATTGAGGGAGTTGCCAAGACAACTCCGTTTATATAGCAAGCTAGATAACAGGCTATCTTACCGAGGTGAGTCTGCATCATCTACGTTACGATGTCAAACGTGCCTCCTCTTCAAATGCACGTTTCCTGCTTCCATGGAAATCAAGGTCTGCCTTACAAATATTGCAGGTAGTTTTTTTCCGGGCTAGGTTAAGGGTGAAGTTCTCCTATACTTTTGACTTTCTGCTACGCAATGGTGTTGCAACGGACACCGCCATTGGTCCATGTTTTGTCGCTATTGCACATGCGCGACTTTCAGAGATAGGAAGGGAGCGAGATGGCTCACTCAGCTACTTCCATCAGCACCTCCGGTAAAACATTTAGTTCCGCTGCACGGCACAAAAAACGCGCGCTATGACGTAACCAACAAATCATCGACTATTAAATTCGTTGCCGACTATTTTTGTTATCGATTTTTGACGACTACGCCGACTAATCATTGCACCCCTATTTGAATTCATATTCAAATAAAAGTACTAAATGTACTAAGATCTGCAGTTAATATTTTTACATTGTGGCAACTGACTACTTGTAACAAAGGGGATCCAGTTGTGACAAACCCATGGAAAATGATCACTTTCCAGACTATCGCAGTTAAGTGTCTATCAGTTCTGTTTTGATTTTTGCGGACCAAAACTGTACTATTTTGCGTCACTCTCACTAGCCTCTTCAAACTCAATCATTGCGACACTCCCACCAAGAATCATCACAACAATTACACAAAGCTCTACAAAGCTTTTAAGCATCTTTCAGCTTATTGATTTTTTTGTTTGGTCCACTCTCACCAATCTCGTCAGTGTTATTTCCAATGGCAGTGGGGTGCCAAACGTTTTAATCCACAATACCTTTCCTGCCCAGCAGCACACAGAAGACAGACGCAGTAACTAGGTGGTGAACATAGTATCAGATACTTTTTACAGGGGTAGTTAGAGACAAAAACAGAGCTAAAATGAATGAATATTGGACTTTCATTAAGCAGTTGGTCAGAAACATGACTCCAGCGAATGCTAATATTGTCATGTGTCTGCTGTATGTGTAATACCAGTGGTGTATAATGTACTTGAAAGCCATACTTGAGTAAAAGTACAGATATCTTACCTGAAAGTAACTCTGGTAAAAGTAAGTCACCCGTAAGAAAATGACTTGAGTCAAAGTCTTAAAGTAACTCATATTAAATGTACTTAAGTATCAAAAGTAAAAGTACAAGTATCAAAATTAAAGATGCAAAATGCTTTTTATAGTAGGTCTATACAGAAACAAAACAACCCAAAATTGTTCTCTTCAGAATTTATTTCAACTGACTAACTGATTAAATTATAACAAAAATATACATATAATATATAATTTTACAAATTTTGAACCCCAGATGCTGAGGTTCAAATAGTATTGGACTAGTGCATCTGAACTTCTAGGGACAACAAAGAGGCAACACAACAGAATAAGCAAGTGCCTCTTGTGTCTGCCTAAGAACACTAATAGACCACAGTATAACCACTAAAAAATTCTGTAAATATCACTAAACATGGACCTTTCACTTTCTAATCAGTAGCAGGAGTGATACACAATGCCCCTTATGATAACTCAGCAAAAGGAAACAAGTTCTAGGCACACAAAATAGGAGAGTTTCCCTCTTTTGTTAACAACCTGCACAGTGCTGGTACAGAGAAGAACAGGCCAAATTTCAGACCGAATATTAAAGACTGAACTGAACCGAGCTCCTGCATGAGCACCTGGATCATTCTAAAGGGAATAAATGGATGGGGAATGTGCTGGCGTTGATTAAGTCCCTGCCCTTTGTACACACATTGCTACTACCCATTGGATAGTTTAGTGAGCTCCTCGGATCGGCCCTGCCAGAGTTGGTCACGGCCCTGGCGGAGCACCGAGAAGACGTTCAAACTTGACTATCTAGACTAAAGGAAGTAAAACTCGTCACAAAGTTTCTGAAGGTGAACCTGTAGAGGGATCTTACCGGTACAGCCTGCTCGACCCCGGTCGACCGAGGCAGCCTGACCAACCTCCGGATGCTTAGGGTCTCGCGCTAACCCCCCGACGGCAAACACACTGCCGGGCCTACGCATCTCCTGAGGCAGCGGGCACGCGAGTGAGCGAGAAAGAGGTGCGCCGTGCGTAAAGGCGCACGTTGCGCCAACCTCCGCTGCTCAAGTAACGAGCCAGTTTTGAGAATATAAGAAGTAGAAAGTACAGACATTTGTGTTAAAATGTATCAAGTAAAAAGTTGTCAGGAAAATAAATATGTGAAAAATCTACTTAAGTACAGTAACAAAGTATTTGTACTTTGTTACTTACCACCACTGGCTGTAAATACCCTTATCTTTCTGATGTTCTCCATTACACGTGGCATCTATTGCACTTCTGTCCATCCTGGGAGAGGGATCCCTCACATGTGGCTCTCTCTGAGGTTTCTACGTTCTTTTTACCCTGTTAAAAGTGTTTTTTAGTAGTTTTTCCTTACTCTTGTTGAGGGTTAAGGGCAGAGGATGTCACACCTTGTTAAAGCACTATGAGACAAATTGTGATTTGTGAATATGGGCTATACATTTCATGTCTGGTGCAGGAATGCACACATTTGACACATTAATTTACACATTATGTTGTCAATGCACACATTTTTCTGTAAACATTCTAAAATTGCTTTTCATTGATTAACATTGATGTTATTATCTTTAATAAATTATATTGTATTTAAAGTACTGGTATTTTGTGATTATTTGTGCCATATATATGTGAATACAGCTGGATTATGATAGTCAGTGCTCGAACTTAAACCTTCACTGTTCATTATATAATCATTAATAGTAAATATTGAGATTTCTAATTGAACTTTTTCAGATTATGAGACTGATCTTTACAGATTGATGGTATCAGGGACCAACAATCAACTATAGTCACAGAAAACATAAAGTAGTAAAATAGATAGATGTAATTGTAAATATTAACATGAACATAGAAATAATAATGCAGCATGGTTACATGACTGTAGAATGGGTCTTAGTTTGTGTGATGCAATTTACATAAAAATGGGGGGCAGCAATGGAAAGACATTATTATTATTTGAATCCATCACAAGAATCTCTCTCTCTAACATATCCTCTCACAGACAGTGAATCCACTTGAACTGGAGGTAATACTAGATAATCTTTAGAAAGACTTGTATCATAAGGAATCTTATCAATAAATGTATTAAAATATTTTTTTTATTTACCAAAAGAAAGGGAAATTAAATATGTAACTGTTAAATTACTTTGTTAAAGGATACAGTAATTAGAGCTTATTCTGACTATTTTGGTTTTGGTGACAGCTATACAGTCCTTGCTTGAGACTAATCTAAATTGTTTTACTTTTTGTGCTTTTGACACCATTTTGTCCACAGTCTTGCACCCATGACTTTTTTTTTTTTCTCAATTGTCAAAATGCAAAGTTCAACCATACTCACGTAAAATGTAAATCCTTTTAGTAAAGAACAGAGACAAAACCTTGAAGGCTTTAGAAATATGACACTTTCCAGGTCTACTGCCCAGGTGTATGAATGTAAGTGTTTGACAAAGTTTCCTACAGTAGAATTTCATTGACTAGACAGAGGATAATAAATATTAGTAGTTATCTACAAGTCCAAATGTCATATCTAGATCTAAATTGATATGGTATTTGCTTAACTTGGTTAAAAATGTGAAAAGAAAATCTTTAAAATACAAAATGGAATAATGAATAAATCGTACCTGCTGGGTTGACTTTTGTGCCTCTTCTGCTGCCACCTAGGGAGTTCGGGAATGAAGAAAACGTTTGAGACCCAACATATAAAAGAATGTTACTAAAAATCTTTTCAAGGTTACACTTATTAATACTTAAATCTATCTACCAGGCACATAACTAGGGCAATACATTCTGTTTCCCATAGTTTAATAACATATTACTACAAATTGTATATGTTGTTGAAAACTGAAAATGTTGTTGTGGCAGTAGACCATGCCACAGGGCTCTCCCACACACAGCCAGAGACATACGTGTTGCTTTTAAGCATACTTTATTAATAATTACAACCATAAAGGGCCAGCAAACTCTGCTCGCGACTAGCTTTCCAGCTCCGTGTCGGAGAGTGTCTGGAGGCAGCGCAGACGCTGCCTTTCAAGCGTGAGGACCAATCAGCTAACAGCTCTCACCTGTGGTGATTGATCCTCCGTGGTGCAGGTGAGGGTGCTCTCCCAGCCCCCTCACCTGCACAGTTGCCAATGTGGCTGGTGTCTTACAGTGTTTATTTACAGGGTCTTACCTGGATACTTTGGTGGAAAGCTCTGTTTGGAGTGTGAGTGTGGGGAGATGAGGGTTGGTAACTTGGTCCAGGAGGTCAATGGGATCTGGATGGTACTGTGGTAGGAAATGGAGGTGCAGGGTCTAATGTACAGCTAGGCAAAAGAGAAAAAAAGTAACACATGGTAAAGACATTTTCACATGATATTTAAGAGTGATAAAATACATTTTAAAGCTAGGAAGAAAAGTCTATGAGAAAAAGGACAGTGTTACACGTGTGTCCAAGTGTCTTGTGGTGTCATGGCCTACGTTTACTCAAAAACAATCAGATTTATCATGATGATCCTTATGATGAACTCAAAATTGTAATTAACTGTAATAGAAAATTCCACTGATCAATGTCTTACTACTGTGATGAATGTCTTACTACTGTTTTGACTATTTTCTGTGCACTTAGCTGATGCAACCTCAAAGTTCATGCCCTTACTTGGTGATTTCACCTCCTGTTGACTTTTATCTGTGAAACTAGGTGCTGGGTTTGATTCCTCTTTCTTTAGCAGTGATGCCAGGCAGCAGACATTTCCTGTCTGCTTTCTGTCTTCACATCACATTGTATAAAAAACATTCTTTTTAACTACTCGTGGTTGCACTCTGTATGGCTGATCTGGATCCACCACAGATTTACATGTGCATGTTTTGGAAAAAGATGGTTTAGAGAGAGTTGTGAAGAAAGTTGTGTGAAAGAGAATTTAATACTAAGTTGCATGTTCTGGAATGAACATAGATGTGCTGTTTCTGTAATTTTACTCCAACCAGAAAATAAGTCGCCCTCTCAGTTCCTTCACAGATGTTCAGAGGATGCTTTCCTTTTTTGACGTTCCTGGTTCACACTCACATGTCTTGCTGTCAAAACACAAAAATTATGAATGGCAAGATTTGGGACCTTGGATAAAAAAAAATGTGTCAATGCTGATGTTTGTGAAAAGACATCAGATCCTGTGGTTCAGTATAATCTATTTTTTTAAAGTGTTTAGAAAATGATTTACATCTGTTGTTCACAGATTCAGGACTGTTTAACTGGTACCAAACACACATACAGATGCCCAATATGCATATGTATATTTACATGATACAAACACCATGATCTGACAATATCCACTGAAACAGAAAGCCATTGATGGTATTACACCAGTTTTCAACTCTCTATTGAGGGCAGGTGTAATTGTTCCTTGCAAGGATTCACTAGTGCGCACTCCGATTTTTTCGGTCAAGAATATTTTTGATAAATTACAACCTGATGATTTGCGTTTCATCCAAGATTTGTAAGTTGTCAACACAGCAGTACAACAACGTGCTCTGTCTGTTACAAATCCTTAAACAATCCTTTGGCAAGTTCTGAAGGATAGTAAATGATTCTCTGTTGTTGATCTGGCAAATGCATTTTTCAGCGTTCAAATTGATAAAGACAGCCAATACTGGTTTGCATTTGAGTTCAACAGAGAAAGTTATACATTCACACGCCTGTGTCAGGGCTATTATGAATCACCGACCATTTACAACCAGGCACTAAAAGAAAACATGAGCTAATTAGAGATAACACCAGGAAAAGCACTTTTACGATATGTTGACGATTTAATGATTTGTGCTCCAACTAAAGAACAACGTGAAAATGATACTGTGGTTCTCCTAAAACATTTAGCTGCAGAAGGCCACAGAGCGAGCCTGAAAAAATTGCAGTTTGTAAAAGAACAAGTTTAATTTTTAGGGCATGTAATCACAGCAGAGGGCAAATCCCTCTCCCCTAAGAGAGTATTAGCAATTTAAAATATTCCTAAACTTCCTAAAAGGCCTACAAGCATATAGTAAAGTGACATGGACTGATGACGCAGAGAAAGCTTTCACTGACTTGAAACTGACCTTACAAACGACCCTGACTTTAGGACGACTGAACCCCGACCAACCTTTCACACAGGCAGTTGACAAGAAGGGGGCCTACATGACATCAGTGCTACTCCAAGAACATGGGGCAAACAGAGACCTGTGGCATTTTTCTCAGCAAAACTTGATCCTGTTGCTGCAGGCCTACTTACTTGTCTTAGAGCTGTAGCAGCTGCAGAGAAGACTATCGTGGCATCCAAGGATTTAGTAGGATACTCCCCATTCACACTGCTGGTCCCAAATGCTGTGTCTATGATACTATCTATAACATGCTATTCTGTTGGAAATGTATAACATCACTGTGAAAAGATGTAATGTTTTAAACCCAGATACTCTTCTTCCAACAGAAGGAGATGGTGAACAACACAACTGTATAGTAACAATAACTAAAGTTTGTTCCCCCAGACCAGACTTACAGGAAACACCTTTGCAGAATCCAGACTTTTAACTGTTTGTGGATGGATCAGCATCTCGCAATTCAGACACAGGAGCACATGATACATTGATTGCACGACCACTCCCTGCTTCTGTCTGCACAAGCAGCAGAGCTCACTGCTCTCATTGAAGCATGCAAATTGGCTAAGGGGAAAAGGGTGAATATCTACACTGACAGTAGATATGCATTTGGTGTAGTACATGATTTTGGCACGATTTGGAAACAGAGAATTCCTTACATCATCAGGCAAACCAATTGCACATTATATGTCTCAGATGCTTGATGCTATCCTCATGCCCAAACAGGTTGCAGTATGTAAATGTGTTTAATAATGACCCAGTAGCACAAGGTAATGCCGGAGCGGATGCAACAGCAAGAGCAAGTGCTCTCCAGCCACTACCTGCTTCACACATTCTCTTTCAGGTTGACCCAACCACCCCCACGGCTGACCTGCAGGAACTCCAACTTAGAGCCACAGCAGATGAGCATGCACTTTGGAGGAGAAGTTGGCTGCACACACACAGATGGGGTGTGGGTGGGCTCTGATAATAAACTTAAATATCTGTTTCCCTATTATGCAAAGTTAATGCATGGGATGGATCATGTTTCGAAAGGATTGATGATGGCTGCAATTTTACAACACTGGTTAACAGAGGGGTTTTCCAATTACTCTCAGAAATTTTGTCACGCATGCATGATTTGGATTCCATTTGTTAGTACGGCACTAAAACAATTAAGTAAATATTTGGTCATTGATTTGAGACAACATTGTGCTTACCACCCATCCAGTGGTGGAGCAGTGGAAAGAGAAAATGGCACACTAAAAAACTATTTGGCTAAATTTTATGAGGAAACTGGATTGTCATGGACTAAATCTTTCTCGCTTGTTCTCATGCAGATGAGAATGAGAATTAGACCAAAATATGGATTGAGCCCATTTGAGATTCTGTTCGGACGTCCAGCAAACAAGGGCATTGGACCTGTTAAAAGGCAATTGACCTGAATAACTCTGTGATGATGTTGTAATGGCTGTTTAATCTGCTCTTATCAGTCTTTATTCCCTTCTGCAACGCATACCTGTGTCCACAACAACAGCAGTTTGCTTTGCACTACAGTGATGATGATGATGCATTTGGAATCCTTGTGAATTGATGTATTATATTTTTTACTGTTGTAGTGCATTCTCTTATGTTGTCATAAATGACAAAAAGGAGGGAAATGTATTGGAAAAATTAACTAAGTAGGGTTGAAACCTATTTTGTAGTTGAAGAGTAACTTTTTGCAGACCTGTCTAAAGACTTTTATGACCTATATCTACATATATATACAACCTGTCCAAATACTTTATGACCTGAACTGTTTTATGGTCTGAACTGTTGTTGACCTGAAAACTGCCAGACCCTTTTGCCACTTATTTACTCTCCAAAGAACTGAATGGATGTCTGCTTATCTCCAAAGGAAACATATGTAAATCAGTTGTCTGTGTTAAGATTCCCCTCTCTCCTGCGCCTACAGAACCAGTCTGAACTGGTTCTGAGAGATAGCCGTTGTCTTCCTATATAAGATCCTTGCATTTGACTGTTCTCCATCTTCACTCGGAGATCCTTGTGACTCTTTGTGTTGATCCTTTCTGCAGAAAGTCCCTACACGTAGATAACTTTGGTGTTTCCAGCCTCTTGTATTTCCAGATTTCCATCACAACTCTGAGCCATGTTGCTGGCTGTGTAACCCTCTGCAGAGCTAATAATTACAACTCCGGTCTGAGAAACTCATTATTTCACATCTCAAATTTCCACTACAGAACCCTGTTTAAACCATATTGAAAGTACACATTCAAAATGAAAATGTGGGGTAAACATGTGGATGGTGCTGTTGTAGGAGCTGGAGGTGCAGGGTCTAGTGTACAGTTCGGCGTGTTAGAAAGATTAATGACAGGGTAAATACATTTTGATGTATTCCAGGATGTCGACTGAAAGTAACTTGAATGTTAGTTAGATTAGACTTAGATTAGACACAATTTTATGTTGCATGCAAGATATTCAGGTTTTCATTGTGGAGCCTGGCATTTCAAAGGGAATAGAGAAAGAAATATTACATAGTTACATTACATTAATACATAATAGTACATCCATCAGAGGCAATATTATAATAATAAATAAATTAGTCTTTTAATAACTATAGTCTCTTTACATATATATATATATATATATATTATAGATATGTCCTGATATTAGCAGTTAACATCAGGACTGATATAGAACTAACATTACTGTCTTTTTGGTATCTTGGGTTTTTGATGCTCTAGAAAAAGTGTAAGGTACAAATGGAAACTATTTGAACTGACTATTAGCTACATTTATGCTATTAGCCTATATATGATACTATAATATAGCATTACTGAATATAATTGTGCTAATCCAGACTAACTCTTGTTGGATGTGACACCTTATCTTACTTGAACACGCTCTGGGGTTTATGTTAATGTTACTTTATGTGTTAGCTTAGTGTGTGCAGTTAACTTCAGAAGTCACAATCATAGACTGTATATGAAAAGGTCTCAATTGACTAATGTTGGTCTTCACACCACCGTCACAGAGAAGAAATATTTTGAAAATAATCAAATTCGTGCAGACTGTCCCATTGATTAATCATTTTCAAAGAACTGAGTTTTGCTTTTATGTATAATTAGTATTTAAAGATGAACAGTTTACTAACTTATCAGTAATGAGTGACCTCTCGGCGAATGACACATTCTCAGTCTGTAGCATTGACCCAACACAACATCTACAGCGCCATCCTGTGACTTTTTGATGAAACATCTGTACAATTGTTTTGAATTTCAAGTTGATGGAAATCATTGCTAATTTGCAGAATCAAAATATTTAGCAGGGTTAGCAGGCTCTGGCGTTCTTTTAGTTACCTTACCAAATAAAAAAACAAACAAAACACCATGTGTATGTATTCAACACTGATTGGTCTGTGTGGTGTGTAAATCAGTCGGATGTTTTGTTGTTAAGCTCATACAGGACCTGTCAGTGTGATACTGGTTGGCTGGCAGGCCTGTCAATCACTCATTTTAATGCCTGTTGCTAGCCAATTAAATTCAAGCGTGTATTGCCATTGAACAGCTGTACAACCAAACTTAAGTGCAACTCCTCTAAGTAGTACAAAGAGACAATAACAGTTAAAAGAAAACAAAGATCGACCAACAACTCATATATATTTCAGATATTTCATAGACAATTATGAGATAAAATTAGTACAGCACTTACACCAAGATAATATTAATGCATATTACCTGTGATACTGCACAGACCTGAGTTCAGTTCACAGTTCTACTGTGAATTCAGTTTTTTTATAGCAGATGGATAAAAACTATTCAGGAATCTGGAGGTGCAGCTCTTAGTAGACCTGTAGCCCCTCCCAGAGGGCAGCAGAGGTTATGTTTGTGGCCTGACACCAGCATCGGACTCTCTGTAGTGCTTTTTTGTCAGCCGCTGTGCAGCTTGTAAACCACACCAGGATGTGGGAGGATACTTTCCCCAGAATATCTGTAATTAGACGGCAGCAGCTGCTGGGACAGTTTTACTCTCCTCCAGTACTAAGCGTCAGGGTCGGGGAGTGATGGGACCCCAATCTGACTCACTGTGGGCGGTTTGTTAAAAAGTCCTTAATCCATCTACATGTATGCTCACTGACACCCAGATCGTGAAGTTTGGATACCATTTTGCTTGGGATGATCGTATTAAAAGCAGAGCTAAAGTCAACAAACAGCATTCTCACATATGTGACCTTTGAAACGAAAAGTCACTCATGATTGTCTGGTAGATCTGTTGCTATTGGTCACCCTGGGTCATTGCAATACACCCCTGACAGAAAACCCTTCCCACACAATAACGATAATTATAATAATCTGAATAATTATTATAATAATATTATTGTTGCTTATATTTATTTATTAATATGAATTATTAGTAAGCCTATACCAAAAGCACTGCAGATGCTTGATGCTATATATATTCATGTCATTGTTATCATATTGGCTACACTATATCAATGACATGAATATACATTTTTGGGGCAAAGAGAAAAAACATTTATGCTGTAAATGTTGAATCAAAGCTTTATTTTCTGTGTACATTTTGAACAAACAACACTGGCCCAAGCAGTGTCAGCCAAATGCAGCCTACACCCGGATCTGGGGTATCATTTGAGACTTAAAATGCCTCTTTGCAGCCTCTGGGTCGTAGGATCTGGGTGGCAATCTGTCCGAATCTGCCCCAGTGTGCAGACGACTGTGGTGCATTGCTATGTACAGAACTAGGAATTTTAACAACAAAGAGCCTTGATTAACTTCAAACTAGAGTAGAGAACATCAAAGTACCTTACGAAGTTGGAAGAATTCCCCTACGAATTTCATCTGGTTTCACAGGATTTACAGCAGATCAGTGGAAAAACTGGATAACAATTTACTCTCTGTTTTGTCTGAAGGGGCTTATTGACAGCAGACACTATGACATGTGGTTTGACTTTGTGCAGGCTTGTATCATACTCTGCTCCAGAGTCATATTCATCAAGAGACTGGAAGTAACGGATAGATACCTGCAGACATTTCTCTCAAAATTTGTAGAACTGTTTGGCCCATTGCACTGCACCCCCAACATGCATTTACATCTTCATTTGAAAGAGTGCATATTGGACTATGGACCAGTTTATTCTTTCTGGTGTTTTTCATTTGAGCGTGTTTTGGTGTCAGCAGAAAGACTTCTCTTAGAAAACTGTACAGTGGTGCCACTCTCTCCATTCCAACATATTATCTTGGATGAGCTTGACAGGCATGCAATGTTAACAATGCATCCTTAAAATTGGGTAACTGTTTGCCATGACATGCAAAAGGGTAACACATCTGAATGTAACATACTCCATAGATGGAACTAGATCAGAAAGGTCAGCATATGTTTACGCTAAGTGGTGTGCAAACACCAACAGTTTTGAGGAACCCATCCTTGACCATTTAACAGAACCGTGACCAGCCATTATAAAGCAGTTCATAGTTGTTAATGTCATGAGAAAAGGTACTGCAATTAACATGTCATCATTTCTTCCTGTTGAACGGATTGCTGGTAGATGTGTGGTTAACACATCCACTGTGCATTTAACCAACACAAGTGAAAAGGTAACTGTAATCATGCCACTCTGCACAGTGGTTGAGATTTAGGATAGTGTTCATGGGCGAGATTGAAAAGGTGGGTTTTCAGTCCTGTCCAGGGAAACAGACTTACTGAGCCTCATTGTTTTGGATTATAATAAAATGTTGAAATAAATTGCACTGTTTCTAATATTTTTCATAGCATTGACCTTTGCTCATGGTATACAATGTAATTCATTACAGCACACTTACTTACATAAGGGAAATCTATATAAGCTACAATTTCAGATTTTATATTTATTTTAAGCCTGGTGTACTTACGCCAGATATTTTAGTTGGTACCTTAGTTAGTACCTTTTAGAAAAAGATGTTACCTCTGCACCACTGAGTGAAACTATCTCTTAGGCCTAGGAGCAGGGGGGTCAACTGCCAACATTCTCAGGCTTGTAAAACCGCCAGAAACTGGAACCCTGCGTCAATTCCCAGCAGTTCCTGGCAGTTTTCTGTCCTGCCTGCAGATTCCTGTGAACAGTCGTTAACCTGAAATTCCACCAAAATTTGCAGGGGCACTAACAGACACAAATTCTTCTTTTCATGCAGTGAAAGCACTTCATTACTGTAGAGCAGAGGTAGCCAACACGGTGCCCATGGGCACCTGGTCGCCTGCAGGGACCCCGTGAGTCGCCCGCAAGGCATGCTCTAAATTAAAAAAAGAAAAAGAAAAAAAAATTTAAAAATGAAGAAAAAAAAGAAAAACTGAAATTTGAAATTAAAAACAAAAGTCAAACCACCGTCTCACTCTATGTTGAGACAAGCTAGCGGGAGCAGCAACGATGGCGAGCTAGATGTGGTTTTTACCCCCCAAACTAAAGAAAACATGGCAGAAAAGCGAAAGAAAACACTATTTTCATAATGATTGGGAGGAAGAGTTCTTTTTTACGACAGTGAAAGAAAAATGTGTGTGTCTCATTTGCGGGGGCAACTGTTGCGACGGCAAAGCGGCACAATGTGGAGAGACACTTCAGTACATGTCACAAAAGATTCCATGCTAACTACCCACCTGGCAGCGCACTACGGACAGAAAAAGCCTGTGACTTAAAGGCAGCTTTGGGCTTTTTTAGTCTTTTTTTACGAGGCTGGTGACAAAATCACAAAAAGCAACTGAAGCTTTGTTTAGAGCTGCACATTGTTTGATAAAGAACAAGAAAGCCTTTTCGGACAGGGAGGTCTTGAAAGAAGCAATGATGATAATTGCATACACTGTGTTCAAAGACGAGAAGAATGGTCCAGTGCGACGAGTCCGTGGACAACACCAGTACAGCTCAGCTGATGATGTTTATCCGAATGGTGTTTAATGATTTCTCCACAAAAGAAGAAGTCCTGACACTTCTGCCCCTGAAGACAACAACGAGGGGAATTGACTTGTTGTGAAGAGGTTCTTCATGGAGAAAAGGGTACCATTAGAAAAGCTGGTGTCGGTGACAACAGACGGGGCTCCCGCCATGACGGGCCGGCATGCAGGCTTCATTGCGCAATGCAAAGGTGACCCAGATTTCCCAACATTTCTACATTACCACTGCATCATTCACCAGCAGGCGCTATGTGCATAAGTAACCGGCTTTGATCATGTGATGACTCCTGTCGTGAAGATCATAAATGGCATCTGCTCCAAAGCCAAACAACACAGGACATTCAAGGTGCTATTGGAGGAGCTGTCAGCTGAATATGGTGACCTGTTACTACACACAGAAATCCGATGGCTCAGCAGGGGACGAATTTTGCAGCGTTTTTTGTCACTTTTGGGTGAAATCAAACAGTTCATGCAATCGAAAGGGGAAGACGCCTCGCTGCTTGAGGACACTGAGTGGATATTTGACCTTGCATTTTTAACGGACATCACTGGGAAACTGAACCATTTGATCTGTGAGCTGCAAGGCAAGGGTAAGACTGTTGCTGACATGATAAGTGCTGTAAACGCATTTAGAGCTAAGATGAACCTTTTCTCTGTGCATTTACAGAGAAAAAAAGTGCTGCACTTTCCCTCCGTACAGTCAGTGTTGAATGACAATGCTTCTGCATCTGTGGTTTTTGACAAAGCTGTAGAAAAGTACTCTCAAGTCATAAACAGACTAGGGCAAGAGTTTGAGAACAGGTTTTGTGACTTTGATCAACTTGAGCCATGTGTGTCATGTTAGATGTTATGATTTGTTAAAAATGGTTTGGTGATTAGTACTAATGTAATAGGATTGATGATGATGTGAAAGAGTTGATTTTTTTTATCTTACATAACTGATAATTTGTATAAACATGGGACAGAGTTCATGATTTGTTCAAAAAAACTCCCTTGTTAACTGGAAGAAACCTCTAGCAGAAGGAGACTCACTGTGGGCAGACATCTGCCTCGACTGTTCAGGGCAAGCAGAGAAAAATGGGGATGAGAGGAGAGATGGGTGGAAAAGAGTGGAGAAAAGAGAGAGAGATAGGGGGAAAAGGGGGAGAGAGAGGAGAGAGAGACCAGGAACACTTGTGCACCATCAGGTTTCAGCTCAGACTAGTTATAATAAAAACAATATGAGTGTAAAGATGTTATGATATTAACAACAATTCATATAATAGTAATAATAGTTGTTACCACTATACATTCAATGAAATAGATTGAATTGAATTAGATTTTTATAGAGATGTAAGCCTATCAGAGGTGTGAGCAGCACTAGCAATACTCAAATTTATGACTGAACAATTTCGCACATTTTTCACATTTCATGTTTGTTCTATTTGTGAACTCTATTAGGCTCTTTTATTTTAGTCATAGTCATCTCTCTAATTAGATAATTAGTATTATTATTATGATTATACTATGGCTTGGTTGAATCCTATTGTGATGCCTTCTTTATAGGAAAAACGATTAACACTACTACTGTGTGAAAAGTTGTCAACCCCAAATTTATAAATGCCTCCTGACTCTGAACAGTCTAGATCCGGAGGAGTTTTTGGATAACATCTTCAGTTTAAATAGTGGCCTTTACAGCAGACAGTTAATCTCTGACTATCTCTCTGTGATTTTAAGCTGCTCCAATGAATTTCTAACTCAGACAGTGGAAATCTGATTCCCCTCCTTGCTTTATATATCATGTCCTCAACCTGCATCATCAAACAACACAGAAACCAGGCTAACTAACCGGATAAGTTGCTGATCTGCCTTCAATCCTGTTCATGTTATCTGGCTGCATCAGAGGAGAGATCAAGAGCTGAGTGGCACAACAGCTTGCCCTGACTCCAGTGATCACATTACAAAAAAATGTATCCATATAGGGCTAAGGTAAAAAAAATATACAGGGAGACCAGCAGAGTAATCACAAGTTTTATTCATTACGCTGCAGTTTGACTTACAGCATAAGTACAAGTATAAGATCTTTGACTGCAACAGCACTTAGAGCAACATTTTTTAATTTTTTAATTTTTTTCTGTAAAAGTATTGCAATAACAGACCTTAGGCCTAAACCCTATTACATCACAATTGCTTAAATAAAAAGAGGCAAAAACACAATTTTATTTATGTGGCTGAGCACAGAGGGAGAAGGGGAGAATGAAAATAATCTATTTTTGCAAATAAAGCAAACTGATGTTACAAAACCAATGATGGAAGCAGTCCTATGGTAACTGTCAAGACAGTGATACCAAACGGTTGAGATGCTATCTTTGCTATTATAATTGTTATTGTTATCTGGAACAGTAAAAACAGCTACTAGTCAGCATTTGAGTAAAGACATCTCAAAAGTGGAAAGAGGGAGCACACTGCAGGGGCAGAATTTAAATAATTATCAGTCAGAGCCCAAGCTAGCTAAAAAAATGGTCTATTGGAGGAACAAGAGCCAAGCTCTAACCAAAGTTACTGCCCCTTATTTGTTGCTTTGAAGAGGAAATGGTGTGTTGCTATGTACATCGTCTATAGGTAAGAATAAACATGCTCTGCTGTTACTCTACAGTGATGTTGTTTTCAGTACATACTGTAAATAAATGACTGCAGATTAAACATCACTCTTGTTTCAATATAATGTGCCAAATATAATATTGCAATGTAGAAAAAGATAAATAAAAGAGAGAAAAGTTCAATGACAGTTAAATATGCATTTTTCAAACTTGTGCAACTGTCTTGACCACAAAAAAAAGAGTGGGAAATAAACATTTTTCCTTTCTGTTCAGTAATCATGTATTAAAACATTAACCATTCCAATTCTGAACAGCTAAAATGCTATATGTATAGCCCAACATTCAGCTACATCTATAGCAGTTATAGTGTGTTCTAGTTTTAATGTGACTGCTTGTTCTCAGAAGAGAAATTTAAAATATATATATTTCTCAACAACTTGCTCAAACCAGACGTTATCCTCATCACAACACACTATCATTTATAGCAAAATATTATGTTTTTATTTGGGTTACAACCATATTCTAAGCATACCTTGCAAACCATGTTTTCTCATTAAAAAAGACAAAGTACTTTTTTAAATTTTTTTACTGTAGGCATATACAAATTTGATGCTTCCTTCTTAAAATTCTTATATTGTCTATACATTATATTACATCATTCACAAAAAATGTGGTGGTTTCTACCCATTGGGTAGGATATGTGCATAATATATTCAAGTTATATACAGCACCTTACAAATAAACACAAAGACAGACTACTGAAAAAAGCACCGTTAGAAGTGAGGCACAACGAAGGTGGGAGCTTTTTGAGTGCAAGTGGGTTCCAATGTCTGCTCCACATGGCCTGTTACTGAATGAAATGGCTTAAGCTGCTTCACTGGGAACCACCACTCCTGTCTGGCACAATGGAAACACGCTTTGTAAACATTGTTAGTGAATCCAGTCATAACTTGGAGCTAAACATTTTTTTCAAGGCTGAGCTGCAGGTTATTATGTTGTCAACATGGAGAGACACACACACACACACACACACACACACACACACACACACACACACACACACACACACACACACACACACACACACACACACACACACACACACACACACACACAGAGAGAGTGCTGGTCCTGTGGTAAGATTCAGTCTGTAATTATGGAGGAGCTCCAGAAGTGAAGACATTTTGGAAAAGCACTCCACACTCCAGGAAAGCGTGTCAGCACTGGAACTATACTTTGCAAAGAGATGTAAATTATCTTTTTAAGGTAATCTTAACCAACTCCTCACATGTTTCTGTTCCAGTCGGCCAGACAGGCTGACGGTCAGCCCTCACATTAAGCACCTATAAGGATTCCAAGCAGCAGTTTCACCAAGGTGTGGTCTGGCACCTTATTTACTCACATAATAGTAACATGCAAACCTCCTTGTAGAAAACATAAAATGTATCTTTAGAACTACATTAACAAGCTAGGACTGTGCAGACAGAACAAGCTGAGAAAACAGAATGAAGGAAGAAAAGTGAGGAAAGAAAGAAGGTCTGTGTAGACAAAGGGCATGTGTTGGGACAGTATCTTCTCCCAGACCTTTCTGTGTAACAAAATGTTCTGACAGGTAAAAACAGACCATGTTTTCCCTCAATACTTGTGCATGTCACTGCAGACAGTCAGATTTCTCTCCTTTCAATTATAGGCGAGGGAACTTGGGAAGGGACATAAGAAGCAGCAGTAGCAGCAATGGTAGCAGTAGCAGCAACAACAATAGCAACAGTGATGTAGTAACACACACACACACACACACACACACACACACACACACACACACACACACACACACACACACACACACACACACACACACACACACACACACACACACACACACACACACACACACACACACACACACACACACACTAACAGAACATAAGAGATATGTGCTGTTCTTATCTGCTGCATTAATATACTCTCTTTAGTCTCTACTAATCATGTATCAAGATAATGTCAGTATTAAATTCAAATGATAGCTGTGTTCCAACAGATGAATGTACTTTTCTTATTTGCAACATACATGAAATAATATAAAAAGTGTGATTTTTGTATAACACCAATAATATAAAGGAAAGGAGAAATCTGATGATATTTTAGGCTTTTGTAATGGTCAGTATATCCGCTAAAACACAACAAACATCAAAACCAATCAACAGGTGTCTCATCCCCTTTGTGTCACTGGCCTCCACTGTTTAAACATTTTAAACACATCAGTGACAGTCCTGCACTTGGTAACACCATTGATTAGCATAAATAGACACTGACTTTTGAATCCACCCAAATAGGCCTATTCACTAGACTAAACATGTGTAAGCTGCCACTGAAAATATTCACTATTTCTTCTTAAAATTACAGATGGGCTAATGTGGACATGTCTGGGGCTTTATATTAAAAAGAAGATGAAACACAGTTTTGGTGAGGCCCTAAAAGTGTTCTTGACATTAAAAACAGCTCCAGCTCCAGTTTCCTGGGGCCTTCCTTCATCTATCACAGTCTTCATTTGCAGAAGGGGTTTGCTCAATCAATGACGTGAAAGAATTTGGTTATATGTGTGGGGAGCAGATTGGTAACCCATCTGTTTTATTAAATGGATAACAAGTTAATAACATTAAAGTCTTCAGTAAGAATCAATGGTCCTGAGGTTGATAGCCACAGCCAGCGTACAGAAGTCAGCAAGAGTTAAGATTTTTCAGTGTTTTCATGAAATTTATACATATGACATTTAGAATAAACACCAGCCTTCTCCTCTGATCTTCTACAAGACAAAGCAAAATAGTTTCCTCAAGATTTAGTTCTTATTTTTTGTTGTTTGAGTTGTCTGTCTCTTCAGCTGCAGTTTGTACTTTGCTCAGTTGACATTGTTTTCACTGTGAAGCTTTAATGGAGCCTGTGGGAGGACTGTGTGCCCTTTGTTTGAGCTTTTACCCTGAGGTCACTTCCACCATATGTTAATAACCATAGTGCATCTGTGATTTTTTAAAGAGACACTCAACTGAATTCTAATTAATAGCTTAATTAATAATAATGGTTAACAAGGACAGTGCCACATGCACACGCACACACGTACAAGCACACACATGCCTCACACACAGTAAGCACACAGGGAAAAGACAGTAAAAGCACACTGCCAAACAAGGTCTCCACTCCGGTCTACTTTAAAGGGCTTCAGCGGACTCGTCATCATTTCCACACACCTTTTCTGCACATGGATGAAAGGAGGGAATGATGAACACTGTTACAAAGCTGGGATGCATTTTAGGGGTGGGGGCAGGGGGGGAAAGAGAGTGCAAGAAACAGAAAAAGCACAAGAGCGAGTAGATAAGGCAACGATGAGCAGAGAAAATGGCTAGATTTTCATAAATGTTTTTTAACACTCCCTTAGCCCTTTCACTTTAACCACAATTTTCAACTTAAACCTGATTGCTATCCTGACAGGAATCTTCACTTTGTAAAGTCTTGTTTATGTGACTTAAGAGACTTTAAGTAGCCTTCTTCTTGTTTTGTGTTTATGTTGTTATGGTGGCAGGGTTCGAGTTTCACTGTGGCTGTTGGCAGATAACTGTTCATGCCAAGATGAGCAATGAGAGGAGGTCAAGGGGGTAGGTGGAGTTATAGATGCAGGAAACTGGAAAGAGGAAGTGTCAAGTGCTCAGAGGTCAGGACATGGTTGAGAAAAGACATATTTGCTGTGACCAGGCTGCTGGACAGACATGTAGATATTTTGTTATTGAGTTCAGCTGTTTAAGGTTAGGTTGATATCCAACCAGCTGGCCAGATTAACCACTTGTTGGTATGGGTCTCACCAAGCAGCTCTCATCAATCTAATAGTTTACTCTGGCTTTGGAAAGCCATCTTCAAATCCTGTAACAAACCACTGGAGGATTTAGAGATGTTTTGTCCAACCAGCAGCTTGTTACACAGCAGATTCCATCCCCATGAGGCTGAAGTTTACTAAGACATGAAGCAGTACGAGGTTATTCTCTTACTAAGTCTTGCTGTGCCTGTGGTGTCAGCCGACAGTGATACCATAGGCTGGGTACAAGCATTTCTTGTGGTTTTCAAAAGGAAGGATTTAAGCTTATAATACTTGTTGGTTTTAGTTTGTTGCTCCTTGAGCTTAAGTTCAGTCAGTCCATTCATGTCAATGACAAAAATAAACCCCAAGAAAACAAACAAAAAATAAAACTAAACAAAACATCAGAATAATTATCATCACATACCATCTTCTCTTTAACAGCAAAAGGATAGTGCAACTTTTCTTGCTCGTGTTTTCAATGTCATAATGAGTAATTTCCACCCTTTGTTTTATTTCCTCATGAACCTTGGCACTAAGATTTAGGTTTGTGAGGCTCAGGTTTTGTTGTGTTCTCTTCATGTCCTTAATTCTCACCTCAGTTCTCGCTTTGTGCACAGGTCCGGAAAAAAAGGAAACAAAAGAATCAAAATAAAAAATAGAAAACAAAAATGAAAATCATAATTTTCAGTTCCCAAAGATGGAGCCATCACCCGAGGGGACAAATAAAGCAAATGGTTTCAATCTATGCTAGCAGTATGTTTCTTTCTTTAAAAAGTCTTCACGCAGTGCATATATCCCGAATCAACTCTTTGTTCCCCACATTCCTTGTTTACTTTTAGCTAAGGTTGATATTTGTTTGTGCATGAGAGTGTGGAAGGAGGACATCAGAGAGACAGAGAGCAAGAACACTTATTGATCATCTGGGGTGAAGTGGAGAGACATTTCTCAGTCTGGGGTGGGTGGCCAAGCCTGCTTTGCTAGCCTTTTAGTCACACCAGGTCCTCCGGCTGGCCATCCTTGGCCTTTGTAGGTACTATTGTGCTTTCTGATTGGCTCTGCTGCAGGATTGTCCTGCTCCCTGCGCCCCCTACCCTCGGGTTATTGCTGTGCTGGTGTGGAAAGAATGCAGAGCTGGGGTAGTGGCACATCACCTCACTGTATGCCGGTGGGGGTCCCTCCAAGCATCCGTGGTTGCTGGAGTTGGCTGTGCTGATGCCCATGTTACTGCTGGGTGGCCTCGGAACACCACCTCCCATGCCTATCCCTCCACCCACAATGCCACCCAGACTCCCACCTCCTCCCATGTCGATCAAGTCACTGTCGTAGATGGTCCTGTTGGGTGGCGCCCTCACTGACTCGCGGTTGAGTTCCATCTGCTGCTCAGAGTCGCGGAGCTGCAGGGTGCAGGGCCCTTGATATGGTGGGGGCTCCTCGCCGTCCGACAGCGATATGGTGGGCGGAAGGTCAATCTGGTGCTGCAAGTAGGGATAGGTGGGCTGAAAGCGGCTGAAGTGGTCACGCTGCATAAAGGAGGGAGCAGTGAAGCGATCCCTGGCCTGGAGAGTGTATAATACCTGGGAAAGTGAGAGAAAGAAGGATGCAGAAAGAGTGAAGAAGAAAGGTAAAAGGAGGTGAGGAGGTTTTGAGTTTATGAAACAACCTGTGAAACCTTTTTTTTTTTTTTTTTAATATCCATAGATAGAACCGCATGTCACCGAACACAATCACTACACAAAAATGCTGTTAAATTATGTTTTGCCTGTGTAAAACATTGAATTTAATGTAAACACTCCCAACATTTAAACATTTTAAAAAGCCAACTCTTGATTCAGAGGTTTTGTCTAATTATAAACCTGTATCAAACCTGCCCTTCATTTCCAAAATCCTTGAAAAAGCTGTTGCTAAGCAGCTGTTTGATTACTTAGATAGTAATGGTTTGTTGAAAGACTTCAGTCAGGATTTAAAATCCATCACAGCAGAGAAACAGCACTGTTAAAAGTTACTAATGACCTTTTCATAGCCTCAGATAATGGACTTGTCCCTATACTCATCCTGTAGGATCTTAGTGCCACATTTGACACCATAGATCACAAGATTCTTTTACAGAGACTGGGACAACATGTAGAGATTAAAGGAACAGCACTAGACTGGTTTAAATCATATTTATCAGATAGATTTAAATTTGTTAATGTTAAAAATGACTCCTCCATGCACACACAAGTTAGTCATGGAGTTCCACAAGATTCTGTCCTTGGACCGATACTCTTCACCCCTATATATTCTCCCTTTAGGCAACATCATCATAAAGCACCACATACACTTCCATTCTTATGCAGATGACACCCAGCTGTACATATCTTTGAAGCCTCCAGCTGGTAAAAAGTGCTGCAGCAGGACTGCTGACTGTAAATAAAAGTAGAAATCATATTACTGCTGTCTTAGCCTCTCTGCATTGGCTCCCTGTAAAATTCAGAATGGAATTCAAGATCGTGCTCCTCACCTATAAAGACCTTAACAATCAAGCCCCTTCATATATCAAAGAGCTCATATTACCGTATTGTCCAAATAGATCCCTTCGCTCCCAAATCACAGGTTCTCTTGTGGTTCCAAGACTCTGTAAGAGTAGAATGGGAGGTAGAGCCTTCAGCCACCAGGCTGCTCCCCTGTGAAACCAGCTCCCAATGTGGGTTCGGAAGCAGACACCATCTCTGTATTTAAGGTCAAACTTAAAATGTTCCTTTTTGATAAAGCCTATAGTTAGGGCTGGATCAGGTGAGTCCTGAACCATCCCTTAGTTATGCTGCTGTAGGTGTGACTGCTGGGGGAACTCCCATCATGCACTGAGCACTTCTCCCCTTCTCTCTGTCTCTCTGCCCCCACATTTATTTATTTATTTTACTACATGTCATGCTGTTTCGAGTCGAATTTGAATGTCGGGGCTTACAGACACTTGGATGACACCACAGTAGCAGTATGGAGGCATTTTATTATGTATTTTTTTACAGTTACTTCAATTGAATTTGATTTGGCTGCAATGCCGTTTACCGCTGGACTCAAACACTTCAATCACCACTCCATCAGTATAGTGGTGAGTAGATAATGAGTTTTCCGACAGAGAGAGCAATGAATAGAATAAAGAAACTAAAGCGTTTTCTGGACATTGGAGCCTGTAAACCTTTTCAAGTAGTGCCCCTAATTAAAATTATGAACAAAAATTAGCATAATAGGCCTCCTTTAAAGACATTACGGCTTATTTACAGTGAAAAAAATATACAAATATTCAACACACTGCTTCATAGTGAAGCTTCCACCAGAGAGCTTCACATCAATTTTGATTTCTCAGATTTTTTTCCAGTACAACACATTGCTGAGGAGAGTCCCTGTCAAAGGGAATCCATTTCCATCTGACTCTGGCTCCAATAGTCAACCTACACTGACAAGGCCGCTAGGATGGAGAGACCATCAGACTGGAAAAACATTTAAAAAATGGGGGGATAGAGGATCGGATCAATTGAAAGTGAGAAAGAGAAAGAGAGGAAGTGAATGGATTAAAGGGCAGACTATTGAGATAAAGAGAGGGATGGATGGATTACAGAAAAAAGTAATGTAATGTACAGAAGAGCCATGTTGATAAAGAGAGGAAGAAGGGTAAAGGAGAGCCAGAGAGGTAAAGACAGAAAGAGATGGAAGAGAGAGAGAGAAAAAGAAAATGTATAGACCCAGACAAATACAGGGCGGGAAGGTGGGAGAGAAAGGTGCATCACCGATAGAGGGAGAGAGTGCAATGGAGCAGGGCAGCTCTCAGACAGCTGTCTAGACAGTGTCAGGGGAGGTGTTGCTGATTAATGATGCCCCAAAATCTGTCCACCTCCTCTGCCGCAAACACCAGGACACACATAGACACACACACATGCATGCACAGACCCCCATCACTGCATCTATCAGCCACCCACACACATTGGCTGCTTCACCCTCTATGTTTTTCTTTCCATGGCCTTTTCCTTGTTTCTCCGTGTCTGTCTGGGATCTGTCTCTCTAACATTGACACTGTTTTTTTCTTAGCCTCCCCTGATACTCCTACACCTCCTACTCTCTGACAAATTTTCCCTGCCTTTTACCATTTACTCTCTCTATCCAATCCTCACGTTTTTCCTTCATCTACTTAAGCCGTTCACACATGACAATTTTAGCTGTCAGAAGACTTATAATGAAAAAAAAATGGTGTGTTTGTTTTGGTGGAAATGTGTTCTTTGAACTCTGTATTCCACTTTTTCCCGGCACGTCTCTGCTCACTGGTAATCGTAACCTCCTCCATCTGGCATGGACACCATCAAACAAACAGTCACAGTGAGTGTACTGGCATTTGTTTGTGGTTATGTATTCACAAGTCTTGCCAAATTGTGATTTTGTTTTTGGAGTGAATTGCCAGCTATACCCAGTGCAACATAGAAGCTCTAATTCCTGGATGATCAAATATGTACACTTCAAAAAATTTGCGCCCCAAGAGTTTTCTTGTCATCGCTGAGTGATTCTACAAATGGTGAGCACTAAGAAAAACTAACTGACAAAACAAAGAAGACCTGAGAAGAGACAGATATATTTTAATACAGAGCATCTACACTACAAAGAAGAGATCACTGATTGGATTCAGCTCTTCTCCCTCTGTTTCATTTATATTATTTGCAATCTTCATAGCCTATACTTTCAACACTACCTTTGTATGTCAAACAAAGTTTAATGTGCTACTTGAATCAAGTTATCATTTAAACAAACGATTTACAAAAGCTGTACAATGTGTAATTTTTCAATTTAGTTAATTCAATTAAATTTTATTTGTATAGCGCCAAATCATGAAATACATTATTTCAAAGCACTTCAAATTTTAAGGTCTTAAATATTATACGTAGTAATTGTTTTACTACAATTGATAGAACAGTGAAGCCTCTGAAACCAAATCAGATTCAGCATGAAGTCCATTGAATTTCTTTACGGGACAGTGCGTTTATTTTATGGAACAAAACACGAGGAAGGGTTACCTCTTTCAGCACAAATTACCCTTGGCAGACACTAACAATGCCATGGCACCGCTTATTCACCCAGAGATATTTGTTTTCTTTCTAGCGTGTGTTAGAAATGTCATCAACCCCTTACTTACTGCTACATTTGTCATTACTGAGATGAAACAAATGACTCCACTTATCAGGCTGCTTGTCATGTCAGCCCTCCTCAACACCTAATAACATGTCTACATACAGCTGTCATTGTGCTGTATATATCTGAATCTAAGTACAGTCTTAAGAGCAACAGTTCAGGGCTCTCAGAGTCACCATGGTTGTAAATATCAAGCATATCTATAGCCCTGCTGGGATGGCTATTCTCTATGATTAAGAGGGTTTAGTAGATGTCAGGGTGATGGTGGTCTTACCTCAGAGGCACCTTGTTGAGATCGAGTCGCTGAAGGCCACAGACACCCGTCCTAAACATTAAGACGAAACAAGGACAAAAGCTAAGGTTCCCCAAGTGGTTTGAATATGTTTATGCATGTGTCTGAAGATGATGTGTGAGCTTCAGGGGTTTATTTTCTAATGCTGACAAAGTCATCTTTTTGAACAGTCTACGTTTTTATTTGACAATATATTAAAATCAACATTAACTATAGATTTGTTACTTGTTATGTCTGGGATGATTTTTGATGTGACCCATTAAGCTGATGCTACAATCTTTCTCTCTTACCAAAAAGGGAAGGAGAAGAAAAAATATAACAACTTAATTAGAACAAAAACGACAGCCACGCGAAAGACACCTGGTGGATTCAAACGAAAATCCTGTCCATTTTGGGAATGAGGACAAAACAGCTCCCTAAATATTGGGCAAAATAAAGGGTACAAGAAAGAAATACAATGATGAAATAGTAGCTGTTTTTTTTTTCATCTACATTAGGGCTGGCACCATATAAGGAAAAAATGCAATAACGTTGTTGAATGTTGAAATGACGATATTCCTTGCGATAAATAAACAAATGCTTAAGTATACTGTGTTAAAGTCTTTCTTCTTTGGGTTTGCTGCTATTATAGACCACATACAGTGAGTAGCTAATGCAGACACTGCAAAAAATTAAATGCCGTATCAACATGTTTTTATTGAAAAAATTCCACCTGTCTACAGACGCAGGGACCACGGACAGCTCCACAGCCCGAGGGAGAGGGCAAATATCCCGGCCATAGCGCCACCAAGTCTGGGGCAAACACCTAGCCTCCGCTAAGTCTGCTTACAATGATCATTTGTGGTCTTTTCATTCATGTTTGGACCATAGAAAAGTTTTACAGTTTTACCAGTTCTGTCAGTAATTTAGTAAATCTGATTAATTTTTACTTGTCGGCACACAGCAGAGAGTGACTAAAAAGATCAAAAAGAGGAGATGTGGGGTTATTAGTGTGCGTATTTGCAAGTGGGTAAGCATGTGTTTGTCGCCATGCCAGGGTGCAGCGGTGTTGCTGTCTAGATAGCAGTATAGTGAATTAAAGATCAAGGTCTGACAGAGCTTGGCTATGAAGAAACCAATTCTGCAAATTCACCTCACAGACTGGAGCAAAGCTCTTACCTCAGTGACACAGGGACACAGACTCTGACTAGGATGAAAGGATTAATTTAGCTCAGTGCAGCTTCACTGAGAACAAACTGTTGAGCTATGTTAGTCCTGCTTCAAAAAGGAAGAATGCACAGCCTCACTGACCACGCAGGGATATTCAGTGAGAACAGATGAACTGATACACTGAGCTTGTTACTCATCAGAAGTTTTGATCAAAATGTTATTGGCACAGATGCTGAGAGAATAGCAAAGCCAGAATCAGAGCTCCAGAGTGCAACCATGTGGGTCACACAAGCGACTGAAAATTTACACCCGTGTGCCTAACATTTAGCTGGTCTGTCTCAGTGTATTTTAGTGACTCATGTCCTCTGAGTCTGGGAGCGAGCCGGAGTTTACACACAGTTCCCGGGCCAGCCGCGCGCCCCCCAAACTCACACACTGCTGCTTTAGGATTAGAGCAGAAGCAGTGGTTGGTTGGTTAGTCAAACTCTCCTGTCTGGGTGTGCTCTCTCTATACTCCTGCTGACCTGCGTTCTCTTAACACATAAACAATAAACACCAACCAATCAGGACCTGAACAGTACTGCAGTTTATTTTGTGTTTGTTTGATTCACTCCAGAGTTTATGAGACACGAATTTAAATACATTGAAAAAAATCCAACCTTCTTTGTGCACTAAATTCACCTATCATACACAACACTAGATGTTAGGTGCACAGCCAGGACATCAGTGTTAAAACGACCGGAACGATCCAGATTCCAGATCCAACACCATCGATTAATGACTAAATAAATGTTTGTGTATGAAGAGCGACAGACATGTTCAGACACTCACACAATCCCATAGGAAATGCTGGAATACTAACGTAATACAAAACAAACCTTAAAGCTCAAAAAATAAAATATTTTAATTTATTCAGGATATTTTAATATTTTTTATTCTAATTCAAATGGCAGACTGAATATTCTTTACAATTAAAAGTTAATTGCTCTTTGAAATGGTTAACTTGCAGGATTATGCTATATTATCATTATATCAGTGGTATAAAATGGTTTCATAATGACAATAAAATAATTTATCGCAATAATTTCTAATTTATTTGTTTATAACAAATTGTCCAACAAAATTTGTTATTGTTATAGCCTATCTTAAAATCTTTGATAATGTACTAAGTTAGAGGTTTCCTTGTACAGCTTTAGTTCTCTGAGAATTTATTTCACAACAAGCTAAATTGGTATTGTACAATGAAATATCCTTAAGTGAATCATTCACTCACCTTGTGAGTCGGAATTGAAACGATCTGAGAAATCAGTGATAGTATCCAGTCCTAGTCAAGAAATTACCAATGTATATGGGAACTGTCAAGAAAAGTTATTATAGGAGTATTATTGAGGTGCCAAAAGGCACAGTGAAAATGTTTGGGCTCACCTAAATTATGTGTTGGTGCACCTAAATGACGACCAGACCAGTGCAAGCAATGTAAAATGTAAGTCTGGAGCCCTGGCCAGAACAGATAATACAACCCGATACAAACATTTATTTTCTGTGTCATTCACTTTCTCACTCACACACACACACACGCACACACGCACGCACGCACACACACGCAGAAAGACAGACTGACCTGCTGAAGGGCATGGTTGTGCCTGTGGGCCTGGCTCTGCCTTGTAATTAAAGACCAGGTGGAGAGCTTGTAGTGGTTGAGCAGGCAGATGATCACCACCACCATCACTGTCATCACCAGGATAATGATGACGATCTGAACAAACTCCAGTTCAGCTGCAGAGAAAAGGAGAGAGGGGTGGGGGTTAGAACCTGAAAAGTCTTTCCCCCGCAGTGTTACAGCTTTTTCACAGTTTCACAGTTACAGCTTCTGTTGCGTCATCAACCTCCCCACACGCTCACTGTGAATCCAGCGGGGATCCCCATCGAATTATCCCTTCTTTCTACAGACAATATACAAGGGGGTCAGGCGGAGAGAGCCGCAAAAACTGCAGAGGTTGTCACTCTGACATTTGCGTTAAAACATGCACCACCTCCAGAGAAAATACGGGGGATCTACAGAGTTCAGTACATGTCTGAGAGCAGCTCAAGAGAGGTCAGTCCAAAATAAAATAATCCACATTAAAAAACAAGACCTTGTTTAATTTATTGAGATATTGAGATTTATTGATAATAAAATCAAAAGTAGTGCTACTACTAAAGGAATATGATTAATCTGTATATTATTCTATATTGATTAAGCCAACAATCTATAAAAATAAAAATATATAAAATGATTATTGAAAAAAACAAAGTTTCCCATACTGCAATTTGATACACTTAAATCTCTGGGGGAAAACACTAAGAATTCTACAGTTCCATGACAACAAAACCCTGTGATATGACCAAAAGCTCCAGAGCAGCTGCTAAATTGACCTAGTTTTCTCAAGTAGGAAACAATGTTTTAGTGTTTAAACAGAATATTTAAGGAGTTGCAGACTCATTGATTGAGCAGCACTCTGTCTGTTGTTAACACCTATTCACCAGCAGGGGGCAGCACAGGACAGACTCCCAGTCAGTTTGTCACATACTGAGTGAATGCCTGGCTTTTATTTGTAAAGTGTGTAGGGCATGTCAGTGTACAGTGGTTTCTTTGTGGAAACTCTGAATAACTGTGTTGTTTTGTCCTGTGATACTCACACTTGCATGCACTCATCAGAGCTGATCTGGCATGACCTCCCTCCCTCCCTTGTTCATTATTTTATCATTTCATCTTTTTTTACTTTCCTCCCACACCATCTCTTTTAAGCCTTTCTTTATCACCACATGCCCATCTTCTCTCCAACCAATCTTTCCTTTCTTTACGCCACTATCCTCCTCTGTCTTTCCCACACCACTTCATGGACTCTCCCAACACTTCCTGCCCTTTATCAGTCTTTCTTCTTGCATTCCTCTCTCAAACACCATCATTCCTTCCCAGTCTTCTCCATCTGCATGCCGAAGTGTCGTTGGGCAAGATGCTGAACCTCATAGAACAAAAAAGTGCAGCTAATAAATGCACTGTATGAATGTGTGTGTGTGAATGGGTGAACTGCAAGTGTACTGTAAAGAGCTTTGAGTGGTCATCAAGACTAGAAAAGCGCTATATAAATACAAAACCATTTACCATTTCCTATTCTTCAGTCCTCCATTTTCATCCACTCTCTTTCCTCTCACTCTACTCACTCTACTCCACGGAGGAAGTCTGAGACACCTGACTCACACACTTACTCGTGGCTGGACACTCACTCACTTGTGTGAAGTTCCTGTGTGTGAGGAACAATACACAACACTCTGAGCTTTTTCCACAAAGCTCTGTGCAGCTTTTAGTGTATTACAACAAGCCATTGTAACATTTGTAACAGAACAGGGATTGAATCAGGGAGAGATAAGACAGCATGATGTAAAAATACCAAAACAGCGAGAAACTTTCATAGTTTTAAGTTTGATTATAGTTGGAAAATACACTTAATTAAAAATAACTTCTTTTCACAAAATGCCCACCCCAGTCCTGTTGTACCCAACGTATCCCAGTCTAAGGTTGGGCTGAAAGTCAATGATGGTGAGAGAAAGAAGACAGAGTAAGGATGAGCTGAAATAAGTGCAGCTATGAAGAAAGATTTAAGTCATTTAAGAAAAGTATTGATCATTATGTGGTGATCAGTGTTGATATTGTTATTTCAGACAAAACAACGTTCAAACTGTAGCAGGTCAGCTGAGTCGTTTGTGTGTGTGCGTCTGCGAGTAGAGTAAGAAAATTTGTGTTACGACCTCCCCACCGGATGGCATCATCCATCATACCTCATCACAAGCCAATTAGGTTGACATCACCTAACCCTATCCCAGTCTTCCCAGCATCAGTAATTAACTGATATTAATCACCACAGAGCAGAGGAATGCAGTGTTTAAGTGGAAATGTCACTTCATGTCAACAATTTTTCAGAGTTTTCTGTTTACATTTGCACAAATTGGGTACTTACTAAATGTTATAATTCACTTTCAAATGTGATTATCAATTGAAAGGACAACCAACTGTTACAATACAGATAGAAATAAGGAATAGAATAAAGAATAAATGGGAATAGGTGAAAATAATTAACAGTCCAGCAGATCCATCAAATGCTCGTGTAGAAAAACTTTGCATTCTATTAGCACAGTGGTTCTCAAACTTTTTACACACGATGTACTACCTCAGAAAATATTAGGCTCTCCAAGTATCACTGTTATGAAACAAGTTAAAATACAGTAGTGTAGGCCTAACCTATTCAGCTACGGACAGTTCACGCAATAGAAAGGTTTATTCCTAATAAGAAAATTATTTTTGCCATGCTGTACAAAAAGTGTAGAACTAGAACTGGCACTTAAACACTTCCACACACACTGGTGTATAGATATAGATGCGGCTCCATCAAATCTCGCTCCGCTTCCTCCAACTAAATTAGTGATCACGTTTGTCCAGAGTTAAATTCATCATTATGGGCGGTTGATTATATAAAAGCATTTTGAAGCTTATTAATGATCCCAGAGCCTGAGGGAAAAGTAACAGCACACACACACACAGACTCCGCTGCTGTGTCTCTCTCACTCTCTCTTATATGTTTGTCGCCACAATATTAACACTGATCATCACATTATGATCGATACTTTTATTAATGAGTTAAATCTTTATTTAGAGCAGCATTCATCAGCAGTCAGGCTCACTCTTTTCCTCTCTCTCCAAAAACAACACAAACAGTGTGATCGGACACGGATATAAACTCAGTCTGAGTAAAAACAACAGAACTTGTAATCTTGGTTTAGATTACAAGTGCGCGCTTGGTTTGGTTTGAAAACAGTTGGTGCTGCGCGAACGACAGAGATACAAGAGATGATGTAAACTACTGACAGAGCCACTACAAAATGTTTGAATGTATAAAAAGAACCCACATTAACACTGTAAGTGGAC
This sequence comes from Verasper variegatus, assembly GCA_026259375.1. Taxonomy (NCBI): domain Eukaryota; kingdom Metazoa; phylum Chordata; class Actinopteri; order Pleuronectiformes; family Pleuronectidae; genus Verasper; species Verasper variegatus. The sequence continues at coordinate 312,025 of CM048048.1, forward strand.
ATAGTGGAGCTGTGCATGGCTCCCTGGTTTCTGCCACAACTGGGTGGTGGCGCTGCAGCTGGGCTGTGCACCTTGTCCCGGCTGTGGAGCTGTCTGTGATCTCTGTGTCCATAGCCAGGGACTGTTTATATTTATTTATCGCAAGTCATATCGTCATCCCAATATTAAACAACACCATAGTACCATAGTTTGAGAATCAGTGTATTAGCGGATTGCTTGTTTGACTTTTTTGGAGTCATGATACCTCTGCAATATTCACAAAACATTCTCAGAGGTTACAACACCCACATGAATGCTTTCTCTTAGCAGGCTTCAAAACTATTCAGAGACTCCAAGACACAGTGTACAGACTCTTGCACTGGCTAAAGAACAGAGTGTGTCCAAGCGCTAGTCTGATGTTATCAGCACAGTAATCCACTTGTCAAAACAAGTCTTGCATCTGCAGCGCCATTATTCCCTCAGCAAGCTGAATCATTTGCACTGTAAGTCACATGTTCCGTCCCTTTTTTCTGCTGTGATGAGGAAAGGACATCAAGTTCATTTAAATCATTTGAATGTGTTCAGAGAGGTTACAACAGTGATAACTCTTTCAAACAATGAGACAACAAACACCTATTCACTGAAAGTAGTAAAAGAACAACAACATTAAATCAGTTAAACTATCAAATGTAATGTAGATTATTCTTTTAAGGCTAAATTAGCATAAAGTTGTTGACAGCAAAGTTGACATTTTCTTGGACGAGTAAAAGTCGTTTTGAGTGAATTGTAAATGCTTTAGTACCATTTCAGGCGTTTCCTCTAAAACATTAAGGCTACATTTTACTGAATCAGCCTGTCCTCTCCTCCAAGCCATGTCATTGAAAATATAGTTTATTCAATAATAATGCAATTGCGTATCGTTGATTATGACCGTGATGGCGAATTGTGGTGGCAGTTGATATGAATATTTGAGTGTATAGGTGAATGGCAACTGGAATGTAAGGTGTGAGTGGTCATCAAGAATAGAAAAGTGCTCTAACAATACAGACCATTTACCATCCCTCACATGCGGCTTTCTCTGAGGTAGTATTTTGGTAGTTCTTATTAGTTTTGTTGAGAATTAAGACAGACAAAGATACAGGGATATTGTGTATACCCGACCCAAAGCCCATGGGGACTTGTGTGGTCTGGCCAGGTTTGAACCAATTTTTTTTTATATATTCGGGTTAGGTCACATTGGCTGGGATATCTGCTTTGTTTTTTCACTCCACTTGCCTACAATCAGGTAAAACATCAGGCTCTGAGACAAAAAAAACTGTGCTTTTTTGCAGTGTGGGTTAGGTCGCGCTTCGAATTTGTTTTGGTTTTTATTACCTGTGAATTAGGGCTGCACCTATTGATTTTATTTTTTATTGATTAATCAAAATAAAAATTTCAAAACTTGTGTGATTTATATTTATGTATTAATCTTCTCCTAAACACAAACAAATCTGACAACAAAGTATGCACTGCAAGGCATTATTCCACAACAAAAAATAGCCCAGTCTGAACTGCATATCTGCATTTTACAGTCCTATATCTCTCCAAAATAAAATTTGTGCAAGAGCTTGTTCCATTCAAGTAAAAGTAATATCTACATTAAGCTGTTCATCAACAAAATAAATGAAAACCAAAGTAATTTCTGGAGGAATATCAAAACACTGTGTAAATTCAAGTTTAGCAGTCTATCAAAAATATTATCTTGAAGTAGCCTAGTAGTGACAAACTAACAAATAAAATAAAGTATAATTCAGTAGTATTTCAATAATGTTTATTATTAATTTCCACACTGAACTGAAGTGTACTCTAATAATAAAATTAATATTATTTTCTCGTTTCAAGTAAAATAAGGTTTGCATACAAAATAAAGAGCTTTTGAAAAAGTCATCCTAAAATAAAATGCTTAATTTTTGAAAAAATTAATAAAAAGATTTTTTCTCCTTAATATATAAATACCTTTCACATATAAACAATCTCAACAAACATTAACAACTAAACAGCTTTAACAGGTAAAAAATAGAAATGCTAAATCTAATAACAGCATCTGGGTCCATACAGAGTGGCTCTGGGTTCGCGGTCCGACTATTGGTGACCATATAGATGATCGTGGCCGTTTTTTTTTGGTTTAGCTCGCTCTTCAGGTGAGTCCATGCACAGCCACCTTCCATACAACGTGTCAACGCATGTTCCGCGAGTCAACGTATTTACATAATCAATGACGCTGATTAAGTTGTTGCGTCGTCCCAGCCCTACTGTGAATACACCCATAACACTGCGTTACAGACACATTATCTATCAGTCCCGAAATGTACTGAGGTTTGAAACCTGACACAAACAACAAATCACCACAGCATCATGTTGTCCCCACTTAAAAAGACAACAAGAGACAGTAGACAACACACACACACACACACACACACACACACACACACACACACACACACACACACACACACACACACACACACACACACACACACACACACACACACACACACACACACACACACACACACACACACACCTTGATCCCTGAATAGCAATATATTTATGACCTTCTTTAATAATAAAATTCTAAATATTAGAGATAAAATCAACCATCTCATGCCCTCGGTTGGCACTAATACCCTATCAAGAACAGAAATCTCAGGAACAGCTGAGAATCTTACCAATTATTTAGACAGCTTCTCTCTGATCACCCTTGATCAGCTGACCAAAATAATCTCATTTTCTAAACCCACAACTTGCATCTTAGATCCCATTCCCACAAAATTTCTCAAAGAAATTCTGCCCCTAATTGATAGTATGTTACTGAACACAATCAATCTCTCATTATCATCAGGATATGTACCACAGTCCTTTAAACTAGCTGTAATCAAACCCCTTCTCAAAAAACCCACCCTGGACCCGGAGGTTTTAGCCAACTACAGACCAATATCCAACCTCCCCTTCCTGTCTAAAATCCTTGAAAAAGGTTGTAGCCAATCAGCTGTGTGAGTTTCTCCAGGAAAGTAATGTATATGAAGACTTTCAGTCGAGGTTTAGAGCCAATCATAGCACGGAGACAGCCTTGGCAAAAGTCACTAATAACCTTCCAATAGCTTCAGATCAGGGATTTGTGTCTGACCTCGTTCTCTTAGATCTTAGTGCAGCATTCAACACTACTGACCATCACATTTTATTATAGAGACTAGAACAGTTAATACACATTAAAGGAACTGCCCTCAACTGGTTTAAATCCTATTTTTCAGATCAATTCCAATTTATGCAAATTAATGAGTCATCTGTGCGCACCAAAGTTAACCACGGTGTTCCACAGGGCTCTGTGGTCCGCCCAATTTTATTCTCATTATATATGCTTCCACTAGGAAACATTATCAGGACACACTCTCTAAATTTCCACTGCTATGCGGATGACACCCAGAACAGTGTAATCAATTAACTAAACTCCAAGCATGTCTCAAGGAAATAAAAACTTGGATGACCCGAAATTTTCTCTGATTAAACTCAGGTTCTAATACTTGGCCCAAAACACCTTAGAGATACATTATCTAATTATATATACGACATTGCCCTTGCTTCCAATGACCTTTAATTCTCACTTAAAACAAATTTCTAGGACTGCCTTCTTTCACTTGCATAACATCTAAAAATATCTGACATGTCCTTTCTCAAAAAGATGCAGAAAAATCTGTCCACGCTTTTGTTACATCCAGACTTGATTATTGTAATTCCTTATTATGAGGCTCCAGCAGTAAGTTGTTAAAGACTCTGCAGCTTGATCGAAATGCTGCAGCACATGTCCTGACAAGAACCTGGAAAAGAGATCACATTTCTCCTGTATTAGCTTCACTACACTGGCTTCCAGTTAAATCTCCTCCTCCCCTTCAAGGCCCTTAATAATATGACACCATTATACCTTAAGGAGCTGATGGTACCATATCCCCCCACTAGAGCACTGCGCTCCCAGAATTCAGGCTTACTTGTCATCCCTAAAGTCTCTAAAAGTAGAGTAGGGGACAGAGGTTTCAGCTATCAAGCTCGTCTCCTGTGGAATAATCTCCCAGTTTCAGTTCGGGAGGCAGACACCATCTGTACGTTTAAGAGTAGGCTTAAAACCTTCCTTTACGATAAAGCGTATAGTTAGAGCCGGTCCAGGCTTGTCTTGTACCTGCTCTTAGTTATGCTGCTATAGGTCTAGAATGTCGGGGGACACATGGAGCTTGTCTTCCCAGCTTCTCCTTCCTCTTCTACCTCCTTATCTCACAAATAAATTAATATCTCATCAAAACATGTTACTGACTAGACTTCTTCTACGGAGTCCCTATGCCTTATCGTCCGCAGATCCAGGGCTGCGGCCACATTGTGAATTATGATGGTGGATCGCGTATCAGAGATCGTGATCATAATGGTGGATCCTGTATCGTGCTGGTTGATCATGATAATAATGACAGATCATGTATCGTGCTGGCAGATCGTGATAATAATAGTGGATCCTGAATCGTGTTGGAATCTGATATGGGTAGTGGACCACGATCAAAGTGGCAGCTGATGGCAGATCCTGATGGCAGCAGTGGATCATGATTGTGGACTATAGTGGCATCCGATTGTGATGGTAGATCCTGATTGTGGTGGCTGCTGGCCGTGAAATATGATTACAACAAGACTGCTTGATATACAATATGTCTACTCAGATACTCGACCATTACTGACAATAATCCATCAATTAATTTTCCTTCCATAATGCTACAAACTGTTTATTCTAACCGATGCTGTAAATACTCTTTCTGATGCCCTATGAGACAAATTGTGATTTGTGAATATGGGCAATACAAATAAAATTTGATTGATTGATTGAATGTTCTACAGGGGCTCAGGGGTTAGAGCAGTCATCCTCTAACCAGAAAATAGGCGGTTTTATCCCAGTCTTCCCCGTTCAAAATGTCCAAGGGTCCTTGGGCAAGATACTGAATCCAGATTTAGAATGGTAAATGGTTTTGTATTTATATAGCGCTTTTCTAGTCTTGATGACCACTCAAAGCGCTTTACAGTACAGTTTTTACATTCACCCAATCTTTTTTTTCTTTTAGAAAAGCGCTATATAAATACAGAACATTTACGTATTAACTTGAGTAATGGTGAAACCTTTTCTGGAAAGAGTTGTCACAGTTGAAAATTTTTATATTTTTTCATAAAAGGAAATAGAATGTTTGTTTTTGTTGTAATACGGGAATCAAACCAACCTTTCTTTTTTTTGTTGTTGCCTTGAGGCCTAGACACACACAGACACACAATATTGGCTTCTGTGTGTCATTACAACAAAGTCTATTCTATTACAACATGCAAGTGGTATCCATTAAAAAGAAAGTTTGATTAACTGGAAGACTGAACTACTTACACACTCAGACATGGATGAGGCTGTCTGCTAGGGCTGTGCCATATCATACCCTCCATGATAATACCGGTAAATATTTACATGATAAAAAAAGTTTCATATATAAATGATATAGCGAAGCAATGACCTATGACGCATTTACTGAGAGAGAGAGAGAGAGAGAGAGAGAGAGAGAGAGAGAGAGAGAGAGAGAGAGAGAGAGACACTACATATCTTTCTTTATCTTCAGAGAGGAGTGTGAAGGACCCCTGGATTGACAAAACAGTGCAAGTTGGAAAAAAGATTGTGGCTGCCTTTGCTCACCGCTGGAAGCGGCATCTGGCTTCCAATGCTCAAGTGGAAATAGGCCTACCTCAGCACAAACTGGTCACAGAAAGACAATATATGATCCAGCGGCTGTTAGAACGAGAAAAGGCTGCCGTCTGCCTCTTTATTCTGGCTTAGCAAGACTTTTTCAGTGTTTAGCTCTATATAACTAGGACCAAGTTAAATCTACAGCAAATTCATTCCAACTGGCAACAAGAAACAGGGAAATCTCACTTCTGTGACTAATGACGGCGTATTGGCTTAGAATGTTTGGCCATGAAATGAAAATCAGGCTAATGGTTAACTACAGAGACTGCACACATACCAGGACCTCTAAAAGCCAACACACCTAACATCTGAGCTTACATAACCTTAGATTCTTCCCAGAGAAAACAAGGCCATGGCTTGCTTAGCTTGCAAAAAGGAGCATTATTTGTCCATAACCACAAGGAGGGGTTGTATTCGTCAGGTTTTAAAGCAGATGTATGGTGACAGCAGAGCCTGGAGGGAACGGCTCCCAAGCTGCTTGCAAATTCAGAGTAGTAGAACATCTCCCACCAGCAAAGGAAATGCCTTTTTTCTTAGACTAAAGAGAATAAGCAGCTTCAGCTATCTTGAAACCAAGCAGCACACAGCCCCAGAGCTAAAGCAGCTGTTTCTGGGATCAATACAACAGTCAGCCTGATCAAATGCTAATCGGGGACATGATATGACAACAGAAAACAGGACACGACTTAAGAATCTTCATCGAAATGGCCAAAATTTAAGTGTCCCCATAATAACTAAGAGCAAAATCAGGAGAGTGATGTGTTTTTATTTTACGTAAACATGCTGGACAATTAACATGTCGGTTTCTTTGTTTTGTTGTACATCCATAAACCAAAAACCTGAATTATTATAAATTTAGAAAGAAATATGAGAGATAGTAAAATTTAAATAAACAAAATTATTTTCTCCTTATTGTTCATATTTCTCATGTTGCCCAGAGAGCTCCAGCCCAGCAAGAGACCTGCTGAGTTCACTGCCTTTTGCCCACCACACGACAAACACACACACACACACACAGACAGAGAGAGAGGGAGAGACAGAGAGAGAGAGTTCTCCTTTGACATACATAGACACACACTGCCCTGTCTGCTGCCACTGCTGTTGCTATGGTAACTCTTGGGCCTCGTGATCAACGAGGCCCGGAGCTGCTGGGGCACCATGGCAGCAACCTGGTTGGTTGGCACACACACACACAAACACATAGAGCAAGATAGAAGGAGACAAGGAGGGAGAGGAAGTGAATAATGAGCACACCCACACACACACACACACACACACACACACACACACACACAGAGAGAGAGAGAGCAAGATAGAAGAAGACACGGATGGAGAGCAAGTGAATACACATGAATACACTACGTTCCTTGGGAGAAGGAACATAGTGTATTCATGTGAATTCACAGAAGAACGTGTGCTGCATGGCAGCAACAGTGTCACCCACACTTAACCACAGTATGAGTGTGTATGAATGTTTATGACAAAGCATACAGTAGGTATCAGTTGAGAGGAGTCAGGGCACCAAGACAGCTAACAATTACAGACCAGTGCTCAGAGCCCAGCACTGTGCAGCTCGATTGGCATTCGCCAGAGAACACCAGAACACCGCCGCCAGTGGCGCCCCGTTCTCTTCACACATGAGAGCAGGTTCACACTGAGCATGTGATGTGGCGGTATATCAGTGATGTTCTGTGGAGGCAAACCTCCATGTCATAGCCAATGGTACCATGACTGCTGTTAGGTACAGGGATCAAATCCTCAGAGCGATTGTCAGACCTTATGCTGGTGCAGTGGGCCCTGGGTTCCTCCTGGTTCAGGACAATGCCCCAAAAACCCACTGTTGGGACATGGTTTTTGGGAAACCAAAGTTCGGCCTACATGGGCAGTCAAAAGCCTGAATCCGCATGTCCTTTGGCCTTCAGAACTCAGTCTCCCAGGATGCCTCAACGTCACACAGAGGTGTGAAAACCCCCCAGGGACACAAGTTTCAACTCCTATAGGTCACTCTGGGCCCAATGACCTGTGAGGTCACCGGGCCAATATAAGGCCTGTTTCCCCTCTCTTCTATCTCTTTTCTACAATCCCTCCAAGGAGAGAAGGCTGTCCAGCCTCTTTTCCTGCATCGCCGAGGGGAGAAGCCTGGCTTCTCCAGCTCACATCTTCTCTTTCCATCCAACTCTTCGAGAGGAGCACAAAGGTGCAGCTTCCAGCTCATCCCACCAAGGAAACCTCCTCGCAATCCAAACTCTACCAACCTCCTAGTAGCAATGCAATGTCCTGCAGGAGAACTTCAAAGAGCAACTGACCAACAGAACCACGAAGGCAGTAGCCACACCACCAGCAAGACAATTTCACAGAACTGCGAACTGCACAGCAACCTCTTTTCCCTGGACGGGTAACACAACTGGGCTTAATAATTATACTAGGCTAAGCAAAGACTGTTTATTCGATTCTGTGTGCTGTTTATAAGTTTGATTTGTGTTGTGATATTTTGGTTATAAGTTATTTGAAAGTTAACGTTAGTTTGTTATGCTCTTCAGTCTTTCTTTGGATTTCACTCTACACTCTTTCTCTAACTTGGCACAAACAGACACACACATATCTCTTCACCTAATTAGCTCTGACCCCCGCTACATCCGTCGTAAACATTCCAATAGGGGGAAGGTGTTATCTCTTTGGCCAGCCGCCATTTTGGAAGCACGCTGACTCACACAGACACACACACATGCATACTCACATACCTATCTTTGTTTAGTAAGTACACTGTTTTTCTTTCACAAATGTTTTTTCATTAATGTTGCATGAGTGAATTTTGCCAACCTCTACACTGTCAAGAACTCTGTATCCTTCAACTTAGCTAACTATCTATATGGTAATTTTGGTTATAGTTATTAATCTAATTGTTAATCAGAGTTCCAAATTTGTAGTTAGAACTTTTATGAGACTTAATCAATAAACTGGCTATCTTTTCCCTTCCTTTGAAGGGTGGTGCCCCGAGGTAACTTTAATCAATTAAAGTTATAATTTAATATTTTAAATATTAATATTCAATATTTTATTTTGATAACCAAATTTATTGAATGCCGAAAGGCACACCATTTTATGGTATCACGTTTAATGCATTATTGCACAACACCACCTACATGCATTAATACAAGAAAACACTTAACAGATAAAATACAATTTTATTGAGCATGGAAATAATGAACATAAAAAGCATTGTAAGTCTAACATTTCATGGTGATAGATAATATTGGAGAGATGCAGACACCACCTCAGCACTGCTGGTCTTCCTTTTGTAGTCTGTGATGGTTTTAAGTCTAGTCCAAATATGACTAAAGTTAATGTTGAGTCGGTGTGTGCTTTTGCAAAAACGATGTCGGACACAGTAATTTTCTCTGGCCCTCTCCCTAACACAACAGGTGATGACATGTTTAGCCGCATGTTGTCTTTTAACCGCTGGCTGTCGAGGTGGTGTCCTGTAAATGATGTGGGCTTTGTAGATAATTGGCAAACTTTTTGGAGGAAACCTGGTCTTGTTAGGAGAGACGGCGTTCATCCCACTTGGGATGGGGCATCTCTCTTATCTAGGAATATTACTCAGTCTATTACATGACAACCCAGAGTTGGGACCAGGAAGCAGAGCTGCAGTGCTAAACACTTCTCTGCGCTCCCTCTGGATCAGTCACACAACCACAAACCCATAGAGATTATGTCTGTCCACCGTCCCATTAAATTATTTAAATCAAACAATAACAGAGGGAGAATTCCACACAAAAATCTAATACAAATTAGCACAACCTCTGCAACAACTCAGGAAACAAAGACTTTTAAATGTGGTCTTTTAAACATAAGATCATTATCATCAAAGGCTATTTTAGTTAATGAACTAGTCTCAGATCACAACATTGATTTATTGTCCCTCACTGAGACCTGGCTGCATCCTGATGAATATGTCAGTCTAAATGAATCTACTCCCCCCAGTCATGTAAATTCACACGTTCCCAGAGACTTTGGTCGAGGAGGTGGAGTTGCTGCTATTTTTAACTCCAGTCTATCAATTAATCCTAAACCTAAACTAAGCTACAACTCATTTGAATGTCTTGTTCTTAGTCTTCCACGCCAATCTAAGAAACACCAACAGCCAATCATATTTGCTGTAGTTTACCGTGCTCCTGGGGCTTATACTGAATTTTTAACGGAATTCCCTGAGTTTTTATCAAACCTAGTCCTAAAGACCGATAAAATTATTATTGTTGGTGACTTTAATATTCATGTTGACAATAATAAAGATAGCCTTAGCGTAGCATTTATTTCGATATTAGACTCAATTGGTTTCAGTCAGTGTGTACACCAACCTACTCATTGTTGTAACCACACACTTGACCTTATATTATCATACGGTGTCAAAATTGAACATCTTACAGTACTTCCGCGCAATCCAATTCTATCAGACCATAATTTAATAACCTTCGATTTTTCACTATCAGAATATATGCCACTAATAATGAACTCAGTTTCTAGATGTTTACCTGATAGTGCTGTAGCTAAATTTAAGGAAATAATTCCGATTACATTTAAACCCGTATTATCTGTCAATATAAACAACAAATTCATTAAAAACCTTAGCGCCACTAAGATTGACCATCTCGTCGATAGCTCTGTAGACTCATTACGATTAACACTAGACTCAATAGCGCCTCTAAAAAAGAAACATATTAAACATAATAAATTAGCTCCATGGTATAATTCCAAGACACATGAGTTAAAACAATTATCAAGAAAATTAGAAAGGAAGTGGCGCTCCAGCAACCGGTTTGAACATCTCCTAGACTGGAAGAGTAGTGTTAAAGCATATAAGAAGGCCCTCCACAAAGCAAGAGCTGCCTACTATTCGAAACTAATAGAAGAGAATAAAAACAACCCCAGGTTTCTCTTCAGCACTGTAGCCAGGCTGACAGAGAGTCACACCTCCACCGAACCCAGTATTCCTCGATCCCTAAATAGCAATATCTTTATGACCTTCTTTAATAATAAAATTCTAACTATTAGAAATCAAATCAAACATCTCCTGCCCTCAATTGGCACTGAAATCTCAGAAACGGCTAAGAATCCTACCAATTATTTAGACAGCTTCTCTCTGATCACCCTTGATCAGCTGACCAAAATAATCTCATGTTCTAAACCAACAACTTGTATCTTAGATCCCATTCCTACAAAATTACTTAAAGAAATTCTGCCCCTAATTGATAGCACGTTACTGAACACAATAAATCTGTCATTATCATCAGGATATGTACCACAGTCTTTTAAAATAGCTGTAATCAAACCCCTCCTCAAAAAACCCACCCTAGACCCAGAGGTTTTAGCCAATTACAGACCAATATCTAACCTCCCCTTCCTGTCTAAAATCCTATAAAAAGTTGTAGCCAATCAGCTGTGTGAGTTTCTCCAGGAAAATAATATATATGAAGACTTTCAGTCAGGGTTCAGAGCCAATCATAGCACAGAGACAGCCTTGGCAAAAGTCACTAATGACCTTCTAATAGCTTCAGATCAGGGATTTGTGTCTGTCAGATGTTCTGTTAGATCTTAGTGCAGCATTCGACACAATTGACCATAACTTTTTATTACAGAGACTAGAACAGTTAATTAGCATTAAAGGAGCCGCCCTAAACTGGTTTAAATCCTATTTCTCTGATCGCTCCCAATTCGTGCAAATTAATGATGAGTCATCTGTGCGCACCAAAGTTAACCATGGTGTTCCACAGGGCTCTGTGCTCGGCCCAATTTTATTCTCATTATATATGCTTCCACTCGGAAACATTATCAGGACACACTCGGTAAATTTCCACTGCTATGCGGATGACACCCAGTTATACTTGTCAATAAAACCTGAACAAAGTAATCAAATAACTAAACTCCAAGCATGTCTCAAGGACATAAAAACCTGGATGACCCGCAATTTTCTCTTATTAAACTCAGATAAAACAGAGGTTCTAATACTTGGCCCTAAACACCTTAGAGATAAATTATCTAACGATATAGCTGCGCTAGACGACATTGCCCTTGCTTCCAATGAAACAGTCAGGAACTTGGGAGTGATCTTCGATCCTGATTTATCCTTTAATTCACACTTAAAACAAATTTCTAGGACCGCCTTTTTCCACTTGCGTAATATCTCCAAAATCAGACATGTCCTTTCTCAAAAGGATGCCGAAAAACTAGTCCACGCCTTTGTTACATCCAGATTGGATTATTGTAATTCATTACTATCAGGCTCCAGCAGCAAGTCGTTAAAGACTCTGCAGCTTGTCCAAAATGCCGCAGCACGTGTCCTGACAAGAACCAAGAAAAGAGACCACATGTCTCCAGTATTAGCTTCGCTACACTGGCTTCCGGTTAAATCTAGAATAGAATTTAAAATTCTCCTCCTCACCTTCAAGGCCCTTAATAATATGGCACCATTATACCTTAAAGAGCTGATGGTACCTTATCAACCCACTAGAGCACTGCGCTCCCAGAATTCAGGCTTACTTGTCGTCCCTAAAGTCTCTAAAAGTAGAGTAGGAGCCAGAGCTTTCAGCTATCAAGCTCCTCTCCTGTGGAATCATCTCCCACTTTCAATTCGGGAGGCAGACACCACCTGTATATTTAAGAGTAGGCTTAAAACCCTTCTTTTTGATAAAGCTTATAGTTAGAGCTGGTACAGGCTTGTCTTGGACCTGCTCTTAGTTATGCTGCTATAGGTCTAGAAGGTCGGGGGACACATGACACACGGAGCTTCTCTTTCCAGCTTCTCATTCCTCTTCTCAATCGTTATCATATCAAAGTAATTCATGTCTCATCAATACATGTTACTGACTTCACTTCTTCCCCGGAGTCCCTTTGCCTTATTGTCCGCAGATCCAGGGCCGCAGCTATGGCCACATCATGGATTAGGATCTGTGGATTGCGTATCAGAGATCGTAATGGTGGATCCAGTATGGTGGATTCTGTATCGTGCTGGCTGATCGTGACAATAAAGGCGGATCCTTTATCGTTTTGCCATCGGAAAATGGTGCTGGACCACGACCAAGGTGGCAGCTGATGATGGATCCTAATGGCGACAATGAACAATGACTGTGGACTATAGTGGCATCCGATCTTGATGGTGGATCATGATCTTGCTGGCTGCTGACCATAGACTATGATTGCAGAAAGACTGCTTGACACATAGTATTTCTCAGATACTTGACCCTTATTGACATTAATCCACCAATTCACTGACCTTCAGTTATGCTTCAGAAAGGTCTACCCCTATCAGTACTGCTAAAACCTTGATGATGTTTCCCTTCACACTTGACATCTATTGCACTTCTGTCCGTCCTGGGAGAGGGATCCCTCACATGTGGCTCTCTCTGAGGTTTCTACGTTCTTTTTACCCTGTTAAAAGGTTTTTTGTAGTTTTTCCTTACTCTTGTTGAGGGTTAAGGGCAGAGGATGTCACACCATGTTAAAGCCCTATGAGACAAACTGTGATTTGTGAATATGGGCTATACAAATAAAATTTGATTGATTGATTGATTGATTGACTAGTGTTGGAGCCCTGGCAGTGAGACTCCACTTTGTCCCTGTACTGTCTCTTACCACTGCTAATAGCGCGTACCTGGACTCCCTGTACTCCTCCAGATCACCTGAGTTAGGCGTTGGTCTGTGCTTTAAGTTTGGCATGGACGTCACCATTAATCCAGGGCTTCTGGTTTGGGAATGTCCATGCAGTAATCCTTGGTACGACGTCATCAATGCATTTGCTGATGTAGCAGATAGCCACGTGTTGATGTTGTTGCTCTGGAACACACACCACTCCGTAGTGCTGAAGCAGTCCTGTAGAGCTTGGTCAAACCACCGCTGAATGGTCCGAGTCACTGGTCTGTCACATTTGAGTTTCTGCCTATCGGAAGGCAGCAGCAGAACTAAGATGTGATCTCATTTGCTGAATGAGGGTGATGGAGGGCCCTGTATGCATCCTCCCTTGCTCTTCCCCGAGTTATTGTCCGGTCCTGGCGGTGAATGGAGACCCCCTCTGGAACAATAGCGGAGTCCAGGATCAAGGGGTCGAGCTCTGTGAAAACTCTGTGAAAAACATAACGTTACAAAACTTAATGTCCCGTTGAAAAACCATCGTGCTCCGAAGTTCGTCCAGCTTATTATCCAGACACTGAACATTAGCCAGAAGAATACTCGAATACTGGAGTCCAGTTTGCACGTTTCCTCAGCCGGACTGGATTTCGCTCCTCTAATTTTTTCTAATCACTCACTGGTGAGATGGTCTATATAATAACCTGCTGAATTCATATTTAGATTGGGCGTTGCATATTCTGCAACAATGAAGTAAAAAAAAAATGCAATGGCAGGACACCGCTACAATTTTTTAGCAATAATGTCCTGTCACTTTGATTCTAGTACTACCTTCTTTCACTCCTGTCCTGTCTCAAAAAGATGCAGAAAAAACAGTCCACGCCTTTGTTACATCCAGACTTGATTATTGTAATTCCTTATTATCAGGCTCCAGCAGTTAGTCGTTAAAGACTCTGTAGCTATTCCAAAATGCTGCAGCCCTCGTCATGACAAAAAACAAGAAAAGAGACCACATTTCTCCTGTATTAGCTTCTTAAATCAAAATTTTTAAATCTAGAATACAATTTAAAATTCTCCTCCTCACCTTCATGCCAAGCTTCTCAGGCTTGAAAAACTGCCCGAAACTTGTCCTTGGCCACTGGTCATTACGAGCATTTCATTCCTACATCCACAACAACCACTGCATGAAAAGAAGAATTTGTGTCAGTTAGTGTCCCTGTACATTTTTGTGGAAGTTCAGGTTAACGACTGTTCACAGGAATCAACAGGCAGCACAGAAAACTGCCGGGAATTGACGTGGGGTTCCAGTTTTGGGCAGTTTTACAAGCCTGAGAAGCTTGGCAGTTGATCCCCCTGCTCCTAGGTTGAGGGGGGGGACTTTGACATGTAAATGACAAAACTGATTTTAACAAAAGCAAATCAGGATAGTTTCACTCAGTGAAACCTTTTTCTAACAGGTGCTAACTCCCTTTTAAGAAAATCTCTCCTATAAATACATCAGGCTTTTTATAATTATAGAATCATAAATTGTAGGTTGAATAGATTTGCCTTATATAAGTAAGTATGCTATAATGAGTGTAATTAGCAATACAATTTTCAGGGTACATCTGATGATACATCTAAGAGATGTCTTTCAGCTGACACCAAAACATTGTGCTTCGCATAAAGCATATCAGCTGTGTCATCGTGTGACAAAGTCCCAAACATTTGTCCTCCCAAACTACTGGGAAAAACTCCAGCACCATATTCACATGTCCATGGCATACTAAGCTGTTGACTTCAATTGTCCTATTATTGTTATTAAACGTTCCCAGTATTCCATTAAAACACTCAACACTTTTATCCAAAGCGACTTACAATAATTGCATTCAACTATGAGGGTACAAACACAGAACAGCAAGAATCATGTAAGTACATTAACTTAACACCAGAAAGAATAAACTGGTCCTCAGTCACATACTCATCCTATATAAATGTAAAGTATATCACCGTTGATACAAGGCAGGATGGATCCATGCTTTCATGTTGTTTATGCCAAATTCTGACCCTACCATCTGAATTTGTCAGCTGAAATCGAGACTCATCAGACCAGGCAACGTTGTTCCAATCTTCTATTGTCCAATTTTGGCGAGCCTGTGCGAATTGTAGCCTCAGTTTCCTGTTCTTCTGCTACTGTAGCCCATCTGCTTCAAGGTTCGACGTGTTGTGCGTTCAGAGATGGTATTCTGTATACCTTGGTTGTAACAAGTGGTTATTTGAGTTACTGTTGCGTTTCAATCATCTCGAAACACTCTGCCCATTCTCCTCTGACCTCTGCCATCAACAAGGTATTTTCGTCCACACAACTGCCGCTCACTGGATATTTTCTCTTTTTCGGACCATTCTCTGTAAACCCTAGAGATGGTTGTGCGTGAAAATCCCAGTAGATCAGCAGTTTTTGAAATACTCAGACCAGCCCCTCTGGCACCAACAACCATGCCATGTTCAAAGTCACTTAAATCCCCTTTCTTCCCCATTCTGATGCTTGATTTGAACTTCAGCAAGTCGTCTTCACCACGTCTGGATGCCTAAATGCATTGATTTGCTGCCATGTGATTGGCTGATTAGCTATTTGTGTTAACAAGCAATTGAGTGTATGTCTCTTATTTAAACACTGTTGCCCGGGGCACACAGGCTGCAGAATGGTCGCAGAACCGCCGCTGTTCAGAGGGGCTCTTCTTCTTTTTCTGTGCTCGATGCACAGTTCATAGCAGAAAAAAAGAGAAAATTATCTTTCAGCACAGTTTTAATGCATCTGTTCCACAGAGCAGATGCTGCAGTGCGTAGGATTCATATTAAAAGTCTACGTGCGAACAACAGCCGAAAATGGCGTAAGAAAAATAAGATTCAGATATATAAAACCGTTTGCATGCAAGCAATTTTCCCTTTATAAATCACTCCACCTGGAATTGTGCGTACAGGAATCTGCCTCAAAGTCCGCCATCTAGACATCCACATTTAACCATTAATGGTCAATGCAAAGCACCTCATGCATATTAAATTGTCCTGCTGACCAATGTGTATCTACAGTGAATCGTTGTGTCAAGAGATGAGTAACTTTCTGACACAGACATCAAGGTGTTTATTTTTGTGAGGTGGAGTTGAAGAAAGATATTGTTTGGTGAACACAGCAGTGATGTTATTACCAACGATAAAAAGAACAGTGCCTGAAATAAAAAAAAAAGGTGGAGGCAATGCAGAGGACTCTCCGCATTGTACATCACATGTTCATATGGGTCCTGATATCACATATGAAAAACAATGGTTTAGAGATGAATGCAAAAATGATAAACTTTTGATAACACATTTATGCTGGGACACTGATCAGTGTGTGGGTTTAATTAGCTTATCAGAAAAACAGTCTGAAATGTTTCAAGTGTCAGACTAGTAGGAGTAATCATTCCCTGCCATCACTCACCAGTATGCACTCTCAAAAATCAAAATTGCAATTTGTTCGACAAAGGTAACTTTTCTGGGTCATGTGATCACCGCAGAGGGCAAATCCCTCTCACCCAAACATATAGACTTGACCGACGCAGAAGAACAAAGACTTGACTAAGACTATGCACCTCTGAGTTCCCTATGAGCAAAGAGAAACACTCAATGACGATGAAGATAGCAGGACTTCACCCCTGCGATTTGTCTCTACCTGAGACAAATCCCTACTGCTTTCCATGTTTCTGTTACAAGTGTGATTTCTAGTAATCAGACAGTGAATTCTTATAATTCTAATAATTGTGTTTCTGTTGCTTTAACTCCATAGATAATTTAGATATTCTAAATGATTTACAGGACTGTTACCCTTTTTGTGACTAATTCTATATAATACTATTTGTAATGAATTCAAATATTTAATTCCCAGTTTAACTTTATGTTTGAGCATATATATGTTTAATCAGTTTTAGTGCTCCTATTTGATGTGATTATTAAACTGTTCTTATTCCAAGGGTTCACACCCTCCTAAAAAGCTCAGTTAGTAATTGTCTCAATAATTTTGTAACTGTACAATATGAATGTTTGGATTTTAAAAATTCAATTAGAGAAGCAGTTTACTGAGCTGTTAACATATATATATATATATATATATATCCTGTGTCAAATGTTTTGCTCTTGAATACATTATATCTATCTATATATATCTATATATATAGATAGATATATATCTCTATATAGATATATATCTATATAGAGATATATATTTTATTGTTTTACTAGATGTTTATTTTATTTGTTTTTTATGTTTTATTCATAAAGGATATTTTAATATTTCTAAATAAAAGGCAAATGTCAGACAGTAATGTTCATTGCTCTTTGAAAAGGTGAACTTGCATGATAATGTTATAAAATTATTTTTATATCAGTGTCCTAAAATGGTTTGAGAGTTATGTCATATCACCCAACAAAATTTGCAATCCAGATATTTTTTATAGTGCACCAAGTTAGGTTTCCTTACACTTTTACACATATCCAAGCAAAATTGGTGTTTTTGACAACTGAATAGATACTGAATCAAATCAAAATTAAATCGTGTGAATCGGAATTGATTAATAAACACATTTTTTGTTCACTGAGAACAATATGATTGTTTTTATGTTAGACTTCTATAAGACATGAAATAACAGATGTTTTTACAGAACAGCAACTTTTATTCCCCTTTGACATTACAAAATATCTAAGTCAGTGCTAGCAACAGTAATTCAGACTTTTATTTTAAACTTTTAGTCAGACTAAATAATTTTCAAATAAGACATTTGAGATGCATTGTATCTCTTCAGCTGACCTGCAATGCTTATTTTGGGAGGAGCATATGATTATCACCATGTTAATAATGTCCTATATTGAACCTTTGTGAATTTCTGGGTCTGATGTTTATTATGTTTTATATATACTGTTGTGATCATTGTATGATCAAAAGGGAGGAATGTAATGGAAAACCATTGTACCACACTATTATCTCTGCTTATGCATACTATTTCTCCTTGTGAAACTGTTAAGACGACATCAGAGCCACAAATCTGACCTCTTCACTGCATCTGCATAAAAAGCACACGCCTGCAACTGTTTCTTTGTCATTCCCTCAGCAGAATACTTTTCACATGCTGTATGATTGTCTGACCTTCCTTGCAAGGAATAAAGTCTACTTAAAAGACTATGATTCTCTAATCTCTTTATTTCAGAAGTCTCACCAGGTCAAATTTCCATCACAGTAGTTTTTCTTTATTTTTTGGGAGTGATATCCAGTGCACTCGGTGCACTCTGTGCGCCTGATGGCACAATCACATTCACTGCCATGATTTTACACACACTTGTACTTGATGATACACACAGTGTTAGAAGATATAAAAACCTATTAATGACTCGGCTCTTCAACTGCGCTGTTAAATTAGTATTTGAACGTAATTTGCTGTAAGTTGTTTAATATCTTTTTAAAGTGAAGGTTCTCATGGAACTGTTTTGTCGTGCAAGCACATATAACACTGCTGGTTTTAATGTTAAAGATGAAGTGGTTCAATAATCTGGCTTCAATTCACCACCTCACACCTGCATCGTCATTTTCCCGGCTCCAAAATGTTTGCACGCATGGGTCAGAGTAAGCGTAAAGTGCGCACATTCTCCCTTGAGGTTGATTTTAATAAATCCAAACATTTACGTGGGTTGAGATGTACGCATCTTTCAGGCCCCGTTTTGTGCGTACGCAGCAGTTATAAATGAGGCCCCTGGTCCTTGATTAGCTGGAGCTGCATTACCATTAGGTGAACTGGAGGCACCTGGCCAGTCCCACCTACCAAGACGCCAGTGTGCCATTGCCACTGACAACATGCACCACACCGTGATCATTTCAACCATATAACCACACTGATTCCACACTATCACATTCCATGTTGATTATTGACCTTTTCCTTAATAAACCTCTGTTTGTTAAATAGATTGTTTAGTAAGTCTCCCTCCTTTGTTGCGGCCTCCGAGACAGTCGTAACAATCTGCAGCTGAATATAGCTCCCAATGTACTGTTTCCTCCAGCTTGAGAAACATCTCCTAAGAGCTGCAGAGCCCAGCTGTTAAAAGTTAGAGCTTTTGGAAGAAAAAAAAGAGGAACCCAGTCGGCTTGTGGCTGAGTGTCACAGAGAGTAATGAGAGATGGACTAAAACAATTGATTGGATTTGTAGAAAATAATAATATAGAAGACAACAAATATTATCCTTTAATATGTTAAAATGTTTGCTGGTATTGGAGTACTTCCTTAGCGGTTAAAAAAAAAACACGTACGCAGTTAGTTCCCTGGATTTAATAGTAAGCAAACAAGACCCAAGGGCACCAATTAAAAAAGCCAACATTAATAGAGACCGCTTATGCACACATATGTACATACACCATCTCACCCTGCTGACTTCTATCAGCCAAAGGCAACTCAAACACCCATGCAGAAACATTGACCTTTGTTAACTTAGCAGGCTGGTAATAGACATCTGCAGTAAGGATACCAGGAATCTCATAGCCGGTACCAATAGAGGTAAAATCCAACAATTCCATCCATCCATTTGCCATATATCTTTTGACAGTCATGGATGTGAGGGTGGTGGGCTTGAGCCAATCCCAGCTGACATTGGATGAGAGGCAGGGTTTAGGATGCCAGTCCATCGTAGGGTCAACATATAAGCTGCTTTCAGACATGCACTGAACGCCACAGATCTTCTGCATTTTTTTCAGAGGAGGCGCATGTGTGAATGCAAAGGTCTGAGTGAGAGCCTCCACAGTTTCTGCGGACGTAAAAACTCAGGATCTCTAATGAATCCGTTCTGTCACTGGATTCTATGGTTGAAAGATCAGTTTAAAGTACAAAATGGCAAATTATCGCACTAGCCTGAGAAATATAATCTTTGAATTGAGCATCAATTCCATGAAACACAGACGAGGCGACACGCATACAAGCCCAAACTAACTAAAGAAACACAGGAGAGCCGAAGTGAATTACTTACCAGACTATCCAGCTGGAGAAAACAAAGTCTTGAGAAAGAGAGGTTGGAACTACTATCTGTCAAGAAGAGGGACAACCATCAGATGATCAAGTGAAGATGGACAAAACCTTTGCCCACAGGAGGCATGAATTCATAATCGACTCCAGTGCAGAATTCAACGTGTGATAAGTCAGAAATAAGTGTCCAACTCTTAACATGACACACTTAGAAAATAATTATTGAAAAAATATTTTATCAGAATTTAGAATGTAAAAAATCTTAATATTTCAACCATATTACCCAGCCCTACTGTTTTGTGTCTCCCCTCCCCACAACTCATATAATTCACATGAATTACCACCATCCCACTGTCCAAGTTTATGTCAGAACTTGACCACCACTCCACCAAGCTGTTCAGAGGGTGCCGTAAGAAGGGAGGAGCAGCAGTATGCAGGATCGTGGAGATCATGGCTGTCATAAACAAGGTTTGTGGTTAATTGTTTTGTGGAGTGTTTTAGTCTTGCTGATTTTACACTAGAGACATTTAAAATGATATCACATTTTTAGAAAAATGTCTGAGTAAGGATAAAATCACCCCATTAACTCTGCGCTCCTGTCACCACAGTTTGTGAAAACTGGAAAACTCAGTTGAAGACGTCTTAATGCGGTTTCTTTCTCATTTGGACAATTGGGCAAATTTTTGAACTAAAATTATATTACTAGTGCATGTGCCAAATCTTGCATCAATAAATCTGCTTTTGACTGTCTTGATAGGAGAAAAAATGATTCACAGAGAGTCTAGCATGCCAGTCTTTCCATCGGGATGTTGTAGGGCAGTCATTCTCAAAGTGTGGGCCACAGCCCCCTGGTGGGCCATGAGAGGCAATCAAAAAATGCATGAATAAAAAAGTTTCAGATTTGTAAGTTAGAATTAAATTACCACAAAATATTTGATTGATTTAAAAAAAAAGTATTCATCACAGGTAATGAAAAAAAGCCATGAGATTTAAATTCCAAGTTACTCTTTGATCTGAAAGCAGGTGTCATTGTATTTGCTGACCATCACATTAACACCTGAATGCATCACACATCATTAGCGGGGAATCAAAGGTGAGGGAAACTTTGAGATGTGCTGGGTCGAGCAAGATGGAGCAGTGGCTGTCAGGGCGAAAGAGGCAAGCTGTTTATGACGAAGGGGAATCAGAAGATCAAACTGAATCATTCAAAACAAAAAAAGAGGACTCGCAGAGTGTACTCAAGTGAGTACCTGTCGCTTGGATTTACGAGTGCTGGCTCACAGGCAACCCCAAGCCAGTTTATGGACATGTGACATGTGTGCATTTTTTCTTCAGGGGTATATTTGGTTAAGCTGCAAATGTGTTTTTCTTCTTCCTGATATTATTGTTGTGAAATGTAAAGTGCACTGTTATACAAACAGCAAGAATATACATGTATGCTTAACAACCCACTATTTGCACTTAATATTTTACATTTGTTGCTTTGCAAATTGTTGACTTTTGAGAGAGCGCAATGATTTATTGATGTTAAAAGCAGACAAACAACAAAGCATGGCGTCTTGTGTCTCATCTCTGAGACTGAACAATTAAACAGCAGAGCAGTGGAAAGTAAAACAAAAGATCATCTCTTTTGTCTTTGAGAGATGGGAGAGTAAGGAAGAAACAAGTGGGCTTTTGTCTGTCTGTGTCTGTCCGTGTGCATGTCATGTCTCTGTCTGTCTGTCTGCATGCTTCTTTTCTGGCACATAATAATTTGATTAAACAGTCAATTCCTGCTTCCCTCTAACTGCCACACACCTCACCAAGGAGAGGCAGATTTACCATGCATCAAGATTGTCCTTGCATAGAGGTGTCCTAATACTTTTGCAGGGCGTATCACCAATAATTGGTATCACTTGAGTATTAATAATAGTTTAATGCCTCACAGTTTTAAGTAATTGAAAGGTTTTTCGCAGTAATTACTTCGTCAATCACCCAAAAAAGAAGACATTCAAATATAGTATTCTTTCACCAAATACTGTGTAATCCTAGCCTCTTAAATATGAGGATTTGCTTCATATCTGTTTTATAAGATTGTAAATTGAAGCAGACACTGCAAGGATAAGATCTCAATGTGTACCAAATTTAAAATACAATATTCTGCATAGTATTTATAATTCACCATATTTTACTAGTAGGTATAAAACAGGACTGTCACCAAATTGTCTTAAATGTAAAGCTCATGTCGTGCTGCAGGTGTCAGTAGATCCACTAATCAATCTATGTATCCATCTATCTGATAATATAATCGTGTCGTGTGTGTGTGTGTGTGTGTGTGTGTGTGTGTGTGTGTGTGTGTGTGTGTGTGTGTGTGTGTGCGTGTGCGCACGCACTTTCAGGGTAAGAAGAAATTGTTAATTGCTTTTAATGCTGAGAAGGGGCACAGTCGTGGCTGGTCCTTCCAATGTCATGAATTTGGAAAGAGTGGAAGAAACCTCATTTGGACAACAATTATGATGGGAATCCATGTACCTAGATTTTTATTTTATGTTTTATGTTTAAACACACCGTGCATGCATTCCCCTGCTTCACACAACATGAGACGTAACGTGACACACAAAGACAAGACATCAGGGTTAAAGTGAGCGGAGCAATCTGGAGTCATGATCCAAAATCATTGATTAATAACTAAATACATGTGGTTATCAGTTTGTGTTTGAAGAGTAACAGAGACGAGCAGACACACACACACGCAAACACACTACGCAGACATACGTTTCCCCCCGCAGATTACAACATAACGCAGCACAGAGTAATGTGCCTCAGATTCTTTAAAGATCCTTTTTTCGCAGCTTTGAGCAATATTAATACAATTTCCATGGGGTGAAGGCAAAGGTCTAATTGAGGGTTAGACTTCAAGAGACTGATCCAATTTGGATTCACTTGCTGGTTGGCAAAACTGATGCCAGCAACTGTATTCTGTAAAGAGAAGTGTAGAAAAAATTTGGGGAGCAGCTTCTCATCTCATGTTCACGTCACATCAATGCACATGCAATTTGACAATGTTGGTGATGGACGGATCTTTGACCACGAGTGGAAAAGGTTTTTTTCAGTTCAACATGGTGGTGACACTTTGCTAGAGAAACCATCAGCTGACCATATCATGTCAAATCTAATACATATCACTGTTAAACTTTGATGCACAGCTCATATATATTTATCAGCTTAACTCTTGTTATTTAGCTGTATCATGGAGAAACTACGGAAACTATGAAACTTGGTGGAAGGATGTTGTATGAGTCCCAAATTTTGGTGCGGATAATTGTTAGTTTTGTCTTAAGAAATAATGGTGAGATCTTTGTAAAAAAATCTGTAGATCTGTAGAAACGCAGTATCTATTAATATGTGAAAATGTGTGCAGATCTGGACAATGATGCAGATTATGTGAATCAAAATGTGTATTTTTGGGTTGGTGATCAGTTTTCAATTGCTGTATGCTAGCAAATATTCCTTTCAGCTATATCAGAGAATGGATATTTAGCCTGTGTTCGATAAACAGTCTGCTGTGCATGTAATATATGTATCCGATGCAATACTGCGATAAAGTGGCTAATCTGCCTTGGTGGAGGTAAACACTCTGCCCTTGTAGTTTCCATGTATCATAAACATACTAACATATTAAGGAAAGATTATCTACATTCTATTTTGTAATTTGATAATTGAATTGTTTGGTAATATAATGCCAGGAGCATGTCCAAAACCCACAGCAACAACCTAAAGATAGTGCATTTATTATCCTTTAAGACAAAAAAAACTCTGAGGGTTAATATGGGAAAAGCTGTAACTAGGGAGAGTATTTTTGTGCATGAAAAATCATTTTAATGATTAAGGCTGTATCAAAGTAGTTAATGATTAATAATCTCCTTCAGTGGATATAACGATTAATCTCTAACTGTTTCAGTCAGGTTGAAGCCTCTAGGTGTGAACATCGAAAGGTATATTTTAATCAAATTGAATTAGGCTTGATGCACTTGGCAAATATTTGAAAAATGCATTTTATGCTGGATTCAAGCTCAATAAAATGTTATTTAACTAGCACAAAAACAGAATGCTACTAAATTTCTGGAGGACCCACACATAGAACACGAAGTTCTGAAGCCAACTCTGGACCTTTTTTCCATAAACGTTAATTATATTGGAGTTTGTATGGTCAGTTGGTTTGCAGCTAGAAGCATTACTCTGTGTTTATCCTCTGTCTTCTGTACATTTTCAGCATAATAGGGATGTGGTAATCTTAGCTCACGATAGCAGAGAATGTTAGCAAACTTTTTTATTCTCAAGTTTGAAATTACTCAAAGTGACTCCAACATTATGGTCAACATATTTTGGCATGTAAGACGGTATGCATATGCACACAAGAGACATTTCAGTCTGCATTTCTTTTAATAAGATTTATGTCATGTTTGATGTGTTTGGTGCAGTCATTTGTTTTCTGGCATTGCGATTGGTACGATAGGGTTGTTCTGATTATCCCTCATTATTAATGCCAGTGGAGAGAGTTACAAAGGCAGACAGGTTTAAGTTCATGCTTACAATGCAGGTTCAGTCAACTTGATGCTTTTCTAAATTTTTATCAGTATTGATGCTTAATAGTTACATGACAAATGGAACTACGTGTTTTGTTATTGTTGATAGCTGCTAAACGCTTTTTTTTTTACAAAGACTTCAGATGGACTCATCCTTCTTGCAGACAGTTGTTTGTTTCTCTTCTCTTTTCATTTATATTGCATTGAATGTTTGCCATCTTGAAAATCATCCTATGAAACTAATATTCTCTTTTTAGATGCTTCAATTATTCTCTGCTCACCCCAACCGGTCCAGGCAGATGGCCATCCACATTGAATCTGGTTCTGCTAGAGGTTTCTTCCAGTTATAAAAGGGAGTTTTTTCTTTCCACAGTCGCAAAAGTGCTTGCTCATTTTTAAGGTCTTGATCTTCTATTTAAAGTGCCTTGAGATAATGTATATTATGATTTGGCACGATGCAAATAAAATTGAATTGAATTAATTTTAATCAACCCAGAAAGAGGGATAAAAGCCGTTTGGAGCTAGATCGTCTACAAGAAAACAGGGAGGGTTGTTCAGAAGAAGTATGTCACAGTCAATCCTCATGTTCAATCCTCTTGTGATGAACCTCATAGACTGTTAGTGGAATTTCATAAGTCAATGAGAACTCTCTACCAAGGCACGTCAATGCAGCCACGATTATTTGCCAATTTTTGTCTTTAATTATGTGATCATAGTTGTTGGGATCTAAAGCCAGGTAAAGAGAACAATAGAGGGGCCTACATGTAACCCCAGTAGCCTAAGCCCGGAATTGCAAACCGCTGTCTGAATTCGAACTTTGGCCTCTCACTGGCTGAGAGACAACAGACTCTGCATGACCCCCCCAGGAGCTGCCTGTATCGCAGGTGATAAAAGAGAGCTGGCTCCTCAGCTCTGTGCTTTTTCCCGTGCTCTGCTGTTGTTCCGTGTGACCCGGTCACTAAAAACCACGGAGCAGCACCAAGTAATAGGCTTATGTATAGTTAATAGTTAGTTTTATTTTTGAATACAATATTGTGTCGGACCGCTGGGTCCTTGTTGTTGATGTGTATTTACTGTGTTATTGCGCTGTGGCTGAGGGGTAGAGCGGTCGTCCTCCAACCTGAAGGTCGGCAGTTCGATCCCCAGTCTTCCCCATCTGCATGCCGAAGTGTCCTTGGGCAAGATGCTGAACCCTGAATTGCTCCTCATAGAACAATTAGATGCACTGAATGTGTGTGTGAATGGGTGAATGTAAAACTGTACTGAGTATACGGAGTGGTCATCAAGACTAGAAAAGCGCTATATAAATACAAAACCATTTACCATGTATAGAATCCATGCTTTAAGCACAACCGCGAACTGTTACACTTGCCTATGTCAGAGCAATAGCAGGTATTTTACAAGTTAGAAAACTGGTACCAAGCTGGACAGACCTCAGGGTTAGCCTGGTTACCACGTGGTAAAATCACTGCATATTGTCCTTGGTGGTGATTTAGATCTCCTCTTATCACTAATTGCATGTTTCTTTCTTCTCTCTCTCTTGTAACCCGCTTACAGACACACATTCTGACGCATAATACACACAATCACACTTATATACATTCTGGGGACCAGATACGGTGATCAAGCCACGTTGTTCATCAATTGCCATTCCTCGACTGGAGCCACGAGATAGGTCACATTGTCCTTTGTTCTTGAACTCCCTTTGTTTAAATCACACACACACACACACACACACACACACACACACACACACACACACACACACACACACACACACACACACACACACACACACACACACAATCATTGTGTGTGTGTTACAATCATAGTTGTTGGTGTTGGTAGTGTCTAGTACATTGGACTTTTGTTGAGATAGTATTATTGATTTGAATTAATGATACTATGTTTAATAAATTATATTAAAATTAAAGAACTAGCATTTGTGATTATTTGTCCATATGTGTGCAAAACAGCTGGATTGTGACAGTCTCAAACCTTCACTTTTCATTTTATAACCATTAATTTGCATATTGATTTTATTTATTTCCAAATTGATATTGATTTTTACAGTTATTGGTCCCTCATACCAGGGTTGTGCCCCATCATTATTAAATGTAATTAATATTATTAATATTATTATTATTATTATTATTAATAATCATATTTGATGATTACTAATAATTAGCCAATGATCAAATCTTTGTTCTCCTGTCCACAATTTTTTTTTTAATTTAGTATGTTTTATGTTTGTTTTAATTATTTCACTTAAAAAATGTTGGTATTCTAACTTTTTCTGTACACAAAAGGGAACTTGTTCATTTATCCCAGGACAGGTAAACCATTGTATTTCAAAATGTTATCCTTTATAGATGTTTAATCTATAGTAATTAACTCATCCATACTGTTATTACATTAAATTACATTGTACTGTTTTTAAGATTATTGTGTAATTCCATCAAAAACAAATATTGTACAGGCTGCTACTAACTAGTAAACACTGCAAATAAAATACAGTTTTCCACATAGTATAAACACTATAGTACAGCACTAAACTTTAGATTGAGGTTAGTAAGCGGTAAATTGCTTGCAACCATGCTGCCAGTAGTTTACTGTGAAAATAAGAAAATACAGCTATGTGCTGTAATTTAGTTAGAGCTGGGCGATATGGAAAAAAATCTTATCACGATATTTTTTTTCATATCAATATATCGCGATATAAATCAAATAACCAGAAAATAATTTGTATGTTTATGTACAATGTTCTTATATACAAACATAATATAATTTTTATATGCAAAAAACTGATTTTACTTGCTAGTACAATAATTTTGTGCAATGCACTTTACTTATAACACTTCAATACTACAAACAACTACAGTGAAAAGGTGTATATCATTTATTAAAAAAATGTTCTATTACCTTTTTCTATTTCTTTATTCTCGTGTCTACCTAATTCTGACCTGCCTGCTGCTGTAACAACAACATTTCCCAATGTGTGGATTAATAAAGTTTTATCTTATCTTAAATCAGCTCCACTCCACTGAGGCACATTTCTCCGCTGGTCAACAAGTTGATTTTCTAATCATTCACATATTCACAATATATATATATATATTATTATCTTTATAAAAAGCTGACGAATTCATATTTATGTTCGTGGATAAACAGGGCGTCGCTTCTTCTGCATCTATGAAGTTAAAACACAGCGTTACGTCATATTTTGCGGGAAGAACTTTTGTCTGTGGGTGTGTGTGGGTGTGTGTGTGTATTTGTGTGTGTGTGTGTGTGTGTGTGTGTGTGTGTGTGTTCGTCCCCCCGCTTGTCTCTGTCCCTCTTCACACTTAACTGATAATCACATGGGATATTCACCCTCTACTCCTATATTCTAAATAGTTATTAATCGATGATGTCAGATCAAGACTCTGGATTGTTCTGGTCACTTTAACCCTGATGTCCCGACTGTGCGCGTCAGGTTACGGATCGTGTTGTGTACCAGATTTATACATGTGTCTCATAAACTCTAGAGCGGATCAAACAAAGTAAACCTCAGTCCTGTACGTGTCCTAGTAACTTGTGATCTGTGATGGTGTTTATTGTTAAAGTGTTAAGTGAGCGCAGGTCAGAGGGGGAGTGAGGAGGAAGCAGACTCCGACACAGGATGACCGGACCTTTAGGCCCAATCCCATTTCACCCCTTGGCCCTACCCCCACCCCTTGTTTCCAAGGGTTATCTTGCCCCTTGAAACGGAGTCACAAGGAGTAGTGGTTGAAATCTTCCCCTATGAATTAGGGCAGCCCTTCAAGAAGCTGTTACATCATCAGTAGTCGTAACGAAAACCTCACACGTCATCAGTAGTCGATGCAAAAAATAGGTATTGGGACAGCCTACCCCTACACGTGAACACGCAAAACGAAGGGGTAGGGCCAAGGGGTGAAATGGGATTGGTCCTTAATGTGCGTCTGTCTTGAAGCAGCTGTGTTATAATTATTCAGCGGTGGAAACCCGCTGAAACTATGAACGTAGCTGAAAACATTATTATGTTCAGTCTCTGCATCGACGCAGAATCGTCCACCTCTGTGCAGGAGCCCAAACATTAACACGTGTGCTGCTGCTCCTACACTCTATTCCAGCCACTTGATTGGTTCGATTCGGCACGGTTCTATCGACGTTATATCGACATGTCTTAAATTTATATCGAGGAAAGGTTATATCGCGATAATTATCGATATCCAGCCCTAAATTCTGTAGATCACTGTAAAGTTGATTACAGTTAGAGAACTGTAAAATTAAGTAAACTGCAGACAACTCTACTGCAAGTATTTTACCGTTAATTTACATGACAATTGTTTACAGTGTATGCAAATTAAATCTGTTATTTGTGTGGTTTAAGTGGAAAATTGCCTGTTTTTTTTAATATGTTGGGATTCTTTATGTTTTTATTTTCTTTAGAAAAATCAAGTTGTTTAAATAGAACTGTAGCTCTGTGCACGTAATTTTCCCTGATGTGATTAGCTGAAGACAAAATGGGCTGATCCAGCTGGGGTCAGGTAGATGACATTAAATTAAGCATTGTTATTAAAAAAATCATCTTCTAGAGTGACTAAGGAGAGCAAAGAGAACAACACTTGCCTTCTATTTTGCACTCTTTCTTCCCACCCACACCACCCACTTCCACTTCTGTAGAAATACCACTTGGGGAGTTCAGCTCAAGGCGAATATTGCAGAATGAAAAGACTCACCAGACTCAATGAGTTAAAACTCTTTTGGCTAACACAAAGATCCAGTGTAACCAGAGATATCAACAACTTGGCAACACTCACGCACAGACACACACTTTTATATAATTTTACTAATCTTTTCAGTACTGTCTCAGCTAATGGCGGCTTCTCTTTCTTGTCAGATGGCAAAAGTCAGGTCAAAATCACGGTGAGTTTTCACTTCCCGGCGCTGTCTCCCTGTCTTGGTGAATGTGTGTTCGCCTTCTGTCATCCACTGCTCCCACGAAGCTCGCAGTTTAACTTTGAACGCCCTGTTGACACCAATATCTAGCGGCTGGAGTTCTTTAGTTAATCCACCCGGAATGATGGCAAGCTCCGAATTAGTTTGCTTCACTTTGATTTTGACAGCATCGGTGAGATGGGCACGCATGGAGTCGCAGATCAATAGGGACGGAGATTTGTGGTGAAGCACAGTATGTATTACTCCGCGACGCTCCTGACTACGGTAGCCGTAATGCTGCAAGCGGTGCGGCTTTGTAGTTTACCAAAGTCGTACTAAAACATTTTGACAGATCGCCGTGTACCACACAAAATCGCTTCGAGGTCAGTAAGCACAACCAGAATTAATCCATATATAAGGCACTCCGGATTATAAGGCTTTATCACCACGAGTGTTATTGAGACATATTGATGATGTTTTTATTATTTTGTCTGACTGTTAAAAACTTTGAAACTTGGCTAGTCATTTAGGCGGGAGACACAAGTGGCACTAGGTGGGCGGTGACCATACTCACATGTATAGCTGTTTATTTTACCTGCGCGTAGTCTTGCAGGCAGGTCGCTATAGTTTGTTTACTTTACACAGTGTATTTCAGCTCCAACAGGCACGTACGTTGTAATAAAGTCATGTATTGTTATTGTGCCTTATAAAGACCAGTTATAAGTTTATGTTCCAGCCTAATAGGTTTATATTGAAAATGTTTGTATTTCTTCCTGAGTGAATTAATTTCTGATTTCACTACAGTTAAG
This sequence comes from Verasper variegatus, assembly GCA_026259375.1. NCBI lineage: Eukaryota > Metazoa > Chordata > Actinopteri > Pleuronectiformes > Pleuronectidae > Verasper > Verasper variegatus. The sequence continues at coordinate 342,740 of CM048048.1, forward strand.
TGTCACTGTAACCTGCACCCTGTTCACTTATATATGAGTGATAATGTGTATTAAGATGTTGATTGAAGTAAGGAGACATAAGATGTACATCAGAAGTGTGAGTAATACTGAGAACACATTCCAATACAAAAGGAGAGGATAATTGAATCTATGTTTTATGCACTTTAAAATGCAGTTATAAACTGAAACAGAGACTGACACTCAGAGAATTGTTTGTATTTGAAATTGCAGTCTGGATGATGAATTGAATGCTACGTGTCTTCATTGCTGCTGCATTCATGCTGTATTTTACAGATATACTTTGTTGCTGTGGTACCAATCCTGGGACGCGTAACATTTGTAATAACCATTCTTTGCAAAATCACAAAAAGGACTATAAGTTTTGAATATGGCTGCACAATATTAAGAAAACATGCAATATGCTATATCATTGTTGAATATCACAATGATATGTTTCGTGATAAATAAACAAATGCTTAAGTATACAGTGCTTAAGTATTTTTTGCTTTGGTTTCACTGCTAACATAGACCCCATACAGTAAGGTCTATGTAGACAGTGAAAAAAAAAACTGGATACAGACGCAGGTAACCAAGCACAGCTCCACTAAGTCCACTTATAGTGGTAATTTGGGGTCTTTTTATACATGAAGTTATATATTTTTGAATTTTTTAGCGGCTCTGGCAGCAATTTTCTGCTCCTCTCTGTAAAATTAAATAAGTGCATGTGCAAAATCACTGCCGGATTCATGACACGTGTGCACCAGCCCATTTTGTTCTCACCACCTTGCATATGTTTGTGAATCAGAATGATTCTAAATTGACAGGAACGTGTCCACTGTCTGCAATTAGCATACAGCCATGACCCTATTTCTTCATATAAGGACATCCATTTGGTGTATCATGAAGAGAGCGGTGTGCTGAACTGGGAAGTTGAAGTTATAAGAGATGGCCCCAAAAGGTAAAAAACTGAAGAATTTCACAACAGCACTTTTCCAAAGTGTGTCCTCCGATGACGATGCACCCTGGGCTGCAATAACTGAGGCAGTGAATGCTGTATCCCCTGAGGTTAGGATAGTGGCAAGTAAAAAAAAATTGTTTGACATCAAAGTTGATGCCAAAAAACGAAACGCAGACAAGGAAGGAAAAAGGAGGAAGACAAGGAACATCAGATCTGACAGGAAGAGAGGTTGCAGCAATTATTGGACAACCATTATTAAATGGAATTTGTTCAAGAAATGAGGGAGAAAGTCATAAAGTGCACTAAGAACCGTCACCCTGAGGTAATTTATTTCTTAATTATTACTATGATAATTGAAATTTTTTGCCTCTTTTGTAATTAGTGCAATTGAATCTGAAAAAATCTTTATTCAAATGAAAATGGTGTACCAAGCCAGCCCAGCCAGGGACTCTGTATTTGGCTTGGCGTCTTCGAGCCTGTGGTTGTGGTTCTGCTTTGGGTGGTAAGGGGATGCCATGAACTAGGGATGGGCATTCGATTAAAATGTCTTAATCGATCGTCGGGAGAATTAACGATCGATCTTCAATTAATCATTACTATTTTTATGTTAAAATTCACTATTTATAGGCTATATTAAAATGCAGTGAAAATAGAAAAAACACAGCGTGTTTCCTCATTGAGATCTTTATTACGAGATGAACAACTCTTGTGGCAGTTAAACGGGATCCGTTCAATGGTTACACTTGAAAATATGCGCCACTGTACTCTTAAGCAGCGGAGCCGGTGCTCATAAAAACAACTGACCCAAAATAATAATAATAATAATAATAATATAAAAAACAATCATGTTAAACAATAACTTAACCAAAAATATATAATACTTAGGTCTGACAGGTTTTGCCAAATGTAACTCAAAACTATCAAAAAAGGCACAGAGTCGAGAAAGAGGGTGAGAGAGAGATTAGCCTACCTAACAATGAATTAGGCTAATTAACAAAGCTTCATAAAAATAACCAGTAACTCACATACAACTTCAGCACCAGCCTACTGATTTTTGTTGAGAAAGATGAGCATGTTAACATGCTCTGGTGTCAGACGCGAACGCAGCCTGGTGACCGTCAGTCCAGCCGCCGAAAACACCCGCTCTGAGGGGACTGACGTCGCCGTGATACACAGGTACCTCCGTGCTAACTTGGCAAGCCTGGGGAACCAGGAGCTGTGCTCAATTCTTTTAACAGCTCCTGCTTCCGTTCTTCGTAGTGCGTTTCTACCAGTCTGGTGATGGTACGTCGTGACGGAATGTGATATGCCGGTTCCAATAAGTTTATCAGTTGTCAAAAACCTTCGCCCTCAACAATACTTAAGGGTAGCATATCCATCTCGATGAACTTGCAGATCCGTTGGGTAATTTCCTCTGCTCGTTGTGCATCGCAGCTCCTCCGTGCTGACACCGAGTTGATGCTAGGTTGAGACAGAGAGCAGGATGCACTGCCACGAACCAGGGTCGGATGTGCGTTGTTCAAGTGGTACATCATTTGAGTCATGGCCGAGTTGTACTTATACACAGTTTAACGGTCGCTTCGCCGTGACCTCTTCATGTTTACTATTAAATACACGGAAACTCGCAGGTAACTGAGTAGGCCTGTGGCGTTTTTTTCAAACATTGCCCCGTGTGGTAAAATGTTTAATTGCTGCCACATAGCGAAATCCATTGCATTCCTTCAAGACTCACACTACGCAACAGAACATGCATTAGTTTTATCGATGAAAAAATAATGTCATCGACGAAATTCTTAATGATCAATTAATCGATTAATTGATCATTAAGAATCACTACCATGAACCATAGCTTCGTTGTGCACAGCATGCCAGGATAATTCTGCACATCTTCTCAGGTGTATATAGGAGCTTGATGCCAGCTGTGTCCAAGCGCACCCAATGACCCTTGAGCTGCCCAAATGTGCGTTTTATAATGGTGCATGTGTGGGCATGGATGTCAATGTAGCACACCTTTTTGGGGGTTTGAGGGTTTTGAGAGCAGAACTTTGTACCAGTACAGGCCTTTCGATTCGGTAAGCACATGTACCGAACGAATGCAGCAAGTCGACACGCTGAACTTATTTGTGTGCATCTCAAATTCTGAAGGGACAACTTTAGCGACAGGATGTGTTGTCAGCTCGTGGTCATAGTGTCCTGTTACGTCTTGTGTTGTGTAGCAGGTTTAAACGTGTGTCTCATAAACTCTAGAGCAAATCAAACAAACACAAAGTAAATGTTGGTACTGTGCATGTCCTAAAAACTTCTCATCAGTGATGGTGTTTATTGATAAAGTGAGCGCAGGTCAGCGGGGGAGTGAGGAGGAAGCAGACTCCGACTGGACACATACAGGAGGACTGGACCTTTAATGTGCGTCTCTCCTGATCCTGAAGCAGCAGTGGTTATAATTATTCAGCATCCACATTGTGATGCATCTAAGAATCAGAAATGTCCCCAACACTCTGCAGGAGCACAAACATTAGCACTTGTGCAGCTGCTGGCTGCTACTCCTATGTTTTGTGCTGCATGCATCAACCTAACCTGAAGTGGCTGTTACTCTATTCCAGCCACATGATTGGTTCGGCGCGGCACTATTCTCACTATCATTAGCTACTTGTGTTGTCTGTCAAAACATCAAAGCACTAAAGTTAACCACAGTGTTAAACAGGGCTCGGCCCAATTTTATTGTCATTACATATGCTTTCACTAAGAAACATTATCAGGGCACACTGGGTAAATTTCCACTGCTATGAGGATGACACCCAGTTATACTTGACACCCAGTTATACTAGGTCAATAAAACCTGAACAATGTAATCAATTAACTAAACTCCAAGCATGTCTCAAGGACATAAAAAACTGGATGACCCGCAATTTTCTCTTATTAAACTCAGATAAAACAGAAGTTATAATACTTGGCCCTAAACACCTTAGAGATACATTATCTAATGATATAGCTGTGCTAGATGACATTGCCCTTGCTTCCAATGAAACAGTCAGGAACTTGGGAGTGATCTTCAATCCCGATTTGTCCTTTAATTCTCACTTAAAACAAATTTCTAGGACCGCCTTCTTTCACTTGCATAATATCTCAGAAATCAGACATGTCCTTTCTCAAAAAGATGCAGAAAAAACTAGTCCACGCCTTTGTTACATCCAGACTTGATTATTGTAATTCCTTATTATCAGGCTCCAGCAGTAAGTCGTTAAAAACTCTCCAGCTTGTCCAAAATGCCGCAGCACGTGTCCTGACAAGAACCAAGAAAAGAGACCACATTTCTCCTTTATTAGCTTTTCTACACTGGCTTCCGGTTAAATCTAGAATATGATTTAAAATTCTCATCCTCACCTTCAAGGCCCTTAATAATATGGCACCATTATACCTCAAAGAGCTGATAGTACCTTATCAACCCACTAGAGCACTGCGCTCCCAGAATTCAGGCTTACTTGTCATCCCTAAAGTCTCTAAAAGTAGAGTAGGAGCCAGAGCTTTCAGCTATCAAGCTCCTCTCCTATGGAATCATCTCCCACTTTCAGTTCGGGAGGCAGACACCATCTGTAAGTTTAAGAGTAGGCTTAAAACCTTCCTTTTTGACAAAGCTTATAGTTATAGTTAGAATATCGGGGGACACATGACACACGGAGCTTCTCTTTCCAGCTTCTCCTTCCTCTTCTCCCTCCTTATCACATCAAAGAAATTAATATCTCATCAATACATGTTACTGACTTGACTTCTTCCCCGGGGTCCCTTTGCCTTATCGTCCGCAGATCCAGATCGTGGATTATGATGGTGGATCGCGTATCAGAGATTGTGATCGTAATGGTGGATCCAGTATCGTGCTGGCTGATTGTGATAATAATGCCGGATCCTGTATCGTGTTGGCATCTGATAATGGTGGTGGACCACGATCGAAGTGGCAGCTGATGGTGGATCCTAATGGATCCAGTGGACAATGACTGTGGACTATAGTGGCATCCGATCTTGATGGTGGATCATGATCGTGGTGGCTGCTAACCATGGATTATGACTGCAGCAGGACTGCTTGATATACAGTATTTCTCCTCAGATACTCAACCATTACTGACAATAATCCATCAATTCATTGACCTTCAGTTATGCTTAAAAATGTTTGTTCTTATCAATGCTGCAAATACCCTTATCTTTCTGATGTTCTCCTTTACACTTGAAATCTATTCCACTTCTGTCCGTCCTGGGAGAGGGATCACTCACATGTGGCTCTCTCTGAGGTTTCTATGTTCTTTTTACCCTGTTAAAAGTTTTTTTTTTTGTAGTTTTTCCTTACTCTTGTTGAGGGTTAAGGGCAGAGGATGTCACAACTTGTTAAAACCCTATGAGACAAATTGTGATTTGTGAATATGGGCTATACAAATAAAATTTGATTGATTGATTGAGTTCCCTCTAGTCCACATTTCAGCCAGCAAGTCATACAAGCCCATTATAAACCTCTGTCCCTAGCGTGAGAGTGTTATCCACAGCGGAGACATTGTTAGTGCATTATTTTGAATTTTGAAAAAAAAGATATTTAATCATTATAATCATACAATACAATAACGGTGCAGTTTAAGTACAGTACATTTTCTACATGCTGCACCTTAATGGATATTTATTTTAGTATTTTTATTTATTCATTTATGAGTGTTAAAATGAGAGTGTAAAATTTACTTTGGTAAGTAAGACTCGCCACACAAACAACAGAACGGGCTCTGTGTCTGATTGGGGTCAGCTGGCGGCTTGCTGAGGGATGGACGGGAGTAGGAGAAACAGGGGGGTGAAGTGGAGATGGTACATATCAGTCACTGCTGTCTGATCCCTTTCTCTCTCAGCCACTCTCTCCCTCTACCCATCTTTACACACAAGACCGACCACCATCGGAATCACAAATGAAGCTGGAGGAGGATGAGGAGAAGGATCTGGGCAACCACACTCCCACAAACCTCCTGCTGGGGTTGGGTACCAAACTATGTCCTTTTAAGGGTACCGACCGGATTAAGTTGGTACTACCGGGTACCAATTCACGCTAAAATCGGTGCCAAATATTGGTACCTGTGAGCGCATTTGGGTGAGAGTATGTATATGTGAATGAGAGTGAAAGAGAGAGTATACATTAGATAAAGGGCTTGCTATCAAGACCAAAACCTTGCGCCACCTGAACAGTTTTTTCCCCATGGCAGTGGGGCTCACAAACAAGCCCCCTGCATCACACTGACTCTGGTCCCCCACTCACGTAATTTATAAATTATTGGCACTATCCTGAAACCAAATCCCTGCACCTTAGCACCGCACGTGCCCATAACTTATTGTTCCTACTGTATATATTGTTGTTTTATGTCTGATTGTTGTTTTATGTCCAATGCACCAACCACACCAAGTCAATTTTCTGTATGTGTAAATATACTTGGCAATTAAAAATAATTCTGATTTTGATTCTAAAGAGAGAGAAAGCGAGCAAGACCATGTGACTCTCCCTTGGGACGTGATCAAGCCAAGCTCCTTTCTGATCAGTGCACACGGTCAGAACAATGGCGAATCAATGGCAACAGCTCGATCACAGCGCCACCAAGGCAGACACCCAGGGAGCCATACACAGTTCGCTTACAGTGTTCATTTGGGTCTTTCCATACATGTTTGGCCGTAAAAAAAAAGTTATTTTTTAACGGCTGTGTCAGTAATTTTCTGCTCCTATGTGTCTATCATTCGCGCAGCGCACTGCCAACGGAATCGAGCTAAACTGTGCGCACCCAGCCATCTCCTCCTGCTCTCCATATATTGACTAAGTTTACAAATTCTGTTTTTTGTACCCTGTCCGAGTTTACACATGTGTCCGATCTGTTTGTGTGTGTGTGTGTAAGTAGGGCAACAACTATCGTGAAAAATAAATACTGATTAAGCTAACGATCATTTTCTATTACTTGATTAATATAATAATGAATTCATCAAAAATAAAATGCATATTTATTCAATCATCTTCTCTACAAACAAATCTATTAAAAAACTAAGTATGCACTGCAAGGCATTATTCCACAGCAACAAATAGCCCAGTCTGAACTGCTAATCTCCCTTTTACAGTCCCATATCTCCCCAAAATAAAATTAGTGCAAGAGTTTGTTCCATTCAAATAAAAGGAATATATCAATCTACATTATAAATGAAGACAACAACAAAATAAATGAAAACCAAAGTAAAATGTAAGTAACTTTCTGGAGAAATATCAAAACACGGTGTATATTCAAGTTTAGCAGTCTATAAAAAATTAAGAACCCAGTAGTTGTATCAATGTCTGTATTAAAATAACATAAAGAAAGTCCTTTTCAATAGTATTTCAACAATGTTTATAATTTTCACACTGAACTGGAGGGTAATATAATAATAAAATAAATGTTATTTTCAAGTACAATAAGGTTTGCATTTAAATACAAAATAAAGAGATTTTGAAAAAAGGCATCTTAAAATAAAGAAAAAGATGTAGTTTGAGTTTCCCCTTTTCTTCTTTTTTCTTAATATATAACTACATTACATATAAAAAATAATCTCAACAAATATTAACAACTAAACAGCTTTAACTTCTCTTTGTTCCCACCTTCTCCTTGTTCAGTGGTGAGAGAAGTAAACTACCGTGTGCTGCCAGGATGTACTACCGTAAATATGGAAAAAGCTGCACAGGTTAAAATAAGACTAGTGTAAATGCAAGAAAGGTTGCGCAAGTTAACAGGTCTGGGTCCGTATGGAACACCGTCTGGGTCCGGTCCTGCAGTCCGCCTATTGGTGACCAATGCTAGATGATTGTCTTTTTTTTTCACTTCAGGTTGCTTTTCAGGTGAGTCCATGCTTTGATTATGCACAGCCACCTTTCTTACAATGTTGATTGCGTTGCCCCAGACCATGTGTGAGTGTGAGTATTAAAGAGAGAGACAGACAGAGAGAGAGAGAGCAGTGGAGTCAGTGAATATGTGTGCGCCATGCTTTTGTCCTTAATTATTCAGCAGTGGAAAACAGCAAAAAGTATCATAGTAACATGAATCGATTATGTTCTGACACTGCATCGATGCAGAGCCATCCAGGTCCGCATCGCAAAGTATAATCTTTAGAGATTATTATTGAGATAGCAGACTACTAACCACCCCCCACCACTACCATCATCACACTTGACGGATGGCCTGTCTTCAAACACACAAGGACTACAAATCTGCCCTGGTCCCAAGGGTATTTTTGAGAACAAGATTTGGAGGACGTCTAGGGTCTGTGTATGTGTATGTGTCTGTGTGATGGTCGTGTAAGTATTGTTGGGGATACAGAATCTAGACACAAAGGGTGTCCCAGCAGCCAGTAATGAGGTTGTGATCGCTGCTGGTGCTGGAGCAGTAAGCAGTGGAGGTGCTGCCGGGAAAACAGGGAATGCAGATTGACCTTTTTCACTGCTTTTGACTTTGGAAAGTGCAGCCTCACAACTTCAGAACGGCTACAAGTTGCATTTGTAGCTGGGTTGTCATTATATATTATATATCATATATATTATATCGAATTTCATCGGCAGGTCAGCTCCACAGTTTAGAAATGGGGTGTGGGGACCACTGTTCACTACTGAAACCCCTCAGCTAATGAGAGGTGGCTGACTAAATAAGACTCCACTGAAGTCATTTCCAGAAATGACCTCTGGGTATAATCCAGAGAATTGGCCAGTTTATGTCTGGAAGCTTGAGAGACACTAACACTTTCCCTTTGAAATTAATTATTGGAGCAGTGATGGCAAAATCTGTCTTGAAGGACTACTACATCCACTCCCCAAGGCCCTAAAAATTTTAATTGCAACTGTGAGTTTTATGTCATTTTGTGAGGCTCATTGTTAGAATGCATTAATATCCATCCAAACCAACAACACCTCCACAAACAAAGCATACAAAAAAATAGGCTAAAAAAAACAATCCCAAACAAACAACAAAGAGCTTAGTGGGAGATTGGATTGGTTGTCTGGCTGGAGACTGAAGGGTAAATATTGGCTGTGCCTAAGTGTGCGGGTCTATATAGCTGCTTTCAAACATGCTTTGCAGTCTCTGCGGACTTTCTCCACCTGGCCTTCTAGTATAATGTCCGTAGACATTTCAGGAAAATATGATGTGTGAACACAGCAGGGGATCCCTGCTGGATTCACCACAAGCGTGTGCATGGCTTCTAAAGCACGACAGATGCAAAAGAAAAGAAAACAAATAGTCAAAATAAACACATAGAAGACACAGATGAAGATGTCAAGAGAGATTTTAGTGATAATACGTGACTTCCTGTCTCTGCCTGCTGTACTCGGCTGCACCACCTCTCGCCTGAATAAGGCTGTTCTGAAAGCATCTGTGCAGAGAACCCCCGCTGTGTTGTGCGTGTGTGAAAGGCAAACTCCGTAGCCAATTCTCCGTCTGAAAACGGCTTGCAGGCATATATCTAGATACAGTGATGTTGATAGGTACGCCCACTGTGTCCTGGACGCATTAAAATCTGAAAGGACGCAGTAAACTCACTATCCAATGCATCCTATGTACACACCTCATTGTGTTGTCAGCAGACCAGGCAAGCGCTGTTTCAACCATCTGAGCATCTAGTCAGCGCAGACGAGATCCTGCGTGCACAAGTCTTGCAACATGCTAGTTTAGACATTACCACAACAACTAGCCAGTCAGCACAGATTTTATTTCAACAATTAAGGACACAAACTTCATAGTAGTAAATAAACTCACGTTTCCACTGCTTGATGCTGTGTTCACTCATGTCGAAGATGTTTAACTTCTAGGGGACGTGCTGTAATGAAATAAAGAAAACATACTCCGGTGGCTGTGATAAAAAATATTTTGATATGCTCAGACGATGCATAAGTACTGTACCGCTCCTGATGAGATACAAAGTTTTTCTCGAGTAAGCAGAAGAAGGAAAACTTAAAAATGCCACCAAAGAAAAAGATGAAAGCTATTGGTGGCCAGCAGACTATTACAGTTGTATTATTTGTTTTGATTTAAGTTTCATTTTTGTGCTAAAATGTTCACAGTGATTGACTCAGTTAATTTTTTTTATCACTTATAATCACATTTGATTTAGTTGATGTTTAGACTAGAAGATGTTGGTGTTATTTTGGTGACAGTTTATTTTGTAGACTGTCATGATGATAAGAATGTTTTGTTTATGTGTTAAAATCAGCACTCTTATTGATAAATACATTTTGAACATACATGAACCATATAATTCATTATAACCATATCATACAATACCAACATAAACAGGAGTTTAACAAATTTTATTGGGGACCCATCGAATTTCCCAGGGACACACTAAAATCACCCCCTTTGGGTACCGGTACCTATCAACATTACTCTGTATGTGTGTCCAAGAGTCAACAAGTGGTCTGTGTGTTTGGCCTGAGGCAGTTGACAGATGACCCTGCTGCCACCTACCTGCTGAATCCCAATGGCTGGTCCCTTTAACTGTTACATATACATAGACACAGACAGCCACTCAAGTCTCTGACACATGGATCAAAGAGGAAAGCCATGTATACTGCATTTCTACTACGTGTGCATATAAAGGATTGAGAGGATGTATTGTTTTCTCTGAGGAGAGACACATTTTGGAAGTTATTTCATAGTTTGAGCGGAGTATGATTTGAAAGTGACTGATTCTATTGAGAATGTACTTGAGTTTGAGTAAGAATATCAAACATACTTTACCAACATGATTTTCTTCAAAGCACTTTAAAGCACACAGCCGGGTGAGAACTTAACTGATTCAAAAAAATGTCAGGTCAGGAGATCCAACAGATACAACCAGGTAACCAATGACGTGACCTGGTGCTATGGACTATGGAAGAGTGCGTAAGCTAAGGTTGGATTCCTGGCCGTGGCAAACTCACCACCATGCACTCTCTTCGTTTGTAGGTCCTTTGAATTTCCCTTCTTTTCTAAGCTTATTAGCATGAGCTTATGTTATCAGTCCTGCAAAGTTTGCATGACAACACAGCCGACATACAAGAGCTCTTTTCAATCTAGAAGGACACTACAGTAGAGCACAGTTATTTCAGGCCGCTTGTGAATTTGCAACGTGTTTCTTGTCTGAGTAGTTGGTGCGAGTTCACCAACTACTCAGACAAGAAATGACCTGAAAATACCAGGCCAAAGTATTAAACACAGATGTGTGTATAAACTGTGTATAACACAGTTTATTTGTAGTTAAATTTACTGCAAGTATTAATCATCACAATTATTTTTTATTTTATGCAGTGCATCTCGTCTGCAAATTTTTACAGTCTTGAGGCAGTTCTACTGGATTATTGAATCAGGCTCTCTCTGCTGTATCAATATAGCTGCTTTCAGTCATGCACTGGACTCAGCAGATCCTCCGTATTTTCTCCGGAGGAGGTGCATGTGGGAACACAAAGGAGTGAAACTTTCCATAGTTTCTACGTACTTTATCCACCTGGTCTCCTAGTATAAAGTCCGTAGAAATCCAGCAGAAGTGGATGTGTGAACACATGCCGTGACCAAGTGCATGGGTTGATGACGCTTCTATCATGCGACAGATGCAAAAATGCAAAAACAAAAAGAAATCTCCGGGTAAAAAAGCATTGACACACACGTAGAAGACACAGACGAAGATGTCATGAGAGTTTGCGGTGATTCGAGCTGACAATGGTGTCGGGGTGCTGTAAACATGATCATGTGATCTACAAAGCAGAGTTAATATGCCACTCCCTGCCTCTTCCTGCTGCACCCGGCTCCTCCAGGATTTGTTGCTGTAAACATGTCTGTGCAGAAAACCTGCTGCGTTGTGCATGTGTGAAAGGCAGACTCTGGGTAAACTCTGAAGCCAATTCTCCGGATTTTACCCGGAGATCATGTCTGAAAACGGCTTATGTCTGTGTGGATGGTGGTGGATGGCACTGGTTCGTGCCTGATTAGGTGTGTTTTTTCCTGGCTAGCAATACCATGATGCCACAGAAAACGAATGGTGGAACACTGGTGCATCTGCCAGACAAACCCACACACACACACACAGCCACACACAAACACTACAATGTGGCGTCAGTGCAACCACACTCTGCTGCCAAATCTAAATATAATATCCTGCATTCACCTCACATTGCCCAGGCATGGCCTCTGCCCCAATGGAAAATACACTTTATTGTAACTCTGTCCTTAGGTCTGTAGCGTATCTGTTTGTCTGCATGTCAACATATCTGTCTGGCTTGCACCACTGTTCACATCTCTGTCTGTGTTTCTCTCTGGCTGGCTGGGAATCTGCTCGTTGTTATGAATGTCTACTATGTGCCAGTTAATTTGTCTTCATAAGTTTTTCTGCAAATCAGCTACATTAGATGCACACATGTACAGTATGTCTGGCAGGGGTCTACCTGTTTGTCTGACTCGGTCATGAACTGGAAATGTCTCCAGTGGATCTGGCTGGCAGCAGCATTAGGGGCAGAGCTGATACGAAAGTTTATCTCTGGTTTGCTCACAAGACAGACAGACAGACATAACACACCATTCCTATGTTTCCTTTCTGTGCCAACTATTTAACCCTCTGTGGTGATCCTTCAAAGCATGTGCACGGCCCAACAGGACTAAATCTGCAAGTGTTGGAAACAACCCCTATAGCAGAAAATGTCTCGAAAAAGTAAAGCAGCAAATTACAGAGTTAAAAAGAAATTTAGAGGGGCTCTCCTGTATACATATCATACATGGTAAAATGTATAACTATAAGTCTGAACAGTGGTACTGCTATATGAATGACACATTTTAACTGATGTAATATAAAGATAAGATAAAATAAAATAATCCTTTATTAATCCCACTGTGGGGAAATTTGCAACGTTACAGCAGCAAGAGGGCAGTCAAAAATAAACATCACTAAAGTAATAATAAATAATACTTATAATAATATAAGGAGATATACATATATAAAATATAACTAGAATTTATGACGACTTCAGCTCCACTATGACATAAATTATGCTATAAATGCTAGAAAATGATATGTGGTACAGAGACACAACAGGAGTTGAGCGTACAGAGAGACAACAGCAATAAGTAGACTAGGGTAACCATAAAGTTTCTGCGAGACAGCGTGGACATAACATGAAAGCCCTACACATGATTCACAGGAACACTATAAAGAATTGACTTGCTAATGGAAACGGCTGATAGAGAATTAATGCATTGTCTTGTGTGAATGCTAAATCTGATCTGAACGTCCTTCCGTTACTACACTGGAGGAGTGCACATAAAAGGGATTAGACACCACAATCTCTCAGCAGGTTTTTAAGGTCAGGAGAAGCAAAAGTAATGTTACTTACATATCTCCATTGCCTGTGGCTGAGAAGCAGTGCAGTTGCAGGAGCAGGTGACATTGGAGTTTCCGGGGCCGCCTGGCGCCGTTAGGTTTTGCATGGAGCTGGGCAGACAGTGACACCGCTCCGGGGAGAGAGCCGCCGCCACCGTTGGGGCCCCTCGACAGGGGAAAAAGCCACACACTCACGCTCACACAAAAAAACTTCCAGGCAGTGGCAGCAGAGTCCGCCACTACGAGTAACTCCCGATAGTTTCGCATTTAGTTTCCATGGTTTTCCTCACGCCATAATCCTCTGGGAGCGGCGGAGCCAGAGAATTGACAAGTGGTATGGGGACGAGCCACTGCCCGGTGTCTAACGCATTGTGTTGGATTTTCTTTTCCTTCCTCCGCTCTGCGACCAGCTATCCTTGGTCCACCACAGAACAAACAGCGGGTTCAAGCACCGCCAGACGCAGTTAACAGACAGCTGCTGCGGCCAATCAGAGGCCTGCTGATGAGGACCACATTGGGAGGAGGAGAGGTGCTGCCTTCAATAACAGTCAGAAATAACACAACTCTGACCCTAACTCGTCAAAAACAAAGTAAAACGTTGTATACTTCACACACCTCCTTGAAAGTGTAGACTAGGGAAAGACTGGCTTAACAAGACACCAGAGTCAGGGTCAGTTTAACAACAAATCATCTGGCTGAACCAAATTTAGTGCTGACAATAAGAAAAAAAACAGGTTTTATGGTGCAAATTTGAAATCCTTGAATTTTATTACTTGAGCTTGTGGTCAGATCAAATGAATATAATTTGTGTTGCCTCCTGCATGCATCAGCTGCAGAATGCATTAATTGGATAAGATTCCAGATTCCTTAGATTGGATACCTAAGGGCTATTGAGCTGCCAGACCATTCATACATATTAAAGTGGTGTGTCTGTTTTAAAGTTACGTCTTGGGCCTTTGTTTGGAGCACAAAAATATTCTAAGATGAGTTTTAAAAAACGCCATCAGCTCATAAATTAAATGTCAGATTGATATTTTTTAGTGCCCCGCAGGAAACATGGTGGCACTTCATTTCTAAAGAAAAACTGTTCAATTAAGTAAAACATCTTTCCCTGCAGGTCCACATTATAATCGAGTTGCTAATTTTTCACCAAAAGCACAGAAATGTACACTGACATACATATACAACTACTAAGTAGAACTGTACGAGGAGGACATGAAGGCATCAACGTAGAGGGGATGGGACAGGGAGTGTGTGTGTGTGTGTGTGTGTGTGTGTGTGTGTGTGTGTGTGTGTCACTAAAGAAGGTCAGCAGAGGGCCTGGTTGACAATAAAGGGGTGAGCGGGGAAGGGGTGGGGGTGATCGGTCTGTTGTGGGGGAGAGCACTTTGCGTCGGGCTGCAGCCAATGTTGACAGTTCGGTGAATTGGTTTACCTATTCGTTTTCACACACACACACACGCACACACACACACACATACACACACACACACACACACACACACACACACACACACACACACACACACACACACACACACACACACACACACACATTAGTGGGACCTATAAATAAAATGGGGCTGTACAAATCTGAGATAGTCTCTGAATGCGACTCCAGACTGGCAGGTTCCCTGTCTTGGGACCTTTGTGGCGACTGCTGCACATTAAATGTTTTGTTTTCAGTTTTATTTACAATTACAACATCACTCACAGTAATTTGGCTGAAACCATTTTTTACTCTACCATATGAGTATTGACACATCTGGAAGGAAATTTAAAAAAGTGATACATGACCCTGGCAAACACAGAGCAGCTGTCATCATTTTACTGAAGCAATAAACACAAGCTCTGATGTCTTGTCAGCTAATGAAACACTGTCAGTTACTCTCTTAATGTGAGGTCACTTGTGTCCTTACACAGACACAAACACACACAATGCTCTCATACACAGACAGACTCAGACACACATTGATTCTCACTGTTGCAACAACCTCTGCACCCTAAAATACCCCCTACCACCACCACCAAATACACACTCAGACACACACACACACGCACAGTCTGTCTGGATCATCAATTTAGTTCCCTGGGGAGCATGCAGGGTGACACCACTAACAAGCCAGACCAGACTAGACAGCCAACAGACAGATAAATACTGGGCAAAGTTACACTGAGATAACTGATTCTTTTGGAATCATCTGTTCACATATCAAATAGTGACTGCCCCATTGTTGTCCAATCATCAACCTGTTTCGGTCTGTAATAATAAGAATGCATTAATATTGTATTATCATCATTTGCTTTATGAATTTTGGTGATTTTGATAATTTTCAATTTTCATATATGATTCTTACCTGGGCCCTTACTCATCAATTAATAAACTATAAACATTTTCATACCTGTTATACTCTCTGTGTCTGTCTCATTGTGTATTTGAGGAATACATAATGAGATGTGTGCATGTGTCTGAAGAGACTTTGCACAGGGTTTCATTCTCATTCAGAAGTTCATCAGGGAGTCTCATGATACATCTCAACCCCTTTTTCTCTGTGAAAAAAAACCTATGACATCGAGAGCAACCTCTCCTGAACCTGTGCGGTGCTGAATTACAGACTATTTCATAGCGCCATCTTGTGGCTTGGCTAAGAAAAGTTCCCAAAATGATGGAGGATGAAAGAACTGTTGTAACCCCTCCTCTCTGTGGCTTCATTACTTCTGAAACCAAAGCTATCTCACAAGCTCACAAGCTTTGAGTCATTTTCACCACCATCATTTCATTTATAAGAAACACACATACATACATAGAAAATATATACATACATATATATTTATATATGTATGTGTATATATATATGTATATACACAGTACATACACACACATGCACAGAAATACACATATAATATATATATATACACACGTTTATATACATACATACATACATACATACATACATACATACATACATAAAGTAATGCAAATATATACAATTGAAAAACCAGGGTTCATTTGTTCATTCAAATTTGGGTAAATTTATTTGAATAATGCTGTTTAGGTAATGTAAATTGAGTATAGGTGTGAGATGGATTTTTTATTTTTTTTATTAGTTGTAACAGTATATTTTTTAATCTCTATTTTGTATGTTAGACAACTGATGATCTTGCACACAGAGAGGCCACAGCTCTACAGTGTCTACCTTTATACGTGAGGGAGAAGACAAATGGCTCTCTGAAGAGATGTCTGGTAAGACCAATTATTTGAATGCCTTTTCATCTATTCATTTGTTGACTGCCTGGCCAAAGAAAATGTACAAGGGGCCAATAAATCTCTGATTAAAGAGCAAACAAACTACTTCAATAGAAACCTGTCACCTTTGCTGCTACAGCTTAGGGGGAAATTAAGTTATCTCTAAGAGTACATAATGAAAGGGATGTGCTGTTTTGCTGTATTTTGCCGTATTTGTTCTTTATGTATAATGTCGGAGTGAGAACCTCTGAAGTTTCTTGGTCTCCTGCCACCTGGCCCCTTGGAATAAAGTCTGCAGAAACTCTGTTTCTATCATGCAACAGATGCAAAAATGAAAAAAGAAATCTCCAAAGAAAAAGCATTCTAGCATGTAGAAGACATCAACGAAGAGAGTTTGTGTTGATAAGAGCCGACACTGGTGTCAATCTGCTGTTAACAAAACAGCCTGAAAGCATCTGAGCAGAGAATCTCCCGCTGCGTTGTGCATGTGTATAAGGCAACCTTTGGAGAGAGTGCTGAACCAATTGTTCTTTGTATGGTGTTGGAGCCCCTCTAGTCCCCAGAATAGTAGGCAGTGAAGTCTCCAAAATATATATATATATATATATATATGGTGCATGCATATGGTGAATGCAAAAGCCATAGTAAAATTATTTACATTATTTCCATACTCAAAAAACTCAAACTAATATTTGTTGTTATTGTTATCTATCTGTATGTGGCAGTAGACATGCCACGGGGCTCTCACCACAGCAGCCAGAGATAAACCATTCGGGGTTTCAACATTTCAACTTGTTTTATTCAGAGACCAGGTACAATCATAAACTTATAACTCAACATAAAGAGGCCAGCAGTTTCTGCTGGCATTTTAGCTTTGCAGCTCAATACAACTGTCTCTCATGAGTCTCTCTCGTGCACCTCTCATCTCTGTCTTCATTCCATGTGCCCCAGCATCTGTGTCTCTCTCGTGTGTGTCCATGTCTCTGAGTGTCTGCCTGAGACAGCTCAGCCGCTGCCTTTTAAACCTGAGCATCAATCAGCTAACAGCTCTTACCTGCATTGATTGATCCTCTGGTACAGGTGAAGGTGCTCTCCCAGCCCCCGACACACTGTATCATTCTAATACTGTATGTAGGGGTGAATAATTGGTATGTCTGGTATTTTTTTTTGCTTTGAATGGGGAGGGGTTGAACATTTTAAAGAAGGAATTTTTTTTTATTATGTCTCTGTCACTTGTTTTGTTGAGGGTACAGACTCAGAATATTATGTGCATTAAAGGAGTTGACCATGAAATACTGACTGTTGTCGAAGATGATGTTGGAACAGTGTACTCAAGACCAGTAACAATAAGGAATGCCCTTATCATTGAAGATCAGACTGTTCTGGATGATAAGGGTGACTTTACTACTGCCTTTGCACTCCTTTTTGGACTCATCTATGCTCTTATGCTATCCCAAAGTGTTATGGTACATATTTTATACAATTCAGGTGTACATCAGCCACACACACACACACACACACACACACACACAGAGAGAGAGAGACAGGGACAGACAGAGACAGAGACAGAGAGACAGAGAGAGAGAGAGAGAGAGAGAGAGAGAGAGAGAGAGAGAGAGAGAGAGAGAGAGAGAGAGAGAGAGAGAGAGAGAGAGAGGAATGATGAAAAGATTGTAATTATGTTTATTAACTACCATTGTCTACTATTTTAGTAGGGGCTATGTTGGCAGACAAATCTGAAAAGTTATTGGTTTGCAGCAAATGCTGGCCAATTTTAATACATTGTCCATGTTTGAAGATTTTTGCTGTCTTTTTATTTGTACTAACATTTTTAGGGCTGTAACAAGTAAGGCAACTGAGCAAAAGATTTTTGGAGTAAGCTCAACTGATGTGTTGTAAAGTTTTAGGTTAAAGGTAACATTCTCTTGATTTAAAATACAAAAACAACACAACACACAATATGTAAATCCTGTAGCCTTCATCGAGCTGCTGAACAATGCTAAGCCTACCGCAAAAATGTTGCCTCATTGGGCCTCATTCACTAATATGTGCGCATAAATGTTCTTACTCTCCGCAAAAAATAAGGGCATGCACAAAATCGCCACCGGATCATGACACGAGCGCATGTCGAGCCCGGTCCCATCCGGACCGGACAGCATCGTGTTCGTTGATTCGAGGTTCAGATGGGAAAGGCAATGATTAGACAAATTCAATGTTCAAAAGTTTCACAGTAACAAGTTTATTGCATAAGAACAATACTTACAGAGAGTCTCTGTGGTTCTGCCGGACACGTCACCAGGTTTACTGGATCATGTCAAGAAGAAACCCTCACACATCCTAAGTCCACAGTATATGTAATCAGACACAGGGTGGGCACAGAGGCGGTTCTTTTTCTTTGAGGGAATTCAGTTATTGGCCAGATGTATACTGTCTCCTCAAAATGCAGTTTTTTGCAAGCACATCACTTTCAACTGACCAGGTGTCCCACTACTGTGGCCTTGGCCAACAGAGAGCCTGCTACAGCGGTGGGACTCAGTAGATAAGACACAGAGAAGGATTTCATATCTTTTTCTCACCACGTTTCATGAAACACCTCTTTGTATTAATTCTGGCATGACCTCTCTCTTTCCTGAGAACCTGTGCTTGTTGTGCAAACTCTGCAGAGCCTAACATTACAAAGACTCAATGGCAACTCCAGTCTGAGAATTTCATTATTTCATATCTCAAGATTAATTTCCATCCCACACTCTTCTCCGAATTATATTTTGTAGATACACAAGATACAAGATACAGAGAAACATAGATATCTCAACACGCACCAACAGATTTTGTTCTCACCACCATTAGCATACTGCCACACCTCTATTTCGCCATATAAGTACATCCGTTTGTCATGAAGAGAGCGGTGCGCTGAAAAGACTGACGTTTTAGTTATAACAGAGAAAAAGCATTTCACAGCAGAAATTGAAACAATTGTGGTGGAAGTCACATAAGGAACACTTCTCTGTAGCGTGTCCTCCAGAGTGACGATGTTTAAAAAATTCAACCTGGGCTGCAATAACTGAGCTGGTGCATGCTTTGTCCTGCACAGTGCTGAGCACTAGAGCTGTGGACATTTCTCCATTGTACATGGACTCCGCTGAATAATTATATAACGACGCTGCTTCAGGCTCATGACAGATGCACATTAATGGTCCGGTCATCCTGTGTCTCTGTCAGAGTCTATTTACTCCTCACTTCCCCTCTGATCTGCACTCACTCTACGTGGTTGAGGGTTAGTCAATCACATTCAATTAAAGAAACGTAAATCAAAACCTATTACTTATAAATAAAATTGGGATGCTCCGGAGTGCAGAGAATTGTGTCCCATGGAAAATCTGCAACAACCAATTAAAGAGCAGCCTCAGGTTGTGTGGTTGCCAAAAGTTTAAGGACATTCACATCCATTTGGCCAGTGCCTACACCCAGAAGTATATGTTTTGGGCTTGTAATCAATGATACAGGCCGAACTTGAGGGTACGCTGAGGCTAAATGTAAATCTGACTGGCTACTAGCTTGTTTGGCAGTACTATGAAAGCCATGTGGCCCACTCAGTAGATCAGACATCAGTACCTCTAAGTTTTTTTAAACTAAACACTTTCCCTTTTTTGAACATAGGACAAGATGGAGAATACGTAATGCACGTTTGGCCGCACTAATTAATGCCTACCGCCAGTTGATGTAATCGGATGTTAGTGACATATCTTCTGTTGTGTATCTTAGTGTCATCGGGTGTTTCGGCCTTTTAATCACAAGACAATCTCTTCTCTGGGAGGGTCATCTCCAGCCTTGTTTTGGTGAATTTCAACTCTAAAGTCTCTACAGACTTGAGTTGGGCAGCTCGAGAATGTCTTGTCCATACAGGCCGATGTTGCTCAGACATCTTGGGACTCCTAACCACTTTCTCACATAGGAGTTGATCGTTCTCTCCATGTTCTCAACTTTTGTGATAGGAACATCAACTACTGTAAGTGGCCACATCAGTCAGGGTAAAAGGCCAAACTGTAAGCACCAAAGCTTTAGCTTGGCAGGAAGCATGGACTGGTAGATGTTCCTAAGACCTCTGCTGACATCCTGCTTCAGTTGCTGGAGTCTTTGAGGCTTGCATCATAGCATCGTTCAAGGCTTTTTATTGGTTTCTCAGACACTGTTGGAATGGGTTCTCCATTAATGGTCTGATCTCTTACCTTTGCTTATTGAGATGCTTATTGATTTTTATGGATTGATCCTCATTCTGGCCCATGTTGTCTTCAAGTTTCCCGAGCAACCGTCTGGTGCGTGGTGCTGTTGTGGTCAGGGTTTTCATGTCGTCCCTGATTGGTGTTAATCAGACCCCCAACTTTTGTCGCGCACCACCTACTACCCGATTTGAAGCTCTGATAATCACCTCCATCGCCGTGGTGAACACTAGCGGGGAGATAGTGCAGCCAGCCATGATGCCCACTTCAAGACGCTGCCATATGGTGGTAAAATCTGGTGTTGTGAAGCAGAATTGCAGATCTTTGAAGTAGGCTTTAATCAAATTTGTGATGGGCTCTGGTACTTTGAAGAAGTCAAAAGCAGCCGAGAAGACACTATGTGGTACTGACCCAAATGCATTAGTTAGATCAACGAAGATGACATGTAGATCTCTCTTGTCACTTTTGGCTGATTGGATTTGGTGCCAGATCATGCTAGTGTGTTCTAAACATCGAGAGAACCCTGGAATTCCAGCTTTTTGGACCATTATCCGTATCCACCAGCTTGTTTTTCACCAGATAGCTTGTCAGCCTTTGGGCTATGATGCTAAAGAAGATCCTGCCTTCTACATTGAGGAGACTGATGGGTCGACATTGGCTGATGTTTGAGGATTCCTCCTCTTTTGGTATCAATACTCCTCCAGCTCTGCGCCAAGCTTTGGGTATTGTTTGCTTCACCCATGCCACTCTCATTAATTTCCACTAGAAGCGAAGAATATCAGGAGCATTTCTGTATACCCTTTATGGGACACCGTTCAGGCCTGGGGCTGATGATGCTCTTGCCTGCCACACATTTGGTGTTCTGGCTGCTCAATGGGTGGGATATTATTATTGTTGGTACGATACTAGACTCAATTGGTTTCAGTCAGTGTGTACACCAACCAACTCATTGTTGTAACTATACACTTGACCTTGTATTATCATACGGTGTCAAAATTTAACATCTAACAGTACAACCGCGCAATCCAATTCTATCAGACCATAATTTAATAACCTTCAATTTTTCATGATCAGAATATATGCCACTAATAAAAAACTCATTTTCTAGATGTCTACCTGATAGTGCTGTAGCTAAATTTAAGGAAATAATTCTGATTACATTTAAACCCGTATTATCCGTCGATATAAACAACAAATTCATTAAAAACCCTAGCTCCACTGAGATTTACCATCTCGTCGATAGCTCTGTAAGGTCATTACGATTAACATTAGACTCAAAACCCCTAAAAGACCTCTAAAAAAGAAACATGTAAAACATAGTAAATTAGCTCCGTGGTATAAACCCTCCCCTTCCTGTCTAAAATCCTAGAAAAAGTTGTAGCCAATGAGCTGTGTGAGTTTCTCCAGTAAAATAATATATATGAAGACTTTCAGTCGGGGTTTAGAGCTAATCATAGCACAGAGAAAGCCTTGGCAAAAGTCACTAATGACCTCCTAATAGCTTCAGATCAGGGATTTGTGTCTGTCCTTGTTCTGTTAGATCTTAGTGCAGCATTCGACACAATTGACCATCAAATTTTATTACAGAGACTAGAACAGTTAATTAGCATTAAAGGAACCGCGCCAAACTGGTTTAAATCTTATTTTTCTGATCCCTTCCAATTCGTGCAAATTAATGATGAGTCATCTGCGTGCACCATAGTTAACCATGGTGTTCCACAGGGCTCTGTGCTCGGCCCAATTTTATTCTCACTATATATGCTTCCACTAGGAAACATTATCAGGACACACTGATCACAGTAAACAGACTTTAAAGACGACTGACGTAAAACGACTGATTTATTTTAAAGGGCCCAATTTTATTTTCATACAAATGTTTTCCAAATGCTTGTGAATTATCACCTGCCACTTTAAGTTAGTAAAGTTACACTTTGCATTTAATTGTTTGTGTATTGTGTGTACTTTTATTTATGGTTATTACAGTCTATGTCCCTCAGCTCCTCATCGGACCTAGTAGATCATAACCTGGCCACAAGTGGGTTACATTAGCATTAAAGGAACCACCCTAAACTGGTTCAAATCCTATTTTTCAGATCGATTCCAATTTGTGCAAATTAATGACATGTCATCTGTGCGCACCAAAGTTAACCACGGTGTTCCACAGAGCTCTGTGCTCTGCCCAATTTTATTCTCATTATATATGCTTCCACTAGGAAACATTATCAGGACACATTCAGTAAATTTCCACTGCTATGCGGATGACACCCAGTTATACTTGTCAATAAAACCTGAACAATGTAATCAATTAACTAAACTCCAAGCATGTCTCAAGGACATAAAACACATTTTCTCTTATTAAACTCAGATAAAACAGAAGTTATAATACTTGGCCCTAAACACCTTAGAGATACATTATCTAATGATATAGCTGTGCTAGACGACATTGCCCTTGCTTCCAATGAAACAGTCAGGAACTTGGGAGTGATCTTTGATCCCGATTTGTCCTTTAATTCTCACTTAAAACAAATTTGCCTTTTTCCACTTGTGTAATATCTCCAAAATCAGACATGTCCTTTCTCAAAAAGATGCAGAAAAACTAGTCCACGCCTTTGTTACATCCAGACTGGATTATTGTAATTCATTATTATCAGGCTCCAGCAGTAAGTCGTTAAAGACACTGCAGCTTGTCCAAAATGCCGCAGCATATGTCCTGACAAGAACCAAGAAAAGAAACCACATTTCTCCAGTATTAGAATAGAATTTAAAATTATCCTCCTCACCTTCAAGGCCCTTAATAATATGGAACCATTATACCTTAAAGAGCTGTTAGTACCTTATCAACCCACTAGAGCACTGCGCTCCCAGAATTCAGGTCTACTTGTCGTCCCTAAAGTCTATAAAAGTAGAGTAGGAGTGTAGTGGAAAAATTAATTAAGTGTGGT
Organism: Verasper variegatus; assembly: GCA_026259375.1. Lineage (NCBI taxonomy): Eukaryota > Metazoa > Chordata > Actinopteri > Pleuronectiformes > Pleuronectidae > Verasper > Verasper variegatus. The sequence goes on from CM048048.1 coordinate 366,470, forward strand.
TGAAACCTATTTTGTATTTGGAAAGTAAGTTTTTGCAGCCCTGTCTAAAGACTTTTATGACCTGTATCTACATAAATATACATCCTGTCCAAATACTTTATGGTCTGAACTGTGTTGACCTGAAAACTGTCAGACTCTTTTTATCACTTATTTACTCTCCAAAGAACTGAATGTATTTCTGCTTGTCTCCAAAGGAAACATATGTAAATCAGTTGTCTGTGTTTAGATTCCCCTCTCTCCTGCGCCTACAGAACCAGTCTGAACTGGTTCTGAGAGACAGCCTTAGTTCTCCTATATAAGATCCTGGCATTTGACTGTTCTCCATCTTCACTCTGAGATCCTTGTGACTCTCTGTGTTGATCCTTTCTGCAGAAAGTCCCTATTAAAATACACGTGGATAACTTTGGTGTTTCCAGCCTCTTGTATTTCCAGATTTCAAGCTCCTCTCCTACGGAATCATCTCCCACTTTCAGTTTGGGAGGCAGACACCATCTGTACATTTAAGAGTAGGCTTAACACCTTCCTTTTTGATAAAGCTTATAATTAGAGCCGGTCCAGGTTTGTCTTAGACCTGCTCTTAGTTATGCTGCTATAGGTCTAGAATGTCGGGGGACACATGACACACAGAGCTTATCTTTCCCCCTGAGAGAGGGATCCCTCACATGTGGCTCTCTCTGAGGTTTCTACATTCTTTTTACCCTGTTAAAAGGGTTTTTTAGTAGTTTTTCCTTGCTCTTGTTGAGGGTTAAGGGCAGAGGATGTCACACCTTGTTAAAGCCCTATGAGACAAATTGTGATTTGTGAATATGGGCTATACAAATAAAATTTGATTGATTGATGACCGAGTGTTTTGAGCTTGTAATCATGATACAGGCGGAACTTGAGGGTATGCTAAGGCTAAAGGTAAATCTGAATGGCTACTGGCTTGTATGGCAGTACTATGAAAGCCATGTGCCCACTCATTAGATCAGACATTATTACCTCTATATTACCTCTACACTAAACAAAAACTATAATTTTTTATTATGTTTACATTTTTTATATTGGCTTTTTTGTCTCAGGATGTTGGAGGGGGTGGCGCGTATATTGTCTTTTATCTTTTCTGTAAATGGCACTGAAACAACACCATGTGCCTATATTTGTGCACTATATTTGTCTTATGACCTAGTTTGGAAGATGTATATCAAATGGCATGGAATTGTTGTGTTTAATTTATTGGAGTATTACTTTCATTTTTGAATGTCTTCTGCAATATTAGGTTAAATTTTTTCAGTTTGACTTAGAAACTAAACGCATGCGCACACACAATGCAGGCTGCATCCAAGCAGTTCCTATGAGGATTCAGTGAAATTTCTGTCTTTATGTTTGAAAGCAAACAGGGCTTAACAGTATGTATTTTGGATTGTGTTTTTTAAATTACAATCAATGTGCAATTTACATTGTTATTACCTCTAAATATCCTGTTTGAAAGCAATACATTCTAATGAAGTTATTCACCACTTGAGTAGTTTTTTATGATCTACTTTTTTACTCTTACTCAAGTACTTATGTTTATTAGTAATTTCTCATGACTCAAGTAACTTGAGTCATTATAATTATAAAGTAACGATACTTGAGTACTGTTTTTGTTTACTCTACCCACCACTGGAACCAGACTTTGTGGAGCATTACCATGCTCTAAAAAGATGATCCATTTTGACTCTAACATAACACATCACAGTTGCACCAATAACTGGAAACACCCTGCGCCTTCTGTGTGTAGTCACCATTACTGAATGCCATTCCAAATGCAAGAGCAAAAGATTGATATGACTCAGTCTTAAAACCAAGGCTGACTGATATTCATAAATTAAAAGCAATTCATCTGTGAGCGGTAGTCCGCCAACCATAAGATCGGTGGTTCGATCCTAGTCTTGGGAGGCCACAAATCTGCATGCCGAAGTTTCCTTGTTCAAGATACTGAACACTAAATTGCCCCTCATAGAAAATGCCCAAAGATGCACTGTATGAATGTTTGTGTAAATGGGTGAATGGCAAAATAAACTGTACTGTAAAGCCCTCTGAGTGGTCATTAGGAAATGACCACTCAGAAATTCTAGTACAGAATATGAGTGTGTGTGTGTGTGTGTGTGTAGAAATGGGTCCCAACCCTGTCATTTCTACACACACCCACACACACCAAACCACTGCAGACACCACCACAATGACACCACAGCACTGATTGAGAAGTTGTGTCTGTGTTAGAAACAGAAAAGAAAGAAAGAAAGACTATGTGTATTTCAGTTTGAATGCAAATAAAAGCAAGTAAGGAGACAAAATAGAGGAGAAGAGTCAGGATCCCTTTCCTCTCTCCCTGTTTTCACCTTGTTTCTTCTCTGATGTTTCCCATCTCTTCTGTGTTTGTGAGTCACCTGTCTGTCTGTCTATTTGTGTGTGTTTGTGTCTGGGCTTGTCCTCTGAGCTCTGCTGATTGCTGACACATCTGTGGCTTATTCTCCACATCAACCTCAGCTGCATTTAAACCCAGCTCTTCTCTCTACTCAGTGCCAGCTCGTTCTGTCATTACTAGTGGTATCAACTTTGCTCTACCTTGTGTATTATTTGCTCTCGTCAGCTAGTTTGAACTCGAGAGCTCAACAATCCAGCTTCACTCAGCACACCAGCCTCTGCTCAGCTCACTCTGGAAATCCATCCTCACCTTGCGCATTCAACTTTGGAATTCAAATAAACTGCTTAAACTTATTTTTTTCTTCAGCCTGTGGCTGCAATTCGGTCCAGTTTATCGTTCAATATAACAAGAAGAGAAAATAAGAGAGAATAGAAGAAAATTTGAAATCAGGAGAGAGGAGAGAAGACAGAACAAGAATAAGAGAAGATTAAGAAGATGAAGAGACAGTGATGGTGAAAGACAGAGATAAATAGTAGATAATCAGAAGCCATTCAGCTCTTTTCACCCCTGCTGTATGGGCAATGCAGAGCATTGTAGCTGTCGGTCCAGCTGGGCCGATGAGCTCATGTCTGGCTTTAATGCCAATCTCCTGAACTGGCACAACGCTGGGCAGGGTGACCACAGACGCAGGGCAACAGCACTGCTGCTGTACCAGAAGAAGGACAGAGCACTGCTGAGAGAAGAAAAGAAAGACGAGGGGGAAAAATTAAGAAAAGAAGTGCAAAGAGAGTCGGCAATAACGAAGGTCTGTTTGTGTGTGTTGATGTGTCAGTCCCCATCAGCCACTTCCTTCACAACACTGATAAAAGCCCCAACCTAGGCAGCAATGATCACATATCCCCTTAGACAAACAGCGAGTATAATTGTGTGTGTGCATTTGTTTGTGTGTGGTGTGTATGTCTTTAAAATTGAGGAAAGGAGAGATAGGAGGAGTGTGCGTTGGTTTTACGCAGTCATAAACAGCAGTGATTACAGAGTGTGGCTGGTGCAGGGTACAGCCTCCTACTGTTACCTGCATATGTACACACACACACACACACACACACACACACACACACACACACACACACACACACACACACACACACACACACACACACACACACACACACACACACACACACACCAAGGGTAGATACATCTCAATGCAGCTGTTGCTTAAACGTAAAATAGAATGATGTATATATACACCAGCATATTTAAGCATGCATGTATGGACAGCTATGCAAGGCATGTCACAACAGCCATACATTGCTCTCTTATTACCAGGTCTGCTGCTCATGGCTAAACAACCAAAATGAATTTACTAAAAGTTAAAATTGCCAACAATTTCTGCTGGCGTCTCAGCTTGGCTCTTTCTTCTCATGTGTCTGTCAGTGTTTCCATGTTTCTGTCCATGTTCCTCTCATGCATCATCCCTATGGCAGCTCAGCTGCTGCCTTTTAAACTGGTACAGGTGGAGGTGCTCTCTGAGCCACCTACATGCCTATATTCACAATTTGACTCATAGGGCTTAAAATATACAAAATAAAATATTGTTAATGCTAGACAAATCACACAAACTGTACATGTCCACATAATGTAAGCACTGACTCTGGGTGAGGTCACATTGTCAATCACTATAAATACTGCACTGAGGTTGTAAGCTTCCACCAACCAGTGCAGTCTAGAAATATTTTTTTCCAGATTCATATGAGGTCACCTCTACCTTAGACCACTGAAATCTAATCAGTTATTATTTGAGTCTGAGAGACCTGATCAATAGATGAAAATATTCCTTCAAGGCAGACTTGAGATATCACATTCAAGAGGCAAAAAACTGGTTTTGTGACCACCATGACCTTGCCCTTTGACCTTTGCCCACCAAAATCAAATCAGTTAATCCGTGTGTCCAAATGATAATATGGGACACATTTAAAGGAATTCCCATGGGGTGTTCTTAAGATATCACCTTCACAAGGCTAAACACATGCTTTGAGACGTCACAGTGACCTTGACCTTTGACTACAAAATTGTAATCAAGTCATCCCTGAGTCCAAGTGAATGTTTGTGCTAGATGTAATGAAATTACCTTTGGGCATCCCGATATATTGCATTTACAACCATGTCAGATCACGTGACCTTGATCTGTTGAGTCCAAGTAAATGTGTGTACCAAATTTGAAGATATTCTCTCAAGCTGATCTTAAGATATAACGTTGAACAAAATCATAAATATACTTTGTGAAGCCACCTTGACTTCTTTGAGACAAAGTGAATGTTTGTGCTAAATGTGAAAGCATTCCCACAATGCAGTCTGGAGATATCATGTTCACAAGGCAAGTATTTACAACCAAAATCAAATCCCTTCATTCTTCTGTCCAAGTTAATGTTTGTAACAATTTTGAAGATATTCCCTTGTGACCTTGAGATCTGGTTCACAAATGGCAAATGGCCTGTATTTATAGACAAGGACTAACCTGAAAGCCACTGGATGTCCCCAGCATGTGTAGTGGAAAAAGCTAAGTGTGGTGGAAAACTATTTTGTAGTTGAAAAGTAACTTTTTTTTATACCTGTCTGAGACTTGTATGACCTGAACTATTTGTGACCTGAAACCTATATGACCTTTCTGAATACGTTTATCACCTTTCTATTACTTATTGACTGTCCAAGAACTTAATTTCCATCTGCTTTATCTTCAGAGGAAACGTATGCAAATCAGTTTCCTGTGTCTTAATTCCTGTCTCAAACTGCGCCTACAGAACCAGTATGAACTGGCTTAGACAAACAGCCTTAGTTCTCCTATATAAGACCCTTGTATTTGACTGTTCTCCATCAACACTCTGAGATCCCTGTGACTATCTGTGTTGATCCTCTCTGCAGAAAGACCATATTAAAATACACAGACAAATTTGGTGTTCCAGCATCTTGTATTTTCAGATTTCCATCACAATTTGGTGTCAGAAGTGGGATTGCACAACTCAGCACATCTGGACTCGGTGTTGACAGTTGAGTGGCCTTCTTGGGAAAGTAGTTTCCAACCATAACCTCTCCAAAAGGACAGGGGTGAGACGTAGGGGCCGAGACCTGAGCCCGGATTGTCTCAGCGCTGCAATCTATCTGGTGAGAATCTGAAAGTTCAAGTGTATTTTATACTGGCATACATAGTGTTTAGGAGAAGTTGGTCTAAGGGGATTGGATCCCAGATGTGTGAAAGCCTCGTAAATTTTTAACCAAGGTTTAGAAGAAACCTGGAAGGTAGACTGACAAGGTACCTCAGAGTTTGCTAAGACCACAACCACGGAATGATATATTACTGGGTAGTATTTGGATTGTGTGAAGCAAGACTCCAAACGTGCGCTACATAGACAATTTCTCTAAGGCATTAGGATTTATGTTGATCAGGCAGGATATTTGAAAGTGTAGTAAGCAAAAAATTAAGAAGAAAATAAAGAAAAAAGAATTTAGAAATTAACAAGTAATTACAAGAGGAAATTACTATTGACTATATTATATAGGAGGTATTACATTATTTTGAGGATGTTTATATTACTACGTTTCCTTTTGCTCCTTACGAAAGCGTTTTGGAGATTGGTTGAAGATGGCGCCGCGGACGGCTGCCTCGGTGTGTTGGTGCGCAATGTTTTGTCTTGTTTTGTTAGTTAATTCAGTGTTCTGCCTAAGAACCGGGAGCTCTTTCACCAGAGAAATGCTCATGAACATCAGGGTCATAACTCCTGAGAATTTATTTCCGACTTTCATTGCCTCATCTGTCGAAATTTTGGATATTCTGGTCAAAGGTGCCCTCACATCTGGACATACAGTGAAGCGACGGAGGCGAGGTAAACGTGCCGGTTCGCTGGTGCGTCTCCGCCGGCGGGGACTTCGCACACCGCTTCCGGGTATATTCCTCTCCAACGTGCATTCACTGTGCAACAAGCTGGACAAACTCCAGCTACTAGTTGGAAAGAACAGAGACTTCTCCTCATCTTCCGTTCTGTGCTTCACGGAGACGTGGCTGTGTGACTCGATACCGGACTCTGCGCTGCAGTTGGCTGGCTTCCAACCTTTCAGAGCGGACCGGCACACGGAACTCTCCGGCAAGACGAAAGGTGGAGGAATCTGCTTCTATACTAACTGCGGCTGGTGCAACGATGTGACAGTAATTCAACAACACTGTTCTCCTGATCTGGAATATTTTTTCATCAAATGCAAACCCTTCTACTCCCCCCATGAGTTTGTTTCATTCATTCTGGTCGGTGTTTACATTCCACCGCAGGCTAACATGCAAGAGGAGCAACGCATGCTCGCCGACCAGATACTGTGTGTGGAAGGGACTAACCCGGACTCCTTAGTTATTGTCCTCGGTGACTTTAACAAAGGAAATGTCACCCGCGAACTTCCCAAATACAAACAATTTATTAAATGCCCGACCAGAGAGGAGAACATTCTGGATCACTGTTACACCACAGTAAGCCGTGCCTATCACGCCGTCCCCCGGGCTGCACTGGGACTCTCGGACCACGTTATGGTCCATTTGATTCCTGCATACAGGCAGAAACTAAAACTCTGCAAACCTGTTGTGAGGACTTCAAAGCAGTGGACCAGTGAAGCTGTGGATGATCTTCAGGCGTGCTTGGACTGTACAGACTGGGAGGTGTTCAGGACTGCTACAAACAGTCTGGATGAGTACACAGAGGCTGTGACTTCCTATATCAGCTTCTGTGAGGACAGCTGTGTTCCATCACGCACCAGGGTGTGTTACAACAATGACAAACCCTGGTTCACAGCCAAACTCAAAAAGTTAAGGTTGGAGAAGGAAGAGGTGTTCAGAAATGGGGACAGAGTCAGGTTTATAGAGTCGAAATACAGGTTTAGCAAGGAGGTGAGAGAAGCTAAACGTCTGTACTCTGAGAAACTCCAACACCAGTTCTCAGCCAATGACTCTGCCTCTGTCTGGAAAGGGCTTAGGCAGATTACAAATTGTAAGCCTAGAGCCCCCCCACTCCATTAGCGACCCACGCCTGGCCAACGACTTGAACGAGTTTTACTGTCGCTTTGAAAGACAATGGGACAGTCCTGACACCTCCACCCTCCAGCCCATCAACTACACCTCAGGAACTTCCACAGTGATGACTCTCTCCATCCCGGAGAGGGACGTCAATAGACTCTTCAGGAGACAGAACCCCCGCAAAGCAGCCGGGCCAGACTCTGTCTCTCCATCTATCCTGAAACACTGTGCTGATCAGCTGTCTCCAGTGTTCACAGCCATCTTTACCAACTCACTGGAGACATGCCACGTACCAGCCTGCTTCAAGACCTCCACCATCATCCCTGTCCCCAAAAAACAAAGATCACTGGACTCAATGACTACAGACCTGTCGCCCTGACTTCTGTGGTGATGAAGGCATTTGAGCACCTTGTTCTGTTCCACCTCAAAGCCATCACTGACCCTCTCCTGGACCCCCTGCAGTTTGCCTACAGAGCCAACAGGTCTGTGGACGATGCAGTAAACATGGCCCTTCACTTCATCCTCCAGCACCTGGACTCCTCAGGAAGCTACGCCAGGATCCTGTTTGTGGACTTCAGCTCTGCTTTCAACACCATCATTCCGGCTCTACTACAGGACAAGCTGTCCCAGCTGAGTGTGCCTGAGTCCACCTGCAGGTGGATCACAGACTTCCTGTCTGACAGGAGGCAACACGTGAGGCTGGGGAAGCATGTCTCTGATTCCAGGACCATAAGCACCGGTTCCCCTCAAGGCAGTGTTCTTTCCCCTCTACTCTTCTCCCTGTACACCAACAGCTGCACCTCCAGTCACCAGTCCGTCAAACTCCTTAAGTTCGCGGACGACACCACCCTCATTGGGCTCATCTCTGGTGGGGATGAGTCCGCCTACAGGTGGGAGATTGACCATCTTGTGACCTGGTGTGGTCAGAACAACCTGGAGCTCAATGCTCTGAAAACAGTGGAGATGGTTGTAGACTTCAGAAGGAACCCAGCCCCACTCACCCCCATCACCCTGAGAGACTCCCCAGTCGACACTGCGGAGTCCTTCCGCTTCCTGGGCACCATCATCTCCCAGGACCTCAAGTGGGAGCTGAACATCAGCTCCCTCACCAAAAAAGCGCAACAGAGGATGTACTTCCTGCGGCAGCTGAAGAAGTTCAACCTGCCAAAGACAATGATGGTGCACTTCTACACCTGCATTATTGAGTCCATCCTCACCTCCTCCATCACCATCTGGTACGCTGCTGCCACTGCCAAAGACAAAGGCAGACTGCAGTGTATCATCCGTTCTGCTGAGAAGGTGATTGGCTGCAATCTGCCATCTCTACAGGACCTGTTTGCCTCTAGGACCCTGAGGCGTGCAGGTAAGATTGTGGCCGATCCTTCCCACCCGGGTCACAAACTCTTCGAGGTACTTCCCTCCGGCAGGAGGCTGCGGTCCATCAGGACCAAAACCTCACGCCACGCCGGGACCCCCACCTGACTTGGACTCTTATCCCACCCCCACGCCTAAAGTCTGTGTTACATTAACACACATTACAGTACATTACAGTACATTGCACATTGCTTACTGCACATTTACATTGCACTCCTGTTTCACATTTAGCATTTTACTTCACTTTTTTATCTTTATATATTTTATTTTATATATTGTTTTTTATTCTAATGCCGAGTACTTCATGTTTTTATGTTCATTGTATGCACCTTTTCACCAAGAAAAATTCCAGGTAGGTGTAAACCTACTTGGCAATAAAGTACTTCTGATTCTGATTCTGAAGACTTAAGGTAACTTATACTAAACATAAAAAAGTTTTAAATAGGTAAAAGAAAAATTTAAAGTTTTGGATAATGGAACTGATATGAGTAGTCCTAACATGAACTTCATATGGAGGAACTATGGTGACACAGCACTAAGTCTGATACAAGTGTGAATGAAAGAATGTGGGTTTCCAGCTGGGGGAAGTTTTAGTAAAAGACAGCTAAAACAGCTGAGACTGAAGCTAGAGGAGAAAGAAAAAGTATGTCAGGCCAGAAAAGTTAAACTTACATTTCAGGCAGATTGGAAGGTATGCGGAATGTGGTTAGAAGAATTGCATCAAAGGGACAGAAAACAAACACTGAGATAGATAACTCCTCATAAGTGTCTCAGTGGTTGAAATGACCTGATGTTGCCAGCCAGCCCCTACAGGCATGAAGTGGGACTCGGGAAAATTTAGCTTAATAAAAGCACATGCAGTTCATTAGGAGAAGATAATTAAACATGGAGAAAAGAAGAAGAACAAGAAAAGAGAGACTGATCTGCATAAAGCCTCATTTACAATGTTCAGAGGTACACATCGTGGACGCAAAAGAAGAAGAATTCAAGAAAGAAGGGGAGGCAACATATAAAATTATGATCCAGATAGTTGTTTTCACTGTGGATTGAAGGGACATTGGGCAAAAAAAAGCCAGAAGAAACAGCAACCTTACAAGGCTGATTGAACCGAGGCGGGGATGGAGGAGAGTGAGGAACCAGCAACTTTGAACAGAATCCACCACACCAACACAAACACTTATCCAAGAAGTAAAAGATTTTTTAGAAAAGAAGGACAAACTACTTATAGGAACATCTTATCTGATCCTGATTCATCATTGTGTTTTCACAGCCTGAGCCCCCACACATCGAGGCAGTCACTGCACATTAGGCCGAGACTTTAGCTGCAAGTCCGGATTTGCAGTGTGGAAAATGATGCCATTGTATGTAAGTAACTGTTTAGTAATTGTGTTTTTTTACTGTGGATCTTCCAACGGTGATGTAGCGAGGCTATTTCCGTTTATTAATAATATACTCATGTTACTCATGTCGTTTTCCAGCTGCCTGTACTATGACGTACTAAGACGTACTATGAGCCAGTATGAAGGAACTTCCTGTACATCCAACCGGACCTTGCAGCAGCATTGAGAAGTTCAAGAGTTGACAGAGAAGAAAGAGGGTAAGATTAGATTCATAATTTTTCAGTTCCATGTAGAGGTGTATATTGTCATTGAACTGTGCTGATTGTACTGATTGTGTTTATAGCTGATTGCAGCGGGACAGATGACATGGAACCATCCTTCCACAGCCAGGAGCTCACCGACCTGTGTGCCACACTTCAAATAAGACTGGAAGCTACACTGAATCTCACAGCTACACATCATAGACGTCTACACACTGGAGCAGATTCCCACAAAGAACTTATGAACCAGAGGTGGCAAAGGGACATTTCAAGCTTCACCTGATTAGTTTTTCACTGGCTACAATATGTTCAACATATAACATCAAGCATCACATGAATAAATGTATAGTCTTTAGTAACTGCAGTGCTTTTGGTAAAGGCTTACTAATAGTTAATATTAATATATAAATTATTAGTAATAATTAGGAAATTATTATTATTAATATTGTGTGGGAGGGGTTTACCCACGTGTGTATTATAATGGACCCAGGGTGACCAATAGCAACAAATCTAACAGCCAATCACAAGTGACTTTTCATTTCAAAGGTCTATGGTTTCATCCAATGGTGAAGTGAGATAAGTTCTCACCAGTGATTTTGCTGCGATTCATATGCTAATTAGATCACACCTTCGCTCCACGACTCCCCAGCAGCACTCCCCCCACTTGTTTGCTTCTCTGACTGCCTACCCGTGTATGACCCCTGGACTGTTAAAGTAAAGTTTTATTTAGTACTTTATTTTTTGTCTCCCGTGCTTCCTTTTGCAACTGAGTCCCAGCTTTGTACAGAACTGTCACATAAACAGCGGTACTTGCCAATACCCTCTGAGCAGATCAAATTTGAACAAAAAAACAAAATTAGCTGAACCAATCTGATCTACACAGTCTTCCATGCGTGGCAGTGGATAAGCATCAGGTTTTGTTACACTATTTACTTTACGGTAGTAAAGGACTTTTATCTGATTTATCCACAAGCAAACACGGGAGACGCCCAGCTGGAAGCTGACGGTTCAGCAATGCGATTGTCTAGCATGTACTTTATTTCTTTCTCCATTACCTTACGTTTTTCCTGAGATATCCTGTAAAACCTCTGGCGGACTGGTTGTGCATCACCAACATCAATGTCATGCTCCAACAAGTGAGTACAAGTTGGAACATCATTAAACAAACACATATAGTTGCTGAGCAAAACAGACAACTCAGCAGAACGTTTAATGGACAAATGGCCAAACACTGATTCCAAATCACGTAGTGAATCAGAATTTTTCAAACGACCACGCAGCCGGCTTTCATCGGGTGAAACCACACCATCTTCCTCCTGTACAGACAACTCAGCAGAAGGTGAGCATCTTCCAACAGTGTCTGTCATTAGCACAGGTTTCACAGTGTGTCGCGGCACACTCTCACAAAATGGTGACTCACAAGTATAATAAGCCTTTAAGAGATTAACATGGCAGAGCTGAGTTGACTTTCTACGTTTTGGCGTAGAAAGCAGGTAATTCTGCTCAGACACCTTGCGCAAAACTGTAAAAGGGCTGTGGAATTTGGCCTGAAACGGTGAACACACTAGTGGTAACAAAGCCAGAATCTGGTCACCTGGACTGAAGTTGCGAGTCTTGGCTTTACGGTCATAAATATTTTTCATCTTCCTCTTAGCAGATGAAGGCATTTGAGCACCTTGTTCTGTTCCACCTCAAAGCCATCACTGACCCTCTCCTGGACCCCCTGCAGTTTGCCTACAGAGCCAACAGGTCTGTGGACGATGCAGTAAACATGGCCCTTCACTTCATCCTCCAGCACCTGGACTCCTCAGGAAGCTACACCAGGATCCTGTTTGTGGACTTCAGCTCTGCTTTCAACACCATCATTCCGGCTCTACTACAGGACAAGCTGTCCCAGCTGAGTGTGCCTGAGTCCACCTGCAGGTGGATCACAGACTTCCTGTCTGACAGGAGGCAACACGTGAGGCTGGGGAAGCATGTCTCTGATTCCAGGACCATAAGCACCGGTTCCCCTCAAGGCGGTGTTCTTTCCCCTCTACTCTTCTCCCTGTACACCAACAGCTGCACCTCCAGTCACCAGTCCGTCAAACTCCTTAAGTTCGCGGACGACACCACCCTCATTGGGCTCATCTCTGGTGGGGATGAGTCCGCCTACAGGTGGGAGATTGACCATCTTGTGACCTGGTGTGGTCAGAACAACCTGGAGCTCAATGCTCTGAAAACAGTGGAGATGGTTGTAGACTTCAGAAGGAACCCAGCCCCACTCACCCCCATCACCCTGAGAGACTCCCCAGTCGACACTGCGGAGTCCTTCCACTTCCTGGGCACCATCATCTCCCAGGACCTCAAGTGGGAGCTGAACATCAGCTCCCTCACCAAAAAAGCGCAACAGAGGATGTACTTCCTGCGGCAGCTGAAGAAGTTCAACCTGCCAAAGACAATGATGGTGCACTTCTACACCTGCATTATCGAGTCCATCCTCACCTCCTCCATCACCATCTGGTACGCTGCTGCCACTGCCAAAGACAAAGGCAGACTGCAGCGTATCATCCGTTCTGCTGAGAAGGTGATTGGCTGCAATCTGCCATCTCTACAGGACCTGTTTGCCTCTAGGACCCTGAGGCGTGCAGGTAAGATTGTGGCTGGTCCTTCCCACCCGGGTCACAAACTCTTCGAGGTACTTCCCTCCGGCAGGAGGCTGTGGTCCATCAGGACCAAAACCTCACGCCACGCCGGGACCCCCACCTGACTTGGACTCTTCCTCTGAGCAGATGCTAAATTTTCCCTAGCTTTCTCCCCAGCAACATACAATCTATGCCGGAAACCATTCACATAATCAAGCAGACAAAGGTGTGGTTCAGATTGAACAACTTCATCATGCAGTAACGTTAATGGACCACGCACCGTGTGACCAAACACAAGCTGGTTCGGACTAAAACCTGTGCTCTCCTGAAGTACCCCTCTGGTAGCCAACAACAACCAGGGTAAGCCTTCCTCCCAATCCTGACTCAACTCTACACAATAGCTACGCAACAGAGATTGTTTGATGAAACCTTTCTAACGCCCCTTGACTCTGAGCGTGGTATGCTGAAGCCTGATTATGTTTTATACCCAGCTGTTTCACAACCTGGGAAAACAGAGTGGATGTAAAATTTGTCCCCTGGTCTCTCTGGATCACCTTAGGGATCCCAAAAACAGAAATAAATTGTGTTAAAGCTTTAACCACGGATTTAGCAGTAATGGAGCGTAACGGATATGCAGTAAGCAAGTAATTACTTCATGACTTTGAGCGTGGTAAGGGACCAACACAATCGATTATTAAATGTTCAAATGGCTGAGAAATTGCAGGAATGGGGAAGAGAGGAGCCGGCTTAATGGTCTGGTTTGGTTTACCAGTCATTTGACAAGTGTGACAAGTTTTAATATATAGAGATACATCTCTCTTCATGCCTGGCCAGAAAAAATATCTGAGGATGTAGTCATAGGTCTTACGAACCCCCAAATGCCCCAACTGATCGTGTGAGGTCCTCAGTACCTCTTTGTGAAACTTCGATGGAACAACAACCTGAAAAACCGGATCACCGACACAGTTAAGACCATGAGGAACCCATTTCCTCACCAACAACTGATCCTGACACAGATAACCAATAGCAGCACTCTTTACATCAGTGTCTGACAGCACTTTGTCAAATAGGTTGCTAAGTGAAGGATCAGCTCGCTGCTTAGTTGCCAGTATGGTGTGAGAAACTGATAACAAAGAGTCAGGCACAGACACAGAGCAGGTTCCAGTCCCCTCTGTCATGCTCTGTTCAACTTCAGGTTCTGCCTTCTCATGGCACCAAGCTCTAGTAACTGCACAGGCCGTGCACACATCCAGGAAACACTGTGCAAACTCATCCGAGTCTGTAGTGACAGGAGAGGATGTCACCACCTGAGATGGCGGACAGTTAGCCCACACACGGCTACCACACAGATCATTCCCCAGAATGATATCCACGCCTGGGATCGGCAATGCAGGGCACACCCCCATGGATACTTCCCTCTGTACCAAGCCACAGTCCAGTTCTAACTTGTGTACTGGAACAGGCAATCTGATTTATCTCGGGTAAGCTCTACTGAAGGTTTCATCTGTTTACATGGAGCACCAACACAGCAAGGAATAGCACAGTGAGAGTTAACACATGGCAAAAACATTGGACTTAGTGTTCTGACAGGAGCATTCAGTGCAACGGGCCTCACATGTCTGCGACCAGAAACACCTCTAGCACCTGATTTAATAGGACATTCGGCTTTCCAATGTCCTCTTCCTTTACAATAATTACACACTTTATTCGGATCAAACTGCAGCTGAGAGCGCGGGGACCTCTCTGGTTTATAAGTACGCGGGTTGCTTGCCTCTTGCCAGCGTTTACCCGCCGTACGGAAGTTACGCTCATCCCCTCGAGAGCCAGTATCATCTGGAGCCCTGTACTCGCGGTGCGTCAGTACGTACTCATCAGCCAGAGCTGCGGCCTCCGTCGCGGTTTTTACTTTACGCTCATTTAAATACATAGCTATCTGAGAGGGTACAGTATTTTTAAATTGCTCCAGAACGATTAAATTACACAAATCGCCATAACTGTCCACGCTCAGTGAATTACACCAATTATTGAAATGGATGTTTAGCTCTCTGGCGAACTCCATGTGTGTCTGTTTACCTGATTTCTCCCATGATCTGAATCTCTGGCGATATGCTTCAGGCACCACTCATAGATGTTACTATCAGCAATACTCAGTGTGGAGTACGCCTCTTGAGCCTTACCTGATAACATGCACTGCAACAATAATGTTCGCTCAGAATCCGTCCAGTATCTACTGTCAGCGACGCGTTCAAAGAGAGAGAAGAATGTGTCTACATCCCGTTCACCAAACTGAGGAATGAGACGCAGACAACTGGTCACATCAAAAGAGCGTGACGGCGCAGGAGAAACAGGGACCTGGCCCCCAACACGAGACAAACTCAGCCTGCGAACCTCCAGCTCCATTCGTTTAATTTCCCCATGAGTCACATCCCGCTGTAACAACAGCAGCTCCTTATGCTGTTCAAACGTTAACGCAGCCTCAGAGACAGACTGAGCAGTAGCACAAGACTCTGGACAGTGGCCTGGAATTTCGTGTCAATGACTCCACTTTCCAACAGATTATCACAGAGGATACTCCTGACATTCTCCTTTAAACGTTTATCCCCGACATCCATCTTGAAATGATCAGCAATTTTAATTAATTGATCATGCGAACAGCGGTCTAATAACTCCTCTGATGGAGGAACCATGACTGAAAAAACACAGCTAAGCTGCCTGAATATTAACAATTTCGGTCACACTCCTACAGCCGTACACAGCAACACGTCACTGCAGCGCTGTCCCGCTGACTGCCTAACCAGCAACTGACTAAAGCTCTCCCCTAGTCTTCAGATGCTAGTTGTGGTGGGTATTTATGCACTGAATCCCGCAAACCCGGCGAAGCAACCAAACTGGCGACTCCACCTGCAGCCTCGGACGTGCTCCCGAGACAACTGCTCTAACCACTTTCACACCACACTACCGAACCCCAACGAACTCCAAAGGGAGTCCGCCCTTCAGCCTAACTGGGACAGAACACCAAAGTTATCTACGTGTATAAGTTAATAGGGACTTTCTGCAGAAAGGATCAACACAGAGAGTCACAAGGATCTCAGAGTGAAGATGGAGAACAGTCAAATACAAGGATCTTATATAGGAGGACTAAGGGCTGTCCCTCAGAACCAGTTCAGACTGGTTCTGTAGGCGCAGGAGAGAGGGAATCTTAACACAGACAACTGATTTACATGCGTTTCCTAAGGAGATAAGCAGACATCCATTCCGTACTTTAGAGAGTAAATAAGTGGCAAAAGGGTCTGATAGTTTTCAGGTCAACAACAGTTTAGACCATAAAACAGCTCAGGTCATTTGGACAGTTTGTTTATATATGTAGATACAGGTCATAAAATTCTTTGGACAGGTCTGCAAAAAGTTACTCTTCAACTACAAAATACTTTTCAACTACACTTAATTTTTCCAATACATCCCCCTTTCTTCACTCTCTTTCCATCCACCTCTTCAAGAGGAGCACACCGTTCTTTCCATACACCTCTTCGAGAGGAGCACACCGCTTTTTCCACGAATCCTCTCAGAGAAGGGTGGCGGTCCAGCTCACTCTTTCAACTCAAATCACCTTCATGGAGGAGAGTTGCAGCTTCCAGCTCATCTCACCAAGGAAACCTCCTCGCAATCCAAGCTCTACCAACCTTCAAGCAGCGACGCAAGGGCCTGCCGAAGAACAGCACCTTAGCACAGTAGAACCACAAAGGCAGGAGCCACACAACCAGCAAGATGATTTCACAGAACTTCGAACAGCACAGCAACTTCTTTCTTCCCTTTCCATCGATGGGTAACACAACTGGGCTTAATAATTATACTAGGCTAAGCAGGACTGTTTATTCGATTCCTTGTGATGTTTATAAGATTGATTTGTGTTGCTGTGATATTGTGGTTACAAGTTATTTGAAAGTTAATGTTAGTTATGCTCTTCAGTCTTTCCTTGCATGCATCTAGTAACTTTCTCTAATTTGGCACTGTAATGGCAAATTCTGCATTTGTGTTATGTTTAATAGAAGAACAGATGTGTATTTATTAGAAGTATGAACAAATGTGTTTCTATGAGTTAACTTACACTCTACAAGTGTTGATTAGAGAACATAGATGTTTATTGCTTCCCCCCTTTCTGTGAGACTGGGCAATTGGTGCACTGCAGGGGTCACCCAAGGTGTTAGAGTAGAGGAGTGCAGGGATTACTTTCATGTATACAGGACGGGGGTCTTTTGCCTCGTAAACTAAGATAAGAGGTCTGTGGGATATATGGTCTCACGCGAGAGGTCACTCCAGGGGGCTGGGACAGAGATGGAGACAGGATGTCTGTCCAGTTTACATCAAGGGAGTGACGAAGGCCTTTTGCTCCACGCGGGGAGGGGCTTGTGATTGTATAAGTGTATTAGATTTTCCTATGCTCTTTGCTCATTGTTACACGTCACACTAGGTGATGTTTGGCAGTGAGTCCACCTGCAGGTGTAGAATTAAACTTACCGAGAAACAATGTATGACTTTGTGCTTGACATTACAGAAATTCCCATGACAGCACACACACAGATTGTGGCGTTATCTTAGTGGCCAACCACCATTTTGGAAGCACGCTGACTCACACAGACCCGCACACTCACATACATATCTTTGTTTAGTAAGTACACCGTTAGTAATTTGTGTTTGTGTTTTTTTACTTTATTATATTCATAATAAATGTTTTTCTTTCACAAATGTTTTTCCATTAATGTTGCTTATGTGAATTTTGACAACCTCTACACTGTCAAGAACTCTATATCCTTCAACTTAGCTAACTATCTATATGGTAATTTTGGTTATAGTTATTAATTTAATTGTAAATCAGAGTTCCAAATTTGTAGTTAGTACTTTTATGAGACTTAATCAATAAATTGGCTATCTTTTCCCTTCCTTTGAAGGGTGGTGCCCAAGGTAACTTTAACCAATTGAAGTCATTACTTAATATTAATATTTTTAATATTAATATTCAATATTTTATTTTGATTACCAAATTTATTGAATGCCAAAAGGCACACCATTTTATGGTATCACGTTTAATGCATTATTGCACAACACGTCTCCTCTCATCTCATCACATCGTCCCCTCTCCTCTCCTCTCCTCTCGTCTTCTTCTCCCCAGGCCGGTGTCCTTTCTGACAGTACATGCCCAGCAAGCCGGCGAAATACGGGATCAAGTCGTGGGTGGCCTGCGACGCCAAATCCAGCTACGCTCGGAATGTACAGCTGCAGGAGGATGACCGTGCGCTGGTCCCTGGTCATCTTCCACAACATCCTTGATGTCTCTTCATACAACACCTTTGTGATATGGAGAGAGATCAACCCCGACTGGATGCCGGGCAAGCGGAACAAGCAGAGGGTGTTCCTCGAGTAGCTGGGAAAGGCTCTCGTGACTCCGTTCATCGCACGATTGGAGCGCATCCCCCGCACGGAAGTGTCCGCCGCGGTTGTGAAGGCTGTGAAAGCCGCCGCTCGGAGAGCTCTTGATCACAACGACGATGATGCTCGACCCGAGTGTCCGGCCGCCCCTCTAGCCCTAGCCCTACAACTACAACAACAACAACAACAACCCGAGCGTCCAGCCTCCTCCCTAGCCCTACAGCAACCCGTGCGTCCGGCTGCCCTTCTAGCCCTAGCCCAACAACAACAACAACCCGAGCATCCGGCCTCCTCCCTAGCCCTAGTCGCAGCAGCAGACTCGGGGCGAGTAAGATGAAGAGGTGTCAGATATGCCCCATGAAAAAGGACTGTAAAACTGTAGTTTCCTGCACTGCGCAATACCCACATCCTCCTCTCAGTTTGAAAATGATTGTAGCCACTGTCTATGACAGATCCGTGATTAGCTATATTGTGTTCAATAAAGTCCAAGAAAAAGGAAAGATTGTGCAGGAGATAGATAACCATCGATTTAACATGACAGACTGCCCAGAGAAGATGCCCAGAGATCTCTGTATGATTTCAGTCTCGCCCACATCCCCCCTTAAACACACACAAACACACACGTTTGTACTTATATCTTAGTGAGGATACTCATTGACATAATGCATTCCCTAGCCCCTTACCCTAACCGTAACCATCTATACTAAATGCCTAACTCTTACCTAAACCTAATTCTAACCCTAACTCCAAGACTTAACCCTCACACAGCCCATTAAAGAGTGAGGATCGGATCAAAATGACCTCAATTTCCAAAAGTCTCCTCATTCTGTAAGGTCTATGCAAGTGGCAACCAAGCGTGACGTCACCCATTGATTTGTGAACTCCCGTTCAGATGTCAAGAGTTTCGAATTTGATCAGTGCTATTTTGACAATTTGGAGTTGTTTGGAGCCAGGCTGAGCTGGACGTTACCATATTTGGACAAAAAGGAGGCGCTGGATCTGACCTCTGACCTCCAACTTGAGGAATGTAAACAGGCCCACCTACACCGGCTACTGACCAACTGGCCAACTGTGCTGAGAAATAGCTAAAAAAACACAGTTAGCTTCCATCATCTGAGGTAAAGTTCATGTTTAATAATCTCAAAAGCCAGTTGTGCACACATTTCAGAGTTTTAGCTGAAGTTAGCATTAAATAGTGTGTAAAATATTTTCGAACACTGTTTTAATCTGCAAAAATGAAGAGACTTGAGAACAGATGTGAGCCATCATTACAGTCAAATTACACACTGTTAAACATGTTAAATGTAAGAGCAGCTGGTGTTCCTCCAGTCTTTGGACTACTCTTACAGTAAACAGTAGATTGCATCAAGTGCTGTAAGATTCATATGAAATACTGCTTTACTGCTATAATTTGCAAGTTATGTTTAAAATAATGTACTACCACCTCTAAAAACAGCAGAAAGTAAGTAAAAGGTAAGAAACCTGAATCCGATAATATAGAGAATCAAACACAAAGTTTTGTTGATCTGTCATCTCAGAGAAAAGTGAAAGTGGTTGATGTTGTTATCCAGTCTCTCTCCTCTACATCCTGAAGAATGGCACCAAATATTCTGCTCCATACATGAGGTCTTCCTTCTGTTGACACCATCTGATCATTGGATGAGGTGCAGTTGTTTCACGTCATCATCAACTAAAGCTTCAGTCCTTTGGCCTCTGGTAGATTCATAGATGATTAAAAAAAACATACAAAAGTACATCAGCAGAGAAAAATTGAAAATTATTAGTTGGTAACAATGAGACATTATCACATCAGAATGAAATAATCAGATTTAAGTAGAAATAAAGACCCTGGCACCAACAAATCCAACATCCACAGCCCAGAAACTTTTCATGGGGGAAATGGCCTTTTTTTAATGGAGCCAGCCCCTGCAGGATCTCCACGGTATTACACTTTTAACCATTTCTGCATAGGCTTCTTCTTCTGGAGCCGGAAGCTACGTCTATCTTTTATATACAGTCTATGGGTCTATGCTTATAATGGTCCTCACAAAGATATAAGTACAGGAGCACACACACACTGCTATTTTCATGTAAAAACAGTAGGGGTTCTGGTTCCGGTTAATGTTCGACTCATTTCTGCATCTGGGTCCTCTTGAACAAGAAAAATTGTGTGTTATAGAAGGGAGATAATGATGAGACACAGAGTGAGGGAGGGAGATAAGAAAAGAGAAAGTGAGGGAGCAGAGGAGCAGAGAGGGTGACAGACTGCTGCATTGCAGTAGTAGAATCAACAAATGTTAATACGTTTTGACGCCCGGCACCTGTGTACTGTGAGGATTCTGAGAATTATCTAAAGTTCCCTTCCCTCTGAAGATAATAATGTGAGACCAGTGGAGGAAGGACACTTGGTCACTATGGCATCTTTATCAGTCTGCAATCCTGCCATCGTATCTCACTGCCATTTATCTTCCCCTTCACTGTGGGGGATAGTAATGCATGGAGAGATGTATGTTTATGTGCTGTAAGGGCTATCTATCTCTCTGAGCACAGCGTTGCTTCCAACAGCGATGAAATGTGTTTAATCTCATCAGGGGATGATTGGAGTGTCTGTGGGGATAATGATAACTTCATGTATTAGCTTTATTTGACAAAGTTTACCGAGTGCTGGAGGAGGGAGAAAGGACAGTCTCAAGGTTAGACGATTGAAGAGGACATAAAGGGGAGGATTTTATATTACCACAAGGATCTATAATATTTAAGAGGGAACACTAAAAAATAAGACGATGCTGAGATGTCTCTTTGTTGTTTTTTATTCTTGCTCTGCAATGCTATCTTCAAAGAGATGTTGTTTACTACAACATGGCCTGAAAACAGCATCACTAACAGCTATTAAAAAAAGTCAAATCACAAGTATTCTCTCTAACTTCGTGCTGCATTGCTGAGAAAAAGGGGGAGGGAGACAGACACAGATGAAGAGGAGGTGGGGGAGAAGGGCAGAGCTGTGGGGACAGGGCTGCATCTATTTAGCTAGCCAACCAGTCAGCCAGTACAGGCAGACAGTCATTCAGGCTACAGCTGTCAGCCAATGTTGCTGCGGCAGAGTGGTGCAGTGCCACACAAACTCTCTCCCTCTGTCTCCGTCTCCGTCTCTCTCGCTCTCCCTCTCTCTGTCCGTCTGTGCTGTTCTGCTCCTAAACATACCCTTTTTTACACTCCACCTGCCTTTCACCACCCCATATGAATATTATCCTTCACTACCCCAACTTCCACTCTTCTCTGGAGTCTGCCAGTGGAGACAGGCATCACAAGAACCCAATACAATTCTGTCTAATGGTCAACATTCAGAGTGAGATTATATTCTATTACTATTACATCAAGGCTCATTTGCTCGACTTGCCGACCATGCAGCCGGGAGCCCAGGGCGGCTGGGTGACTATCCGGAGGGGGCATAGTGCTATCTTAAAAAAGCCCATGATTAAAGACCCACCAGTTCACGTTTCAAACAGATTCTCTCCACTCAACAAAGCACCCGTTGAGAAGCAAATACTGGTCATTGGCGACTCTGTCCTGAGAAACATGAGGTTAGCAACACCAGCGACCATAGTCAATTGCATGCCAGGGGCCAGAGCAGGCGACATCGAATCCAAACTGAAGCTGCTGGCTTAAGCTAAACGTAAATACAGTAAGATCGTAATTCACATTGGCAGTAACGACTCCCGGCTTTGTATGTCGGAGGTCACTAAAGTTAATGTTGACTCTGTGTGTGCTTTTGCAAAAACGATGTCCAGTTTTCTCTGGACCTCTTCCTAACACGACAGGCAGGGCCGGCCCTGGCAATGTTGGCGACCTCAGCGAGATTTCAGATTGGCGCCCCCCAACATACACATGCAAATTGTCATGCATCCCCAAGAACTTTTGGACTGTATACAGATGCACACACAGGCAGACAAAATTGTAGACTATAAAAAATAATAAAAATATATAATAAAAAATATAAAAAGAGTCAGCTAGCTATTTATGTCGACAAAAATAAACATTAATGATGTCCACAATCGGGGTGATTCTTACCTGTTCTTTCTTCTCCTCCTCTACTTTGCGGCGCTTTCTGAATTGTGCACCTGATAATTTTATTATTTTTGACTATACTCTAACCGCAGTCTAACCCCGCAGCGTGAACGTCGGGGAGAACCTGAGGTGGAAGCGCCAATTCTCATGCGAGCAGCCGCCTGGCTGTTCACACAGGAAGCGCATTTCTCTGCGCTGGTTCAGGGGTAAATGATGCTGGTCTTCACAGGTGACTGACCTACGCAAGCCTATAGCCGCCCCCCCCCCCAAAAGATTATGTGCTTGTGTGTGATGTCTGTTTAGACACAACTGACAAATGTGTGGATTAAGTACATAATTAAAGATGGGGAAATTTCATCATGTGGGGGCAAAAATCAGGGAAATTGAAACTCCAATCGAAAGCATGGGATGCATATTTAATCATTTATATAATATATCACTTATATCGTTTAAATCGATTTTCAGTGTGTTTTCCAGCCCGATTTGCTCACGACGAGTGGAAAAAATAAAAATAAAACAGACCCCAAAACCATCGGCCGCAGCGCTTCCCGGTGCTTCCCAGCACTACACTGCCGGTGTGAACAGCCCAATTATTTAACATGGGCGCGGAAAGGAGGCAAACAGCTTTTCGTGGCACTTCGCGGCGATTCGACCTCCAGTGCGTGGGTTAGAGGATGATGGTGTGACATTAATGCATTGGCTTACATTGCATGTATCACGTCATAATAAATCAGTCACTTGTGCCGCCCTCTCTGCATTTTGCGCCCGAGGCAACCGCCAATGTCGCCTATGCCAGAAGCCGCCCCTGACGACAGGTGATGACATGTTTAACCGCATGTTGTCTTTTAACCGCTGGCTGTCGAGGTGGTGTCCTGTAAATGATGTGGGCTTTGTAGATAATTGGCAAACTTTTTGGAGGAAACCTGGTCTTGTTAGGAGAGACGGCGTTCATCCCACTTGGGATGGAGCAGCTCTCTTATCTAGGAATATTACCCAGTCTATTAAATGACAACCCAGAGTTGGGACCAGGACGCAGAGCTGCAGTGCTACACACTTCTCTGTGCTGCATCTGGAACAGTCACACAACCACAACCCCATAGAGACTGTGTCTGTCCACTGTCCCATTAAATTATTTAAATCAAACATTAACAGAGGGAGAATTCTACACAAAAAACTAATACAAATTAACACAACCTCTGCAACAACTCAAGAAACAAAGACTTTTAAATGTGGTCTTTTAAACATAAGATCACTATCATCAAAGGCTATTTTAGTAAGTCAGTAGGGCTGTTGGCAGGTTTTGATATGATCTGATGTTACGTGCTCCAGAGTAGAGGCCTGATGAAGCAGGATTTGCAGTTATCGGGGTAACTTCAGGTATAATTAGTTCAGGGTTTGTGGTCCTATAGCTTGTTCACTTATTGGGGTAAATGACCATGGTAACTTGTGCAGGTTAAGTCAGAGATAATAGATCAACAAGTATAAAAGCATAGCCCACTGACCAGTCAATTCCTTTGAAACATGACATCACTGTTCTTAGAGGATCCAGTGGAGCAAAAGAATTTAAATAAAAACAAAAGATCCCGTGGAACTTGGTGTGGATTGTTAGAGGGTCTCTGAGGAGGATATTGCAGTGATTTTATTTTGTTTGTAGTTTATTTTGTTATGTTTTACCAATATTGTTAAGTATGTGCTGCTCTGCTGAAAGACCTGCCAGTTGTTTTCACTGACCTAACGTGATCTGATCATCTTGTACAAATAAAAGTTGAATGAATGGACAAAACACACAATAAGTATATTTAAAGACCTTTGAATTCTCTACTTTTTGTGCATTTAATGCATTTCTTTTATAAAATTATTTTTCCAATTGCTTTCCCTTTTTGGAAAAACTGGAATAAGCAAGGCTATTTATCACAGGTTTTATTTAAAATGTTTACACATAGCAATATATTACATGATACACTATTTATAGCATGTGCAAATTGTAAATTAAAGTATGATAGGATAGCTGTCAGCATGTTGAGCGCAACCTGAGATAATATACTGCCTTCATATAAACATTTCCTGCACAAGTATCAAAAAAATTGTTTTACATTGCCTAAATGTTGCCTTCTTCTCAAAGAAAAATGCCACATCTTGGTTGAATTTCACCAATATTTCCCCATCCAGCTACAAAAAACAATTATGGATGTGAATCCAATACTCAAATAAAATTTTGGCGATTTGCCCCAGCGCCAAAAGAGTTAACTGGGAGCTAATTTCCTGTGACTTGAACTGCATTTAACACTGTTTTACCATGGCAAGCTGCT
Source organism: Verasper variegatus (assembly GCA_026259375.1). Taxonomy (NCBI): domain Eukaryota; kingdom Metazoa; phylum Chordata; class Actinopteri; order Pleuronectiformes; family Pleuronectidae; genus Verasper; species Verasper variegatus. The sequence continues at coordinate 391,305 of CM048048.1, forward strand.
GTACAGAAAACATCCACTTTAAGCAGAAAATAAACAAATCAATGATAATGACTAAATCAAGTATATTTGAACTTTTTGTTTTTGAGTCATGGAGGTTTTTTGGAAGTCGACACATGGTTCTGACAAATGTCACTATCCAGGTGGACTCTGTGTGACAAGGAGCCTCATACACAGAAACCACACAAGCACAGAGGAAAAAGAAGATCTTATGAAATGTGAACAGACCCAACAATCTATGCGATTAAAAAAAAAAAACAGACTCCTTAAAACCCCTGGGGCATGTTGGAGTTAATACAATAAATTAGGTTAATCCTATATGCTACTTTTTATTGATATATATGTAAATGAATAGCAACAATAAATGACTTCTCTAAAAAAATATATCTGTTGTTACCAAACAAGAGACAAAGACATTCCTGAGTGACCAACTCCAAAAAATCCCCTATATATCCCAGCTGGTACTGGTTCTGTTTGACAGGCCGTGGTGGCAACAATGCTCCCATGTGACGCAAGTAAGGGGTTAGGCAAATATCAGTTTGTGAATCAAGTGACAGGAATCATGAAAATTCTGTGAGTGTCGCAGACTTATTATAAACCAAATGTTCTGCTTCATTTTCCATGGGCCACCTGATGACACCCAAGTCTTATCCGGAGGCAGATGTTGGTAGCAGATTCTATGTCATTTCCAGGTAAACAGTCCACATCTTTAAAAATGAAGACAGGGAATGGTTTAACTTCAGGCTTTTTTGGGGGATTTTGTGCAGTTTTCTCTTCACCCGTTTCTCCCCTCTGTGCCATGATGAAGAGTACAGAGATGAGCATCCACCCAAAACTGACCAGTCAGCATGTGGGGGTGGCGTAGGATGGTAGATGGTGTGTTCAAGGCATTGCCTCACCGATTAGCTGAATAACAAGACTTTCACTTGTTTCTGACTTGATGAGCAACAAGCTGGCATGTCTGCCTGCAGTGCTCGGCCTGAACTGGATGGGTAGCTTCAAATAGTGCTGTGATCTAATGGGTAGAGGAGAAAAACAACTGTGAAAACACAGTAAACATTAACTCTCTCACACACACACACACACACACACACACACACACACACACACACACACACACACACACACACACACACACACACACACACACACACACACACACACACACACACACACACACACACACACACACAGAGTAAAAGCATGACTACACAACACACAAACACGTATTTACACATTCAAATTCAAATACTCAAGATTGCACTATATGAATCATGACATGAGGCCATGGCTAAAATAATAATCTTAATTACAATGTACTGTAAATGCAAACTCATCCATAACAAATAAACAATAACAGGGGCAGCATTGTGTTCAGTCACGTGGACATGTTCAACATGATGGGGTCACCACACGGCTAGAACAAACTCTCAAACACACAACAGGCAGGGTTCAGGTTATGACGAAAATCTCCAGTACTAAAAACATGTTCTGCCCACTGAACACAGTTGCTCATCAACAGAGCATAGCACAGCAAGTACCTGTGACTGACTGCCAAGAGGACTCAGTTCGACAAAACGTGTGCACTGAATAAACTGTAGTAACATCAACCACCAGGACCCAACATCTCCCACAGTGAGCATTAGAAATGGGAAAACGTTAGAGCATATTCTGACTCAACATTAATACAAAGGCCCAATCCCATTTCACCCCCTCCTTTCAAGGGGGTTATCTTGCCCCTTGAAACAGAGTCACAAGGGTTAGTGGTTGAAATCTTGCCCTTCGAATTGGGACAGCCTGTTCAAGAAGCCGTTACATCATCAGTAGTCATCGCTAAAAACCTGAGACGTCATCAGCAGTCGTCGATGTAAACAGACGAGACAAAAGTTTTGCCGGGATGTCTTTGTAATAACATTGTTGAGATCTTAAAGTGACAAACCTATAATATCCTAATAACATCTATGCTAATGCAGGTGAATCAATGACATTTGAAAAGCTTGGATGCATTATTTCATGTATGAATCAAAAGCACACTGCTAGCAGTGGTCTGTATAAAACCCTGCCAGGATGCTTTGTTATTAGAGGAGCAGTTAAGTTCAGTAACGTCGCTGCTATTCGCGAGTTCTATCAAGGGCTTTGTGTCCTTTTTATCATGCAAACAAAAAACTAAAAAAAAAGATCACTCGCGCTTGTTTTTTAAAAAGTTGTTGTGAAAAAAATGACCCTAATACATTGAAATGATATTAAACTAAGATATTATAATCAATATTGTAATTTGTAAATCCCTACCCCTCCGGATTGGACCATAGATACTGAGTTTTATGAGAGAAATCAGTGTGGAGCCATCTCTGACAACAAACGAAAAAGTGTATAGCAGTAATAAGATGACACAAAACAGAGCTCGGCAATAATTACAAAGACGAGTTAAAGTTCCTGAAACCAGATTTTCAGTGGGCTGCTATCATGAAATGGAGCTTCTGTCAGGGATAATAACTACTGGACTCACCTCAGAGAATATTTGGAATGCTTGATGTGGAATGGCTCCTTAGTGTTTACAAATTTCAGCTGCAAGACAATTAGAGAAGCAAAACATCAAATATCAAACCCATGCACAGCAACAACTGTTAAGTTGATGGTATTAGAGTTCTCATATGGGATAAATTAAGTAAATCATGCAAATTTCTACTCGCAACACAGGGCTCCAGACTGCCACTATTTAGTTGCATTTTGCGACTATTTTAAGAGAAAGTGCGACAATTTTATAACCAGTGGAACTTGCAAACATGCCCCCCATTTTGGGGGTTTTTAAAAAAATAAATCATTATCATATAGGCCATCACATGAAAAACCAGGAGCGAGCAAGAAACTGTGTGTGAGCTCCCAGACTTCTCAGTCCTTATTTATTAAGGATATTATAATATTTTTAATTCTAATTCAATTGTAAGACTGAATATTCTAGAGAATAAAAAGGAAATTGCTCTTTGAAAGGATGTACTTGCAGGATTATGTTCTAATATTATTATTTCAGTGGTATGAAATTGTTTCAAAGGTATGACAATAATATTTGTCACAATATATCATCCAACACAATTTGTTATTTTGACAGGCCTACCTCAATATTTTACATCATGCACTGAGTAAGAGGTTTCCTTTCACACTTTACTGCTTTAGTTCTCTGAGAATGTCTTTCATATTCAAGCAAAATTGGTATTGCACAATGAAATATCCCAAACTGAATCGATATTGAACGGAATCATATCGAAACGAAACGTGGCTCCACCAATTAAATGTTGTCACTTCACTACGGACTTTCCTCATCGTGGTCACTGTAGCAGCACAGCAATATTCGCCTGAATTGAGGTAAGAATTCTATATTTTAAGGAGACCTCAAAGATTTCTTCATGCAGTTTGTGGTGATAAGAGCCGGTGACGTCAGGGCGCTGTCAACATGATCACATGATCTATGCAGTGGAGTTAATAGGTCGCTTCCTGCCTCTGTCTGCTGCACCCGGCTGCTCCACCTTTTGCCTGAATAATGCGGAGGATTAGATGCTGTTGTGAACATGTTTGTGTAGAGAACCTCACTCTGTCTTGTGCATGTGTGAAAGGCAAAGTAAAATATTATTTTACCTGTAGGTCATGTCTGAAAAGTTCTTTAATTATTTTTTTCTCATTTCTGGAATTTGTAAATTGTCTATTTATTACCAAAACATTTATCTTACTCTCTCTTACTTGCACTTTGTTTTTTTTCCTTGAAGAAAATTGTACTTACTTGATTCTTGTTGTTCTGGGTTTGTAACCTCATAGTTAAATGCACTTATTGTAAGTCGCTTTGGATAAAAGCGTCAGCTAAATGAAATGTAATGTAATAATATCTGTAAAACAGTTAAGATGGGAAAAAATATGAATGTGTTGTGTTGCATGACGCCATAAGTGGTGTGCCTAGATTTTGTGCTGGTGCTCCTAAAATTTTCAGTACGGAGCATCAGTGCTACCAGTGAAAATTTAGTCTGGAGCCCTGCGACAGTGTGTGAGCTTGTTAAAAATCCCATCTACAAAAGCGAATGAAAGTAATAGAAACAACTTGTTAAAAAACAATTTGTGGTATAGCGAACGCTGAATATGTTTGTATACACTGTATTTCAGCTTCTGCTTCAGTAATAGAGAATAATAAATCCCTTCAAAAGTCTTTCATGAGTCTCACCTCATGCATGCTGGATGAGTTGTTGCGGATGCTGACCTTCAAAGTGTTGGACTCACCCACCCGTGTGGCAGGGAAGGTGTACAGATCCTGTGGAGAATACACACCCCTCCACACAGTCTCCTCCTGGCTGGGGGATTACAAGTTGTGATAGTTTAAACAGGAAGCCTAACACAATTACATTCAGGGGATGTGAGATAAATTCCTACGCTATCAGGGCATCCAAATATAGCTTTCTTATACACAAGGTAAACAGACTACTTCTCCAACAGGTGGATGATCTGATATCTCCCATACTGGCTGTAAGTTCTACAGGGAACCTGCTGAGGATCATATGCATATTTAGTTTTAGCAAAATATTTCTAACCTGTTTTTGCCTGCTGAGGTATCATCTCCCTTTCTGGTCTTGACCGTGGGCTCTTTCTTCACCACAGTGTTGTCTCCTTCCTGTGGTCCTTCCACAGATCCAGCTGTTACACCCTTTAGACAAACAGACAACATTTTAGGATCTTGGGTAGTCATCTCAGAAAATTAGAAAATAAAACTGAAAGACCCCTCAAAACGTTGGGCTAATTAAAGACAAGTTCAGACTTCATGAAATTCAAAGTTGTGAAAGTCAGTGAGCCTCTAATCTTGTCTTTGAAGAGTTCACCCATGGCATTGGCAACTGCAGATCGAGCCTGAAACTGATCACACATTCAGTTCAGCACCAGATAACGCTAGGGACACACCAGAGGCGGAAGTGGCCACCTGGCTGTTTACACCAGAAGCCCATTTCTCTCCACCAGTCAGCCCACGATTCTGCTTTCTCCGCTGGTTGTTGTATGCTCTGTTCAATGTAAGGGTTCGGGGATAAATGATAATGGTCTTCACAAGTGACTGACCTACGCAAGCCTATAGCCACCCCACCTCTCTCTCTCTGTCTGTGTGCTTGTGTGTGTCTTTCTGTTTAGACACAACTAACAAAAGTGTGGAATAAGTACATAATAAAAATTAAAACAACTAGGGCTACGTTGTAGCACTAACGGGCCCAAGCACAGGCATTTTGAAGAGAGCGATCAATGACCAAGCGCATGTCTCCGCGTTGCATGCGTTTTGTGCACTGCGGCAAGGACAAAGTACTTCCTGTTTCATGGCGAATCAGTAGGTGGCGCTATGACACTGAGGAAATATTTACACAGAGCTGTTCAGGCTTGGTCTCTGATCATGAGACAGAAGTTTGGCAGTGATAGGACAATGCACACTGGAGTTATGACAACATCTTCTCCTTTGGCGAAGGATGAACCTTCGCCACACCTCAATGTTTACACGGTTTGAGGAAATGTCACAATTCTGACCATGATCCAATGACTTGACTGAGCTCTTTTGAGCTGTATATTGTAAAGCTGCCAGGAGCAGTTCATCAAAGTATAAAACATGTCACTTCCTGTAGCCAGCAGGTGGCGCTGTGATTTTAAGTCATGATTTCTGTGTAGATGTCATCAGGCTGGGATTCTTGTCTTACATGTCTAGTTTGGACTCGATTGGATCCAATATGTTCGAGATACAGAACCTCATGTTTTGATGGCATGTAATCAAACTGATGCCATGCCACGGTCACACCGTGTGCTGAAATCAAATATACCAAGGTACTTTATATCTCCATCTTGTTGAGATGACATTCACAGAAGTTGAAGTTGATCTGATGAAACCCAAGGACAAGTTCATCAGAGTAAAATTGTCGGAAATGGCCAAAATGGCCACCAAAGCCAAAATGGCGAGCTTCCTGTTTGGTCAAGCATAACTATCCCAGAGACTTTTTTGTTTGTCATGAAAAGACACATTATCGATTTTTGTAGATGTCGGCCAGTCGTAGGGCTAGGGCTGCACTTTATGGGGCGCTAGTCAGTTATTTTGCCACACCCATTCCTTAAAACCATATGAATGTCTGCGGGGGGGGGGGGCTGTTGCTACACAAATGTAGTCTGAGGGAGGTTGAACCTCGAACAACATGTCACGACGAGTTGATGAATTTTGACGTCACGCCACTAATATGGCGTTTGAGGAAAAGTCACAGTAATCTTATGCCTTCATTATCAATGTCTTGAGACCCATTTGACACAGGTTGACATGGTTGCAGTCAGTGGATGAGGAGGAATACTTCCAAGTGTAAGATGTTCCAAAAACAAGACATTTCCTGTTGCCACCAGGGGGCACTGGGATTTTAAGTTATGATTTCTGTGTAGATGTCATCAGGCCGGGACTCTTGTCTTACATGTCTAGTTTGGACTCGATTGGACCAAATATGTCTGAGATACAGAACCTCGTGTTTTGATGGTGTGTAATCAAACTTTGACGCAACGGTCACATGGTGTGATGAAAAATTGAAATTCGAGGTAGTTTATATCGCCATCTTGTTTTTTTTAAAGTTGATCTGACGAAAGCTCTACGACAAGTTCGTCAAAGTAAAAATGTGGAATATGGCCAAAATGGCCACTAAATGCAAAATGGTGGGTTTCCTGTTGCGTTTTTCATAATGCCCCTTGAGTTTTTCTGGTCATGATACACCTGTTTACCGATTTTGGTGAAGATGGGTCAAGGGCAAACCTCGGGGCTGCATTCCAGGTGGCGCTGTTGAGCCATTTTTTAAAATTACTGACTGCCAGTATTTCGCTGACCTGCAGAAACCATGTGTTTACAACAAGTAAAAACTTTCATGAAAACTATTTTTGCATGACAATCTGCTCTGCTCTGATTGTCGTGCAAAAATAGTTTTCATGAAAGTTTTTACTTTCACAGCTTTTTGAGGGCTTCAACGATTTGAGCATGTTGAAGCCCTCAAAAAGCCCCTTCTTTTGCCGGAAAAATAATAAGAAAAATCCTTACAATTTCAATAGGGCCTCACACCGTCGGTGCTCAGGCCCTAATTACAGTGAATGGGCAGGTGGGGAAATTTCATCATGTGGGGGAAAAACATTAAAAGTGTGGGATTCACATTTGATAATTTATATCATATACAATATATAATTTATATTGTTTAAAATGAAAACAATAGAACAGACACCAAAACCATAACTGCAGATCGCTAGCTGGCAGCGGCGCTTTGCTGCCGGTGTGAACAGCCCAATTGATTAACATGGGTGTGGAAAGGAAGCGGGCAGCATTTCGTGGCCGCTTCCGGCATGTCCCGAGCATATGTAGTTTTTCAAATTGGAGTCAAAGATTTGCAATTGAGGGGTTTTGCACCCCACCTTTAACATCTAAAAAACCCAATCTCAGCAAGGTCTCTTCTTCTCATCCCACAAGACACTTTGACCTTGACCCTACCAAGGTCAAGTGATTTATTCCTCAAGTCCAAGTAAATGTTTGTGCAGAATGTGAAACTTGAGGGCATTCCAGAGATATCACCTTCACAAGACAAAAATGTGCTTTGTGAAGTCACCATGACCTTGACCAACAAAAGTTAAACATACACATGCACACACACACACACACACACACACACACACTGTCTGAGTGATACGATCTCAATGGTGTCTGACTTAAGTAGCAGCTTTATAACAGTTAACTAAAAACAAAGGATGCAAGGCTGTATTTCGCTTTATGGGTGTTGCTTCCCTACTATTGGACATATATAGGCCAATAGACTTATTAGGAACACTTTCTTAATCATAACTTCAATTCAAACATGCTGGCAAAGCATGGTTGATATATATATATATATACTCAGAGAGTCATGAAGATGATCAATCCTCTGATTTGTTGCTTGCAACCGTTCGAACACTGCAAAAGTAAAACATTTAATTATGGTTTAGAAAAAGCATACATTAAGGAGAAGTTATGACCATTTTAAACTACACTACGAACTTTTTCAATACAAGTGTGGCTTGTGCTGAAAATTAGCTTGAGTATGTTGTGAGAAAGACCAAGACAACCACCATAAAACTAAAGGCTGGGTTCTCACAGTGCCACAGAGCTGGAAGCGGGTTCTGATTTTCTGCTGGGGCTCAGACACTGGGTGGCACTCCAAGTCCCAGAACTGTGCATAATCTCCTCGGTCCCTGGGCAGGAAAGTCATAGGCACCTGAGAGGATAAGAAAAACATTGGAGGAAAAGTATTTGTATTGTAACTTTTTCTTATGCACTCACGTGTTCTTCGACCAAAACGTTATCATAATTCCCAAAAAATATTTCAGACAAAGATTATAGGAATAGGATAATATTTTCAGCTCAAGTACATAAAGAACCCTTTTTTCAAAGATTCTTACGACATCTTGTACGACTAAAAATGTTCTTTTGTTACAGAAGCACCGGTTGGTTTGTACTTGACAGAGTCTCCTGTCTGGGTGTGCTCCCTCCACACTGCTGACCTGCGCTCACTTTATAAATAAACACCAACACTAATTAGAAGTTATCAGGACCTGAACAGTACTGAAGTTAGATGACTCTGCATCGATGTAGTGACAGAACATAATTGATTAATGATTTTCCACTACGTTCATTGTTTTAGCAATGTCCTGCTGCTGCATAATTCTAACCACCGCTTCATCAGGGCCAACAAATTAAAAGGTCCGGTAGTCCTGTATGTGTCAGTCTCTGTTGGAGTCGGTTTCCTCCTCACTCCCTGATAATCTCCTGCTGTTTTCTCACATGGGCTCACATTATCTTGACTTTTAAATTGGGGAATGGCAGGTGAAACTATGGAGAACTCTGGGAAATTTCAGGAGATTATCTGGAGTTAAGTGAAGGTCTGAAAGCAGCTCTAGTAAATCCTGCCCTGTTCTTTTACACTGACTTGCTCTAAAAATGTGTGAATGCCTACCTGCATTTTCTCATTGGCTCCCAGAATTCCTGAGACCCTGGAGCATGTGAAAGCAGTGTAGGTAGCTCGGTAGACATCACCAGTGTTGTCAACACCCTGGGGAAAGAAACGGGTTGACATAAGTTATCACCCAATGGTCAGTAATAAGACACAAATACAAGATCAATTAAACAACATCAGGAGAGTTTATTGTAAGTCGCTTTGGATAAAAGCGTCAGCTAAATGAAAAATGTAAAATAAAAAATGTAAACCTACAGAGGAAACAATCATTACCAAAGTCATTCATGAGACAAAAGAATTGACAAAAATAAACTAAATAAATGAAACTGGAAATAGTAAAAGGGAAGGAGACGAAAGGGAGGAAACATAAGCAGTAATAACAAAAAGAGTTGGCAGACAAAAGGGATAATAAAGAAAAGAGCACCTTGACATATGGTGGGGCAAATGATGACAGGTACCACCTCACTTCTACTTGCCCATTCTGCACCTCCAGCTGGGCCTCTGAAGTACAGCAGCAAGACAAGAGTTTAAACAAGCACACTGTTTATTGACTACAGACAAAGGCTGCTAGATAGTCACCTCCCTACCTGATGTTTCCCCAGTGGGAGTGGTGGCAAAGATGATACTCTTGTTGCTGATCTCCACCTGAGCTTGTGGGGTCTCCAGGGCCAGTGAGGGCTCAGTGGTGTATCTGGCCACAGGAAGAATAGGGGTGGCAGCATGAGGGGGCAGCGCTGACAGTGTCCTATCTGATGGGGCTGCGGACACATCCAGAGCCAGGTCCTGACGAATCTGGACCTTAATAAACTAAAACATTGTCCACATTTAGCTAATGTTGAGTTCCCACAATTGAAGATAGCATTTGCTCACAAAGTTGGGAGTGCATTTGTAATATTTTATACCTTCTGTTGACCATCACTCTGGACATAAACCTGTCCAGTCCATGGTAGCAGGGCAGATTTTGTTGCTAGTGAAGGGTTAGGGCTGATCCAAATCTGCAGATGGCACCTTGGTTAACAAGTAAAATGGAAAAAGTCACACATAGTCACATAGATTATTATTTGACCCTCTTCCTGTAAGTGTTCATCCTAGAAAAGTATGAAGACATTTAGTGTGTGCTGCGGTCTCCTGTTTAACAAGTTGGTCAATATGCTCTCATCTGGCTGATTGCTGATGTTGCATTCATAAGGAGAAAAGCACTACATCACTGCCCTTCCAAGATTAATCCATTATTTTCAGTGCTGGGAAGGATAGAATATCCTGTTTTCACAACTTTGTAATTATCCCAGTAATGCACACGTAATGTCTAAATTATTTTACTTCTGTTGAACATTTACTCCAAGTCATCTCTAATCAGATGGACATCATGTCAAAAAGGTCACTAATGTGGCTGCGTTGTTAAAAACGTTGACCAAAATGTCAAGTGGAACAACAACCAACATGACACATCATCTAAACACAGTAGTAGTATTAGTTTTAGTAGCGTGCATTTCAGAATTGACATTTCAATAAGTTTGGTATAAGTATATATTACAATTCATTTAGGCCAATACAGCTACCAAATGTTTTTTAGCATGTTTCATGATTCCAGCATTTATTTAAGATTACACAGCTTTTATTGAACCACAGAGTGTACTTTTTTCTTACTGAGGCTCGATCACTCCATGCTGAGGTGTGATGGTGAGGCAGTGAGCGGGCCAGGACAAATCAAAGCTTAGCTCTCTGGAAGTGTTGTTACGGATTTGAATCTGACTGGTGGTGGCCGCTCCATCTGAAAATGAATATCAACAATGTTAGATTCCATTGCAGCGCCACTTAAATGTGTGTTGCAGAAATGTAATGTAGACATCTAAGATGATGATAAGTTCACACAATTTTGATGAAATTTCGATTCTACTCACTGATGGCAGGAGTTGTTAGGACAAGCTGTTCTGGATGGATGGTCCAGGACTCAGACTTTCTGCGTAATAGATTGGAAGCCTGAGGGAGATAGAAAACATCTTCTACAGTCTTTATCTCATCCTGTTGAATAAGCACTAATATAATAGCCACTCAAATAAACATCATTTAATTTAATTGAAGAGGATATCTGTACCTTTAAGGAGGTTTCTGTCACTCTCAGTGCAGGACCCTGGGGACCTTTGACTGGCAGCACATCTAAAGACACACCACCATTTACCAAACCACTGAAAAACAAATGATGCAATGTGTTATATATCATGAGCAGACAATGGTGTGGAGTCAGAATAAGTTGCTTTCTAGCCTAATTGTCTTCTCTTTTCAGTATAACTTGGTTTTGTAAAAATAGATACAATATCGGTTGATAATGGAATTCTTCTCAAACCCAGTATTGGCTGGGCTTTTGACAGGTCAAATAACTAGGCTTTTTACTGAAATCATACACTTCAACTAGCTCTCAAATATCAAAATGATGAATGCTAAATCGAAAGATGGTAAAATGCTGATTACAAAAAAAACAACTGGACTCAGCTAAATTCAGTTGACCTGGGGGGTTTTTTGGCACTTGGACAGATAAACAATCTATATTTGTATTCCTGTCTTTGTGTGAGAAGTGAAATTTGAAGGTTGGTATTAAGAACCAGGTCCTAGCATATGTACGTCGGTAATACTTTGGACAGTACCAGTCTGTCTCTGAATCTCGCCGAGCCGGGGGCAGCTGCAGCTCAGTATGATCTCTGTCCTCACACGCAGTGTTCTTTCTACTTCCCAGCAACGACACCACCACCTTACTCATGTTGCCATAGAAGATGTGGGCCTCATTTGGCCGCTGGGGCAGGTCACAGGCTACAGGAAAATGTAAATCATTAGTCAGACTTTAAACGTTAAGGCATGAATTCCAACATGACAAAATTGCCTTTTCAAATAATCTATAAAATATAACATATCCAGCATTCTTTAACAAAACACAGTTTAAGATTTTTTTTTGAAAGAGATTTGGGACTGACAAGTACAAAGATCCTTAGCTGAAAATATATGTTGTTGGTACAAGGTATGCACAAACCTCAACCGTTACATTACTGGAGCACACAACAAATGCAATACTTCTTTTACCTTAAGTGAGATTTACAGCAAAGGCCTTTTTACATGTTCACATTAGATAGACGAGTAGATAACAGGGTGTAAATCACCATATCTAATGTATTAGCAAAGTATTGCATATTATTTTAATATTATATTTATTTATTTATTTATATAGTTTATTTCAACTACATTTTCACAGCTGTTTAAACAGATCTTTATGAGCAGTATGATCATTCCATCTTACTTTCTGTGACATTTTCTTCCCCCAGGAACTTTTCATTGAAGTTGATGTTTTTCAGCAGACTGTTCCCAGACAGAGCTTTCTGTGCAGCCTCTGGTTTGCTCTGAAGTAATCTGAAAGAGCAAAGTAATAAAGTTTGGCCATTCACCAATTCACACAGTGCATCTATGTGCAGCACTTTCTCTATGAGAGAGGCATATGTGAGTGAAGACAGAAGTGCAATAGATGTGTGGTTGCTATGTGGATTTCCTATTATTGAAAGGAAGAGTTATACAAACGATTTAAAGAAAGAATGTATACTATGTGTATATTCAAAAGACTTAAAGGGATAGTTCACACATTACCTCATCACCACTATGCTGATGGAGGGGTGTGTGTCTCCATACTGCTTGTGTACTGTCATCCAAGTGTCTAGAAGCCCTGACATTCAAATGAGCCGTGTTTATAGTCACACACACTGCAAACAAGCTGTCACCCAAGGCTGCACGTTAGCATCCCTACTTCCAGTAGTGGACATTTAGGCTAAAAACATGGTGTAAATTATGCCGTTTCAAGTCAAATTTAAATGTCGGGGCTTCCGGACAGATGGATGACACCACCCGAGCAGTATGGAGGCATTTTATGTATTTTTTTCTGTTTTATTACGTTTGATTGATCACCAGTTACTTCAATTGTATTTGATTTGGCTACAACAGTGTTAACCCCTGAGACAAGTATTTTGTGGACTCAAACACCCTTCCATCGGCAGGTGAACTATCCCTTTAAGATCCTGACTAGTAGCACTAAATGATTTCATGAGACTTTATATAAAAGAACTAAGTAGAGTGAGTTCCGCTTTCTCTTAATTTGCCATTGCTGCACAGGACAGAACTTTCATGCTGAAGCCAAGCGACAATGCGCTCATGGAAATTAAGAAGTTTTGGTTGAGAAATTGATATGATGATGAAACTAAAAATGATCATCATCACCCCGTTCGGACCTGATATTAACATCGAAGCGTTTTCTGAGTGGAGCGTATTCTTTTCACCTTTTATTTTGCTTGCCAATTTATTTTTGTCATATTATTGCTTTTATGTGTTCAAGCTTTCATGTGACATAGCTCTATGTTTATTAATTTAATTTGAACACTGCCTTGTTTCTGACCACCTTAACCTGGTTGTCTGGCCTCCTTGTCACATTGCATTGGCTGTTCAGACTTTGATCCTCGTTTGAAAAGTGTGTGTTTTCCTCTTCAACATTTCCATTCACTAAAATTTGTGCGATGAAACTTGTCTGTCTTTTTTTACGATAAAAATTATAAAATAGAACGGTAATTTAAATTGTATTATACAACTGTAGAATTAAAAGTAAAAAATACGATAACTGATTATTTTACACAAGCCTTTCATTTGTCAAGTGAGTGTAAGAGTGCCCTTCGGTGTGCGTAGATTCCGTTCTTGCATAAGAACGTAAAACATTGGTAAATGTCAGAATCTTCATACAAACTGCGTCAGTGGGTTTTAAGAAGAAAATTCTTCTTATGAACGATTGGTGAATGAGGCCCATTGTCACTACAAAAGAAAAAAAATTGATGAACTTTATTAAGTTTGAATAATAATAGTCGCACCTCCTGTATTGCTGCCTGGAGACCTCATCTCCACAGAATAAACAGACAGTAGCCAGCAGGGCAGTGACTGACTGACACAGGCTCTGTTCTCTTTGGGTTGACTTCATGAGCACAGTTATCACCTGAAAACACAAACACACACAAATGGTGAAAAAGTGTTAGTTAAGTACAAACCATAGCAGAGCAATAGCACAGTTATTATTATTTAATTCTTCCCTATGTCTTACTGCATAATAGTGTCTTGTACAGTACATAAAGAAATTCTCACAATTTATTTTCTTTAAGGGTTAATGTACAAGAGTAAATTATATTAGCTGTATACACTTTTCTACCTCTTGTGTCCTTTCCTTAAGCACAAACTGTGATGGGGCAAGGCTGATGACAGAGGGCTCCAAAACTGATCGCGTCTGCATATCTGTAAAGGCCACTGCTTTGATGAAGGCTGCTCTGGAGCCTGTGTTCCTCACGCACAAACACACTTTGCTGACGCGACCAACTGCAATGTTCGTTAGTGTTGCCACATAGCTGTCGGCCTGTTTCCTCTGGTCCTCCAGGATGATGTTGTTGGTCCCGCCATAGCCCGACAGTGGAATCTTATGATGACAAACAAAAAATGACAACAATGCCACAAGACAGTGAAGGAACTGAAGCAGGAAAGAGTGACAATGTAACAAGAAAAATAATACTGGGAAAGAAAAGAGCAGCGAAAAAACGAATGGTCACATCCTCACCGTAAATTTGACCCCTGGCTGTGAAGGCCGGACTCCAGACTGTTTGATCTCTAGCTTGGACAACATTGAGGCCACCCGGGTGGGAGCAAAGAGCAGGTGGACAGCCACGTCCTCTCTGGGACGGATGGACAGCTCCCCATGTCGGGTTAGACGCTCTTCTGGACTGAACATACTCTGGAGCTGTGTGAAAAATAGGTTTGTATACTTTACTATATTAGAACTGTCACTGGCAAGGGTATTCATTTAAAATTCAGAGAGCCACAGTTTTGTGGACTCAAACACTTCACCCACCCCTCCATCAGCATAGTGGTAAGTTGATAATGAGTGAATTTTCATTTTTGGGTAAACTATCCCTTTAATTGATCATCTGTAATACTTGCTTTCCTCTTCCTTATTCCCAACCCCACTATCCTTGTTCAGTGAGACAAGTGAGTTCCAGCTTGTCATGCCAGGATTTTAAATATGAGCTGGAATGGTATAGTGTTGCTTCATAATGCTGTTTTTTTAACAATCGCCACAGTCTCATAATGTGTACGCGTCTGTCCAGTCTTGATTAAAAACTTTCCCTTTTGAGAGCACACCATGTGAAGTTGCTTGTTTACTTTTCACATCTATTCTTCCTCCTATCATCTCTACCTGGTGTGTTTTCTCACTCACTGCTCATCAGAATCAACAGATTTGATTGCCTGAATGGCATCACTTGAGAAGATTTACAATGCATCCTGTTGGTCTGAAAATTTGGTGGGCAGCTAAACCACTGCTGTAAAGGCGAAAAAATGTCAAAATATAAATTGAAGAATCCCGAATGATTTCTCAGTTTTGGGTCCAGGTTCAGACAGGATAGCGTAAGGGTCCGGATTTTAGTTTTACTTGATGAGAAAATTCAGCTAGGATGTGAAAACAAGTGGAATGTGAGAATATTCTGAACAATGCAAAACACAGATGCAGCATTCAGTCTTCAAATACTCAAATATTAGAGTCTACCTGAAAACAGTCCTGATCTTGACCACGAATGAGCAACCGTAGCTGCTGTGTGACGTTGGTAGAGTTGTTCCTTAGAACCAGCTTCTGTTGGCTGAAAAACAATGTCTGCATAAAACATGTTTTTTGAGGCCACCGTGACCCTGACCACTGAAGTGAATCAGTTTATCAGAGGTCACAGTGACCTTTGACCACCAAATTCTAACCAGGTCTTCCAGGTCAAAGTGAGTCACAATATATCACAGGAACGTGAGGTCACTGTGACCTTGACCTCCAGGCAACAAAATCTTATGAGATCATATTTGAGTCCAGGTGAATGTTTGTACCAACTTTGAAGACATTCCCTCCAGCTTATCTGAAAATATTATGTTAAAAAAATATATATATATATTTCGTGATGACACCGTGACCCTGACCTTTGGCTACCAAAATGAAATACATGTTCAAGTGAATGTTTGTGCCAAATGTGAAAGGATTCCCTCAAGGCATTCTGGAAGTATTTGACCACCAAATTCTATTTAGGTCATCCATGAGTCCAAGTGAATGTTTGTGCCACATATAATGAAATTCCCTTTGGGCATTCCTGATATATCACAACATCAAATCAGTTAATCCTTGAGTCCAAGTGAATATTTGATACAAATTTGAAGAAATTTCAAGGCATTTTTGAGATATTGTGTTCACGAGATAGGGACAGAAAGACGGACAACCTGAAAACAGGTTACTACTGGCTGTTTCCAGAGCAGAGGCATAACAATTTGTGTAGAATAGCGACTTCAAACATGGATCTCGTGAAACCTTTGAATAATATAGCGACTAATGATTCAAGGTGATTGCTGCCTGTACTTTACGTTCCTTTAATGACAATAGATAAACTGTGCATTATATTGAAGTTACTCCTGAGGAATAACCACCTCTGTAGACAGCTTCTGTCCCTTCCCATGAATAACATTATACAAGCCTTAATAGCATAAGATAGACCATAGGGCCTCCAGTTTTTTTTATTATTTTCAAATGAATGACTGATATCTAGAATGACTAGAGTGTTCTTTTGTAACCAAGTAATATATAAATTTATGAAAACTGAAAAGTTGCTTACACAGCTCGTCCCAGAGTGACGCCTCCCCAAGCTATGAACTGTTTATTAGAGAGAATTGGTGGAATGTCTTTGGTCAGACCAGAGCCAAAGGCAGCAGAAGAGGGAACAGCAGGTTTCCCAGAGTCCTCTGGTACAACTTCTCCTTTCAGGGTTACCTCATACTGAGGGCCTGATGGTAACACCAATATGGTGAGGAGGCTGTAACATAACAACAAAGATTATTGCAATGAGTGAATTGCATGTCCACTGAGCATGATATTTTGGCATATTTTGACACAATATAACTAATAATTTTGTTAAGGCATGTATTGCAACCACCTGGTTATGGTGTAAACCCCACATTGATATACTGCTCAATTTTTTAACCCCATTGCCAGCTACATATTTGAACAAGGGCAAGCATTCTTTTTTAATGTAATTAGTGGTTTGATTTTATTTTGGTTTATACTGGTTTTGCAGTGACAGGGCATAGAGTGTACAATATGAATGAAATATGTCTAGAGCCATTATGAAGTCTACTGTTAAACCATTGTGATGTTAACTTGTCAAGCCTTCATTCTTAATTTTGCCACTGCTTTCAGTGTTAGAATTTGGATTAATGTTGTATTATATAAAGACACAAGATTACAAATAATACATGTTTCCTTTGATCCCTCAGCACTGCTGTCACAGCCATACTTCCCTATCTGAAGTCTAGAAACCTGACAACATATAGACGATCAAACTATCAGGTTCCTCCTGACTAAATAAAGTTGTTTTATCCTGGTTTCTTTAACACAGCTATTATATGGATGAAACTGTTGTTTCTTTTTTTTCACAGGAATTAATTATTACCCCAGAATATAAACTAAATTAACTTAAGAGCTTGAAAATGCAATAAATGTATGCCAACCTTTCTCTGGTTTTCCTGTTTTTCTGTGCTTTGAAGGAAACTGTGACCTCCTGCTCATCTCCTACTCTCAAGAAGAGTTCATCAGGTGTCACAGAGAAACTGCACTCAGCATCACTACTCTGTACACAGAAGAATGAAGGAGAAATAAAATTTAGTAAATAGAATTGAGAAGAAGATGGTAGAACATAGGATAAAACCATGACGGTATAGAAGGTTGAATAATAAGACATGGCCTCTTGACAAAGAGGCCACAGTGAATCCTGCAGAGGGCCTCCTGCTATGTGCTGACATTGGCTCCTCCAGAGTCTCTACAGAATTTCTAGGAGGCCAGGTGGAGGTTGTTTTTAAACTAACAATTTAGTAGTACTTAAATGGCACTTACTTATAGCACTTTGTAGTTTTGCTTTTTTGAAGAAATTGTACTTTCTTGATTCTTGTTCTGGGTATGTACCCTCATGGTTGAATGCACTTATTGTAAGTCGCTTTGGATAAAAGCGTCAGCTAAATGAAAAATATAAATGTAAAATGTAAGTCCACAGAATCTCCTAAGGGCTATCACTCACTTTGTGTTCACACATATAGCCCCTGTGGAGAAACTCCAGGGGATCTTTGGAGTTCAGTGCATGTCTGAAAGCAGCTTAGGAGTAAAAGGCAGAGTAAATAGATGAAAAGAGAAAAGGAATGAAGAAATAGTAGGTGAGAATAGATGAGAGAAAAGGGGAGGATGAGTGGGACCAAAAACATGGATAGCACAAGAAAAACAGGAGTAAAAATATCAATGAATTCCCATTGCATGTGCCATAGTCTGAGCACAAAATGCAGGAGACTTACCCGAAACCCTAGTCTAATAAGAAAAGTAAAGGTCAGACTTACCTTGAGTTTCAGCTGCACATCAATATTTCCAGCATTCTTTAATGGCAGCATCTGTTTACTAGATATACCCAGCGGAGCAGACAGGCAGAGATTCTAGACAAAAAAAAAGCACAGCTCACTGACAACTCTGATGTTAACAGTCAAGAAGTTATAGAAGATAGAAAACAGCTGAACAAGAAAAAAATAAAGAATATTTATAATCCTTAATAATAGTATCAGTAGAGTATTATATAAACAGTGGGGTTCAAAAGACCCCATTCTACGGAGACCCTAAGGGGACATGGGCAAACTCACTTGGATGACACCACAGGAGCAGTATGAAGGCATGTTTTGTTTTGTTGGTTTTCAGTTGTTTTATTAGATCTAAAAGGGTAAGTCACCATTGACTTCAAATTGTATTCTGCTGCAACAAAGTTTACTCCTGAAGTGTTCTGTGGACTCAAACACTTCACCCACCTCTCCATCGGAATTTGAATTCCAAGTGAATTTTGAGTGAACTATCCCTTTAAATGTAGTGTACAGAGAAACACTATCAGTCTAAAATAAAAATTAATTTAGCAGCTTGACTACCTGTAGGTCTTTAGGAGCATGGACTCTTGCAGTTCCAGACCTGGCACTGAGGGGAATACTCCTGATAACATGACTTGGACCAGGAGAGTCCAATTCAATGTCCACCCGAGCAAGGTACTCAACAGGCGGACCAAGCTCTCCTGGCAAGCACAGAGAGATTAAGTTAGCAGAATATAACTTATTTTATTTCATCTAGAATATACAAGATCAAATAATTCAAAGATTATTATAGGTTCAGTGACCTACTGAATAGTTGACAAGTCTATTAAATGCCACTGAGGTAATCAGTCATGGTTAATTACCTGAAAATGTGTACTTCTGAGGGGCTTTGAAATGGACCCAGACCATGAAGCCTACTGTATTCTGGGGGGACAGAAGGACAAGTAATAGTTATCATGAGTGTTTTCACCAGTCAGCAGGTGGGACACAAATTATGGGAAACAGTTTTCAGTAAAAAAACTACGTTAAAAAAAAAAATTAATAGGTGTAGCAAGAAAGTGTAAATGACTAAGATTATGTTTCAATGATTGAGTTATCTAACCTCTCCGTAGTTGGCAGGCATCACATGATTAATCACAGAGGGAGAGGACACTGGGGTGATGTGTCCAGCCTGTTGTGTTTCTTCAGGTGTCATGATACCTGGCTGCTTGGAAAAGGTAAAGCATCGGCTTGATGTGGCGTTCTAGGAGAGAGATGTAGAATGTGAAACACTCTGATAATTTTTTTTTATATTGCTGTTATTTAGCTGCATTGCATGGCAAAGCAAAGCCAGAATGAGTTTATACAAAGTACATTAATATCCTTCCTACCACACAAAGTTTAAGTTCGAGCAGATGCATTAAGACCACATTTATACGAGATATGGAACTTATTGCACCAGTAACTTTTAAATAACTACTTAAAATGTCCATTATGAGAAGAAACCACAGCAAAATATCTTGTTTGTTCTTCTCTAATCTCCATAATATCAAAACAGTGATGCACTCAGATTTAGCTTTTGCTCTGTCATTAGCCTAGATGTCGTTTAACTCAGCAGACACTGCTTTAAATTATACATTTGTTATAGCCTTCACACAGTGAAATCCATGGAGCTGCCACTGGAGGTCACTGCATTTCTGTTTGTGTATTAGTATATGGTCTAGGAATGTGGAAAAATATGCTGTGGACTCACTGCACTGATTACAAGACGGATGGGCACTGTGGCATGAGTCTTGTTGACAAGTTTGAGAGGAAGAGATTTGGCACTGCCTCCCGGAAGGTCTCCAAAATCCAAATAGCAAAATTTACTTTCTTCAACCTGAGAATCAAAAAGAATTAAAGAATCCTTCTTTGAGACACCCAATGCAACATATTTACTTTAATCCATGGCTCATTCAAGCGGAAACAGGTTATGTCTGCAAATATATCACCATCTCTGTATGTGAATATTAACCTTTGAGTAATGTACTTCATTTTATGATGGTTATTTTTGGTTAAGAATGTGATCCTTACCTCTAGTGCAGGATTCTCCGCTATGGCAATCAACACCACCCTTTTAGCAAAGATATTAGCCCTGGCAGCCACCTCTATCTCAGCAGACGCAGGCCAGGAGCAAACATTGAGGACACACTCGTAAACACCAGCCTGTGGAGCTATGAACAACACTTTCTGCTCCTCTGTACTCTTTGGCCCAATGATAGTCTTGTTCTTGACTATGAGCCATTGATAAGGCAAGCTGTCCACCTGTAGGATTTAACATTGAAGATAGAATTTAATTGAACTGCATTTTCACATACTCATCTAAGTCTTGTCAGCTAGTTTAAAGGCCCCATATTTTACACCTTTCAGGGATTTAATTTGAGGTATTGGTACCCCTAAGATGATATATCAGTGGTTTAAAGTTGAAAAAACTGCTGCAATGTGTATTTCCTTGTCTTCTCTTCTGCCTCTCTCTGGAGCTGCAGACAGAACAGGCTGTTTTTCGCCTGCCTATTGAGCCCCTCCTCTGATTGGGTGACTGCACATTGAGTGACATGCGACCAGGCCTTTCACCGGTCTCATTCTGGCGCATTAGACGATTGCTCTGGTAAACACAGCTGAAAGTCACATTATGTTTGGATATCGCTATAGAAGACCAACCACATATTTACAGAGGCATTTCAATAACATATTTCATGGAATGGACTGAGTGAAAAGGTCCACGGAGTGACTGTTTTCATACTTTGTGGGTACCTACTGACCCCCTTCAAGTAATTACGGATAGTAAAAGCCCAGAAAATTTATTTCACACAATATGGGCCCTTTAAGTAGATATTTCTCGGTTACAGATAATAGGAACTTGTCTTTAATGTTGCACTTTCTCACCATTTTTATGTGACAAAATGCCATCAAAATTGTGTCCAAAACCCTGACAATTTAAAATGTGAAGTATGTAATTAAAGTATTCTCTAGGTGCTTTGATATTGCATAGAGCTCTTCACCACTTAAACCCCTGTGTTCTCTGCTCACCTTCTCTCCATCAATAGCAAGGCTGGTGACAGTGATTGACACTTGCTGCCATCTCTCCGAGGGGTTGAAGAGGCTGAGGGAGGTCTGTGAGGCAATGCCTACGCAGCAGGCATTAGGAAACCGCACTTCCCCTGGTACCACCACTTGACCTGAGGATACCAGCAGAGTGAGGATGACTGATGCAGGGAAATGCTGCTCCTCAATGCAGAGGAAGGTAATGTACTTATTAAAAGAGTGAAAATAATGAGATGCAATGACTGTTGCCCACAGATTTCATGAGCGAAAGTATCAAGAATATATATAAAACAATAACAGCCTAAACTCACATTTCTTAAATGTCTCCTCAGATTCTCTAATATATCTAAAAAATACATCGAAATATGTACAAGAGGGTATTTTTATAAATGCCAAAACCATTGCTACCTCTCGGTTCTTCAAGTCCACCTGTCCCAAGTGGCTCCGCATCATGGTGACTGTAAGGTTTCGCTATTATACCTATGTCCTGTTGATTCTGATGGGGTCTGGGGAGGCGAAGAGAGCCAGCAGCAGCAGAAATTCCCAGAGGCCCTGATGTTGGATGAGTGTGTCTCACTGTTGGATCATTATTGGATGTGCCTGAAAAAAATCAAATAGGACGCAGAATCAATAAAATTACAATATTCCATTGGTTTAACCAGTATGTTAGTTTAATCCTGTGTTGCAAAATTATTTGTATGACAGCTACACTAACCCAAACTATATTTCCTGGTAATGTATTATTTTTCAGACATAGCATAATGACTATTTATAAAGTTGTATAATCATAAACTGGTTCGAAATGCAGATACAGTAAGACAATTTATTGTGTTTTGTATCTACAATACTGGTTGTATTCATCCCACTCTTAAAAATTAAATGGTACCCATATCACTCAAACAGACCCTTACAAAAATCTAGGAATTTGGCTAGATAGGTCACTCTCATTCAAAACACATATTCAACAACTAACCCAGAAATTTTAAATCAAACTCAGTTTCCTTTACAGGATTGAAAAAATAGTCTGTCTCCGAAAAACTATTGTCTTGACTGTGGAAAATCTGGTTACTGTACTCTGCTGTTGCTCGTGTTTAATTGTTGATGCTGATTGTGAATGTTACTTGTTCTCAGGCCTCTCTTGCAAAAGAGATCTTGATCTCAATGTGACTGCCTGATTAAATAAAGATTAAATCAAATAAATAAACAGAAAGTGGATAGAAAAGAGACATGCCTGTAGAAGACACACTGTAGAGACCACTTCCTGTTGGTCCCACAGGATAAGCACCAGGATGTAATGGAGCTTCAGATCCCAAATAATGCTGAGCCAGCTGGGAGTTATGGAGAGAGCATCCAGTAAGGAGGGACTGCACATCTCCTTGGTGGGGAAGGTCAATAAAACCAGTGCACTGGGGCTTAAAGCTGGGGATGGGCACATAGTGAAATCCCTCTGATGAGTAGGACAGAGGAACGCCAAGGCCACCAGCGTAGATGACAGATGACAACGCTGAGCTAGCAGCTCCCCATTGCTGGGAGCTCTGAGGAGCTGGGATGCTTCTTGTTTGCTGAATGTTCAGATTGCTACAATAACCTGAGTCCACTTTGGTGAGCTGCCTTACATTGGATTCAGAGAGGTGCCTGTGGGTCCTACAACCTGCTGAAAGATCACTGGTCCTGTCCCTGGCACAGTGGTAGTTACATTCACTCTGACTGCGAGTACAGCTCAGGGCAGAACCACTATGCGAGGGCTCTTGGGTTTTACATTGCGGTGCTGGTAGAGGGTCCAGACTTTTAGAATGCTGTGATTGCAGCTGATCTATGCTTTTAGATGAGCAAGGAATATCAAGGTTAGACTGTTCATCGGGTCCCACAGGTGGAGTTGGACTGAATCTGATGATGGTGGTGCTCAGTGCCATGGTGCAATTGTTCTGTAGAGAGTAAAACAAAGAAGACATTGGCCTTACTTTTAACAGATACAATTGATATTTTACATCTTGTCCTATGTCTTAAAATGATTACTACTGCAGAAAGGAAAATTTTTCAACACAGATTAAAATACACTATATTGTATATTACCTTTTGTCTCTCAGGAGTTGGTATGACAGTGCCATCATTCATGGAGATGTATGTGAGCCTGCTGAGACTAGGGCTCGAGCAGGTAGACTGAGGAGAGAGGTCAAGACCTGGACGTTTGTCCGTCAGACCTTCACTGGAGGAAGAAGGTGACACCATACTGTAAGACGAGACAACGTAAAGGCAGAGTGATTAATGGCTCAAAATGCTAACATCCTGCATCTGTTAGTTAAAAGCATTAGCTTAACAACAGAATCAAACCAGAGACAACCGAGTAAATATTTAAGAAATATATGGCATCTCCTTTCTTGTCTAATACTGTAACCAATTAATTTTGGTTGCATTTATTTGAAGATTACCATTTCATAATATAACTGACATTTAATACAATCTGCAGAAAGCATGGGATACAATACCCATTAGCACTGGGAATGGAGGTCTGACTTGGAGAGGAGTGGGTGAGTGGAGAGGTGGAGGGTCTGAAGTTACACTGCGTCTCCTCCACACAGGGCTCTGAAAAACCCTTCGGGAGTTCTGAGAAACAAAGTCAATCCAATCAATCAACAAATTAGTTCATTATGATGATCAAGCCAGGCCATACCTGCCAACAATATAGCTGCTGATTTACCTGATGCAGGTTCTACTGAGGGCCAGATGGTTTGGGAAGGGGAGCCAACGTGTTTCTCCTCAGAGCTACAAGGTAGTGGAGTTTCCACAATATTCCTGGATAGTGGTTTCTTCTGCGGAGAATTACTCTGTCTGTCCTGATGTTGCTGGCCTGCAGTTCTCATCCTCTGAGATGGGGGAGAGTAACCTTTAAGATAGGGCAGACCTGACTGCCCTTTCCTCCATCCTGGGGAGGTTCTAGGCAAGCCAGTTGAGGAAGAAGAGATTTTATCACTCTTTTGTGTTGCATCTAAAGAATACCCAGTATTGTTAGTTGCTGGTGGCTTTTGTTCTCCTGGCTTTACTCCATTTTCTGTGGAAGTGCTGCCTGTGGATCCACAAGTCTTGGTTGCAGAATAAATGGTTTTATCACAAGCTGCTGTTTTGTTTGCAGGAATCTTCAGCATGGAAGATTGTCCCGATCCCACAGACCTCCTGGGAGAGCTGAAAGACGTGTGGGGACAAGGAAGAGGGCTTCTTTTTGATACACCATTATTACCTGGCGTTAATGAATTTGAAAGTGAAACTGCAGATGCCTTCTTTTGAGTCTCACTCTCCACTCGCTGAAATGAGTTGTTCTGGTCCTCTGGGTATCCTGTCTGAGGGTTCCTACTGAGGTTGTGAGCCCATCTGGTCAGGTCAAAGGTAGTGTGTGCGAAAGAGGCATCACCGGTGCAAGAGACATCAGTCGCTTTCAGGTACTTCTCCAGGTCAAAGGCACTTGGCTCTCCAACATGGGTTCTTGTCTGCAGTGTGTCCAACATGGCACTCTCATCTGGTTCAGAGAGTATCTATGTAGAGACAAAGTAGTGTTCTTTACATTTAACATTCATTTTAAGAGGAACATTTAAACGAGAACTGAAGAAATTATGCTTCATAATAACAGAATATAAGTATTTTAAGTCAGTCACCACAAGGAGTACATTTTCTTTGTCAAGTTCGACAGAAGGGTGTTTACAAGTAAACCAGAACATGTTTTGGGGTTTGTTATATTGAAACAGTACAGTATCAATAATTAAAGCTATTGTAAGAAACAAAATAGTTCAAAGGATGGAATGCTGGGATTCAATTTTTTGAATGAACAATTTGCTAAGTGTTTATGTCATAACACAAGAAAGGACTGAGAACGCTGTGCATGGAAATGAGCAACATATACACACTAACAAATGTTATTTCAAAAATATGTAAAATGATAAAAAAAATATATATCCAAAGCTTTACATTTTCAGCTGTGTGTGGAGAGTGTGGATCCTCTGTGCTGTTAACAGGTACTGCAGCCATGGGTTGATTCCTCGTCTTACTCTTCTTGGAGAGCGCCATGATCATGGCAGCCAGTTGTGATGGGTCAGTACTGATGGATGCATCTGCAATGGCTGAAGCAATGGTGCTGATACTCAGCATCAAGTGACTGCTGTTGTTGTCCAGGGTGGCACAGGTTTGACTACCCAAGCTTGACTCTGGAGAGCCCTCACTGTGGTCAGGTAATGCAGCACTAACAGAATGGTCCTAAAGAGGTGAAATGATCTCATGTCAGAATGCAGGGTTTCCACTACATTCATTTTGCAGCAGTGGCCTGCCGCTACAAAAGTGGGGCAGACCCAAATTATAGGCCCTGTATTTTTTCACTATGTTGGAGTCTCCTGTCCGAGTGTCCTCCCTCCAATTCCCCTGCTGACCTGCACTCACTTTACACTATAACAATTAACACCAACACTAATTAGTGTACATTAGTGTGTACATGATGTTAGGTCATGTACAGGCTACTTTGTGCTCGTTTGATTTGCTACAGAATAGTATTTAAACATGTTGAAAAAAAGTCACCGAACTTATAAAAGGAACAAAAAAGTAATTCACAATGGTATAATAAAGATATGCTACAGGTAAGTAGTTGGAAAAAGAGTAGAGGGGAAGAATCACTGGTTGAGTAGTGTGGAGTGATGTGCCTCAATGCAGTAGCACTGCCAAGATTTGGCCAGGTGGGGCCACCATTACTGATACAATAATGGATGTAATCAGTTCCTCTAGGCTTAGTGAATCAAAGTGGAGAGCATCAAAAATAATCAACAAAACCAAATCACTATTGATTTTATTTATTTATTGTATTTTAAAAAATCTAGAGGAAACACTGGAATGCTATGAAGATGTTAGTGTAACCCTGGAGAAATATTTAAATATAAAATATATGATATCAATAACATACTCATACCTCCTGTTCACTGGATTCTGGATCAATATCACCTTTTGGTGACATCCTTTCATCTGGAGCCTCAAGAGTTTTCTCTAGGTCCTCTGCATGTAAAATTTAAAAAAGCAGTGTGTCATTTTAAATTAAACAGAAATACAACACTAGGTACTGATGTATGAACCTTAAATAATCATTCAGCCACAGCAACACCGTGGACACACCTGGGTTGAGTGTTTTGTCTGCTTCACTGAGTTCCATGGTGTCTATGTGAGGCGATGTTACGACTCTGTGGGGGTTAATGAGGGGAAATGGTTCCCTCTTCTCTGGAGAGGTAATAATGTAGCCAAAGGATGGCTAGAGAACAAAAAACAAACTTTTAATGCACTTTACAATGTTGATGCAAACCTCAACTATAGATTTATGTCTGAATAACTTAAATTATTAGCCAAGGAAGTCAAATTAAATTTTTAATTTCAATAAGCAGTTTACGCAAGCAGATCACTTACCCGTTTAACTCCATCCACATCACTCATGCTGCCCAAACAGCCCAGGGCTTCAGAGCGTTGTCCAAAAAACTCTCCTAAAGAGAGTCGCAGGTAGCTCTGGTCTCCCTGCTTAAATTCAGAAGTGACCTGGGAAGCCCTCATCAGGCTGTTGCTGGGGACCTTCCACAATGTGTCACTCTGAAAGGTGTTGTTGCTGTTGACCAGTTCAATCTTCTCTTCCTATTTGAAGAACATTAACAAACCAAATCAGTGCTTCACATTTAATGCAAGTCAAGAGTTGTAGAAGTTTGTTAGTGAGAAACATTACAATTTGACAAACAAACTACAATAAATGATTTCTCATCCATTCATTAATTTATGTTTAATTGAATAATAAATACAATTTGTTCAAATAGATTTTCCGTAGTGAGAACAGTAGAACTGCTCTTAATAAAAACCTGCTGGGAGGGGCGCTAGTGTAGACGTGTTTTCTCAAGGCTCACACAGTTCTACTGATATAATCGCCTCTTTAAAGCTAGACTCTACGTTTTTGCTCTAAGAATCTTCGCGGTCAGTTTATCTTTTCCTCCACTGAAAACCGGACTTTAAAATGTCACTTAAAACTGCACGAGCCGGAAAAGGAGCTTGCCTGCTAGCTGAAGCTGCTGCTAGCCGTGACCTTGCTAGCAAGAAACCCACAGACATGTCACTGCTCGAGGAGGAGGATGAGCTCCCACTTATCTGGCAAAAAATGTCAAACAAGCTCCTGCAGTCCTTTAACGAGCAGTTCGACAAGTTTGAACAGAGTTTCCAGAGTCTTTTGTCTGCCCAGCAAGTGATCACGGAGAGGCTGTTCGCCACCGAGAATCAAGCCGCAGACCACGAGCAGCGCATTCACGCTGTGGAAACTTCAGTCACTGAGATACAGCGGGAAAACAAAAAACCTAAAATTAACTCACAGCTGACTTTTTAGATAAACACATCTGTTTATCCCATCCTCTACATGCATGTCTGTTCATCCATTAATCATTACACAAATGCAGAAATTCCCACTACAGGGCCAAGCTGTGTGATTTAGAAGGGAGGTCCAGGCGCCAGATTGTTGGCATCCCAGAAGGTGAAGAGAAAGGGAGGCCAACCGAGTTTGTCTCCATTTCCCAAGTTGCTAGGGGACGACAACTTCACTAAGCCGGTAGTCATCAACAGGGCGCACCGAATCTTGATTTTTCCCGACTATACAGCGGAGGTGATGGAGCAACGGAGGGGCTTCCGTGCAGTACAACAGCTGCTGAGAGAGAAGGAGATCCGGCACTCGCTGCGGTTCCCGGCCGAACTCCACATTCATCATCAGGATCAAGTGAAGGTCTTTAACGACCCGGCTGAAGCGAAGAACTTCATTGAGCAAAAACTTTGAAAGTCTACTATGAGGAATGCAAACGTAGAGTACGTTCCATGATCATTGAACTGTTACCACAGCGATCTTTTTCTTTTCTTAATGTTTAATCTGTTCTGTAACGTGTCCCAACGAGGGGCTGTGTTTTGGAGAATTTCTCCCTGCTTTTTCAGCCGGTGGTCCCAGATGTGGATGAGGGTAACTCTGGTTCATTTGGGGAAGCATTGGGTGGGGGTTTTGTTCATGTACTTGTAGTGGAAAATTGTACTGACCAGTGTCTAAGGTAGTGGAAATCCCCTGACTAGGTGTCTCACTGCTGTGACCTTGATAAACAGGACGTATGCCCTTATTTGGTGATGTTTTATTCCAACTGGTACAGCGAACGGACAGACACAGATGATGATCTCATGTCTTTCATGTCTTTTTTTCATATTATGTCTTATGAAACGCCTCTTTGTATAAGTTCTGGCTTTTGTGAACTTGCGGCCAGTTCCATTTTGAGCACCCGTGATTGTTGTGTAAACTCTGCAGAGTTAACTATTAAAAAGACTCAAAGGCAACTCCAGTCAAAGAATTTCATTATTTCAAATCTCAAGATGAATTTCCACATATCACATACTTGTTAACTGTTAATTTTATTTTTTTTATTTTTTGTTTGTTGATGCTGCCTGCCAGGCTGAATGCTAAGTTTGTGTTCTCTTATAACGTAATTATTATTTTGTTGGTCAATGCTCAATCTCCTGTTTTTAAAAAGGTATCATAAATGAGTAACATGCTTGATTCTATATCCTTGCTCTCCTGGAACGTTCGTGGTTTAGGTCACCCGGTTAAGCGTGGTAAAGTATTTGCACACTTAAAGACAATGAAATCCGACATAATTTTCTTACAAGAAATGCATGTTAAAGCCACTCAGCACAGGAAACTGAGGGCTAATTGGATTTCACAGGTCTATCATTCTCCTTTCACATCTAAGGCTAGAGGCGTGGCCATCCTTTTCTGTAAGACATTACCTTTCCGTTTTCAGTCACCCATAATTGATCCAAATGGCAGGTTTTTTATCCTAACTGGATATATAAATGTACTCCCCGTTACACTGGTTAATGTCTACGGGCCAAATACAGATGACCCCGCCTTCTTTTGTAAATTGTTCAATTTAATTCCTGATAATGACTTGAGCCATATAATGATCAGAGGTGACTTTAATTGTTATCTTGACCCATATCGGGACAGACTATCCTCAGCTCCTCCCCCCAGAATTGTGGCTGTTAAAACTCTCAATAATGTCAACAAGCGAAACGAGCCATCTATAAAATGAAATCCAAATCTGGCCTGATGCTTGCTGACTTGAAGGATATCAACAATCAATTTCAGGAGTTTTACTCAGATATTCACACATCCAAATCGACAGCTACACAGGAAGACTTAGATCGTTTCTTCGAACCGCTTCAACTCCCACAATTGGATGCTGCCTTCAGGGAAAATTTGTCATCTGAGGTACAGGAGGCAATAAAAAAATTCCCTTCTGGAAAGGCGGCCGGACCGGACTGGTTTGGGCCAGAGTTTTACAAGGCTTTTCAAAATGCTCTCACACCTATATTAATGAGAATGATTTGCGATACAGCCTCCTTGAGCGAAGCAAACATTTGTGTCCTATTAAAAAAGATAAAGATGAAACGGATCCTGGCAATTACAGGCCCATTGCCCTGCTAAATTGTGATTTGAAAATAATAAAAGTATTAGCAATGAAACAGGTTGTGTTCCAGACAGGTACAAAATTTGTATAAATGTTTTGTACGCTGTTCATGACAAAGATGATAACCCTGCTATACTGTCTTTAGATGCGCACAAGGCGTTTGACATGATAGAGTGGCCCTATTTGATTGAGACTCTCAGGAAGTTTGGATTTGGGGATACATTCATAGAATGGGTCAAAAATATGATCCAAAATCCTTCATCCATACAAATGGGGACAGATCCAAACCGTTCCCTTTGCAATGTGGTGTTCGCCAAAGGGACCCATTGTCCCCCTTGCTATTTAACATAGCACTGGAGCACCTGGCGATTTGAATTAGAGGACATCAAGACATTAAAGGTATTAAACTGGGAGGTATTGAGACCCGTGTGACCCTGTATGCTGATGACCTTCTCATCTGTCTTGGCGACCCAGCATCCTCCATTTCCATCCTTCTTGAATATATAAACTCCTTTGGGAGTATTTCTGGTTATCCCATAAATTGGAAAAAGAGCGAATTTATGCCTTTGGTAGATAAATTCACCAACGACTTTTTGGAAAAACTGCCTTTCCGTGTAGTGAAAGATCATTTCACGTATCTTGGCCTTAAGCTCACGAGAGATCCAAAACATCTTTTTAAATGGAACTTTACAGAATCAATAGAAAAACTCAAAGAAAATATTGAGTCCTGGAGAATATTGCCCTTATCCATGATAGGAAGGGTAAACGCAGTCAAAATGGTAAGCTTACCTAGGTTTCTATATCTTTTTCAGAACCTGCCCATATATTTAAATGCATCCTTTTTTAAGAAGCTCGATTCTATCTATTCAAATCACACAGGATATCCAAGTCTCACCTACATAAGCCCACTAAAAAGGGTGGTCTCGGTTTGCCAATTCTGAAACACTACTACTGGGCAGCTAACTCCAGAACTCTTACTTACTGGAATTCCAGTGGTGCAGAGGCGGAGAAGGACCCTGTGAGGCTACAACTTGAGACCACTGCTGTTAAAAATTCCTCACTTCCTGCACTAAATAATTCTTTGCGAATATTAAACCAGATAAAGATGGCTTGCCGGGCCCCTAGTGTCTCTATACATGCACCAATTTGCCAAAACCACAATTTCAAGCCTGGCCAACTAGATGTTTTTTTTGCAGTTTGGAGAGAGAGGGGAATCTGAACTTTCCTAGATTTGTATATTGATGGCCAATTCGCTTCATTTAGTCAACTAAGAACTAAGTTTAATCTTCCAAGCTCACCTCTTTTTAGATATCATCAAGCCAGGCACTATGTTCAGGAAGAGTGTCAAGACTTTAAGTCCCCCACCACCACCACCACTCACCCTCTCCTTGAAATGTTCTTGCTCCCTCCTGACTCCAAGCATCTAGTATCAAAATTTGTAGAATGTCTGGCTGATCAGGTTTCTTTAGACCTCATTAGGGAGGCCTGGGCTAGGGACTTGAACTCAGATATATCAGCTGAGCTCTTGGAAGTGGCAATGACTCAGATTAATTCTTCTATAAATTCACGTTACAGATAAATCCAGTACAAGGTGTTGCATAGACTGCACTATTCAAAAACAAAGCTAAACTGCTTTTTCCCATCGGTCTCTTCTCAATTTGATAAATGCTGCTGAGGGTTCACTGGCGCACCTTTTTTGGTTTTGCCCTACTCTGTATAATTTTTGGAATACAATTTTTCAGTGGCTCTCAAAATTCTATTCTTTCTATTTTTTTCGCCTATTCTGGAGACTTTCAGCCAAACTACGATCTGGCCATCCTTGGATGCTCTGCAGAGACTCTTAAGCTTCCTTATGATACACAAACTGCTAAGAAACTTATTCTTCTGACTTGGAAGTCTACTTCTCCACCCTGCTTTACACACTGGCTCAAGGAGATGTTGTCTGTTATACAAATGGAAAAACTGTGTCTCCACAAGAGAGAACATGGGGACCTGCTTTGGCATAGTGCAATATATCTTTAAGTCCACAGCAATATATCTCTAAGTCCACAGCAATTCTGACCTACCTGGTCACATCAGTTGATGTAGTATATTACTCTGTTCAGTTGTTCATGTTACTTGGCCCTATCACTGAGATAAGGCTATTGTGAGAACATTCCCGAAAGACCATATATGTAATTGAGTAATCTGTCCGGCAGCTTGTTTTTTTTTTTTTTTTTTAATCCTATGTTTTAAAAAAAAATTGGTATCATGTCCTGTCAAAACTCTGTTATGTATCTGAAAATTGTAAATAAAGCATATTAAAAAAAACTGCTGTCTGCAGGAGTGTGTGAGTGTGTGTGTCTGCACGTTTCTGTCGCTCTTGGAACATTTATTTGGTTTTAAATCTATGGTGTCAGATCATAAATCTGGATTGTTCATGTCACATCTCGTGTTATGTATAGCAAGTAAGCTTCAGGCGCACAAAATGTTGGACCTTTTTGTGTTTAAATGCATGTCTCATTAAATCTAGAGCAAATCAAACAAACACAATATAAACTTCAAGTCCTGTATGTGTCCTAACTTCTGATTAGTCTAGATGTTTATTGTTGAAGTGCAAAATGAGCACAGATCAGCGGTGGAGTGAGGAGGGAGGACAAGCGGCAAGGTAATACGCCATGGTACAAGGTACCCGGTGTGCCATGACAAAATGAGCGTAGTGGAAACCCAACAGAGTGAATGAGCAAGATTAAATCGGTTAGAGGTTATTAATGTTGGTTTCGAT
Source organism: Verasper variegatus (assembly GCA_026259375.1). Classification (NCBI taxonomy): domain Eukaryota; kingdom Metazoa; phylum Chordata; class Actinopteri; order Pleuronectiformes; family Pleuronectidae; genus Verasper; species Verasper variegatus. Next base: position 424,097 of record CM048048.1, read on the forward strand.
ACATTTTCAGTCAATTGCCCAGCCCTATGTGTATGTTTACCTGAATGAACGGGTGCTCTTTTTCAAACTCCTCTTGATCTTTAGCTAACTTTTCCAAAGCACTACCTGTAAAGGAGGAAAAAAGGGGCCAGAACACTCAATTCACACATTTTGCACAAAACAAAAAACTAGAGTAAACAATCCCCTTGTATTATAGTAGTGCTGTTAACTTACTGGGATCAACAAAGTCCTCAGTATGAAACTGGCCAGCATTCTCTGAGGACTTCCCATCAACCTCTTTCTCAAAGGAGGAGTAATAAGCCAGGTCTGTCACCCACTGCCCTTCTTCATTCTGGTACACAACATTATGAGTGGTGCTGGCACCTAAAGACACAAACAATGTTGTTAATGATACACTGTGCATCAATAAGCTTGCAAAGCTTTCCATAGGCATTAGCTGAACAGCTTTCTACTAATTCAAGTCCAGCTTCTAATTTATTATATACATTTCTGAGTTAATTGATTAACAAGTTGTGAGAATTGGGTCCAAACTTTCTCTGCAGTTTGCCTTTCACATATGCACAACACAGGGTTCTCTGCTTAGACGTGTTCACAACAGCAAAAAAATTCAGGATTCAGTGGAGGGGTGGTGCAGCAGGCAGAGGCAGGATGTAATGTATTAATTCTGATGCAGAGATCATGTGATTTTGTTTACAGCACATCGACACCGTCGTCGGCACTTAACACAAACTCTCTTGACATCTTTGTCTTTTTTATCTTCAACATCTGTGACAATGCTTTTTAACCTGGATATATTTGTTTCCTTTACATTTTTTTTTTCATTTTTGCGTGTTTCACATGTGAGAAGCATCATCAACCCCCCCACTTGCTCACAGTGATAGCGGGGATCTCCTGCTGTGTTCTCACATCAACTTCTGCAGACTTCTTGTAGATTTTATACTCAGGGGTCAGGCGGTGAAAGTCCACAAAAAGTCTGGAGCCTCTCACTCTGACATTTGCTTCCACACATACACCTCCTCCAGAGAAGCTGCGGTGGATCTCTGGAGTTCAGTGCATGTCTGAAAGCAGCTTAAGTAAATTGTAAGTAAACAGCTTCTGATCTGAACATCAAAAAGAAAAAGAGAGCCTGCCTTGTTGAAACTCCAGCTCCAGGTTGTCTGGACAGTGGTTCCACTCGTCTGAATCTTCTTGTTCCTGGTGGAAGCTCTGGGAGAAATACTTGGGTTCCAGGGAGGTGGAGAGAGGATTTGTGTCATCCTCACTGGTACCACCTGATGCCTCTGCAGTAGTAACATCCCCACAGGGCCCTCCCCTCAAGCCTAAGGAGGGTCTGGCACCATCAGGTTCATCTACTCCACTGTGATCATAATCATTGTTGTCGTCCCCATCCATGTCACCAAATTCTGGGAGTAATACCTGAAAGAAGGTGGACAAGAAGAAAGGAAGAGCTGAATAACCATTATACATTGTGCAAATACCCTTGTCTTACTTCTCAAATTCATTTTGAAATGCATTAGATGTATGTTCAACTAATTCAGCAAGGACTTCAGAGTGTAAATAGAAAGCAAATCTTTAGCAAACTGTAGATATGTGTAATTAGATCTTTGCAAATCATTTATTTTCACCTAGTCCTGTATGTAATGTAGTACCTGGGAGAGGTGGAAACTCCCCTGGGTGCCTTGAAGATGGGAGACAGTCATGTTTGCGACATCTTGGGGTCTTCGGAGTCCAGCTCTAGTTCTCAGGTAGACTGAATCCAACAGTCGGTCAACAGTGGGCCCAGTTTCTGTGCTTTCCATTGCATCCTGCGATCCCGTTAGAACCACAATGATGTCCACATCAGTCACAATAATATCAATGGAATGCATTTCTAACCTCTGAATAACAAACACATTTAATGGTTAATTGATTGGTTAGTTTTGCTACATTCTCTCCAATAAAAACAAAAGCCAAGTACAAAAATGTTTAGAGCTACTGAGGATTTCATACTAAACAGATTAAATTGAAATATGCTAATAGAATGTAAAACAACTTTGTGATAAAAAAGAAATATCAAATCAATATAAAAAATATGTAAATGATCTGTATTTGTATAGTGCTTCTGTAGTCTTAGTGACCACCTAAAGCACATTACTTTTTTTTTTGACATTCACACACATTCGTACAGCGCATCCATGTGCAGCACATTCATGATCATACAGAACTCACACACTTTTGCCACAGCTGTCAGGGGCAACTTGGCTTTCAGTATTTTGCTAAAGTTCACTTGAATTACAGTCATGCATATGTACTGACCAGTGCCTCCTGTCGATCCAGCACCATGCTCCAGTTCACAGGAGAGAGCCTTTGAGTTCCCAGTGACATTCCCAGAGAGGAGCTGGCCTCCCCTATTCCTACAGGACCCACCCGGTGACCAATCTGCACATGGACAAAAAAACTCTGCAGGTCTCAAAGTGAAAAACTATAGTATATGAGAAAGTGCTATTAAAATCAAAACAATTAGTTATGTGTACACCAAGTAGTTATGTGTTACCAAGAAATGGATTAGCAATTTATACTATAAAGTGAACTAAAGGGTGGATAACCAACCTCGCTGCGGGTTGCATTGTTACTTGTTGATTCTAATGTAATGTTTTGCTCAACCAAAATAATGTGGAAATCAGTGCTGATATCCAGCCTTAGACACTTTTATTTTGGGTGGTCTACTGAGCCACCTTGCTGTTACATGGAATAAAACCATTGTTGATACTATCCATTGAACCAATTAGGTGCCCACAGTGTGACTCGTTCTCACCTCAGTATGTCTGGAAAAACTGTTCCTTCCATGTCCAACCAGATTATTGAGATGCTTGTCTTCATCTTCACCAACAGCACTCCTGCCCACAATCCCTAGCCCACGCAGGGCATCATAGGTGGTCTGAACATTAGTTGTTGGAGGAGAGATGGTTGACACACCCCTATAATTTCCACTTTCCTCACTCCCACTGCTCCCATCCCCACCTCCTCCATCCCCTATAGTTACACAAGGACACAAAACAAACAGGAGATCTTGTGAAGGTCTGGCATATGAACTGTGGCAGAAAAACAAGCCAGAGTGCCAAAAAAGAAATAGATGAGGAAGCAAAGTTCATACCACACCTGTAACAGGAGGGTTGATGACCTGTCCCTCAGCAGATCGTCTGTGTTCGATCCCTGACACAGATGGACCACTGCGGCCACTTAAATACTCATCATCAGAACTGCCTCCCTCTAAACCCGGCCTGAAACTGGGACGATTACTCTCTCCAACCTGTTCCAAAAAGTTGATATACACAAACGTAAAAGCATAAATTGAATGAAGCAAAAGTTGTTCTAGAGTACATTTTAGTAAGAAAGATGAAGATACTGGACACTGCATTTTTAAGGCCAATATTGCTCATTATATTTTGTTACTAATAAAAACTATTACAGTTTGAGAATTTTTGTTTCTATTTCTGACCAGTTGTCTAGAGGTGGTTGACAGCAGCCGTGTTCTGGATGCATCATTGTTCCTTCTGGCAGATTCCAGCTCATCCTCAGTGTCCTCATCACTGGCAGGACAGGAGTCCATACCTGTAGCAGCCAGACGCACGTCAGGCATCATGAAGTCCTCCTGAAATAAAAGTGCAGAAGATATAGTAAAACATTACAAAAAATCTCCACAAGGAGAAAGAAGCTAAATTTGATGGAAAAAGAAGACAGGCTTAGGATCATCCTTAGCCCTTCCCCTCCCATTTGTGTAGGGGTAGGCTGTCCAAATACCTGTCGGGATGAAGAGGGAGGTCCAAGTGTAAGGGCTGTACAGAGATTTTTCAGACCCACACTTTAAACTTACTGCTATGAGAATTTCTGAATCACCAGCAAGATGGGAGAGAGACCCACAAATTTATCATTTTCTCCATTAATAAGGATTTACAAATTCCGATAATAATTGTAATATCTTAGTTTATTATCGTTTGAATGTATTATGGTCATTGTTTTCACAATAAACCTAACCCTTTTGACATAACGTCATGTCGCATCTCCCCCCTTTGAAGATACACGATGCACTTGATTTAACCAGTGTATAGCAGCTATGTTACTAGCAGCCTGAAGCAGTGTGCTTTTGATTCATACGTGAAATAATGCAGCGCATCCAAGCTTTTCAATTTTTGAATGAATGGCAAAAAGTGCTGTCCCAATTTGCAGGAGAAAATTTCAACCACTACTCCAAGGGGCAAGATGACCCTAAAAAAAAAGGGGTGGGGTTGGAAAAGGGGAAAATGAGATTGGGCCTTACTGTTGAGACAAGCTCCTGGCCCTCCACTCTGCCTCTCTGCATGGCAGGAGGAACCAGCTTATTGAAGTACAGCTCCAGTTCGTCATCAGGCAAATTGTTGAAGTCAGTGTCATCATCTGAGAATTACAGAGAAGATTCGGACTCAAGCTTTGACAACAATTTTAGTTATTTCTGCAATTAAAATAACAAGGAAGTATATCGTCTATTAGGTAAAATAAGAAATTGATACTGTGAAAAGATTCTAGCAGATAAAGACAAGTCATACCCGTGATATCACTGTTCATACTGTCCACAGACATGAGCTTCTCGTTTTCCAGGAAGCTTGAATTGCTGCCACTGAAATGGTCACTGTCCTCTCCTTCACTCTGCACATTGTCCTCCCCCACTATGGCTGGTGACGCCTGAGTGTGTGTGGAAAAAAGGAAGGTACTTTATCATGGTTTTTATAAGATAGGAGAGGGTAGGGCTGGGTATTGACACTGATTTGTTAAATTGATAAGATTCCGATTCAGAAGGTCTTGATTTGATTCAAAATCGATTTCCTTTAAGCTGCTTTTGGACATGCACTGAACTCTGCAGATACTCTGTATTTTCTCCGGAGGAGGTGTATGTGTGAACGCAAATGTCAGAGTGAGAGGCTCTGCAGTTTTCTGCTGAATTTCTGTGCTTGTCCTCCTTGTATTCAGTCCATAGAAATTCAGGAGAATTCGATTTGAGAACACAGCAGGGAATCCCATTGCTGGATTCACAGCAAGCAAGCTTGTGTGTGTGTGCGTGCTTGTGTGTGTGTGTGTGTGTGTGTGTGTGTGTATGTACCAATTTTGCTTGGATATGAAAGTGATTCTCAGAGAACAAAGCTGTAAACTGTGAAAGGAAACTTCTTACTTGGTGCATTATTCAAAATATTGAAGTCACGATAACAAATTTTGTTGGATGATATATTGTCCCAGAAATTATTGCAATAAATTATATAATTGTCATCTTCTTGAGACAATATAATAACCGACATAATGATATTATAGCATAATAATGCAAGTTAACTCTTTCAAAACAGCAATGAACTTTATGAATATTTAATCTTACATTTGAGTTAGAATTAAAAACATTAAAATATCCTGAATAAAAACAAAACAATAAATAAAATGGATTGAATAAAATAAAATAGAAATATAATTTGGCACAAGGTATATCTTACCAGCTTGGTAAACTGGTTATAGGATGGTTATGCTTGAGATTAGCTTTTAAGTCTGTATTGTATTAGGTCAGTATTCCAGTATTTCCTCTTAGATTGTGTGTGTGTGTGTGTGTTGGTCTTCACACTCCTGACACAGGAGATGAGAAGTGACACAACTTGCTAAATGTTAGACATTCTCATGTAAAGGCAAAGGCATATATTAAAAGATAGATCTTGCCATTTTATGAATCCATATCGGATCATATAAAGGGCCCATATTTTACACCATTCTGGGACTTAATTTGAGGTATTGGTACCCCTAAAACAGGGGTCGGCAACCCTCGGCTCTGGAGCCGCATGCGGCTCTTCAGCCCCTCTGCAGTGGCTCCCTGTACAGTGTTGTGCATGTCGCTCACAGAGACACATAGTGAGAACAGAGCTTAACAGTGGAAACAGTTTCTCTGGTCCCAGCTGCTCAGAGATCAGAGCAGAAGCTACAGTTGGTTTGTACCGAGCGTCAGTTTCTGTGTCCTCCTCCTGTCTGACCTGCTCTCACTTTTTGTTTTAATATTTGGTCAACTAAAATATATCTTTTTAAGCTATTAGGCTGCAGCTAAATGTTTATATTTATTTCAAAGTGGGCTACTTCTTATTTTATACATTTCCCACAAATATGGGGAGGACCTAAATAGGCCTGCATAGTTATGTGTCTTCATAAGAGTTTGGTGTTTTCCTTTGTTGTAACAGGTAACAATAGCAATAAAATCTCAACAGTGTTGCGGCTCAAGACAAATTTTATTTGGGGGAAGATGGGGTAAAATGGCTCTTTTGACAGAAAAGGTTGCCTACCCCTGCCCTAAGATGATATATCAGTGGTTTAAAGTCGAAAAAACTGCTGCAATGTGTATTTCCATGTCCTCTTCTGCCTCTCTCTGGTGCTCTAGACAGAACAGGCTGTTTTCGCATGCCTCATTAATTATTTATGAGCCCCTCCTCTGATTGGCTGACAGCACTTTGAGTGGGCCTATCACCGGTCTCATTCTGGCACATTTGCGATCTCTCTGGTAAACACAGCTGGAAGACACGTTTTTATGTTTGGATACATCTATAGAAGACCAGCCACATATTTACAGTCAGTTACAAAAGGGTGTTTCTGAACAGTAAGTTACACCGTCCTCGTGTTTGTTTGTTGTGGTTAGCCTGTGGTAGCTAACAAGTTGCTAGCTCAGCAAAATGTCTGCTTGGTGTCGCGTTCGGTGTGGAGGGTTGGTGTTGGTGGTGGGGAGCGGGGGTGGTGTGTTCGGAGGCTGCACTGGTACCGGCCGGGTGGGGCTAAGAGAAGAGTGCGATTCCAAGATGACATCATATGGAGAGGAAGTATGAAACAAGACGTTTCAATAACATATTTCTTAGAAGGGACTGAGTGAAAAAGTCAGAGGAGTGACTGTTTTCATAATTTGAGGGTCTCTACTGACCCCCTTCAAGTAATTACGGATAGTAAAAGCCCAGAAAATGTATTTTACACTATATGGGCCCTTTAAATGAAGATGCATTTTAATCAGAGAATTTTTTTTTTTTTTAAACCCAGCCCTAGGACAGGGTATGTTTACATTCTGATTAGAGAATGACCGCTCTACATCCTCAGCCACAGCTGCCAAAATAGCCTTTGGAAGCTGCAAGATACCAAATACATGGCTGATTGAATGTATATGACCTCCTTTGATTTTGATGCCGGTTGAGAGAACAAAAATCAAATCAACAAAAATATGACCTATGAACAGAACTGGTTATACATTATTGCAAATGAACCATCACATATACTAGGTAATCCTGTATTATAGAGCGACTAAGATGGGTACCTTTGCATCTGTATTGTCTTTATGTCCATACTGGGGAAGGGCCAGAAGCCCTGTTGACAGATCTGTTAAGAGTAAAAAAAAAGATTCCATTAGTATCATTGAAGCTGAGGGTTCACTTGCAGTGCTGAGTTTACAATGATGTGCAGCTCCAGCTCAGATAATTCTGTGCACCTTCCTTTTCCCCCCTGTTTCTCTTCTGTTTTTGACAATATTTATTTTCACTTAAAAAAAAATGTACTTCAATTATGCGACTTTATCCCGATACAGCTTTCCCGAACGCGTAAATCCCTTCCATTGAGGTATTTTATGTTCACTACTGAAACTACAAAATATAGCAACTTTTTTTATGGTTTGAGTCCGGTGCAGCACTGTCTTTAGATTTTTCTTCAATCATTCCTGGCTTCTTAAAAGATATTCAGTTGTGATTGGATTATTGAATGATGGTGGTTGTGACTGTGGTAATCATAAATAAATTCTCTGATAGGTGGGCGTGATCTAACAATGGTCGCTTATTGGTGTAAATCTCAAGTGCTCTAGTTAAGAATGGGCTAACAGAGTCTCATGCTGGGTAGTATGGATAATCTAAAGTTAGAAAGGAGCAGGAGCTTTTACCTGTTCCGAGTTCTGCGGGCCAGCCATGGACTGAATCAATCTGTGTAGGAAGCAGCTGAATAATGGAGCCCTGGTTTTGAGATGCGCTGTCATCTAGATTAATCTTCACCAGCATGTCTGAAAGACGGTGGGCTGCAATGAAGTCATCCGCTTTGTCCCTATGAAGGTGATGTGTAGCAAATAATTAAGACCACATACAAATGACATATAAAAATATAGAACATATTATTTCATAATAATATGCTTGTCCACAAGTAAAAATATAGCACTGCGGTTGTATGCCTCCACCAACCAGTGCAGTCCATCTACATCATTTGTTTTTCAGAGTTATATAAGGTCACCATGAACTTTACTTTTGAACACTGAAAAGTTTATCTTTTGAGTCCAAGTGACAACTGATCAAATTTTGAGAAATTCCCCAAAGGCAGTCTTGAGATATCACCTTTAAGAGGCCAAAATCATGTTTAGCAAGGCCACCGTGACCTTGCCCTTTGATCATGTGACCATTTCATCAAGTGAACATGTCTGCTAAATTTGCAAGAATTCCCTTGAGGTGTTGTGCCAGGGGGTCACGAGATGCCGTCCAAAAAACAAATACAATTTTAAAATAATTTAAAATGGAATATTTAACCCATTATTGTATAAATATATACATAAATATGAGTTGACATTAGAATAAACCCATGCAATAAAAACATTTCCATCAGTTTTTTCCTTTGTTGACCCTTGAGGTTATTACGACACGGATTAGCGGAATGAGCGAGAGGTACAAGGCCAAAAGAAAGTCCTAACTAAACAAACAGACAATCCCAGCAGAAGCTCAAAGGGCATCATATGAGGTGGCATATTTAATTGCACAGGCAAAAAAGCCACACATAATCAGCGAAACGTTAATTAAACCCACTGCTGTAGATAAATCAGCCCTTGATCTGGAATCAGTGCCGCTGTCTAACGGGACTATTGCCCGGCGCATCACCGACATGGCCCAGGACATAAAGTGCCAGCTGGTTGATAGAGTTAAGAAAGGGAAATATGCTTTACAGTTGATGATGAATCCACAGATTTATTAAACTCTGCCCAGCTGCTTGTTTTCATCAGATACAGTTTTGACAGAAAACGTAATGCTGTTTTGCTTCGTGCTGGATTGGATGTGCACAGGTGTGGACATTTTTACAAAACTAAAAGAAGAGGGACTACCTTCGGAAAACTATTGGTGTGTGTGTGTAGGGACAGGGCTGGAGCGATGCTGGGGGAAAAGAAAGGACTGAAAGCGAGAGTCTTACAAGTGGCTCCGCACGTAAATTTCACTCTGTATTATTCACAGAGAATCTCTTACAAGCAAAACACTTGAACCAGAGCTTAAACATGTTCTTGACATTGCGATATGAATGGTCAACTACATGAAAACACGTCCACTCAATATCAGACTTGCTCTTGCAGGGAAATGTGCTGAGCCGCCTGTATGAACTGCGGGATGAGGTGCGCATATTTCTGATGGAGCATGGATCCCAGCTCGCTGACCACCTCACTGACCCTGACTGGTTAACAAGGCTGGTGTACTTGTGTGAAAAGACTTTCTCAGCCCTGACCTACATAAAGAATAAATACAGATCACAGCTAAACACGGAGAATGATCTCAGAGTCGCAGTCTCCAAAATAAAGCCGAGAATGAACTTGCTCTGCTCCATGCATATTGCCCACCTAACTCATTAGTGAATTTAATAAATGAAAGTAATGTTTAGGCTAAAATAAATAACCCTAAAGTTTTTGCACATGGCAGCAATAAGGTGTCTGCTGCTCGTTTTGCATACACACGCGCACAGACTGCGCACATCGTGTGCGTGGCTGTGCGCAACATTATATACCACATCCAGGGGAGGTGGGGGCACTGTTATTTTGGGGGTCGCCGGCTGAAAGGTTTGGGAACCCCTGACCTAGACGTTTGACCATCAAATTCTAATCAGTCCATCCTTGAGGTTAAATTAATGTGTGTGCAAGATGTAATTAAATTCCCTTTGGGCATTCCTGATATATGGCATTCACAACAACATGCAGTCACATGCGTTTGACCTTTTGACCTTCAACCAACAAAATCTAATCAGTTCATCTTAGATTCCAAGTGAATGTTTGCACCAAATTTAAAAGTCCTCCCATCAAGCTGAAAAAAAAGCACACTTTAAGAGGCTACCAAATCAAATCAGTTAATGCTTGAGTCCAAGTGACTGTGCCAAATGTGAAAGGATTCCCTCAAGGCGTTCAGCAGATATCGCATTCACAAGGCAAAGAAATTGCTTTCTGAGTTCACAGAGACCTTGGCCTTTGACCACCAATATGTTATCAGTTTATTATTGAGTTCAAGTGAATGTTTGTACCAAATTCCCTCCACATATTGTGTTCAAAAGAATGGAGTATACAGACAACCCTAAAACATAATGGCGCCTGGCTGTCACCTGCGCGGAGGCATTAAAACGTCTGCACCAGTTTAAATACAGCAAAAAAGAAGTCAATCCAAACCCCAAATAAATCTCTACAGAAAAATAAGCAATAATAAAACAATTCTAGGAACCTGAAGATTAGATTCAGCTCATACAAGACTTCAGACAACACTGTAAAGGAAAATCTGCCATGTGATCTACATGCATGTATATACTCACAATTCATCCTTAAAGCTGAGGGCAAACTTGGGCTGTTCTCCAACTGATGGCTGTGAGCTGGCCTGCTTCAACTCATTGTCATCCAGATATGACTTCCAATGATCTTCTCTGTAAAGCAAAAGCATAGGGCACAGATTTCACAAAACAGATGCTTTTTAACATACTAACAACTCTACATTATTTTCAGTGCTCAGACAGCTGAATGCTGACTCAGCACCCTCAGCATTGATGGAACAAAGGCAAAAATCCCCAAACAAAACTGGAATGATTTCAGTATCCACTCTCACACTGAATGGCTGGTGTGATACAACAAACAAGTCACATATGTCCAAAGCAGCAGCCAGCTCCCACCTGTTGTCAGAACTAGGTCTGATTTTGGCCACTGTGGAGGCAGCCACTGGCAGTCCCAGGGCTGAGCCCAGTGTCACATTCCCTAGTGTGGCACGGCCACTGGAGCTGTCCATAGACTCACAGAGGAAACTGGGAAGGACTTCATCTTCCAGCTTGTAATAACCTGCCATGGTGTTTGAAATGAGCAGGTTGACAGCCAAGGGTGGCTTGTCTTGAATTCAAGCAAAGCTCATCTGTAATGTCTAGGAAAGATAATTAGACAACAAGGCAGTGTATGGTTAGTTGAAAACAAAAAAAACTAAAAACATCCAATTATGCTAACATGGAGAGAACAATCCAAATAGTGTTATTTAGAAATTAACATTTCTTTGACAAAAACTTATAGGTTCAGTGTGTAAGATTTAGGTCAAATGGATCAATTGGCAGAAATTGAATATAAAAGAATGTCATTTTCACTAAATTGTACAAATTGTTGTTTTCTTAACCCTAGAATGGGCCCTTTATATTTACATCGGGAGCGGGTCCTCTCTATGTAGGTCACCATGTTTTTTACAGAAGTCCAAACTGGACAAACTAAACACCTTTTGAGTTTTTATGACAACTGAAGGCTACCACAGGTTCTCTGTCATGTTTGGAAGGGGAGGGTGAAGCTGGGGTACATTTCTGGGTTTCATTAAAACACCAACATTAGGAACAGCAAAGAGAAGAACACTAAAGAACATGCTGGACTTGACTTCAAATAAAACTACGTGAAGAAAAATAACCAAAGAATGGGTAAGAGGTGAGGGTGTGTGTGCTGCTTACAGTCTCAACATCCAGAGTTCAATCTGTATATATACAATGTCCGTTTCAGTCTAACACACAAGTCAAACACAGTCCAGTCTAATACAGTTCAAACAACGGAAAACAGATGCAACAAAACCAATCCCTTCTGGGTTTTACTGCAGATCTTCATAAACCAACAACTCAGGAAAGTAAAACAGAAAGAGAAGTGTCCATGTCGCTTCAATAACAGTGTTCCTATATAGAATATGGTCAAGGCACTCACGATACTAATGATGGTCGGTCCATCAGTCGGGCATACGCCACTTGAAGTGGATCAATAATCTAGACCACATCATCATTAGCATTAAAACCAACAGCGTTATTTGGGATCACTTGCAAAAAATGTAAACTATTGTCCTGCAGCAGCAGTGTATTTACTTTATCAATTATATCCCTGCTGTGGCCACCAAACAATGTTTTTTTCACTTCCACCTCACTTACTAAACACCTTGATGTGGGTGTCAAAAGGTTGTGCATCTTCTTTTGACGCCACAATTCACGTAGAAACCCATTGGTCAGCAGGATAATTGAATATTCAATAGCTGCTTTGCATTGACCATTAATGGTTGAATGTGGCTGTGAAGAGGGCAGAATATGAGGCAGATTCATGTATGCACATTTCCACTTGGAGAGTGTGATTTATAAAGTTAACAGAGCCTTCAGGTGTGCATGCTCATGGCTTTATAAATCTGAATTCTTTTTGCGTACACCATTTTTGTGCACATGTACACTCTTAGCATGAATCCTACGCACTGTTAAATAAATGTGGCAGCATGTGGGGTTGGGTAGGGAGAAGTGTCTGGTTCAGTCTCTGCGTATCATGAACTGTGGACCTCGGATTTGGTTTGAGAACTGTTACAGCAATTCACACACACACACACACACACACACACACACACACACACACACACACACACACACACACACACACACACACACACACACACACACACACACACACACACACACACACACACACACACACACACACACACACACACACACAGCTAGCCTACTTGCTAAAAACAAATGGGTTTGTCTACATTTTAGTTGCTCCTCTGTCTTCGTTCAAAAGTTAGACGTTGCAAGAAGACAAGCAACCGAGAGCATAGTTATATTACTTATTTAAATAATCCTGTTGGCTAATATAAACCAATTCTCTCAGAAGTGGTCCATTTCACCGAGACGAAAAAAATCAAAAGATAACGTGAGCGTTAGCTGGACTTCAACTTACATTGAAAACACCGAGACACCGCTTTTCCCCCTCCAACTCGAAGTCTTTCCTTTCTAAACTAGCAGCGAGAGGCTGTAATACGCATTTAAGTTCCAAAAGTAACTTCCCAAAGTCGTGTGTTAAACAATGAAAGTCTGGTACGTTTGAGGAACACACCGTGCAACAGTTCTCAGGACCAAGCAGCGCCCAGAAACTACAGGAAGCCCGCGAGAGAGTAGTGTCGAGAGGGGCAAGACTTAATCCCTATAAACCACTCTTATTGGACAATAGAAACGTGACGGATGCAATAGTCGACCCTGATTCGATTGCGCACACGTCAATCATTTCTGTGGGTTTGCTTGACACACTGAAAAACAGCCTAATAATGAATCAGCCTGGTCTCTCCTCACAAGAAAAAAGAAAGAAACTGGATGCTTATTTTCAATCGGATAAAGAAAGTTTGAATTACTGTAGAAATCAGATGTATCAGTGTAAACAAGTGAATTCGCAGAATAAAATTATATTTTGAAGAGCTCCCCCAATAAGCAAAACATTTTGTTTACCACACAGCAAATGAGGCCAGAGATGCTTGAGTAATGATAGTCCCTGGTCCAAGAGGGGATTTTATTGTATCACGTGTGCTGCCAAGCCTTGGTTAGCAGACTGTTGCCCACTGAGAGAACTGCCTACACATGCATTCCCCTGTCAAAAGAAATGAAACACTATTTATGTCCATCATTCTTAAGCAAAATCAGGGGAAGAATTGTCTTATATTTACAAACATTATTCCCCACCAACTGAAGCCCATAGGGGAAATCTCTCATTTCAGCCACAATAAGGGAAGAGTAACCACAACACAAATTGATCAGTTACTTGTTTAATGACACTTAAGCAGGGCAGATGTTCATATCTGGAAAACAATGACTTTTAAGTTTCCTAAAACAGACCAGTTGACAATCAGACTCTAGATAACCAAATCAGCTCATAATAGCTAGAATATAGTGTCAAAAATAACTAATGTATTTGATGATGGTAAAAACGTCATCAAAGCGCCCGCTCGCTTGCTGTGAGTTTTCCTGACGTTTCCATGCTGGTGTTCAGTGCTTGTCTGAAAAACTGCTTTAGAGTCATCTTCCTCGACAAAACTCAAGATTAAAAAATAAAAAAGAACACTTAATAATAATAATATTAATAGCTTGGATTTATATAGTGCCTTTCAAGAGACACAAGGATGATTAACATGTGTGACAAAAGAGAAAAAAGAAAAGAAAAGAAAGTAATTCGCACAAAACAGAATAGAAATAAACAGCACTAATGACAGGGTGGAGCGTTAACTGAGGCCAAAGGCCTTAGTGAACAGGTAGTGTGTGAGGAGTTTATTGAAAGCGTGATGAACTGTTTCCTGTTGGAGAGGTAAGATTGGAGCCAGGAGAGAGCTGTGCCAGTAAGGCTGATGTGTTTGGATAGGCATTGAGGAGGATGGTAGAGCTCATGGTTGGACATATGCTGGTGGAGTTGGGCTCTTTCCAGGATTTTGCTGAGGAAAGGAAGGTTGGAGGTCCAAACCTGGGTTTTTCAGGATAGGTGTGACGGATGCTGTTTTGAAGCTGGAGGGGACCATGCCAGATTCCAAGGAGGAATCGATTATGTTGACCATGGTCGAGCAAAGGATGGGTAGACATGCCTTAACCAGGGCAGTGGGCGTGGGATCCAGGGAAAAGTGTTATTTAAATGTGTTTTTGTTTAATTATTCAATATATCTATACACTACTGATAAGTACCAAAAAAATACCTCTACCAGAAAGTCTTTTTTCGATTTAATCTGGACTGTTCTTGTATTTCTGTCCTTTTTCATTGATTTGTGTTTTAAAAGGTGCTACATATATCCAATTATACAGCTTATTGACTTTCAAGTATCCATAAGTACTGAGTGAAATATCAGTAGTTACTAAAAGTCAATGTATCTGCCAATTAATCTGCCAATGTAGCATGACCCCAAAAATATATAAATCAATACATTTCTTTTTGTTTTTGTTTTTGCATTCCATGCACTTAAATCACTAAAAGGTTGTTTAGAATTTTGTGACATCTAGTGGTTAAATTGCATGTTGCAGCTGAACACCCCTCACCTAACCCTCCTCTTCCAAAGATGAAAGAGAACCTGTGGTAGCCTTCAGTTGTCATAAAAACTCAAAAGGTGTTTAGTTTGTCCAGTTTAGACTACTGTAAAAAACACGGTGACCTCCGTAGAGAGGACCTGCTCCAGATGTAAATATAAAGGGCCCATTCTAAGGTAAAGAAAACCACTATTTGTACATTTTAGATGAAACACATTAGTGAAATTGTCAGTGCGATTATTTTATATTCAGGTTCTGCCAATAGATCCCTTTCACCTAAATCTTACACACTGAGCCTTTAAATACAAAGCTAAATATTGGAAAATTATGTTTATTAGTCACTTACTAGCATATATGTTAGACTATTACAGCAGTTGTCAAAATGGCTGTCCTGGCCATATAATGTAAAATTCCCACAATCATTAAAAAAATTCTGCAAACAACAATCCATCAAAAACACAGAACAATGAAGGTCTTTATTAGAAATGAGCAACAGTTCTGTGGCTTCCTGCTTATTTTAGCAAAAACACTCCCAATATCACTGCCCTTCAGCCTCTGGTAAGGTCAACAGTGATCTAGAGGAGTGTCTGTGAGGCAGAGCCTGTTGTTGAGGCTGAATGGGCTCAGCATCACAGTGCTCTATGAGGGAGGAGGGAGGCAGCAGGTGACCATACCTGGTCCCTGCTCTGGGAGAATCCAAAGGTGGAAAGAAATACCTGAAGCAACAAAAATAAAAAGGAAGGAGAGGAGACGAAGACAACAAATACATGGACAGGGCAAAAACAATGGAATACAGGGGGAGAACACATAAAAGGAAGTACAGATGAGAAATCAAAGGAGTAAGGATGGATTTTGTGCTCTACAAGATTATTGATTTCAAAGGGGTCTATTCAAAGAGGTGAACCCACTAGACATAATTTTGTAATCACAGCAAAGTTGAAGCCATGAACAACAGAAGTAACTCCCATGTATTGAGCTAGGACATAACAGACACATTTGTGATGCATTACCAAAGAGGGCAAATGGTAGCTGATGCAGAGGAGACATTATTAATATGCAGGATCCATGTATATCTTGGAGAGGTCAGCTGCTGCAGTGGAGGGGCAAAGGGAGCTCTCTTGCCAATCCTGCATGCAACAAGCAGTACAATATGATATTAAATGTCACAGTTTTGTCAACCAGAGAGAAAACTGCATTACAAAATTTTACTTGGTCGCAGAGTGGATTATTCTGTAACATAGATCATCATACTGAGCACAGATCCAATGTTACTCAGGTTAGAGTTAAATGTAAAAAATTGTAAAGTCAGGTTATCAAATTAAACATGAATTCAGACTAGGTACAAGCATTAGCTCAATTTGTTTATTGCCCCTTTTACCATCAGTAAATATGAGTTATAATATTTTTATTATATAGTCCTAATCTTAAAGTAGACATTTGTAGCCTTTGCTACAAGTGGCTTAAATGTGATGTAACAACTGGAGAGAACTGAAGATCTGCAATGACACTCAAAGTTTTGCTATCATTAGCCACCAATATCTATATTATAAGGCTATATCAACAAAAAACAGTAACAAACAGTATTGAATTATGAAATTTCTAATTTTATTGCAACCATGTTACCTGTAAAATAATGTATTAGCTTGTTTCTCAAAAGTGACATAGTCGTGTAAGCCATCAATGTCAGTGGCTGTATTCATGCCCATGTGTATAAACTATTTTCTAATGTTATTACAGGTAGTTAATACGATTGATTCAAGCCATCGTTCTGCTCAGCAAAGAGATTTAACATTTGCTCAGATGCATTCAAATGTATTGAAAAAAAAAAATAGTTTAGGAAATGAATGAGCTTCATTTTAAATTCAACAGTCAAAGAGCTACTGGATGTTAAAATGTTGTAATCAATTTTTATGACATATACAAAATGCTGCTTCCTACCTACACAATGGTTCTGCCGTATATCGCCATATGAAAAGCACTCAAAATAATAGTCCCATATCAAATGCATATGAACGGCTTTATTTTACTTTTTATACCAAGAAAGTGTTAGGCTCTAAATCATTCTTACAACATGCATCCATACATATCAAGATGGAAAAAAAAACAAAAAAAAAAAACACATTGGGCTCCCCAGGCTTGATGCCCTAAACTCGTATGCTGGAAGCCAAGCTCTTTGCAAAAGTGCAGCATTGGGTCAGTGTGGGCCCAGGGGTTTGTCAGTTAGAAGCTGCAGTCCCAGTCAGTGTGAGGCAGAGTGAGTTGTCAGTTCTGACTGGCTTGGGTTGGGCTGGGTGAGTGGTGTCTGATGCACCACACCACCTACCTTCCTGCAGACATCCCGTTCAGTGCATTCTGAGGTGTCTGAACAGAGGAGCCCACAATGGTGCTCATGGCTGTGGGCTGACCAGATGAGCTGGTGAGCGGGCTGCCGTCTCCCTTCAGGATGCCCGTGCACTTCCAGTTGTCCATGTAGTTTGCTGCAGAAAGACACAGGAGGCAAAGTCAGGGCTTCACTACTTGTAATATGTAATTTCTTACGGACGTAAACAAAGGGAATGAGATGATGGGACAATTTGAGTCAGGGTGATTTGACAGCTGATCAACAGCTGTAGATAAAGTACATCATTAATAGTTCGCTTCCAATGATTAAAGGTGAATATCAGCCTTGAGCCGTTTGCAGACTTGACCTTACGTCTAGACCCAATTCTCCAGACTTTACCTTTCACACACGCACTTTGCAGTGGGAGGTTCTCTGCACAGACACGTTAACAGCAACAAATCCTCCGCATTATTTAGGCGAGAGGTGGTAAAGCAGACAGAGGCAGAACGTATCATTAATTCCACTGCAGAGCTCACGTGATCGTTTTTACAGCACACCGACATCAACTTCATCTGTGTCTTCTACGCTTGTGTCACAACTTTTTCACCGGGAGATGTTGGTTTTCTTGTGATAGATATGTACATCTGATTGTGTGAAGATGCATAACCACTGGCAGTGAAAATCTGTTTTTGTCTTTGTTGCTGTTATGTTATTGTACCTTATTTTGTATTTCTAAAAGTTATGTTTATATCTCTCTATAGAGGATGCAAACTTGTGTATGTATTTTCACTTTACACTATAGTTTAAATTTTCAGCTATAAGAAAGTTTTCTTTCTTTGTTGGTTGTATTCTTTGTGGATTTCCAAAGCATCTGTTTTATCTGAAACAAAAAAGCAAATGCGAGACACAAGATCGGCAATAGTTGTCGGCTTACTGACTTCAAGACTGTCCGAAGTCTGTGTTTTTTTTAGTCCACCCCTGCAAACGGTTTGTATTTACATAGTGTTTTTCTTGTCTTGACTATTTAAAGTGCGTTACAGTACAGATTTTGCAATTCATCCATTCACATATACAGTGCATCTATGAGAATGGCACTGACGTCATCTCGCCATTTGGGCATTCGGAATTGGGAAGACTGGGATTAAACCACCAACTAGGGCTGCACGATATATATATATAAAATGTATCATCATCGCGATATCAACATGCGTACGTATTTACAGACAATTGCTCCAAATGTGGAAAAATCAATGTCTGAACTCGTTGGCTCTGTCAGCATGTCAGATGGTCAGAAAGTAAACAAGGATCTCTCCTCTCGCTGTAAACAGTTTTTGGGCCAGCATACATTAGCTAGTTTAATTTTTTACCTTGATTTGTTCATACAGGGATGGTTGATGATCTAGAAGATGTTGCAACATGTTTGACCCCTTGGAAACTTTGGCAGTCACTTTTTGCCGGCATGTTTTGCAGATTTAATATCCGTCTGCATTTTTAGATATCCAAAATGCTCCCACACTGCATATTTAAGGCATTTTTCTTGGTGGAAATAAGGCTGGTACGTCAATTCCCTCTTCTCAACTAACGTTTCAGTTAAGTGGCTCGCACACACAAACAAGCGCACCGCGCACACACAAAACGTGAATCACGAGAGGAGATTTCCCTGCACGGCGAACATACAAACTACGTGACTGGTGAGATGCAGGAAACCATAGTTAGGTATTGTAGTTTTTACAATTCTTACAGTTACGAAACTGTGATGTTATGTCGTAAAGATCCCTAGGTGAGAGTCTATGCTTACTCATAAAACTGGTATTCTAAATCTTTTTATTAAAAAGAAAACTGCTTTTCCAAAATGAAATGAAGAGAAATGAGCAGTCATTAACAGCAGGCAACACCAAAAAATCCTCCAAACCTTTCCAGAGCCGCACACAACCATCATCCCCAGAGGAGGCCAGCAGGGTGCTGGTGATGTTCCAGCTCACACGCCACACCTGGGAGTTGTGGTTGTCAAACTGAGCCATAATCTGCACTTCAAACTTTGTGGGTCCTGTAGAGGTGCTATCCTTCCTGTCAGATGGATCAAAGATATAAAAAAATTATAAATTTATGTCATTTTTGAAGATTCACTGACACGTAGAAGGCAGGTTTAAAGCAATGACACTACAACCTCTATGTTTGAGTCCTTCATATGACAACTTTGACAATTAAAATAGGAAAAAACTGAATCGATCACCTCATAGGAACGAGCTTAAAGATTCTGACATCTTTCGTGGCTATGGCAAGGACATGGAAGGATCTTCCCAGGTTTGGAGCAAATGCAATGTCATGGACTGCATCAGTGACGGTCATCAGCGTCTCTGCTTTAGCATATTTCCTTTTAAACATTGATAAATAATTTAAAAAAACATTACATTTAACGAAAACTTACAAAAATACAAAGATTTTTTGTTTATATTGGTTAACTTAAAAAGTGGCTAAAGGAACCCTAAAGGACACATACCTTGTATTTTCATTGTACTCATAGATCTGAACTTTCCCACCGTATGAAACGTTGCTGTCGTCACTCCCCACTGCAAACATTGGCGGATGTGCACGAGAGCTGGTTGGTAGGGAGAAAAATAATTCAGTGTTCAAGCTAAAATGCTCAAAATCTAAATTCAATGCTGATGTATTTTAAGAGGGAATTGGAAATGGTACACTTGTTGATTTTATGACAGGTTTTGCCTAAAACACATTCATGAAGAATAAAAGAGGTCAACTGTTTTACAAACTGTTGCTAATGTTTTCACTACCATGAATATAATACATTAAATTTTTTATCTTTTAATTAAAATGTACCTCCTAGAACTAACATTTATTGTAAAGTAAGATATGTATTAATCAATTGAATCAAATTTTATTGGTATCAGAAATTGCATTGTCTCATAGGGCTTATGAAGGATCCCTCTCCCAAGACGGACAGAAGTGCAAAAGATGCCATATATATATATCATATACATTGCAGACACTGCAATGTCACAGTATTGTTTTGATGCAAAGTGAAATTGTGTTCTAACCTGGAGGGATTCCAAGAGATGCAACTGCAGCTGAGCTTGCAGGAGATCTCATGCTGCAGGGACCATTGACTCAGGTTCATCACATCAGGAGCCTCGTAAATCCTCACCACTCCATCCGCAGAGCAGGTGGTCAACATAAGGCCCATGTGTTTGGGGGCAAATTTCACATCAGTCACTGAAGTTCTACTGTCCACCAGTGTGGTTCTCTTTATCTAAAGCAGAACAATGTGAAATACTTGGGTCAGAGCTTCCATGAAAAACAAAGAACTTTGGCAAAGTAAGTGGATGATCATCCCTGTTATAACTGCAACATAAAAAGCAGAATCTGGTGGTACAGTTGTACTCACCCAGTGGCTCAATCCTCTCTGTTTGTCATTGGACTCGCCTACAATCTCTTCCCACACAGCAGCTGTCCTGTCAAAGGAGCAGGAAGCCAGAACCTGCCCGAATTCTGGATGAGCCCAGGTCACTCTCCACACTGAACCGCTGTGTGTCTGAGGAAAAGAGAATAGCGATTCTGTCAAATTCCTGAACTCCAAAAATAATAATATCGATTGATTAGTACTGTTTGCTTTGTGTCACGTTGTTGTTTGTTTCTTGGGTCTTGGTTTGAAGGGGAGAATGTGAATGATGTGCATTGTTGTGAAACTGAATTTCCCAAATACAGGACAATAAACTCACTAGTTCAAGCTGTATCCATAAATCCTCAAGGAATAAAAGATAAATAAAAGAAAATTATGCAAATATATTAACTTTAATTGGATGGTATAATATCATTTAATCCATAAGCTTTTACAGGTTAAAAGTGATCAAGCAGCAGGTGGTTTACCTTCCAGCTGGCTGTGCAGTGCCACGCTCCATTTTCACTTTTGTCCCAAACCTGAGAGAAATAAGAACACAATGTAAACAAGAGTTGCATTGAAGTACGTGTGTTCATGTCAAGTAACATAACACGCACTGGCATAACTGGAAACTAATAAGGTCTTCACTTTGTGGCCCTGAACCGATCAGATTACATCTTCTTAATCACAAGTGTACTATACATACTGCGGAGTTTCATGTTGTTCCTCCATGCTAACTCTGAAAAGATTACATACAACTACGATACAACTTCCCCACAGCGTCACTAGTTTATGTGCTACAAACAAAATGTCTAACCTAAGCTAAATAAAAAAAGGTAAAACTGCATTTAAAAGTCAGAATTAGCAACATACTTAATGTTGTTTAAGTCTGAAAATTGACTCAGGGCGCTTGTGATGAGGGCCATGTTAACGAGCTAGCAGTGAAAGCTAACGCTAACGTTAGCAAACTGATGCTCCAAGTAACTTACCTTAACACTTTGGTCACTGGAGCACGTTGCCATTCTCCGGCCGTGGAAATCATACGACACATCGTGGATCAGATCTCTATGATCCGCAGCGATACTACGCGCTACAAACATGATTACAACAACCCAGTGCTAACAACACTAGCGACACACTTCAGCTAGCAGGCCTGTCATGTGTCTATTTGAGTGTGTGTGTGTGTGTGTTTGGCGGGTCCCCGTAGTGTGTGTATGTGTTAGCAGTGAGCGTGTGCTCCACTGTTGACCACAGAGGGGCAAATCTTCTTCTTTTTCTTTCTGTTGTTTGATGGCGGGTTGCACCTAACGCTAAAGGGGCATTGCCGCCACCTACTACGCTGGAGTGTGGGTCAGAGTGTTTGATCTGCGGAAATAAATAAATAATAAAATAAAATAAAGAAAAACTAAACTTAAACTTTAATGCTCTTCATGAATCCAGTTTCTTTTAAAAACTCAAACAACACTTTACATCTCCCTTATCCAATATTGAACAAATTCTTCAGGTTTAATTCTTCCAGCCCACATTTTCTCAGCTCCTTCTGTAGTTTGTCTCTCTGTGTTATATTTCTGGCAGTGACAGATGACATGTTCCACAGTTTCTTCTCCTAAACCACATTCACACTGTGCTGATGGATGTTTCCCTATAAGTGCATTGTTTTTTTAATCCTGTTTGTCCTATTCTTAACCTTGATATAACTGTCTGTTCTCTAGTGTTTAACTCATTCCTCCCACTTTTTGCTTTAGTTGATATAGATGACATCCTTCTCCTCCCTCATCCCATTGTTTTTGCCAGTCATTCATGATGTTACTCCTAATTATTGATTTGGCTTCGGCCTAACTGAAAGCTACCACCAAAATTATTTCCTGTTTTAATGTTTGTTTAGCAAGTGAATCTGCCATTTCATTACCCTCAATGCCCCTGTGACCCGGGATCCACATGAATCTGTTTGTAGTCTATAAATTGTTTCATATATTTCATACAGAATATCTGCACTGCAGTTGTATCACTACATGGACTATGGTCTAGACTTGTAGCATATCCCCCTGAAAGATGGTCGAGACTTTCAACTGATGTTTTCAGGTTTATTTAAAGCTTCCCTAAACAACACCGTAAGAGCTTGTGCCCCTTCAGATGATCGCTAAAACATAAAACTTTCCATTTGTGAAATTACAGATTCATAACAGGAAGTCCGCGTCTCTACCGGAAAATCACTTTCAAAATAAAAGCATTTAACACAAAAACGGAAATGAGATTGTCTGACCTTAAAGCGAGCATATATTTCACAATAAAATAACAAAAATACACTTCAACAATATTAACAATGACATAAATTGGGTTATTTACAGATACCAATGCTGATAGTAACATCTCAACTGTATATACTGTCAGGTGATCTGGTGTTCTTTCTTTTATATTGACGTTTAGGTCTGGGATAGCAAAAGCAAATCCAGTTTTTCCAGTTTTTGGCTCTTTATGTATTGGGAACAGGGTATTGTGTGTAGTCCTTAACCTTCCCTCTACTATGTCTACCCAATTTCCTTTTCATTTGTCTCTCTTCAATTTTTCTTGGATATAAAAGTCTAATGATACAGGTGAAAATAACCATGTTGGTGTCCCAGGATAAGGAGCCGTTGCACTATTTTATCATGTAACCTCATCTCTTTTGCCATTTTACTTGCTGTCCATACATAGCACTCTGTCTTAGCTTTTTCACTTTCCCAGCATGATCTAAGGGCCCTCACAGTTGGGTTCTTCTTCTTCTTTGTGTCCTTGAAGATTTGACCGGTAGTTTAGCATTAGCTGTTTGTATCTGAGGTTCTCCCATCTCCACTTGGACAGCTATATTTGGGAAG
The DNA here is from genome assembly GCA_026259375.1 of Verasper variegatus. Lineage (NCBI taxonomy): Eukaryota > Metazoa > Chordata > Actinopteri > Pleuronectiformes > Pleuronectidae > Verasper > Verasper variegatus. The sequence continues at coordinate 447,771 of CM048048.1, forward strand.
GTCTTCATAGCCCCAAAGATATTGCCTGATTTTGTATTCTTTCTAGTTTATTTAGCAAGGTTTGTGCTGCTGGCCTGTATACCACACTTCCAAAGTCAATTACTGATCTAATTATGTGCAACCCATTTACTGTACATATTCTGACACATAATATATGTCTTTACACTGTATATACCAGTTTAATCACATTCTATTTTTATATATATATTGTTGTATATTTATATTTCTTTATATTCCCTCACCCAAGTAATGCATGCGACTTATGTGATGTCTTCTGCTGCTGTAACATTGCAAATTTCCCCATTGTGGGACTAATAAAGGACTTCTTATCTTATCTTATCTTATCTTATCTTAATTAGAGCTATATATATATTCTTCAAAGCTCTTCTACTGGCTCCCCATTCAGACCCCTTGAGACAGCTCATTAAATCTACAAAACTATTTAGCATTTTTTCTCCATCATATTTATAAGTACATTCCAGGTCAGCTTTGGGTCAAATAAAAAAACAGATACCCGAATATGTGCTTACCTGCTCTAATTGTTCCCCATTTTTCACCAGACTCTCTTATCTTTTTTCTATGAAAAGATCATTACTTTAGTTTTTTTATATGAATATGAACATTTCTATACCATCCTGATTGCATTTTGTATCTGTCCTTGGATTAAGAGGGGCGCATATTTTGAGTTACTTGTCACAGATAAACAAACATATATAATTTAGAGACCAGGGCCTTTAAAAGAATAAACACACACAGCTATCATAATACAAATTAGATAACAAGTAGCATCGTTAAATTACATTGGGTTGCCAGGTTAAGTAGAATATTTACACTTAATGTATACTGACATTTACGCTAATCACTCACAGACAAGATATCTGCAAACAGAAATATTTGTAAAGCATTTATTTTGTATTTTATGCTGATTTATTTGTTGTTTTAATGTTCTTTGCTGTTAAGTTCATTTTTAATTATGTATTGTTTTACATAGCTTTAACTAGCTAGTTATAATATATTTCAAATTAAGTTTAATACAAATATCAATATTCAAGATTCAAGATCCAAAAGTTTACTGTCCAATTTAAAGGAAATGTATATTCCACTGGTGTATGGTACACAAAAAATATAATACACTACATAAGAAAACGTGATATATTACCTGGAATAAAATGTCAGATAAATCCAAAACGCTGTATGGTAACAGTAGTAAAATATTGATATGTACCAATTCATATAAGAAACCATCCACACAGCAGAGGAAGGAGATTTTTCATGTGTTCAGACGCATAACTGGCAACCCCAGTCAGTCAGAGTGCATGCAGCACTGTGCAGCAGCAGCAGCAGCAGCAGACTTCCCGCAGGGATACCGGGATTAAACACACTGCTGTTTAAATGGCTGACAGAAAGGAGTAACTTAACGAACGGTGCTGCAAACACTCCGTGGTCATCTACAAAGTATCTCGGGGCACAAACTGGGACATTATGGAACAAGAATTTGAAGACATTGATTCGTCGGGGAGATGGCAAAACCTTTACAATGTAAGTCCGGACACAGGGCCTCTCGTGTTTCTATGACGATCAGTTGCTAACTTACTTAGCTAGCTAAGTTGGTAGCTAGTCAGTTAGACACCTTTTTAATCGGTATAGTGTAACTTTTAGCTTCATGGGTTACACATTACAGTGTGTTAACTTAAAGACTACAACACCTGGTGCTAATGTTGTATGTGGAGATGAGCACATAGCAAAGACGAATGGAGAAACTGGCAGTCCGCGTTCCCAGCGGCTTACTTCCGTAGCTACAAAGCTTGTCGTTACAGAACGTACAGTCTTCATAGTTGAGTTCAGTTAGCTAATGCTCGCTGACGCTAGCAGACGTCAGCTGCAGTTTCTGGGAATTCATGAGGACTTCCAGAGAAAGCGCATGTGCTCTACCACCAGCTTTTCAAAGGGACCCAATTTGTAACGTTTCTGTTCCCGTTTAACTCAGTATGCATTGGTGTGTTAATGATATGTCTGTCATTTACGTTGTTGACATAAAAATAAACTACTAACTGTCAGTTTGTTTTCTTGTCGCCAACAGGAGATCCGTAACCAAGCCAGCGAATATCCTTACAAAGTGGCAAAACTCCCAGTGAATCGGAATTTGAACCGCTACAGAGATGTCAGCCCATGTGAGTCTTATGATAAATAAGGTTGTTAGCGAAAGTTTGCATTATTGCGAATGATGTCTATTTTTTCTGTCATCTCTCATCTGCTTTCAGACGATCACAGTCGAGTAAAACTTGAAAACTCTGAGAATGACTACATCAATGCAAGTTTAGTTATGATGGAAGAAGCCCAAAGAGCTTACATTCTGTCTCAGGTATGGTGCCAGATAGACAATATAAATTACACTATCTGCATTAATATACAGTAGATTAAAGAAGCCTGTGGATCACTTGAAGAAGAGTGAGCAAGATGTCACTTTAATGTTCAGTGATCTTTTTGTTAATGTACTTTTCTCTCTTGAGCGTCTTCAGGGGCCTTTGAGGAATACTTGTGGACATTTCTGGCTGATGGTTTGGGAGCAGTGTTGCAAAGCTGTTATAATGCTCAACAGAGTCATTGAAAAGGGATCTGTGAGTACACATTTCTACCTGCTAATCATTCATTTACCACATTCCCCTTTCTGTTTTATATAAAAGTTCTGGATATCAAGGTGTCAAATTGAGACCAACATTAGCTCTAGAAGTTTCTACAACATAGCATACATAATGTTAGTTTCTCTGTAGGAAGTAGGGGTGGGCAATATATCGAATATACTCGATGTATAAAATGATGAGAGTTATGAAATGAAGTTTACGAGAGTTCAGAGAAGGTTATTGATAGTTTGTTCATTTTCTTGGTGAACGCTGAACCGAACAAATCAGTTTACAAATGATGAACATGAGCGGCGTTTACTCATCACGCGAGAGTTGAAGTTCACTGTGAGCTGAGAGGCATGTTCATGTGAAGCATCCGGTCAGTGACTTTGTTGAAGTATAAACAAATGGTGAAAACACAGTTTTAAGCTTAAATGTCTGCTGATTTCTTCCGACGAAGTGCATTCAGGGACCGTCAGAAATGTTAACGGCCGCTAGCTTAGCCACTTCCTGTGGACTTTTATGAATTTAACATTTGTACTGTGATTTTAGAGGAGATTTCAAAATATCGAGATATATATGAAAAATATTGCGATATTTGTTCTACGCCATATCGCCCAGCCCTAGAAGGAAAGTATGAAACATAACTTTCATGTTGGTCCATTATACAGTATTTGAAACTAGAGCCAGCAGCCAGAGTTTGGTATAGCAATTACTGCTATACCATTTCCCACCATAGGTGGCTGCAGTGCTTCAACTGCACTTAAGTGCCTAAACTCTGGATTTTCCATCTTATGTTACACAAATTTTTTTATGTTGCATATAATTTGTTAAGTATTTTAAGGTATATTTTTTGTATGAAAGGTGCTATACAAATAAAGTTTATTATTATTATTATTGTCGGCGCCAAAAATGTAATACATATTCCAGTTTTATTATTAACAACATCAGAAATGGAATAGCAAACTCATCAATGTTAACATTAGCAATTAAACACAAATATAAAGCTTGAACACCATTGCTACTTTCAAATATTTCAGATGACTGTATTTACCTTGTTACCTCTCAGCCCTATTGCTTTCTAGGCACTGTTTAGGACTGTGACTGGTGGAAACAAGCTCCCAATGACTATGTAGCATAGTAATACAGTAATAATTTAGAGGATAAGTAACATAATCACATGTGTTGTTGCTATGCACAGCACATTCCTTTAATCTGTCAAAGGTATTTTGGTATTAAATAAGAGTGATGCGCTAAATTCAATGCAGCTAACCGGCAATGCAGCTAACCGGCAATGCTCCAGTCATCACACCTTCCATGTGTCTTAATATCCAAAACTGATTTAACTGATTCTGTCTTTGCAGGAAAAGTGTGCACAGTACTGGCCCGCCTCAGAGGAGCTACAGATGTCTTTTACAGACACAGGGTTTGTTGTCAGGCTACTTTCAGAGGAGGACCAGTCTTATTTCACAATCCGATTGCTGGAACTGCAAAACACAAAGGTGAGCATGGAGGGAGACAGTTCGATAATGTAAATGTTTTAGAATCTGTATTGGTCAAGGATTTTGTCTGGTGAAAAGTGCTGTGTGTCTAGTTCATGAAAATTCTAGTCCAGCACTAAGATAATTAAGCTCAGTCGGAGCTAAACGTTCAGACCATTACTTAACCTGTTCTGCACACGGCTCCAGACCAACTTTTTACATTGGTCGCACTGTTGCACCTAACTTTTTCATTTTGGTGCACCAAGCCACATAAATCTGGTGCACCTACAATTTATTACTATGCCTTCTGGCATCGCAAAATTACACCTTTTCTACAATACCTTTTCTTGACAGTTCACATATACAATGGGGATTTTTTTAACTGTGGCTGGGTATCGCCACTGATTTCCCAAAACTATTTGATTCTGATTCACAGGGTCTAGATTCGATATCGATTCAGTTAAGGATATTTCATTGTACAATACCAATTCTGCTTGGATATAAAATAGATTCTCAGAGAACTAAAGCTCTAAACAAGGAAACCTCTAACTTGGTGCATTATTAAGAAATATTAAGGTAGGACTGTCATGACAACAGATTTTGTTGGATGATATTTCGTTCCAGAAATTATTGTGAGAAATGATAGTGTCATCACTTTTAAACCTTTTTCAACCATATTATAATAATATAGCATAATCATGCAAGTGCACCCTTTCAAAGAGTAATGAACTTAATTCTAAAGAATATTCAGTATGACATTTGAATTACAATTTAAAAATGTTAAAATATCCTAAATATATAAAACATACATAAAACTAGGGCTACATGGTTCTGTGTTGCATGTGTTTTGCACACTGCGGGAAGGATAAACGCTTCACTTCCTGTGTCTGTCACAAGACGTCGATCCCTGCCTTCCACGCTATCAACTGCAGATCACACGGTGAAAATTTTATGTAAATCGAATGATAGTTGTAAAACGAGGCCTACTTCCTGTTGCCAGTAGGTGGCGCTATCACTATTATTACATACAGACTAATTCAAGTGGGGGCTCTGATGTAGCGTGAGCAATTTTGTGTCAATTGGACAATGTTACAACAACTTCATTTTCACACTGATCAGTAGGTGGCTGAACCTTCGCCACACCTCAATGTTTACACGGTTTGAGGAAAGGTCACAATTCTGACCATGGTCCAATGACTTGACTGAGCTCTTTTGAGCTGCATATTGTAAAACAACCAGAAGCAGAGCATCAAAGTATGAAACATGTCACTTCCTGTAGCCAGCAGGTGGCGCTGTAATGATGAGTCAATATTGACACATGGATCTGATCAGGGCTGGACTGTCAATGTGTGAATGAGGTTTTAGGCTGATAGAACAATGCACAGAGGAGTTATAATAAATCCCTCTTTTTTGGCGAATTATCAAACCTTCACGCCGTGCCACGGTCACGCCGTGTGAGGAAATCGTATATACCGAGGTAGTTTATATCTCCATCTTTTTGAGATGACATTCACATAAGTTGAAGTTGATCTGATGAAAGCCCTACGACAAGTTCGTCAAAGTAAAAATGCGGAAAATGGCCACTAAAGTAAAAATGGCGGGCTTCCTGTTTGGTCTAGCATATCTATCCAAGAGACTTTTTTGTTTGTTATGAAAAGACACATGTCCCTATCGATTTTTGTACATGTCGGACAATCGTAGTGCCAGGGCTGCACTTTAGGGGGTGCTAGTCAGTTATTTTGCCACGCCCATTCCTTAAAACCATATAAATATCTTCGGGGGGGGCTGTAGTTTGAGGGAGACTGAAGCATGAACACTTAAATTACAGCAATTTCGTGTGTCACGGCGAGTTGATGAACTTTGACGCCACGCTACGTTTAACGAAAAGTCACAGTAATCTTATGCCTTCATTATCAATGTCTTGAGACCCTTTTGACAAAGTTTGACATGGTTACGGTCAGTGGATGAGGAGGAATACTTCCAAGTGTAAGATGTTCCATGTTTCCTGTTGCCACCAGGGGGTGCTGTGATTTTAATACATAATTTCTGTGTAGATGTCATCAGGCCAGGAATCTTGTCTTACTTGTCTAGTCTGGACTCGATTGGACCAAATATGTCTGAGATACAGAACCTCGTGTTTTGATGGAGTGTAATCAAACTTTGATGCCACGGTCACACCGTGTGATGAAAACGCGAAATTCAAGGTTGTTTATATCTCCATCTTGTTGTGATGACATTCATCTCAATATGAAGTTGATCTGATGAAAGCCCTATGACAAGTTAGTCAAAGTGAAAATGTGGAAAATGGCCACTAAATCCAAAATGGCGGGCTTCCTGTTGTGTTTTTCACAATGCACCTCTAGACTTTTTTGTGTAAAAAAAGAAAATCCTTCGAAATACAATAGGGCCTCCCACCGTCGGTGCTCGGGCCCTAATAAACCACACACAACCAAAATTATAAATAGAAGGGATTCTTTAGGCTCTGTTAACAAAAATTGCTCTTGAATGAATATATATATAAATATATACATACATACACTCACTCACTCTACTCACTTTACTCACTTTATTAGGTACACCTAGCCCCACAGCATTACACCACCACCACCAGCCTGAACCGTTGATACAAGGCAGAATGGATCCATGCTTTCATGTTGTTTACGCCACATTCTGACCCTACCATCTGAATGTCGCAGCTGAAATCGAGACTCATCAGACCAGGCAACGTTGTTCCAATCTTCTATCGTCCAATTTTGGTGAGCCTGGGTGAATCGTAGCCTCAGTTTCCTGTTCTTAGCTGACAGGAGTGGCACCCGGTGTGGTCTTCTGCTGCTGTAGCCCATCTGCTTCAAGGTTCAACGTGTTGTGCGTTTAGAGATGGTATTCTACATACCTTGCTTGTAACAAGTGGTTATTTGAGTTACTGTTGCCTTTCTATCATCTCGAAACACGCTGCCCATTCTCCTCTGACCTCTGACATCAACAAGGCATTTTCGTTCACACAACTGCCGCTCACTGGATATTTTCTCTTTTTCTGACTATTCTCTGTAAACCCTAGAGATGGTTGTGCGTGAAAATCCCAGTAGATCAGCAGTTTTTGAAATATTCAGGCCAACGAGTGTATAGACGGGTCTACATATATATATATATATATTTTTGTGATGACAATATTCATTTAACATTTGGCACAGGCTATATGTTATCAGCTCAGTTAACAGGATGGAATTGGTTAGGATTTAGATGAGATTTTAACTTTGTATTGTATTAGGTTAGTATTCCAGCGTTTCCTTTAGGAGTGTTTGTGTGTTTCTGCCCTTCTATGTCAGTCTTCACACACAAACTGACCATCACATTTAATATATCAATAGATGATGTGAGATAATGAATCCGGATCAATCCAGTCACTTATTCACTGATGTCCTGGCTGTGCGACTTTTTTTTTTCAACGTGTTTAAATAACATATACTCAAGTAGTGAGTAAATCAAACAAATACAAAGTAGACTTCAGTACTGTTCAGATTCTTATAAGTTGTGATTAGTGTTGGTGTTTATTGTTAAAGTGTTAAGTGAGCGCAGGTATGGAGGGAGGACACAGAGACAGGAGACTCTGACACGGTACAAACTAGCCGCTGCTTCTGCTCTGATCCTGAACCAGTGGCGCTAATCGTTTTGCATTAGTGGTCCGTCATGGAAATCCTGTATTAAACATTTTTTTGTCCACTCCAAAAATACACATTCATGTTGCTGAACTCTCCTCTCATATCTCTACATCACTGTCCATTTGTCTGAGCGAGTGGGTGGGGGGCGGGGCTGGCCTGGCCAGGCCAGAAACAGACCAGCTCAACGTTTTGTGCACCGGTGCGACCAAGAAAATCTTTTTGTCGCACTTCACAGCACGTGTGCCCTGCTCTAGCATCTAAGTCTAAATTGTGGAGATAATAAACACTGTGATTTCATGTTTATGTGTATTATCTCCAGCATCTAAGTCTAAATTGTGGAGATAATAAACACTGTGATTTCATGTTTATGTGTGTGATGTTTTTTCGTGACAAATCACCCCAGTCAGTCAGACCTCCGTCATGCCCAACATCATATGTTTTCTGCCACAGACAGGGGAGTCGAGGGAGGTCTACCACTTTCATTACACCACATGGCCTGACTTTGGTGTCCCAGAATCTCCTGCCTCTTTCCTCAACTTCCTCCTCAAGGTTCGGGAATCTGGCTCGCTGAGTCCGGAGCATGGGCCCTCAGTGGTGCACTGTAGCGCTGGCATTGGACGCTCTGGTACCTTTGCCTTGGTGGACACGTGTCTGGTCCTGGTGAGAACTGGGAGGAAAACATTGCTGCACTATCTGGATAATATTTTTTTCTATTTTGAATGAATAACTATTTACTTCCTGCAATACCATGCAGGTCTGAATAGATTTAAAATAATTTGCTGATTTGTAGGTTCTTTAGTTTTGATGCATTTTTTAAATGGAAAGAAAAGTAGAAAATCTTGGAAATACTGATTGTTCTTGTATTGGCCTAAAGTACACATTTTCTGTCGTCACAATTGCATATCCACAATATGATACGTGGCAGCTGATAAAGCAAGATGACCATAAATACGTTAAGTCCTGATATAACAGCACCGGATATTTGTCAAAATTCATCAAATTAAGAGATTTGGATCTGGATGAAGTATAGAATTTAAAATTGTAAACATCACTTGAGTAAAAGTAGCAATACAGCAATGTAAACATACTTCAATACAAGTCCTGCACTCAAACTCCTACTAAACCTACATTGTTCAAGTAAAAGTACAAAAGTAAAAGTTCACAGAAAAATGTCCCCTGTGGCCGAAACCATATTATATTACTTATAATATCATTATAGTCCTGAACGCACTGTTGTCTAGATCGACAATGTCAATAACATTGAGCTCCAGCTGACGCTGCAACCGCTGCTGCTACAGAGCGCTGGTCGCCTGTTTATTAAAACATTTATTTTGAGTCCAAATCACACCAAATGCGACAGCATATCTTTGGGCCTTTAATAATACACATGCCAAGTGTGAAGGCAATAAGACAAACGGTTTTTGAGATATGTGTTCCACATCCAAAAAACAGACAGATTTCTAGAATTTGTACATAGTATTTGTTTTTGTTTTTTTCTGATGCATCAAAAGAAAAGTTGCTTATTAACAATTTTAAATTGATCCAAACAAATGGTATGTGTCTCTGTCAAAGGGATAGTTCACGGAAAAATTTAAATTCACTCTATCTACTCAGCACTATGCCAGTGGAGAGGTGGGTAAAGTGTTTGTGTCCACAAAACACTTCTGGAGTCTCAGGTGTAAACAGCGTTGCAGCTGGATCTAATAGAATTGAGGTAAATGGGACCCCTTCTTCAGACGTAATTTAAAAACGAGAAAAAACATAACATGCCGCCATACTGCTCGTGTGAATGTCATCTAAGTGACCGCAAGCCCCTACATTCATATTCGACTGGAAACAGCGTCATTTACAACATGTTTTTAGAATAATTGTCCTCTGATAGCATCCTCTGAGGCGTGTTCACGTACCCGTGGGCACACGGAACACCTCACACACTCTCGGCCAAGGGTAAGCGGGGTACGTGTTCGTGTGGCTTCGTGCACTGGCTTCACCACTTCCGGTAGGGGGACTGTTTGGCTTAAAACATGTTGTAAATGACGCCCTGTCAAAATGAATGTCGGGGCTTGCAGACACTTAGATGACACCACACGAGCAGGATGGAGGCATGTTGTGTTTTTTTTCTGTTTTATTAAGTCTGAAGAAGATATCCCCTCAGCTGAGTCACTGTTTACCCCAGAGAAGTGTTTTGTGGACTGAAACACTTCACCCACTCCTCCATAGGCATAGTGGTGAGTAGATAATGAGTGAATTTTCTTTTTTTGGTGAACTATCCCTTTATTCTGTCTGATAGTCTTTTGGTATTAAGTAAAAAAAAAAAAAAAAAAACATCTTTCAACTTGTCTTCTTCTCAACATGTTGATCTGGTTTGCAGATGGACAGGTGTAAGAGTCGGTCTTCAGTGGACATACAGAAGGTGCTGCTGGACATGAGGGAATACCGTATGGGTCTGATCCAGACCCCTGACCAGCTTCGCTTTTCCTACATGGCAGTCATAGAGGGAGCCAAGATCATCCTGACTGATAACTCAGCTGCACAGGTAGCTCAATAAATAGAATATAAAATTATGTATTTTTTAGTTCTCAAAAAAGCTGTGTTGTTACAGTGCAGCTTAAGGTTTTGCCAAGAGAAGATTTAAATTAAATATTAATAAAATAACAAATCTGTATATTTTATTCATGTGTATTTGCATTTCTGTAAGTTTAGGTTTCCTTAATTTGAGTCTTTCCATAAATTAAAAATATGTAAAAAACAGAGATGAATGTGGTCATCAAATGATTCTGTTAACAAGTGTAGAGGAAGTTAAACTCTTGGGCATTCAAAAGTATATTCATGGTTTTCACAGTGAACAGATGAAGTGTCGTCTTTCTCGCTGTCAGAAGTTGGTAGTTGGCAGAAAACTTGTGTGTTTGTGTCTCGTCCTCTGTAGCAAAACAAGCAGAGACTACTATCTAAATCTGCCCCCTACTTGGAGTCAGATCTGCCCCCTCTGCCCCCTCCGCCCCCTCCACCGAGACCTCACCTCAATGACAGCAGGCCCAATGGCCAGCCAACATCTTATGTGGAGCTTCAGGCCCCCTCAGGAGACCACCTGCTGCCAACAGAGCCAGACAGCCATGACCACAATGTGGAAGACCTCTCTGGGCAGTAAGTAATACAGCTCTGTATACAGTTTAAAAGCTTCATTCTAATCATCGCACCTTGAGACCACCTTTTGTCCCCAGAAAATCTGATTCTAACCCTCCTGTCCTTCTGACGGGTTCATTTGTCATTCTTATGTAAAAATATTTGAATCATCCGGCATTTAGTGCTTTGTGGGGATGGGCTTTCCATCCTGTTGTTTTCTGACCTCTTCCTCTTAACTGCTGTTTATTTTAGTCTCAGAAAGCGACACCGTGAGGAGAGGATTGCCAGCACTGCGCAGAAGGTCCTGCAGATGAAACAGAGACTGACCGACTCGGAGAGAAAGCGAGACAAGTGGCTGTACTGGAGGCCCGTGCTGCTTAACGTCGGTGCTGGGGCAGCTTTGGCTGTCAGCCTACTGGTTTGCTGGATCTACTCCCAGTGAAACACTCGGGGCCACTTAAAACTGACTTATTTTGCACCAGTACCTGGGGTTAGGTACTTCTCTAAGCAGATTTAGATGATAAGATGTGCATATCTGAGGGTATTTATTTCTTTAAAGTCAAAATGCGGGAGCGCTGGATCAAATGAGCTTGTGTATATTTTTCATGTAACATCTAAACAAAAGTAGTAACATCTCAGGATCTCGTTGCCAGCACGATGTTTTTTTTTCCTTTCCTCTTTGTCACTGTTGATGAATGTACTGTATCATAGCAAATCGCTTTGAAAGAAACCTACTTGAGGTGCAGTAAAGACAAAAAAAAATATTCTGACAGATTTATTTTTGCATTCTTTATTTGCTATAGTCAGATGTGTGTTGATCATGGTGGACATGTTTTAACATTTTGCATTTTAAAATTAGTTCTGTTGACTGTTTATCCTACCATAGATATGTTGGATGATTCCTTTCCCTTGACATTAGCCATGGGAGTTTTTCTTTAAGAGAATTCACATTTCATGCATGCATTTAAAGGTTTGCCAGAACACCACTTGTTCTTCCATTTACATTTAGCAGAGAATCGCAATATGTTTCAGACTCTGCTAGAATGTTGACCTTTCATTTTCTGTTAAACAAGCACATGTTTCCCTTTGGTTTTGGTTGTCATATGGGTCATAGTGACTATCTAGTCCCTCACAGCTTAATGTGTGTATTCACCCACTGGATGGGTTCATGTTTGTTCAGGTTATCTCACTTTAGGAAACCAAAGCAAAGTAGTCCAGTTTTATTAAAATACCAGCCAAGCAAGCTGTTTATTTGTACTCCCTTTATGTGTAATGTGTTTTCTATTGGATCTTTGACATAACTGACATCTGCATTGCAAAATGATATTGGTCACAGCACCTTTGCATTGCATGTGACTTTTTAATTTGAACCCATGATCTAGCCAAGTTTTCAATTGACTGGGACCAATGTAAAGCTATAATAGTGTTATTTAGGAGTTGGAGCAGAGCATCTTGGATTGAATTCTAAGTTAGGTGAGAGTGAGGGCAAACATGTCTTCACCTATTTGTTTGCTTGTTTCAGATAGCTTTTAATGTGCCTTGAAGTTGGCGAATTGTGTGCTCCAAGGTTTCTTTAGCATGATCAGTACAGAAAATGGATTATGTGAGCTGTTGTTTCAACATTACATTAACTGTTTTGCAGTAGCCAGAGGTGTGATATAATAAATTGTATTGGAGTTGATTGCACACCAAATGTGACATTAGCATGTGCTGACTCCTAAGATGTAGCGATTTGTTGGTGATTGGCTGGTTTGGACATTGGCACTGTTTGGACATGACTTTGACTTAGTGTTCATTTAGCCCAGAAAAGATCAGTTTGACCATAACATTCCATTCATTCTTGTTTTCCTTTAACAATTTCAGGGGAGATTTGTACATTGCTGAGCTGCAATTAGAACATGACAGATGTTATGTTGAGAAAAGAAAACATGAAATGCAGATTAAAATAAAACATTCATCTTTTTTAAAACCAAAGTCTGCTTGTCTGTGTCTATTTTTCCTTGAATTCTGTGTCAGTAAAGCAGCTCCAGTGTCCACCCACAGCTCACCCCAGTCCCCATCTCTCCATAATTGCATTCTGGCCATGAGCTAAATCAATGCAGTCAGACTGAAGGTCTCTCACTGTGGATTCCAGGAATTGATTCAATATTTCAAGAAGAGGCCTTGCTCATATTGACCACTTCAGTAATTTTATTTTCTCTTGTCTGCAGTGGTGTTTTTGGAGGAGGGAGTACCTGTGTAGTTATGTAGTCCATAAAAAGAAACAAGATTTGTTTTTCTTGAATACTACAGAAATTATAACCATATAAACCTTAAGTTTTAATTTAAGAAAGAGTAGAAAATAATTAATAGTATTAGGTTGATTTCAGATAAATACTGATAAAAACAGGTACATTGATCTTATAGGCCTACTGATACAAATTACAAATTGTACTACAATAGGGTCCTGTATTGGTTGTCGCAGAGGACACGTAGGTGGCTAAGACAACCCCTGATTAAAAAGGGCAAATAATTCTTATAAAATATATAAATCAAAAATGAACACTCATATCACTATTGTGATATTCCTTATAGTGTATATTATTGTGTTCTAGGCCAGGTTTGTTCATGAATTTAACTTAATCGCAGACTATAGTCAGGCATCGGGACCGCCATATTCACATTAGCTTTTCCGCCACAGTTTAAATCGACGGTCAGACGACTGCCTTGGCCTAGATACAGACAACAAATGTGTATACAAATATCAGATCGAGCTCAAAAAGGACAAACACGTTTGTTTATTGTTCCTGATAGCGCCCTTCTGCTAACGTCGGTAGCCATTGGACTGTAAAGCTTGCCAGAGTTCGTCGTTAGCAGTGATGTCTCTGCCTCCAGAGAAAGTTTCCGAGCTGAAGCAAATCATTCACAACCATCTGCTCAAGGTGAGCCACTTTAGCTGTTATTTCCACTCATGTTAGATATATTAAACATAAATGTCTGTTTACTCATTGTCCGATGTGCACACAGTGAGATAGCACTACTAAAACAAGCCGGGGTATATTCATCATGGATATATGTTAGTTTTACCTTGGTTGTTTTCACCACAGCAGCCAAGTACTACCAGTTTATGCTTCACTATACTTTCTGTGTCCTACTGATGACTTTTAAATGACCGGTGTGTTTGGCCTACACAGACTGTCCTCTGACATAGTGTCAGAGATCAGACTATCACCTAGTATGTTAAATAAAATGCAATAGAGTGGGCCCGGTAGATATGCCCTATTATAGTCCTGTATGTGAACTACAAAGCAATATTCAACTTATCCAGGCTCATTATTGAGCAGCTATTTGTGTTTGTTTTAACAAAATTGTCTTTTAATGAATTTGTACAAAAACTAGTCTGTTCTAAACCTGCCTGTTTGGAAAGCGCATATCATGTGTCCAAATTGCACCAAACTTGGCACTGCACTTCTCTGGACCAGTTACAATACACATAACAAGTGTGAAGCCGATAAGTTGCACATCTTGCAAGATATGTGCTCCACATACAGACAGACAGAAATACATTTGTGGAATTAGTAGGTAGATTGAAATGATGATGATACCATTGATAGGATGATATTATCACACAACTTTAGGTTTAAGTATTTACCTGATGGTTTTAACTCATTGATACAGACCTATTTATGCAGTTATCTAAAATTGTGTTTCAAAATATTGTTGATGGGCAACTGTCATGCAGATTTTTGAGATATAAGACCAATTCTACATTTTTCTCAATCACTCTCTCCAACACAGTGAAGATGGATGAGCATTAGGAACAAAACACAAGTGGGGGGCAAAGATGTGGAAAGCCAAAGCTACATGATTAACTTTGAATGGTGAGGGTCAGGAGTCCATCTTAATCAGATGTCATTATAGCAGATGATGATTATAAAGCCTGTATAGGTACAATGAAATGTCTCCTTGTGACCTTTGTTTAGGCAGCGTAAATGAGAAAGAGGTGTTAATTCTGTGTATTTTGTTTGTTTTTTTGGGTTATCAGAGTGGTATACGTGGGAAGATCCGAGAGGTGCTGGCTGAAAATGTGAGGGATGATCAAGGGCGATCACATCAATCTCTGTCTGAGGCCGATTTTTTAAGTGCTCTGCAGAACAGGGGTATCATAGATGATGTAATGAAGGACCTACACTTTAACCAGGTAGAATAACTGTTTGTCAGCAGCTTTGAATACTTGATGATTAGTCAGAGTATGTCAAAAACTAATATTTGCTTATATTTTTGAATTCTTACTTTGATCACATGCTTACTGATCTGGACTAACTGTTGTTCTGTCTGCTTTTTAATAGGAGGCACCCATGGATGCAAAAAAAGGATCTCCTCGCAAGCATGCTCCTGACTTTGTTGACAAAGAAATCACTCAGCTGAAGAAATGTAAAAAACATAATTTACCAAACGCAAGTAAACCAACAGCAAACAAGCAAAATAATAATAATAAACTTTTTTATATAGCACTTTTTTAAAACAGAGTTAATAAGGTGCTTTGACAACAAAGCAAGAATAGTAAATTAAGACTTGAACACGTAATATAGATAAAAATAAGTGAACAAGTAAAATAAAAGGTGAAAAGAAAACGATAATATCACAGTATCACATGAAAGCAAGTCTATAAAAGTGGGTTTTAAGAAGTGATTTAAAAGAAGTCACTGACTCTGCGAGCCTTATTTCCTCAGGTAGGCTGTTCCAAAGCCGAGGGGCCCTGATGGCAAAAGCACGGTCACCTTTGGTTTTCAACCTCGACTTTGGAACAGCGAGCAGGGCTCCACCTGAGGATCTAAGGCTGCGTGCAGGCACATAAGGGGTCAGTAATTCTGTGATGTAGCTTGGGGCCAGACACTGGCATGCTTCAAAAGTGATCAGTAAAATCTTAAAATCAATTCTAAAACGGCCAGGGAGCCAATGAAGAGAAGCAAGGGTCGGGGTGATGTGATGTTGCCTTTTAAAACCAGTGAGAAGCTGGGCTGCTGCGTTCTGACAACTTTTTTTAATTTGTGGTTCAAAAGTGATGGTCAAACAGGTTTCTGGCAACGGGCTTTATATTGATTGACCAGGTACCAAGGCAGCGTTCAATCTGAGTGATGGGGTTAGGTGGATTGAATAATATTATTTCTGACTTTGAGTTGTTGAGTTGCAAATAGTTTATTGCCATCCAACTGTTGATATCATTTAGACAGTCTAACAAAGCAGCTAGGCTTTCAGGGTCATCAGGTCTCAGCAGAAGGTAAATCTGTGTGTCATCTGCATAGCAGTGGAAGGAGATGCGTTGGATGATTTGGCCAAGAGGAAGCACATAAATAGAAAATAAAATTGGGCCTCAAATTGAACCTTGTTGTACACCACAGGTAACATTCGTTATAGAGGATGTGTAATTACCTATGGGAACTGGGCAGGTTCATTCTAAAAGGTAAGAATCAAACCAACTAAGTGCAGCATCCTTGATGCCAAGCCAGGTTTTAAGATGGTCAATTAAAATGATCTACAGTGCCAAAGGCTGCACTTAGGTCTAGGAGGATTAGAATTGTGCTCTCTCCTCTGTAAAAGAAGGTCATTGGTTATTTGGAGGAGGGCAGTTTCTGTACCGTGTAATCCTCTAAAACCTGATCTAAATTTCTCAAAGATGTTATTATGACACATAAAAGATCGAAGTTGGGTTGACACCACTTTTTCTAAAACTTTTGATAAAAATGGAAGTTGAGAGATCGGCCTAAAATTGTTAAGAACAGAGGGATCAATGTTAGGTTTCTTTCCGGAATCTTTCCATGGGAATTTAAGCTCGGGAATTTGGGAAATTTTGACACTTTTATTGCTAAAGTTAGCCTATAACAGGGAACTTAAATGTAGTTGAAAACAAGACTAGGCAAGTCTAGCTCCGCTGGATGCAGCTAGTTGGGAACATTCACTGCCAGAAAGGTAAACCTATGACTTTCTGTTGTTTTTGAACGTCTTTGTCATTACCTAGCATATTGATTATTTGTTACACTGAAGCCATTTTCATTTTAATACCAAGTTTGTTTGTATACAGTAGGCTAACTTCTTACAGCAGTGAGAGTAGGATGTATGTATGTCCACACAAAGGTACACCATCACCTCGATTACTCACGGCTGTTGGGGTCCATCAAAAAAGCGCGAGTTGGGTGACTTATCGAAAATACAAGTAATTACCGCAAATTAAAGGCTGAGCAATAAAAATGTCATTCAAAACTCTATTTTAAAGATATATGGAATGCAACACATGCTGTGTTTCTTTGCAAAGGATGTAGCTAGCTATTGTACAACAAATGAGAATGAATGGATTTGTGTTTTATTTTTCTCTAAACCCAACATGATCAAATGCGTCAAATGAAAGTCCGAAGTCCTCTTGTTCAAGAAAGCAGGTTGTATCCATTATCGATTGACAACGCAGACAGGTGACTGTATTTATAGTCCAAAGGAACAAAACTGTCTAGCTGGCTAGTGGCTAACGTTAGCAATTCTAGATCTTGCAGCATGATCTTGGTTAAAACAACCCGATTTAATGCAAATTCAGTTGAATTTCAACTCTGCACTGTGCATTCCTCCATCACAGCATATCGCAGCAAAGTGCTAAAATATGAGGCTTGAGAAGCTTGACTGAATGCTTTCATTTTACATTTAGAATGGGACTTTTTTTGGGGGGGGGGGGGGGGTCATAGGGAATACATTTATTTTATTCAACATTCATGTTTTTTGTTGTTCAATGAAAGAATCCATTAAAGTTCTACTCACAAATGGATTAAGTAAAAAATTTAATTTTTTTAATTTGTATTAGAAATGTTTGCATGCATGCCTGCTTATGACAAAACAAAATGTTTATATGTATGTCTGTATATGACAAGGTAAATACAGTATAAATTACCCCAATATTTCCAGTTTATTCCCATGGAAAGTTTCCAACTTTGAATATTCCCGGAATTTTGCAACCCTACTAACAATACTGTACATTATGACGGTAGAAATTCAGAATATCCAATCAGGAATTTTGTGACAAAAAAAATCATCGTGCAAAATATAAATGAGAGGAATAATTAGCCAAACATCAAAAAGGCCATGGCTAACACAGATTTTATAAAACAGAGAGAAAAACCGGGATACTAAAGTAAATCATGACTAAGTAGTGTCAACTGTATCTATCTCATATGATATGCAGTATTTATCTATTGACCTTTTTTATTTTAATTCATACTCTTTACATGCATCCATGTTGGGTTTTGCTGTTTAACTTATTACAATAAGTTTAACTTTTTCTTTGATCCAATGGTTTCTCCATTGGAAATCTATCTTTGATTATAGCTTTTACTGCATAGAAATTAATCAGCTGTGTTGTAACATTTAACATTGTGTCCCTGCCTCTTTCAAAGTAATTATTGTTCCCTGTATGTACAATTATCTTGTACAGCTGAGCACTGCTCCCTACAGTTTTGAGTGTGTTAGTTACAAAATATCATTGTTAACGTGGACACAGTGAGTGATGACATTCTTTTCTTTCTCTAAGCCAATATTGATCCATCAAGGCGTTACCTGTATCTGCAAGTACTTGGTGGTAAGGCCTTTCTGGAGCACCTCCAGGAGCCTGAGCCTTTACCAGGTCAAGTGTGTTCGACATTCACGCTCTACGTGCACTTACGCAACCAGAGGTTTCACTCAAAGCCAGTGCCCTGTGCCTGTGAACCCAACCTCAAGGAGGGCTTACTCTTCGAGATTCATAGAGATGGAATAGGTACTCGTTATTCAGGTTCATGTTTGCACACTGTTGCATCATGTTGCTTCAAATATTATCTGGACTGTGTTTTTAACTTTTCCCACATTTATTTGACATGAAATATTTTGAAAATGTCACAGACTACTTCTTTAAACCCACTTATGCATATCATTGCTTTTGATGCTGCAGGAGAAAGCAATAAAATGGCAGATGCAACTGCCTTGCTGTCAGTGAGTGACCCGGTTCACTTGGTGCTGATCAAAACAGACACCTCCAGTGAGACAACGCTGGTCTCATCCTACTTCCTGGACTGGAGGATAGTCCTTGGTGCACCCAGTGGAAAGACCTGCTTTGCTGTAGAGCTGATGGGAGTTGGTGAGGAAAAATTCTTCTTCTGCAGTGAACATACAGTGCATCCGGAAAGTATTTACAGCGCTTCACTTTTTCCACATTTTGTTATGTTACAGCCTTATTCTAAAATGGATTAAATACATTTTTTTCCTCAAAGAATTGTTTGCATATTTAGTAAAAATAAAAAAATAAAAAATCCCATGTACATAAGTATTCACAGCCTTTGCCATGACACTCAAAATTGAGCTCAGGTGCATCCTGTATCCACTGATCATCCTTGAGATGTTTGTACAACTTGATTGGAATCCACCTGTGGTGAATTCAGTTGATTGGACAGGATTTGGAAAGGCACACATAAAGTCCCACAGTTGACAGTGCATGTCAGAGCACAAACCAAGCCATGAAGTCCAAGGAATTGTCTGTAGACTTCTGAGACAGGATTGTATCGAGGCACAGATCTGGGGAAGGGTACAGAAAAATTTGTGCAGCATTGAAGGTCCCAATGAGCACAGTGGCCTCCATCATCCGTCAATGGAAGAAGTTTGGAACCACCAGGACTCTTCTTAGAGCTGGACGGACGGCCAAACTGAGCAATCGGGGGAGAAGGGCCTTAGTCAGGGAGGTGACCAAGAACTCGATGGTCACACTGACAGAGCTCCAGCGTTGCACTGTGAAGAGAGGAGAACCTTCCAGCAGGACAACCATCTCTGCAGCACTCCACCAATCAGGCCTGTATGGGAGTGGCCAGACAGAAGCCACTCCTCAGTAAAAGGCACATGACAGCCTTAAGGACTCTCAGACAATGAGAAACAAAATTCTCTGGTCTGATGAAGCAAAGATTGAACTCTTTGGCCTGAATGCCAAGCGTCATGTCTGGAGGAAACCAGGCACCGCTCATCACCTGGCCAATACCATCCAGTATGCCAGTGAAGCATGGTGGTGGCAGCATCATGCTGTGGGGATGTTTTTCAGCGGTAAGAACTGGGAGACTAGTCAGGATCGAGGGATAGATGAATGCAGCAATGTACAGAGACAGCCTTGACGAAAACCTGCTCCAGAGCGCTCTGGACCTCAGACTGGGGCGAAGGTTCATCTTCCAACAGGACAATGACCCTAAGCACACAGCCAAGACAACAAAGGAGTGGCTTCAGGACAACTCCGTGAATGTCCTTGAGTGGCCCAGCCAGAGCCTAGACTTGAACCCAATTGAACATCTCTGGAGAGATCTGAAAATGGCTGTGCACCGACGCTCCCCATCCAACATGATGGATCTTGAGAGGTCCTGCAAAGAAGGATGGGCAAAACTGCCCAAAAATAGGTGTGCCAAGCTTGTAGCATCATACTTAAAGACTTGAGGCTGTAATTGCTGCCAAAGGTGCTTCAACAAAGTATTGAGCAAAGGCTGTGACTACTTATGTACATGTGATTTTGTTTTTTCTTTTTAATAAATTTGCAAAAGTTTCTTTCACTTTGTCATTATGGGGTATTGTGTGTAGACTTTTGAGGGAAAAAATGAATTTAAAAAGTGAAGCGCTGTGAATACTTTCCGGATGCACTGTATATGCAAAAATGTATTCATTTTTCTAGGGCATCATATCTATAGCTAAGAGCTAAGAATAATGAATTGTCCAGCACACATGGACAAATAAGACATAAAAAATACAATCGCAATAGTAAAATAACATTTATTCGAAATTAAAACTCCTTACATTTAACATTTTATTTGAAACAAAAAAGTCGGTCTCCTCCCTCAAAATGGGTCCTGTTCTTGGTGTAGCACTTCATTTCTTATACAATAAACAAAAAACCTAAATGGACTTAACCTAAATGTGAAGTGATAACAAAGAAAACCCTTTCCTCTTCAGGGAGACCATTTAATTTCACATATTTTACTGCTAATGATTGTGTATATGAATGTAGCTCTTTACACATCATGCAGGTATCATGCATCTATATAATCACTGTAATAAAAAGCAACCGGCTGTTGATACTGTTTTGCAATGTTTGTTTAAAAAATGAAAAGATTCTAAAGTCATCTTCCAAGGGAACGGCTTGCATCATCTGATGCAGGTTATTTCAAATCATCACTCAACGTTTGTGTACACTGAGGAGTCTAAGGAATCTATCCAATAACTACGACTTAAAACAGCCTAATGCGGTTCCTTTAATCCCTACATGTTGATCCAGTCGCTGTAACAGAATCTCTGTGCGTGCCTCTCTCTCACCAGGCAGTGAATCTAAAGTACCAGCTGGTGTTCTGACAGTCAGTCTGGAGCTCTACCCTCCTCTCACAGAGACTCTGAGCACTGATATCATCAGCACACAGGTCAGCACACTGGAGTCTTTCTATATCTGTGACTATTTATTCATCAGCTGTATCAGGTTTTAGCAGTTACAGGAAAAACTCATCAGCCACTCAAAGTGAATGAATACAACTGAATGCCTTTTGTGATCAATATTGCTGAGATTGGATATAAAGACTGAAAAGTAAAAGAAACATCAAAGCTCTATATTTAATGCATCATGTCACTGTGTTTTTCTCCTTCAGCAATCCCTGGAAAGAAAGAGGACAGCAGAGAAGGAGAGACTCTTCCTGGTTTATGCCAAACAGTGGTGGAGGGAGTTCCTTGAGATACGACCGTCGCACCAATCCAAAATGGTCAAGATATTTGCGCAGGTTCATATCAGTCACATGTTCAGCTCAAATTAATAATTAAAAATTCATCTGCATATTACATAATTGCTAAATTTTTAGGACATGTACATGTTATGTATGTCCACACACTTATGAGGGAGTTTCTAAAAAACAACATTTTAGTTGCAGTTTTCAACTGATACACAGGTGTATGCTACATGTTTGGGGCAAAACTAACCAGTTTAGGGATTATTAAATCTGGAACTCCTCACATTTATATTTGGCTCCATGCTGTCCCATGACCTCTGGTTTTGTGTCTGTGAATTATGCAGGATGAAAATGGCGTCAACCAACCAGTGTGTTCCTATGTGCGTGTCCTCCGGGTGGGGCGGCTGCTGGAGAGTCCTCGACAGGCAGCCCGTTTCGTCAGCCTGCTGGCCCACGAGAAGGCTCCTGTGGTGGGAGGGGGCGGGCAGGAGCAATGGTGCACATTAATGGCTTTCCTATGCAGAGGGAAGGTAAGGAGGAACATGTTCCATTAGTTCTAGAAATAAATCTTAAGAATATATATACAGTATATAAATAATATATAGAATGTCACTCACCTGGCTAAGTCCCTGAATGTAATAAATCCAGTCAAGTTCATTTTACTAATTTATTTACACATTAAACATGAATCTCATATATGTAAAGTAATTGGAAGGTAACAGAAATGTTGTGCATTTGCATTAGGGAGAGAGTCCACAAAACACTTCTGGAGTCTCAGGGGGTAAACTTTGTTAGAGCAGAATCCAATACAATTGAAGTCAATGGTTAGTTGTTCTTGAGACGTAATAAAACAACAGAAAAAAATAACATGCCTCCATACTGCTCTTGTGGTGTCATGCGAGTGTCCGGAAGCCCTGATATTCATATTTGACTCGAAACAGCGTCTGCAATCAGATCAGCGAGGATCAGCTCAGCTCCAGGGACAAGTGGAGTACCATTTAAGGTATATAAACACTGTCCAAGATTCCTGGAGAGACTGTGGTGACTCATCAGGACAGTATGGCGTAAGGGAAAAATAGCCAAGCATTGGAGACACGTCGAAGAGTCTTGATACCAAAGGAGGAGAACGCAAGCAACGTCACTCAATTCCACACATCTCCCTGCTCCGTGTGGAAGGCAAGGTCTTTTTCAAGATACTTGCAAACCGCCTGACAGAGTAACTTCTGATGATCTCCTATAGTGACACTGCAGTGCAGAAGGGGGGAGTCCCAGACATGCCAGGCTGTATAAAACACACAGGAGTGGTCACTCAGCTGATCCGCGTGGCAAGAGAGAACAGAGGAGACCTAGCCGTTGTTTGGTCAGATCTCGCCATTGCCTAAGGATCCATTCCACATAAGCCGATGCCAACAGCCCTGACCAAACATCATGTCCCAGAGAGGATCACAAATCTCATACTGGACTATTATTAACAGTTACCTCTGGGACAACCACATCGTAATGGCATTGTCAAGAGGACTGGTCGCCAACCCGTTGATTGCGATCGACATATCGATCTCGACAGTGTCCATAGGATGTTGATCCCTGCTCTGGACTCACTGGCTGCGTTCAGCTGTTATAATTGTTTATTTGAGTACACAGGACTACTTTTATATAAGGAAATAGTCATATTTATGGCCATATTCAAGGCAAAGCCTATGTAAAAACATTGTACTGCAGTAGCAGCTCCTCTGCCGAACATATTGATGAACTGAGAAGCTAAATATTTAGCATTGAACAGAAGTTGTAAATATGAATTATATTAATGTGAATATTGTGCATTGAATAAATGTTGTATTTCTGAATTGATATTACTATATTACTGCCTCTCTTTGTGTATATTTATGCTCGTACATTGAGACTTTAACAGAAATTGCAAAAATAATAAATATGTGTGGGTTTTGGAAGATATCAGGGTGGTAGATCTCGGCTTATGTTTAGAATTAAAAAGTGATCTTGGGCTCAAAAAGGTTGGTGACCACTGGTCTTGAGAAAGTCATCATCACTGGTTGTACCATATCAGCATCTCTGTTTGCCTTGGCAATGAACATGCTGATGAAGTCATCAGAAGTGGATGTAAAGGATCACTGTCTAGGTTGGACATCCTTCAACCCCCAATTAGAGCTATCATGGATGACTTGACGTTCACAACAACATCAGTGCCAGGATGCCAATGGTTCCTCCAAGGCTAGGGCTAGGATGAGCTTCAAGCCAGCCAAATCCAGAACCTTGGTTCTGAGAAAGGGAAGAGTATGTAATAAGTAGCGCTTCTCTTTAGGAGGTGTCCAGATTCCAGCGTCTGAGAAGCCTGTGAAGAGCCTCGGCAAGATCTTTGACTACTCCCTGAGAGACACAGTTGCAGTCCAGTCAGCCTGTATAGAACTGAAAACCTGGCTCTATGGGTCTAGCAGCATGGTATCTTGCAGAGACTCCGGCCCCTGCTGATATACAAAGTCCCAGTGACTAATGTTGAGGGATTGGAACTTATCATCAGCAAGTGCCTGGGCAGGTGGCTTGGCCTGCCAAAGAGCCGAAACAGCATTGCCCTTTACTGGCACACCAAAAAGTTGCAGCATCCTTTCACCAGCATAACTGAGTAATCCAAGGTCTACAAAGTCAGAGAGATACTTCTCTAGAGAGACTCAGCTGACAACAGAGTCTCCTCGGCAGGTATCTCAGTCAGAACTGGGACCACATCGTGGTGGGCAAAGTGGCAGCAGGACGAGCCGGACTTGGCTGCCTAAGTAGACCTTGGTAAGACAAAGCCTAGGGGAGAGAGAAACATCGGCTGATCCAGGGGGAGATCCGTGCAGAGGAGGAGCACTGCAGCAGGACCAATGCAGCAATCCGCAAACAGGGAGTTTGGATGAACCGGGACCATACAGCTGTCCATAAGATCACCTGGACAGAGATTTTGATATATTGGAAATATCTCAAACTGTCTGAGGAGTGCAAAAGCCAAGGGTAGAAGGCCCGCTGTGAGCCCATCGAGGTGGGCTGCAGGGGCTTCGCGGGCTAGTGTCTGGACACTTAGTCTCCTGGGAATCCGAGGGTTGCAGGACAGAAGAGCCACCAAGAACATCACTGAAGCTGCATAAAAAGCGTGTCTGTGGATTAAGAGGGGCTAACCATGGCGCAGCAAGCTAATTGGACACAAGCCGGGGACTGATCACCCCCAGCTGGGTCGCCCAGATGAGGGTGTATGATGATCAAAGACCCGAAACACCCTATAACCCTGGGTTCATCATTGATGATGTGTCCAAGTTGCACCAGCTGGTGTCTTAAACCATTCAGTTGCGATGTTTCAGAAAGTGTCGGCTGTATTATTATTGCTGATTGTAATTAACTATCTTGTCTGTGATGTGGTGTTTTTGAGTGAGTGCCAGGCAGTCATCCAAACCCTCCATTTGGCCTCTTTTTAATAGTCTTCATGTAAGTTTGAGTATAAACTTTCCTTTTTTCTGTCATTCTGAAAAACCTTTTGCAAAACCCCATGAATCTCCCACCAGAAAGGATTCAATAATGCAGCAATATATGCAGCAGATAGATCCATTTTGACTGATTCAATATGAGATCCGAAATTAAGAAATGGTATTAGGTCCCACCTCCTTATGTCTTCCCCAATCTTTTTGTTCATGGGGAGGTAGTTAAGCGAGAACAGTTTTGTCAAGTATACTGGAATATTTACCCCCAAATATCCCATGGATTCAGCATCCCACTTCAAATTATACTTTTCCCTTCACATTTATTGAGGGATTGTACTTAAAACTGAGGATTTGTGTTTTTAAAACATTCAGCTTATATCCAGCGAAGGATCCATATTATTCCAAAAGGGAAAATAACTGTCCCAGAGATTGTTCTGGGTCGGTTAGATACACCAATACATCATCAGCAAATAAGGACATCTTTTGTTCTCCTTTCATGGCTATTCCTTTAATATTGTTATTCTGAATAATCCACTGGCTCAGGGGCTCAATAAAGAAGAGAGAGGGCTAATTTGGCTGCCCTGTTTTGTCCCTTGCTCCAATGAAAAGGGGTTTGAAACTGCTCCATTAATTTTAAATCTCGCCCTTGGGCTATCGTAAAGAGCTTGTATTGTTTTAATAAAAGTATTATGAAATCCAAATGTATTCGAAACTCTAAATAAATGAGACCAATTTATGCAATCGAAAACCTTTTCTGCATCTAGCCCCACTAATACTGCTTCTAAATCAAATTTTGTTATATGGTTAATAACGTGTAATGTCATTCTGATATTTTCTTGGGTTTGTCGTTCTCGAACAAAACCTGTCTGATCAAGGCTAATAATTTGTGGCAACAATCCCTCAATTCTTTTGGCTAGTATATGGGTAAAGATCTTATAATCTTGGTTCAATAGGCTGACTGGTCTAAAGTTACTGCATTCACATTTATCCTTTACCTCCTTTAGATTACCGCCTCCCTCCAGGAGGGGGGTATAGTGTTCTCCTTAAGGACCCAGTTAAAGGTAGATTGCCACATAGGGACCAACGAACCCCCTATTACTTTGTACCATTCCGAAGGGAACCCGTCTGGTCCTGGGGCCTTATTTGATTTAAGATGTGCTATAGCTGAACTTATTTCTTTGACTGATGCATTTTCATCTCTTGACTTGATAGCGCGGAGTTTCCCAGACCCCCACGGGATAAACGTTTCCTGCGTCTTCTCTGTTAGCGGCTGGCAAGACAGACAAAACACAAGTCTCACAAAGTGGCCCTTGTCAGCTCTGATTTATGAGTTTCATTCCAGGGAAAAATAATTTAGCCTCATCACTCCCCAACCTGTTCTGATTCTGCCATCCATATTAGCACTTCTGGGGAGCATTTATCATTCTGACTTGCCCGTAGCTTGAGCCAGCACATAGCAGCAGCAGCAGCAGCAGCAGCAGCAGCAACCCCTTGCTCAACCCAGGCCTCTATACCAGAAAAGTAAAATGCAATTGCTTACTGTTATAGACAATTTGATAGCTACAGAGCTTATTTCCTCTCCTGCACACAACAGGATATAGTAATTCTGTTTAGACAGATTGTTGTAGTGACATGATGAATCAGACAAGCAACAGTGAAGGAACCATTGAATCTGTTAAAATTTGTTAAATGTTAGAATATGCAGTAATTCAACTTTGTGTTGTCAACTTGTCACAGTGTAAATAAGAAATTTGGCCTGGAACTGAGGCTACACCTAAAGTTCAATATTAGTAAAGTAATATTTTAGAAACAAGTATTTCCAGAACAAAGTTGTAATATCTTTAGAACAAGGTGATAATATAAAGAATAATTACATTGTAGAATAACTGTTTACTATTTTAGAAAACCATGTTGTGATAGGTAAAGTTGTAATAAGTTACAAGTCCTAATATTTCCCAGAAAATGTTGTATTGTTTTAGAAGAAAAGATGATAATCATAATAACTCAAAATAAAAGTCTTTATCTTTTCAAGATAAAACCAAATAGATAAAGATAAGATAAAAACTTTTTGATATTGTGAAATGCATAACAAAATAATCTAAACGTGTACAAGCCTTGAGAACTTTCAACAGCAACTCATTGTTCCAGAGTGAATGGAGCAGGCCAATAGCTTTAAGAGGTTTCAGCCAGGATTAAAATAATCTGTTGCAACTTTGCAGCTTCAGAGCTACAGGATCGAAAATGAAAGACAACAAAATAGTGTTACTCTCAAAGTGCAACTCTCAAGGCTAAAATGTAATAAATGAAGGTCAAGGACAGTTGTTTCACTCATGTTGTTAATATGGTAATCATACAATTATCTGCAATTTGGTTTCCACATTTCCATCTCTGGAGAGGAGCTGAACCCATTGCTGTTTGTGCTCCCCAGGGGGATTGTGAAGACCACGCCACCCTGCTGTGCAGTCTCCTGCTGGGCTTTGGTTTGGATGCGTATGTGTGTGTAGGCACCAAAGCAAAGGGAGTGCCACACACCTGGGTCCTGACCCGCGGTACTGATGGGAGCATTACATTCTGGGAGAGCCTGACAGCACACAGGTCTGTTGTTGTTGTTATTATTATTGTAAATAACTTGCGTGGCATGTGGCGCTCTAATGGCATGTTGGACGCAAGCTGAAATGCAGTATATTATAGATTTTTTATGATGGATACTTATAAAATTGAAGGAGGAGAAATGCCATATATCATAAATAGATTTTTTTTAAGTGCTAAATCAGATGTGGCCTAAAAAATGACTTGTTTTTGCTTCAGATTGCCTCTTTACACAGTTTGTGTCAGCAGGATATCTCTGAATTTGTTGGCCAGGCTTTGGGTCAAAGAAAAACATTTAGTTCTCATCCACTTCTGGGATTTTGTTAATCAGATGTTGTGTTTTAGCTTTAACCCTGGAATTTAAGACCTGATTTCAAATCGGTCTGTCAGATGAGTATGGCAAGTTATAGTAAGTGGAATGTTGACCATTGTATGTGTGGACAGATACCTACATCAGGCCATTGACCCAGAAGCTCCGCCTCTGGCCCCACAGCCCAAACCCTCATCCCCCTACCGCACTGTGGGTTGTGTCTTCAACCACCAGAACTTCCTGGCCAACTGCCAGCCATCTGATGCTGTAGAGCTTTGTGTCTTTGACTTCCAGGTAGGAGCGTGGTGCCCTTACATCTACTGTGATCCATCTCTCAGATGACATAATTTTTACATGTACATCATGGTCTTTTACACCACAATACTGCACTTTTGCAGCATCAAACTCTCCATAGATCTAATCCATTGCTTCCTTTTCCCTCCTTTTTTTCCTTTAGAATCAATCTTGTTGGAAGGCGATGAGTGAAGATGCTCTGAAGTCTGTCTGTGACCCAGGCTCAGTCACCTCTCTGCCCCTTCAGCCTTCGCTCTGTGCCTCATCTCTGGATCCTGCTTCATCTAGCAACCAGTTGGAGTTTGAGATGCGCTACCTGGTTTCGGAGCACAGGAAGGTAAAACATGCTGCTGGATGTCGACACTAAGATGATTTCTAACTCACCTTGGGCCCGTACTACAAAGCAGGATTTATTCGGGTAACTTCAGGTTTAGTTTAGGGTTTTCAGTCCTACGAAGTTTGTTAACTTCTTATAGGGGTCAATCACCATGGTAACTTATGCTGAACTGCTAACCTGCTCTGGAGCTGGTTAAATTGGAGGTAAGAGATTAACCAGTATAAAATCTCCGCCCACTAACCAATCAATTCATTTGAAACATGACATCACCGTAGGATCCCGTGGAGCAAAAAAAAGTGGATCCCATGGAGCTTGGTGCGTGGCTTGTTAGAGGGTCTCTGAGGAGGACAAGGGTCTTCAGAGACAATAAGTATTTATGAAAGATATAAATTCTCATCGGAGGGAATGATAAACCTTTGTCAGCTGCTGGAGCTGAACATAACCAACCTGCATTGATCTACGTTTCTCTACTTGTTGTAGTTCCGTATTTTACGTAGTGGGTGTGTTAGCGGCGGGATAACCAAACATAGTGTCATGCCCGGCTCCCAGGTCATGACAAATACGGAGATGGAGTTTAAAGTATTATAAATTAAACAACCAATAAGTAACGATAAATGTGGAGTGTGTACATCAGTAATGTTGATGTGAGTGTGGGAGCATAGTGAAGTGTAAGGTGCTGTGGAGCTAAAGCATAACAGAAGTCAAACAAAAGCAAAGCACGCAAACGCTGGCCAGGATAAGTCCAATTGAGACAGAGCGAGCGCAAAGCCTATTGGAGCGCTCTGCCAAGGTGTTCTGAATAGGCTGGCTGTCACCACTGCGCTCCTCTGGTACCTTCAAGGACACATATACGAAAACACAGAAACTGTCCACCACACCAACAGTCAGGCAGGGCCGTCACAATAGTTGTATACGTTTATCCTTCTTTTAAATAGGTTTATCCTATGAAATAAATATTTACTTGGAATGGGGGATAGATAGTTTAGAGATTTACCTTGTGACAGCCCCCATCCCTCCCTCCCCTCTCTTGGAGACTCGAACAGTCAGCCCTCACCAAAATGACACTACGACACTATGTTTTATTGACTAGTAATTTTAAATGTTTCCACCACAGTGTGTCTTCAGAGACAGTGCAGACAGTGTGTGTCAAACAAAAGCTTGTTATAGAGGCTACATCATGTGATTAAGTTAAACATGTCATCTCTTATCCAAGAGGCTTCTTAAATTCAGTTCCACAGGTCTTGTTAGTAAAGAACAGATTCATATCTCGTTATTATGTCATGATCGCGGAATATATTTTTTTCCCAAATGGCTCCGTAACCTACACATTATTTCACATTAAGATGTTTTACCAGCTGTCCTTCCTGCATTTAGCAGCTGTTACTGTGTTTCTTTTAATCTGGATAATGTGTTTGTACTCCTTGTCCATGTCTGTGATTGTTCATACGCTGTAAACACTGCCCCTTTCATGTGCACACGCTAAGATCTTGATGGCGCAAACATGGGTTTACTTAACGAGTTGATAACCAGCTTTGTGTGACCGCTTAGCCTGACTGCCATTGTTAGATTAAGTTCACCCGGATATCGGAAAGATATCATGGGTATGTTGAAATTGCTTCGTAGTACAGGCTACAGGCCCCGGGTCTTTTGTTATTGATTTGATATACCAAGAGAGGCTTAAGTTTTATATTGTATGTTAAAGAGCCACTGGTTAGTTACATGTTAGGTGATTTATCCTAACATGCAATGTAATAAGCTGACGATGGGCTCTGTGGTGCTCCTTCCCTTAGGACCTGGAGCTGGCAACAGTGTGGGATGATCACCTGTCCTACCTGCTCTCCTCTGCTTTATCAGCCTATGAGCTGGAGCGCTGCACTGGTGTGTCTTGTGGCAATGAGGAGTTCCAGGATGCAGTGAGGAGGGCAGTGCCAGATGGACACACCTTCAAAGGCTTCCCCATACACTTCCTGCACCGCAGTGCTCGTAGAGCCTTTGCTACTTGTCTCAGGTAAGATACATTTCTGAATATACTATAGATAGCAGTGTGTATGTGCATGGAAAATGCTTTGACCAGTTAAAGGGATTAAACTTCATGTGGTCTGTTTGAGTGTACTTTAAATACCTCAGCAGTGTTCTGTATATAAAATCCCCCAAAATATTCATTGCAACTTCAAGTTTGTGCATTTTGTGGTATTCTAGTCGGATGATTGCAAGAGCAGACACAACTCTAAAGTTCCTCAAAACATGCACTAAACAGTTTTAATAGTATGACTGTGAAAGTGCAATGACTTTGTCTGAAACCAGCCTTTGAATCTGCTGTAGATGGCACGAGAGAGGAATAATGGGCCTCATTCACAAGGACTGCGTACACACACATCTGTGCTTAAATGTTTGACGCACAAATCTGGTATTCATCAATATGTTTTTACTTAAATTTGTTTGCATAGGATGATCAAATTTAGAGCTTCCTCAGACCATTCATACACACAAATGAAGGCCTGGCTGCCCTAGAAAATGTAAACACACACCCTTTTAACTGAATGCATAATGTGTTACAATAATAATTATATTTACTAATGTATTGACTAAATCTATTAAATTAGAATGAAATTGACACCCTTTCACCCTCATCATTTATTGTTTATTTATTTACGCTTCTAACACACGACAGACGCAATAAGAAAGAAAACAAATACCTATTATAGGGCAGTGCCATACATGTGTTCACAGAAAAATGAAAATTCACTCATTATCTACTCATTACTATGCCCAATGGAGTGTTTGAGTCCACAAAACACTTCTGTAGGTAGAAAGCATTGCAGCCGAATCCAATACAATTGAAGTGAATCGTGAGCCCTTCTTCAAATGTAAAATAAACACAGAATTCGAACGGTTTTCATTTACACCATGTTTTTAGCCTAAATGCCCTTTGATATCATCTGGAACTGCGTTCACATTCCCACACACACACTTAACACAAGCTCTGCGTTGTAGCATCACTAGTTCTGGTAGCATTGCTAGTTCCGGTAGCATCGCTACTTCCGTTAGCAGACATTTAGATAATGAGTGAATTTTCTTTTTTGGGTGAACTATCCCTTTAAGAGAGTTTGTGTTAATAGAGACATAAAGCAACAGTACATACATGCATGCACACATGTCCACTTTCTTTTGCAAATACAACCAGAATTCAATACAATGCTCACTCGTGTCTTGGCTGCTGACAAATTACATATGAGTAACATCATAGACTGAAATCTGTCTCAAAAGTGACACCATCGTCTTTATCATGTGTAAGTATATTTTCTGTGAATCAACCTGGAAGGGTCCATGAACACAGCCTTTAAACTGGTGATCTAGGCAAAAGAATCGCGTGTACTTATATTTAATGCTATCTATTTATTTGTTATTATTTAATAAAACAATCCTTGTACTACCTCTTATTTCTTGTCTCTTGTCACTTTCTGTGCAGGTCTCCGTTCTGTCAGGAAATAGTAAGTTGCCGTGGCGACCATGTGCGTCTGGCAGTAAGAGTTCGGGTGTTTGTGTATCCAGAGAATGTTTGTGCAGTGTGGCTCATGTTTGCATGTAAATATCGTTCTGTACTCTAAACAACTGAAAGATGGTTTTCAAAAAACTACCAGTTTGTGTAGTACATTGGCCCCATACAAAACTTTCCAACTTCATGACGACACAACAGGTTTCTGTTTCATAGAGACAATCTTGTTTATGCACATTGCATTAAAACATCTGCATCCATGAAAAGACTAAATTAAATGAAGTTGTACTCAGTGATAAAGACATTTACAGAGATGTTTGTGACTGTTATCTCTACTCTGATGCTTAGGCCTTTATTTTGCTGACTTTTATGCACCAAATTGTATGTATTCATATATCTATTTTTGAAAATAAATGCAAGTTAAAAAAATATATATATATCTTACTGTGTACTTAAAAGACATT
Organism: Verasper variegatus; assembly: GCA_026259375.1. NCBI lineage: Eukaryota > Metazoa > Chordata > Actinopteri > Pleuronectiformes > Pleuronectidae > Verasper > Verasper variegatus. Next base: position 480,339 of record CM048048.1, read on the forward strand.
TTCAAGTTGGTGACATGTTGCTATCATGAATATTTACAGGATTTCTTTCAAGAATCTTTCAATTTTAGAACTTGATCTAAATAATTCTAGAAAATCCAGTGATTACTATATATGAATTGTTTTGTCTCAATGTTTACCTTTCAAAAAGCAAAACTCAAAACACTGCCATAAAATCAATAGCATACCTTAAAGTTTTGCACAGTAATCTAAATGCCATGTACAAAGTAAGGTAGAAGATGAAGCAAAAGGTTTATTACATCACAGTTTTTATCAATTATAATTGTCATCACCATAATTAAGTGGTCATGATTTTATGATTTTACCCTGTTAAAAGGTTTTTTGTAGTTTTTCCTTACTCTTGTTGAGGGTTAAGGGCAGAGGATGTCACACCATGTTAAAGCCCTATGAGACAAACTGTGATTTGTGAATATGGGCTATACAAATAAAATTTGATTGATTGATTGATGATTATATTAATGATTGACTTAAGTAATGTCTGACTTAAAAAAAGACAACATGATGTTGGCTTTTCTTCACTGTATAAAATGCCTCTATTCTGTATCTTTATTTTGACTCATCTTGACCCTTAGATTTTTTCAATAATTTATAGTTGAAAATACAGGCACCTAATATGAGGTATGTAATCTGAGGAGCAGTCAAACCATATTGTTTACATTAAGCTACAGTTAATACTGTAATGATGAACATGAAACCAACATTTTAACTGTAACTAATTGAAAGGAAAGGAGATGCTTTTATTTTTTGGGTTTGTTTGTCTTCCTATACTGACATATACATCTGCAATACATTAATTACTCACTAGATGGCGATCTAAGACTAATGTTGGCACTGGATACCAGCAACTGATCTCTGTTCTTTCCTAACTGACTTGTTACAACACAGTATTCCCATACGCTTACAGCTCTCAAGTGTACAGACTGGACTGTCTTTGGTCACTTCATTGGTCCACTCCAGCTCTCAATGTTTGATGAAGCGTGATCAAATCACTAGGCGTGTATTTAATTAGTAAATAAGGAAACCCACCACTGTAGGGAGAACTAGGAAATTCTACTTATTCTGCAGAATCCCATGGATATTCTTTCACTTTTGAAAGTGAGTAGAAACCACAGTGAGCCTACTATTCTGAAATCCCACAGGCCAGTGTTGATTGGTGCTGATTTGACACTGACACTGAAATTGCAGGGAAGGCGAAGTGACAGATGCTGAGCTGAGTGAGTTATTGTGTTAGGAGAAGTCAGTTCAAAAACTTTTGCTCTGATTGAAGTGCTGGTGTTCTGGGGGAATGGTTGACATATCAGCCCAAACTTATCTCCCTTTGCGGATGGCCAATTAATTAGATTTTTCCGGGAGATAATTTGCAATTCTGCATTTGCCCCAGAGTTGTTGAACGTGAGGATCAGGAGGGAGGCTGAAAGAGCGAAATAGAGAGCTAATGAATAATTCCTCTCTTTTTTCTGACACACGCAGACACATGCACACCTTCGCTCCACTCATAACTGTATACCGCAGGAAAAATGTAGAGCAAAGGAAGTGTTTGATGCTGGGAACTCATGTTTTCAGCCCTTATTTAACAGCAGTGCTCAAGTGTAATTGATTAATAGGCCCTGTGGGAAGGGATTTACTATATAAAACAGGAAGAGAGAAGAGAGGATGCTGGTTTCTGGTAAAACTGAGTGTAAAAGCACCACTCACACATTGCGTCTCCACCCACGCAGCTGACATGCAGTGTTTGCATTCTGGTGAGACTTTCTTGTTTCTTGTTCTTATGGTGCTGTGTGTATATCACCCTTGGTATTAAGGCAGGTGTTAAGTATAGAATAAAAGTACATTCTTAATTTAAACAAAGCAATGAATTGATTATGTATAAGTAAAGGTTACACAGTATGCTGTAAATGGCTTTGTAGCCTGTACTTTGTTAATTAGTAATAGTAATAAACTGGATATAGATAGAACGGACGTACAGGTGGAAGTAACATACCAATTCTGTTTTAATTATTGTGCATACACTTTTTTTCACACATATAATCATCTTCCTCTTCCAAGGTGGTATATGCTGCTAATGAGTCTTCTTCATCCATAGACAAGGCACCCACACTTCTCAAGTATTGTCAATAACTGTATCATCAGTTGTAATGGTGTTGATTGAGTATATTGTAGCTCAGAGCCATCTTTAGCACATTACTTTGGCACGTTTTTTGATTGTGCCTAACAGTCAAATTTTATTTGTGAGAATTCATTGCCAAAAAATGGATGTTAGAAAAAATATCTTTATTCATTGCAAAAATATCTGAGGGAACAGGTCATTTTTGCAAAATTACCAAGTGTTTGCTGGAGAGGGAGGGTTCAAGATGATTCTTGTAATCTTCTTAATTGACTGATGTCCTTGATCCACAATTGGGTCCTTTAGGATGCTGGTTTGGTATTCACACTGTTTTCACAACTAGCAACAACTAAACATCAGCTTTTGCATTTATGAATAAGTAAAAAATATATAGAAATTGGTAGTTTTTCCTCAATCTATTTGAGGGTTAAGGACAGAGAATGTCACACCTTGTTAAGCCCTGTAAGGAAAATCGCAAACAATAGCATGCAAAATGCAAGTTTTATGGGCCCAGTTTTGTATATGAGACATACAATTATTTTAATATTAGTTTTCAAAAGCATATGCAGTTTATATATAAACTGCACTCGCCACCAGCAGGATTTAAAGCATCACTGAAAATTAAAATACTTATCTGCACTATGTTCAGGGGTTTTCAATCACAAGACCTTTTTCCTAAAAAAAAACAAGTGCTAATAAACCTAACACAACTTAATTGCCTGCCCTGTCACCCCTGACTACTATTACATATATTACATATTGTGTTTTTTATTCCAGGATGTTTCTAGGAAATATTATTAATATAATATTAGATGTTTCTAAGGTGTTGCTTGTTTAATTGACAACTTAAAGCTTCCTTTAATTATTATTAAAAGACGTGATCTCTCTCTCTCTACTCCACAATGATGGGAACTGAATTCTAATCAACAGTAGCTGAAGATCATGAATTAAAGAAAACTGTGCCACTCTGGTGATGTGTTTCAATGGTAAATAGTAGCTGGGCTATATTTGTATAGAACGTTTCAGTCTTAATGACCACACAAAGCACTTTACATTACAAGTCACATTCACTCATTCACACATACACTCCTATAGCGCTTTTTTCTATCCTACACTGATAGCCATCAGGGGCAATTTGGGGTTCAGTATCTTGCCCAAGGACACTTCTGAATACAGACAGGAGGTGCCTGGGATAAAAAAAACACCAACCCTCTGGTTAGTGGATGACTAGTGGTTATGTTGATCACTGAAATAACACCCTTGGTCCAGACTGAAACAACTACTGTATGCAATGTCAATACATTTTGTGCAAACAATCAATGTGTCCAGATGATGAATCTTAGGTTTTATGACCAAACACCTGCAACATGAATCACATTCTCATCAGCTTCAGTTTAAATTGTGTTTAGTGATAATTAGCGAATGGCTTGCTAGAATGGCTACGGACTCCAAGCCTTATTACACTATAATAATTTAGAAATCTCTAACCCTGTAATGTAAATATGTCCCGACCCCGGTTTCCTCGGTTGTAGCTACTGCCCTGCTTAAGATGAATTATTTTTTTTTAACTGAGAAATAATCAGAGATACAAGTGGGATCATAAGGGGATGTAATACATTGGCCAAACCATACAGAAACAGTTTGTTTGTATTTGCATGCATTTCTTTCTCTGCTAAGTATTAGGCTGCTTACATTCTTCTCCCCAGATATTAATCCAAACCAAAAGCTCATCTCTACACACAGAAGGCAGGTGTAGCTGAGCTTGTCTGGTCACAGAAATAAGAAGAGAGTTCTCAAGGCTGGTCTCCTTCTTGTAGAGCCAACTCATTATTTTGTTGTCAGCAGATGAACCTAATCCGATGTACAGGCCTTGGGCTAAATTAGAGTTTGTCAAGTAAATAAGAAGACTAATGGCGCATCTCCTTATCAGTGGTGTTTTTCAACTGTGGTAATAAATCTACTGACTGACACCAATGTATCATCTAATTATTGTGTTTTAGCCAGACAAAAAAGCTGTTTTGTTGTGTGTGTGTGTGACAGAATGGTTGTTTGTGATTGAAACTGTATAGGAACCACATGTCCTCTTTTACATCCAGATACAGAGACTACACCATTATTCGAATAATGACTATTTGATAAATTACACTTATGTCAATTTCAGGAAACACCCCCGCAAATATTGTTAATAAATTAATGTCTTGAGGCTAGTTGTTAAAGTAGTCGCACCTGTAACTCCACATCTATGCAATTATTATATTTACCATTGTATCTTCCTGCCACCCAACGCCTGGACTCTGCCCCTCTCATTCTCTTGTCTTATTGCATTTTTTAAAATTTTAAATTCTTGCAGGGGGTAAAAAGAAAGAGTGGGAGAGATACAGAGAGGAGCGTTGGGCATTAGAGAGAAATGTTTTGCATGGCCTGGAGCCTATCGGGTAATAAAGTAATTAATTCAGCTGATTAACTTGGCCTTTAGGTTAAAGAAAAATCATATCCATCTCCCTTTGAGATGTGACTGGGGAAGCACAGAGGAGGGAGAACCCAGCTAATTAGTGCTAAAAAACAGGAGGGGGTCTTGAGAAGGAAATGGGAGATGGAGGGAGAGACAGAGAAAGAAAGAAACTGTGTGTGCGGGCGTGCATGCGTGCGTGCGTGAGAGAGATAGGAAGGAGAAAGACATGAAGTTTGTGCAGATAGGTGTTTCGACTGAACTACTAATGATGCATGTTTTGGTTGAGGGAGTGTCAAGCTCATCAAAATGCTTGCTTGCTAGGCGCGCCCTTTCTCTCAAAGACTTTGCCCGACTACCTTTGAGCCTGACACTGCCACTTAATGATGTAAAACAGGAGTGAGGGGGAAGAGTTGGGGTGAGATGTCAGTTTGCTTGCAGTTTAATGATGTTGTTGTTGTTGTTGTATGCATAAGAAGAAAGGATGGCGAAAAGACTAACGGGAGATCCAGCAGATAGTCCTTGGAGCAATGGTAAATGGTTTGTATTTATATTGCACTTCTCTAGTCTTGATGACCACTCCAAGCATTTTACAGTACAGGTTATTGCCATTCACACATTCAGTGCTTCTATGTGAGGGGGCAATTTGGGTGCCTTCATGAATGCATACCTTGTGAAACTACAGTGCTGTAATGTTGTATAATTTTCAGATATGAGAACAGTATTTGCCACCTCTCATATTCCAAACTAACAATGTCATGATACTGTAATTCTCTATCAATTAATAAAATAAAATATTGAGAGGCAGCTCCATAATTTGGTCAAAATAAGAACTACACTTAAAGGGATAGTTCACACAAAAATGAAACGAATTATCTACTCCCCACTCTGCCGATGGAGAGGTGGGTGAAGTGTTTGAGTCCACAAAATATTTATGGAGTCTCAGAGGTAAACTTTGTAACAGCAGAGACCGAAAAAACATAACATGCCTCCATACTGCTCATGGTGTGGTGTAATCAAAGTGTTCGCAAGCCCCGAAATTCATATTCGACTGGAAACAAGGTAATTTACACCCTGTTTTAAGTCTAAAAGTCACTTCCGGAAGTGGCTAAGCTAGTGGACGTTTGCACGTCCATGAATGCACCTCATAAGAAGATATCAATGGACATATAGGCATACAACATGATCTAAATAATTCCGTTTCAATTTAAATATGAATGTCTGGGCCTCCATACATGTACAGTATGGAGGCATGTTATGTTTTTCAGTTTTATTACATCTGAAGTCTTGGTCGCTTCAGTCGCCAGTTACTTCAATTGTATCGGACTCGGCTGCTACAAAGTTTACCCCTGAAACTCCAAAAGTGTTTTGTTGACTCAAACACTGTACCCACCCCTCCATCGGCATAGTGGTGAGTAGATAATGAGTGAAGTTTCATTTTTGGGTGGACTATCCCTTTAATCTGCCTCTAATGCTGCGTTCACACCAAACGCAATGGAAATTTTCACGATTCGTACTGTGTGATAACTTGTGTTTTCTTGCATTAATTGCATGAGTAATAGGAATAAACCCTACCAGAGAGTTCAGCATCTTTTTAGGAGTGCTGGAGCACCCCTATAATTACTCTCAGCACCCCTAAAAATATAATAATGTCGCCAGATATTTAAAAAAAACATGGAAAATTGGGGCTTATGTTAGCTGCTAACAGTGTTGGTCAGTTTTAATTTAACAATGGACAGCTAACAACTTAAGTGATGCATCTAATTTTAGTTTTAAGTAATCACTATGTGTCATTTTGACAGAATTTGTCTATGAATTATTGTAAATTCAATTATGGACAGTAAACTGAAGCATTAGAACTCCAGACATCTTTCTGTTTTGTTTCAAATGCAACATGAACTTACTACGGCATAAAAGAGGTTAGCTGTGGTAAAAAGCCTTTGGGAAAAAACTAACTTATTTATACGACCCTAAAGAAATGTCTGGTTTTCCATAGATGGATATCCGAATATTTATTTCAAGAATACAGCCAGGTTCAGGTGAAAGAGTAAGGTCAAAATGGTGTTACCTGCTGCATTGAGCAAAGCAACCCAATACTTAATTAGAATGCAGTAGATTCACATAGATTCACATCTTCGTACCTCGTATCATACTATAAATTCTTTGGTTGTTATGTTTCCCATCTGGTTGACAGTACAAAGAGGGACAGAGGATGATAGTGCGACAGATAGAGAAAGAGCACAATGGACAGAGAGAGAACGAGAGCATAGCCAGGAGACATATAGTCAAGACCACACAGTTATAAATCCCTGTTAGCCATTGTTTTACCTACAGTCATTACAGTGGACTGATCAATGATTTTATGTTACTAAATACTTTGGCTTCTCCTCAACTACCGGTATATATTTGTTTCTATTTCCATGCAATATGTTTATGTGTTATTGTCAGAGGAAAGAGGTAGAGAGGAGAATGGAAAGAGAGCAGGATAGAGAGTAGAAGGAGAGCATGAACCAGGTAAGAAAGTGGACCAGTAGTCAAGACCACATTGTTATAAAAACACGTTAGCTACTGTTGTCCCTACATTCTTTGCAGTGGACATCACAATAATATTTACAATACTAAGCAGTGTAATGATAAACTGTCAGCTAATGTGGATTCTCCCCAAACACTTCTTATAGATATTTATGTTATAAATGCTCTGTGTGTTGGCTTCATTGATTATCACATAATATGTTGTTTTGTATTTCTGTACATTATATGTATGTGTTATTGTCAGTGCAAAAGTGGAAAGAGGAAGATGGAGAGGGGAGAGAGATTGAGCAGGAAGAACCAGATGAAAAAGTTGACAGATAGTTAATGCAAAAATTGTTAGTGTGGCAGTACATACATTATGTCAGTGGACTTCATTCTAAACATCACATCTTTATTCAAACACGTTCCTTGTTAATAACATATGCTATTTGTTTATTTTCAAAATTTAGGGGAGAAAGAGAAGGACATACAGAAAGATTAGAGCATGAGAGGGAAGACTAGAGAGACAAATGAAAAGAAAGAAAGGGAGCCAGCCACCAAGCTGAAGCAGAGAGGGCTCAAGATGACTTTTTTGATTTAGGGGATAAGGACACATGTCCAAAACAGTTAAAGTTGGGTGAGGGTTAAGTACCCACACGATCAGTTTGATAGCAAAAAAGGAGTCTTTGAACAAAAACATTGTTTATTTGTTTGTGTTAGCATGGTCGGTGCCAGGACCTGAGTCCAGTGAGTATAAAATAGTAATCTTTAATTCTCAGCGCTGATTGGCTTTTGCGAAAATGTGCCACATGAATTGAGTTCAAATCAGTCTTTGCATTGACTTTGTATGTAATCTCATCACATGAAAAATGGATAACACTGTTGCACTGTTGTTCCATTGACTTCAACTTTTAACCTACAAACTCAGAATCAGGGACAACCTTTACAGCAATATTATGGGGTTATTACAGTGGGATCACTACTCAATAGACTGAGGGATAACAAGTATATTACACAGACCACGGTTTTAACAATGGTTTAAGGGTATAGTCCTCCACTCATGTGCTTACACACATGTTACCATGGTTACCAAAAGATGAACATAGAAATTGCTTATTCAGATTGATTATAAGATTACTTTCTGAACAGTTCATGAGCAGTAGATGGATTTATTGGTAGTCACATCCAATATCAGCTCTCACAACAATACCCTTTTTGATACATTTGCTTTCACAAAAGAGATCTTCTTTTTGAGCTGCCTCAGTCTGGTTGGTCGAGACTAGATTAGTCACTAGTTTTCTCACTAACCCAAATCAACCCGCACAAACTAGGCAAAATCTGAGTTTGTTTTAACCAAACAAAATGGATTCGGTGTGAAAACACTCTTATAAGTTTGATTCTCATCTAAAGATGAGATCTGACCCCTAGTTTTAATATGTTAACTTACTTTTCAACCAGATTTTTTCTTGACGATTAGATCAGCCAAGATTTATTAATGTCTGATATAAAAAGCATTCAAAAAGATTGAGTCCACATAGGTCAAAACCACCCATCTAATCTGATAGTAAGTAAAAGGTGAGAAAACAATGAATAAAAGCTGTCAACAATGCTATTCCTATTAGGTTTTCATAGGTTTTACAATGAATAAGAAATCCACAGCACAATATTAGGCTACAGTTAATCTTATCAAGGATGGAAGGACAACAATAAACAACTTAATAATATGCTGTTTCTTCCCTCCCTTCTTCTCGTGATTCTACTTGGTACACTTCAGATTGCCAGCACCTGGTATGCTTAAGAGAGCACCAAACTCAGCTGGTCAAAATGATAAGAGATCACATTAAAAAAATGAATTTTTTTTAAAGATACCAGATAGAGCATATGTATTAATCAACAAAACTAACAGAAGGTTGGTGGTTTGAGTCCCAGCCCATGCCAAAGTGTCCTTAGGCAAGATGCTGAACCCAAAATGGCCCCCCAAAATGTCATTTGATCTACTCAAATGATATAGTCTGCATGGCAAAGGAACATTAAAAACACAAACAAAATAGCATTACAACTGTAGATTGATTCAGTGCCGTTAAGAAATTTGAAATTTCATTCCACAGCAGCATCTCAGTGCTGCACAAAGACCCACCAACATGTTCTGCTTCCCTATTGGCCAGAGAACCAACGCATCAGGGACGACATTCACAAGAACGCTGCTGACCCCTGCTTGACTTCAGTCCATCTCTGGATTGTCTCCTATTGTGTGCATGAAGCAGAGGGTATAGGGCTGCAATGTAAGAAGTCAAGCCTCTAATACTGAGTTGTATTAAAATCTGTGTAAAAAGAAAATGATTCATAATAGAACAAATTTGAGCCGTGCTATTTTGCCTTTTAATTTGGACTCAAGCATTAGCATCTGCCCTCCTTTCAGTTTTATTGTTGGAAAACAGAAGCTAGTGAAGTGAAGTTTAGTGACACCTTACATGATTTATGGTTACTAAGGATAAGAAGTTTCCAGTCACCTCTCAATTTAATTTAGAGCTGCCAATATGCTAAGTCCAGCTTTAATGTCCTATAGCATGAGGAAGAAAAGGGCTTCCATGCACTAGCATCTTGTGAACTGCCTGGGTACATCTGGTCCCATGGCAAACACAGAGGGAGTCCTTTGTCAGCACCCACAAAGGCTGAGAAGAAGAGAGGAAGAGGGATCTGCTGGCCTTCTTTTTAAACCAGTTTAAGGACTCTCTCTTCTGGAGTCAATTAGAATAGCGGAGTATCTTCTTCAGTTGCAGAGGGGGACAAACAAATGTGCTCTGTGGTGGATGCCAAATAACCTTGGCCACTGTTATTGAAATGGTGATCAATCAAAAGAAAGGAAGAGAGATCAGAGGGGAAAGAGGGCTGTGAAGCAGCAGAGGGGAGCCAAAGCAACGGTGAAAGAGGAATAAATGGAGCCAAGGAGGAAGAAAATGAAAGGACAGAGAGGGGAGAAAGAAACGGAAATAAAAGAAAAAATTTAGGACAAAAGCAAGAAAGCAATATAGTAGTTTATAAGAAATATTTGGAGGAAAAGTAGGCTTGGGTGACAAAAACTGTCAAATCAATATGTTGGCAACCAGAAGTTATTGTGCAAAGTGGAAATAATATATTATAGATTTTTTTCTCCTTATATTCAGACTTGCATTATTCTAAGACAGTTACTTTAGATGCTATAGCATTTTATCACATAAAATGACCTTTGCATTGCACTGCATTGGTTTGTTAAGTAAAACCAGAGACAAACAATATACTGTATATAAAGATGGATGATTGATGACATGTCTACACTTCCTCCTACTATCAAGAAAAGAAGCTAAAATATCCTGAATATGAACGCTCACATATTGCACATTTAGAGCCAGGTAGTTGCAATGGGAGGATGGAGCCGTTGTAGCAAGGTCCCACCATTACACAATCAATCATTTGAGGTTAAGGTTATAGAGTAATTGTTGTGATCATTAAAATAAACAATTTGACTGTTGGATGAATGCAGAAAAGTTGACTGTGATCTCTCTTTTTGAAGTACAGTGTTTTTCCAAGCCATCTATCCACCCATTTTGTAACAAGCTGCTTGCACAAACAACATATACTGTATAATTGTGTTTTTATGGGAGAACAGTCTTATCTTAGTTTCTGTGGCACGAAAATAGGGATCTGACATACTACACTTATTGCAACACACATTTAGCTGAGTTTCTAGAAAAAGAAGTAATGATGTATTGTATCTAAATGAAGTGGTGGCACTACACTGCTAACAGGTTACTCTGCTTGCTAGAGGCCAGTGATGTGCCACTTTCAACTAAAGGTCAAACTAGCAGAAAAAACACCCTAACGACCCTGTATACTGGGATGGAGAGACAGACAGAGAGAAATTTTGAAACATTTTTTCAAATGAACCTGTAACAGCCATATTGTTTTGCTCAGCACGATTTATAGTCTCTTCACCATCCCTTTAAGAATTTATATGGCAATTAGTAATTCATTTTTCAGGGGAGTTTTAATGCCATTTCAAAGGAATAATTAATTTACAGACAGCTTAAACATTTTTACACCAATTTGGCACACCTTCTATGACAGTAATTGCTTCAGGGTTACATGTCAAATGTTCAAACCACAATATCTTGTCATCAAGAAAAAAAAGTTATGGCAGATGTTTGTTCTGTATGTCTATTTGTGTACGGCACATTTAATATCAAACAGACTGACCTCTGATTACTTATCACTAACGCAGAGAAAAATCGATTCCTTTCTTTAAGCAGCATCTCTTCAAATAAATTACATACCGTCATTTATAATGTATTATGAAATTACACCAAATATTCTATGAAGCCAACACACACAAGAGTAATATTCTCTTTCAATAACAAAGGTGGCATTCAAACAGATGGAGTAAATGGGATCACTAATTGGGCCAGTTCCTGTATATAATTATGATTGAATTTGAACAGACTACTTTATAATTACATCCCTTGAAACAAAGGAGTCATAAAAATTATTTTGTCAATGATGCCTTTGTTCTCAATTCCAGGATTCATTTCCTGGACCTCACCTCATATAAAAATATGTCTCGTGACAGGACATTGTATTCACTTCACCAGCTTCATGCCTCTGAAATACAACATTTCTTTAATCAAATGTTGTGTGTCTTGGTACTCTTAATCAGTTATATGAAAGATTTGGCCTTGTTAAAAGGCTTATTGTATAGAACTGATATCCTGGAAAGACACAGGAAAAGATCATGAGAAAATTGTTGAAGTCCTTCTACAAACACAGAAATTGATTAAAATATAGATCCAGATACATTTTACTGCAAATATTAGATGGGAAAAGAATCCAAAAAAGACCATTGTCCAATATTTGGATAGTCTTAGTCTGACTCAATGTGTGCATTGTGGGTATAAACCATAGACTGGTATAAACCCCTATTTCAGACTCTGATTCTCCTTACATTTTGTTATTTTTCTGTGAAAAAAAGGCAAAAACGTACACACTATCATACAATCACATGGTTGACATACGTGCGTGTGTGTGTGTGTGTGTGTGTGTGTGTGTGTGTGTGTGTGTGTGTGTGTGTGTGTGTGTGTGTCAGTCCAACCGGGACTGCATTTAAAGTAGAGCACGAGAAAACTCAATGCAGCTGTTCCTGCTCCTGCTGAGCCAGCTCCGCACATTCTATATCCCACAGCTGAGTGCCCGAACCTTCTGGTGGGCCTGGTTCGGGCTTTTACTGTTTCTAAAAAATCTATTTAATGACAATGTTCGACTCAACCACGTCTCCTCCTAGTCATTATTACTGCATCCTGGTCTCAGCACCAATCAAGACAATTGTAATTGGTCAAAGAAGACAAAGAGCAGGGCATTTTGTCAAGAGCTGAATGTTAGTGGGTGCAGTCTGACCAGCCTTTTGGATTGGCCCTAATAGAGATGCTGTGGAATGAGCTCAAGAGAGATGTTCAGGCCAGATGTCCAAATAATGTGGCTGAGCTCAAACAGAACTAAAGTAAGAACGGTTCAAAATCCTCCTGATCTGCAGCTACTGGTTTTAAGGTTTTTGCTGCCAAAGGAGGTTTGACCAATTATTAAATGCAAGGGTTCTCTGACTTTTTCCACCGGCACTGCAAATGTCCAATGGGTGTGTTAAATAAATACATGAAAAATTGTTTGTGTGTTATTATCTTAAACACATTATGTTTGTCTGTGACAGTGAAGAAGATCAGATCATATTAAATCTTCAATTAATGGAGAAAACCATGTCATTCCAAAGGGTTCACAGACTATCTCTTATTACTGTGTATGAGAGAGGGATCCTTCTTGTTATCTTGCTCTTGGCAAGAAAGCATGTAAGCACATTTGCCAAAATGTCAAACTTATCTGTGAGGGAAGATACAACAAGACCAATTGTAATGATATAATGACAATTTTCATATTCTACAATTTAGCATAAAAATATGTGAGGTTATATTTCTGTGTAATATTTAAAAGCCTAATTATTACAAGATGTCATTTTTTGACTTTTTTACAAAAATAAAAAGCTTTATCTATCTTTCAGTTATCTTTCCTTCTCTTGTTCCTCTTGTGTGGATAAAAAATACAGCAGTTAATAGTTTTTTTTTTGCTGATCATCCCAGAAGAATCCAATTACAGCAGTATTTAGAGATCATTGAGATTACAGTGTATCTAAGAAAAAAAACAATCAGAGCCTATCTGATTTCTAGCTTTAGCAGGAGACACATTGCTGTAATGAAGTCTTATTTCTCCTCTTTCTACCCCATCTCTCCACTTTCCTTTATCTCCCTACCTCCATCTGCTGTCTGTTCCTGTCTTATTTTGTCTTTCCATTTCTCTCTGTCCTTTTTTCTGATTTGTATTTTATATCTACAGTTTTGTCTTTTTCTTGTTTTTTACTTTTTTGCTTTCTGTCCTTTTCATTTGTTTCTCATCTAATTTCTCTCTTCTTTCTTTGTGATTTCTCTTACACGTTCTACCACATCATTTCCCATTCATCATGCTCACCACATACTAATGCTGTTGGGATTACCGTGGCAGGCCTGAAGGTGGTGTGCATACACAGAGAGCTGAGTGCAGTAAAGCAGGTGTTTTTCACCTAAGAATTTAAAATATCACTGAAGACCTTGTAGGTGGCTATGACCTTTGGCGAGTACTGCCTTTTTTTGCCTTGCTTGCTTGCTCTTTTGTTAAATACCCGGCCACCCGTCTCACCCAGCCCCTTCCTCCGCCCCTAGGCAATGTGGCTCTGCAACCGCAAAGCACTTAGAGCTTGTACATCCATACTATGATTAAATAATTCATCACTGGCTGAAAAGGGACACACAAGGGAATGATGTGCAAAGAATTTTGATGATAATGGATTGAAGATGACGATTATATACAATACAATACACAATATAATATAAATGCAATAAATGTCTGAATTGTCCTTAGATAATTTTAAGGCTGTATGAATATTACAATATTTTAAATCAGATTTTCTGCCATTAAAGTAGAATTCTGAAGAATATTAAACCGATTTTGTCTCTCTTTACCTTTGTCAATCCTCTGTTTATCCAAATGCTAAAAGTCAAACCTTTCCCATCAAAGATGCAGCAGCAGCTTGAGGTGCATATCATGTCACTCCTGACTATCACATCAGTACTGACTGCTGGTCCATAAATGGTGAACAGATGAATGCATTATTGGCACCATTATATTGAAATGTCAGCGTGCCTCTGTGGCGTACAGCACGTACTGTCAGCTATCCTGCAGGTAATGAATAGTATCTACAGTTCAGATTGTCACCATGATGGCAGGAAATGCCATGAATTTTCCACAGATAGTGTCTATCTCTGTCTCTATCTGTTCTCTGTGACTGTGTAATTTGTACACAGTGTTCTATTAAATCCAAAGAGCACTGTGATAGTTTTCAAATATATGCCAGATTTTTTGGAACAAGTTAAAACTAACTTATTTATAAAAGTTGGAATTCATTTTTGTCAGGCTCTGTCAACGATCAACAATGTGCCAGTTTGTAAATGTAACTTTATTAACCAAATGAGGCAATTTATTTGATAGGAGGTGCAAAGATTACACACAAAATATAAGTACAAGAACTGACAATTCATAACAGGGACGATGAGATTTCTCAAGGTGTTCTAACACGTATGTTCTTCATCATGAATATCTTTTTTTCTTTCCTGGGCGATTACTGCACCACAAAATGAAGAAGAGACAAATTAAGTAAGTTAGTTTTAGAAAAATATCAGAACAAATACAGTAATAAAGATTTAAATAAAACATATATTTTATTTTATCAAATATAATCCATCATACTGTAATTAAATACAATTGAAATATTAGTTTTGTCTGTCAAATGTCCCCAAAAAGTCCAAAATGCTCATCACAAACTCTTAGAATAAAAGATGACATATTCAAATTGCTTGTCTTGTCCAACCAATAATTTAAAATCCAAAAGGTATTGATTTGAGAATAAAATCATTTGGCATTATCTATCTATCTATAAAGTAACAGTCTATCCCACAAATCAACAGATTGTTTCATCCCCAAACAATGCATAAACATTTACTATTGAAATACTCAAAAAGTGTACAGAGTCATTTCAATTTGCAACCTTTATATTTAGTCAGTATCAACCTGTGCTAATTACCCCTTAAATGGCGACAAAAGCCATTTTATTATTATATAATTTAATTAATTTTTTGCATTAATTCCACACCATTCCTTTAATATAATTATTTGTATCTTAATAATGGTAATAACTCATCAGTCTACCAATCTTTTTAATCCCAGTTGCCATAATGCTGTTAGATGCAATTTGATTGCTTGTAACCTCAGTAAACGCAGTATTGATGCTTGGTTCTTCTTCTGCTTGTAATGTTGAGCTCCAGGTGCCAAAGGTCAGAAGTGGTTGGAAGCTGTCGCTTAGAACAGATAGAGATGAAAAACATAAATGCATCTTGATTTAAAAACCTTCTCTTCTCTTCTCTTCATTTTGTCTTTAATTTTAACAAACACCAAACAGTGAAAAGTTCCCTGCTGAAATAAATCCTCATCACAATGTTACAGCAGAGACTTTAAACATTTCTCTCAACCCAAAATGACATAAGTCTTTAAAAATAAAGACTTTTAGTTAGCTTCCACATACTCTGGAGCTCGTGCTGTCTACACTGTAAAACATGTTGTGTGATGTTGAGCTCTATCCCCAGGTTACTATGTAATGATATTCATGAGCTGGGCCCAGCATTCAGCAGTGTGAGTGCTGTATGCGTTTCATGCTATAGAGCCAACCATCGTCTCCTTAGGGGTATTTGGCTGAGGCCTAATAGACGAGGCCGAGCTAATCCCCCGGAGAAACACATACTGCTCTCCCCTTTGTCAGAGAAGGGGCTCTGATCAGGTCTTTGAAGGAATGCCACACTGGTGTCTCCCTGTATGTTGCCTCTGGCTCACCTTTGCCTCTGGCTCACCTTTACCCCCCCAAATATAGAGAAATGCACACAAAAATTTGTGTTTGTGCATCTACACAATTCACAGATAAACACATGCAACCACACACACACACACACACACACACACACACACACTGCGGGGCCCTCACAGTAGGGGCCTCAGTAATAGGCACCCCACCATCTGGAGACCCCGTCCAGGGGGCTGTAGACAATAGAGCACATGCAGTATAGCAGATTATCATTGTACATGAATTTATGTGTGTGTGTGTGTGTGTGTGTGTGGTTAATATAACAGGGGACATCATCGGATATTTTCCACCTAAACCAATGTTTTCTCACCCCCCTACATCTACCCTGAGGCTGTAATTGGATGATCGGCACATACACTCTAAATAATGTAAAAACGAATTTATTCAATACTAGAAAGCTGGAAAATGTGTGTGCTTGTGTGGGTGTCCAGAACATATGTTTCATATGTTTTTCGGAGAATATAAGTTAAATATGTGCTGATGATAACACAGTTTGGTTGATTTTATGTTGGGCACAGTTTCAAACGAATATCTTAAAAGTTTACATTTGCTGTCTATTTCTACTGTTTTTGTTAGTGCTGTATTTGAAACCATGGTTTCCATTAATTGGAGCAAAGGAAGGCTACCGTAGAAGACCAATACTGAAGAGAGCTAAATGTGGACTCAGTCAATCAGTTCATCATGGAAAAACGTCCCTATACCTCTGCTGTGGTGTAATACAGATATTTTGCATGTTTGGATAGTTTTTAATATAATTTTTTTAATATTTTGCAGAACACAGTATTTCACTTATTTTCTTATCAAATCTAATGATCAGTTTTCCAAGTGATACACAGAAATAACCATGTTATTTCTGTTATCTGCCGAGCCTCAACATTGACCGACATATTTACAAATGGCAGCGTTTCTTTGTATGTCTTTGCATTTATACATTGTCCCTGTTCCATGTATGAAAAATAATTGTCATAACCAAACCCCTCACTTCCCCCGAGCCTTTTATGAAAATCAGATCTTGAGAGCGCCTAATTAGGCTTGATTCACGTTAAAGGAAGAGGAAAGACAGGAATGTGAATAAATTGAGACCAGGAGGAGGAGAGAATGGAGTGACAGACGGGTGATTAATGTGAAGGCTGTGATGCATGTCAGTGGGGGAGACAAATGAAAGGATGGGGAGAGGGTTTCTTTTAAAAGAAAAAGAGGACACAATATAGTAATATTTTATCCTATAAAATACATTTAAACCCAAATATGTCATTATCACTTACATAATAACAGACATTATGCATTTCTTTTTCATATGCAATAAGCCATGTTGTTTTGAATATTATAAACTATAATATATTATTTTCATCCTAAAGAAATAGAATCCAGTGGTTCTCAACCTTTTTGGCTTTTTGAAAGCAAAGTCTAGAAGTGACCTATTTATGTGCTTGAAAATGTAAAATGTTCCTTTGCTGAGGTATAAAAGTAATAACTATTAATTCAGATTTTGTGTAACATTCATCTTTTTTTTCTTCCATGACTAGATCATGAAACACTAAATTTATCCTGTGACTTAGGTTGGAAAGCACTCTTACACCACAGGATGTGTTTAGCAGTTTGCAGCATCTTGACCAACTGAGTACTTTATGACTTTATTACTGTCTGTAAATGCAGTGTTACTTGATTTCTAACATAACAGACATGTTTAATCAAAATCATCTACTATCTAAGCTGTTTGACTGTCTGGTTTGCTGGGTGGCTCCAGCTCAGCAACACTATGGTTTGGCTGCAGCACAAATTGATAGAGGATATGCAGGATGTCACAGATCAAGATAGGCACAACAGAACCTAAAAGCACAACTCAGGATGCAGCTGCATGTTCAAAAGTCTTAACTTGACAAGAATACAGAAATCCAGGCTGGCAAACTTCAATGAAAGGTAGGTTTAACAGACTGGGTCTAAAAAACAGGATCAATATAACAGGACTTAAGAATACAGCGCTGGGAAGCTAAAGGCACATGGCACAAAGACAATTTGGCAGAGAACAAAGGAAGTGGACCAGTATAGTGGAGCTGTGAGTAAATGGAGAAGTGAGGTGAGTTATGAGCAGAACTGATGACAAACCAGACTGAATGAATGAAGAAATTATATAAAATAATTATAAATAGAATATAATTTAAACTATTAAACAATCAAACATTCTTATATTAACTCATATTCTGGTTTATTATGAACCATTCATCAAATGCTATAAATAGCAGTCCACAGTCACTCACTGCATATTTTCCTCCTTAGTTTGATAGACTAAGTTCTGCTTGTCCTGCATACCCACAATGCCCCTGTTGTCTCTTCTCAGCAACAGACGTCAGCTCCGTGCACTCGTTAGCAGTGAGGCTCCTCTGCTGTCCGCTCCAGGGAGTGATAAGTGTTCCTTTTCTAGGTCACTGGTTATGTGACGCGCTGAGCCACTGGGAGCCACTCATATTCCTATTCTCCCTCCGCAGGAGAAGCCAGCCACATCACCAATTAATATGCCCTCCACCAGCTACACCCATCCGCCATCGGATGTGGAGCAGTCATCTTGAATTCAGACGTCTTCCCACACACTGTGTACCCAGAGTCCCTGAAGATGCCGGGGAGAGACAAGGAAAGATTGTTTCCTGATTGTCGGCAAGAGGAAAAAGGGGGAAGGTTTTTTAAATATTTAAAGTGAAGCGGTCTCGCTGGAACAATGAGGTTTTGTTTTGCTTTATATTTGATGTTGGTAAACTTCAGAGGTACACAGGTCTTCCATTTAAATCACATAGATGTCACAGTCAATCAGAATTCACCATGACTCCCCGCACAACTTTTTCAGGGCTGCTACAACTTGGGAAAGATGGGGGAATGTTTACATGGCATCTATTCATGAGGGAGAGGTTGAACTTCTGCAGCAAGTTGCTGTTTGATTAAAAAAGAAAGACATTCATTTCCAACTTTTAAAATAAGTAGATTAGAGCAGACAAATAATTACAAAGTTTGTTGTAACCTTTGTATACCTGTAAAATAAATCTGCATGAAAAATTCCATTTGGTGCATGTGTGGAAAATAAATTATATTGATGAGCTGTGAGGTTATACTAAATATAGAAAAGAAAATGGCAACTGAGTAAATGTTATCCACTCAGGAAGAGTGTGACATGAGGTTAAAAAAAAAGCTGGTAAGCATTTTATAATAATAATCCCCTCATTATCTTCTCACCACTCGATGGAGGGGTAGGTGATGTGTTATCCGTTTAACATGTAATAGTTTCACATAATTTTTGTCAAACTACTGTTTTCAAGGTCAGTAATAAACATTTACATCAGCGATTGTAACTATTTGTTTTTTGCAGCTGCAGCCCCCAACATATCCACCCCAACTCCTTAAAACCTTATCCTGAATATATTGCTTCAGACAAAACCACATAATATGTGATAAGTACAAAAATAGACACAATAGTTGACCAAATGCCTTTTTCTAGCCTTCTCTCTTCTTCTTTATTCTACTTAGAAGCACTGTGCCTTTTCACCCTCCTCCTTGATGTGGAAGGTGCTCACAGCCATGAGGGTGACTTTCTCTGGGCTGTACAGAAGACATGACCCGAAGGCTGAATCTGAGCTCAGCTATAGCTGAGAGTGCAGCCATGTTTTCCAGACATTGCCTTTGATTCACTCATCTTCGCAAAATAATACCTGGTATCCATCAGCTGTCATTGATCATCTGAGTGTGCATGTCTTGTTATAAAGTCTTATTGTACTGTTATTACTTTAACTTCAGTGCAATAAGTGCAAAAGTATGTCCCTGGAACACAGCAAGACCCGGGGGAAGTTTCTATTCTCTATTCACCTCAACATTTGGAATGGACAACTTTTTTTTAATCAAATATAATTTATTTTGGAAAGGCTTCGGATGTTTGTTCAGTTTAATTTTGTTCAAAGCAATATGTCTCCTCAACACCATTTGACAGGACTTACTGCTGCCTGTGGCAAAACTTTTTCTTTGAACTTTCACTGCATTACATCGAACCACTGTTACACTCACACCTGTGACAGTGTTAATGTAATAAATAATTGTGAATATTATTAGTTTTTCCTCTTTTTTCTTGTTACTACAATCGGTAGTGTCAGAGGTTGTGGAGCTCTTTCAACTCAACTCAACTCTCCAAGAGGAGCCACAGGTGCAGCTTTCCACTCACCGAGCGAGGGAAACCTCCTCCAAATCCAAGCTCTACCAACCTTCAGGCAGGCCTGACTGGAGCAGACTGTTAAAACCTATGGACCTCAGCATAAGAGCTGCATCACACAGCAGTACCACAAAAACAGGAGCCACAAACCAGCAAGACGACTTCACTGGACTTCGAACAGCACAGCAACCTTTTTTTCCCTTTCCATGTACGGGTAACACAACTGGGCTGAATAATTATACTAGGCTAAGCAAAGACTGTTTATTCTATTCTGTGTGATGTTTATTAGTTTGATTTGTGTTGCTGTGATATTTTGGTTATAAGTTATTTGAAAGTTAATGATAGTTATGTTATGCTCTTCATAGTCTTTCTTTGCATGCATCTAGTAACTTTCTCTAATTTGGCACCCACACACCCACACACGCATCCGGGGGGGGGGGGGGGGGGTATTTAATATTCATATTTTTAATATGAATATTCAATATTTTATTTTGATAACCCAATTTATTGAATGCCAAAAGGCACACCATTTAATGGTACCGTTTAATTCATTATTGCACAACAGTTACAATGATCATCTATTTTAATACTTTATACTGTTTTATATAGAAAATCAAAGACTGAAAATCAAATCAAACAATGGTGCAAAGGAGTGACAAACTCTTATCCAAGCACTATACTTAAGCACACTAAGGCACTTGTATTTTACCTGAGATACATTCTACTATGATACGGCTCTGCTTGCTGACCTCTATCTAATGGCAAAGTGTGGTTTTAAATGATGGTGGGGCTGCATCAGGTAAGCTTAAATACAGAGTAGTGGATAATACATGAAAATAATAAAAAATAACAACAATTAAAATAATGACAAAACTAAATATGAGTAACTATTTGCTTACTGTCATCGGGCTCAATATTAAACTTACATTTTAAATTGGTGATAATCAGAGTAAACTTATATTCTTAGAATCAAAAACAAAATGTTCAATGAAATGGGCCAATTACTGGTTTTCACTGTTATAGAATGCTGTTGAACATAAAAGGTAAAGGGGATTGGACCTTCAACATTTCTGGCAGACTAAACATCACTATCAGGATGTCTGCTCTACGTTATAGTATTGTGTGAATAACACATTCATTCACAGTTTTATATGCAATAATAATATCAGACAATGTTGAACTAATCCAAACAATTAAAAATATGTTTCTCGCACTGAGCGCTGTAATGGAATACCATAAAAACTACTAGGACATGTATTCTGCAATCTGTACTGAAATACATTTTAAAAGTAACGGCATGTGAGCACTTTTCTGGTTGTGAATGCATGTTTTTATGCTGTGTGTGTGCATCCCCAGTTTCAGTCTTATTTTGGGGCCATTGGTAAATTCAGTAAATGGAAAATAGCTAATTGAAGACCACTTCAACCAACTGCCTGAGACAATGCTGGTGTCAATGTCTTGCTAATGCTAATTTCTGCTCGAATTCACCATAATCACTGACTCCTACCTACCATCCTGCCATGAACATAATGATTTAGATTGAGGGACTCTGCATTATAAGTACGAACACTAATAGGGAGTCAATTGTCATTATATTCATCATATTATTTGCGTATAACCGTAAAAACCGTTATGTGTAGTATTTGTAAATTACTTAGTGCCCAAATTATTACCATGAGCATAGGGGGAATTCAGGTGACTGACCAAAGCAAACTGTGACCATTCCAACACTTTGCCTAACTGTGTTACCATAACGGTGAAGGTTTGGCATGCTCCTATGTGTTGTATCCTAATGTAGGTATAAATATTATGATTATATATTGTTATTGGTGAGTCAACATCAGTATAAAGCGCATCTTTAAATTGATCTAATGTAAAACCAAATAGAAGAAATCAGAGAGAAAATGTTTCCAATACACATTTGGTATGTTAAAAACAAATTGACAATTAATTCCCTCTTTTATCCCACAAATAAAATAGAAAATAGAAATTATAATTAGGATAAAGGTGAACATTTCATATTCAAACAATGCGGTATAAATGTGAACCTCTTACCAATTGAAACATATGGTATCTCACTAATTAGGGAATAGGGAATAAGGGAAGAACTTATGTAGCACCGCACACAGAATTCCAGTTTGATGAATCTCTGCAAATTGAATATTCTCATTAAAAAATACAAAACAAACATACTCCAATGCAACTGTGAGGAGAATAGATAATTCATTTCAGAAATCTGGTATTGTTTCCTGGCATCTCGGAGTTATCACAGCTCAGCCCCCAGAGGCTGTGAGAGGAAGTGCACAGAGCCCTCTCTTTTTTGTTAATTAAAGCTGTCAATCAGGAATGAGACCAGTTCTGTTTTTTCCTGCTTTTCTCTCTCTGGATCTGTTTGTGTCACTCTGATCAAAGCTGTGATGAAAAGAGACACCCATTTCTTAGAATAAATAACAGTATTTTTTCCTGTTTGTTCAATGCAAGACTCTTAAATGCAAACTTTTTGTCTGTTCAAAGTTTTTATCTTCTTTGCGCTACTGCATTTTCATCTTTTATTCATCTCTTTTGTCTCTGTAGGTTCAGCCACCAGAAAAAAAACAAAACAAAAAAAACCATTTGGGTTCATTACACAGTGGTTATAGCACAAAGGAATATTGTTTTCTTTACTCTGAAAGATGAGAGACAAAGAGTCATCAGTGATTCATGAGACAATACAATCCTCTTCCATCCAAACTTACCTTACATCTAAGTGTGAATTTAAATAGAACACATCTTACATTGTAAATACTGACAAAAGCTTAATCCATTTCTGGGCATAGTAGACTAACTGGCTGATTAATGTTAAAACCAGACTAAATATCACCTCAAATAAATCCATGATTGTGTCTTAATGTCACCATTCCCTCTAATTATTTACAGAGTCTTCTTAAGCAAGTACTTCAGCCAGAGGTGTTAGAGGAAGTGAAAACTGAAAGTGGACTAATAAAGTTGAATGTTTGAGCGCAGTCAAATGAAATATCACCAGAATATGTCAACAGAGCAGAGCTGGGCTGTTGAGACAAGAGACAAAGAAGCAATGAGAGAAGGGAGAGCTGAGCAAATATTGTAGCAGGCAAAGAAAGAAAATATATAACGGATTTGAAGGAGTGGGAATTTAATACCAGAAAAAAGACTTTCAGGATATATAGGTGAAGACAACTGATCAAAGCAATGTGAAAACATTTCTTAGACCAATTGTAGAAATTGTTGTACTTCTACTTAAAGACTGATCTAAAGACTAACGTTCTGGACTCCCGCAAGTTATAAGTGACCTCACATAGGTCAGGCAGGGAGTGTGTTGCCCTTAAGGCATTCATTTTTCTTTAAATAATTTGTTGGTGCCTATTTTTGGATGCAAGTGGAGAATGGAGAATTACTTATTTAAAAGACCTGTTTGTAAAAAGTAATATTATTTGTCCATTTCCGTTTTTTAGCAACTTCCTGTTTAGGGCTTCCTGGTTCTGCAGTAAAAAACAGACATACATGTGGTACGTGCTCTGAGAAATAATCCACTTTCATCCAATCCGATGCGTCACAGAGGCAATACTGTAAGTTTATAATTTTTTTGTTAGACATGCTAAAGATAATATATGTCAATATTTTGTTAAAATTATGCTTGATAAGTTACTTAAAAACTGTTTGTTTTACAATGTGTACCAGCTAAGCAAGCTAGGTGCAAAGCAGCAATGTATATTTACAATTATGTACAATGTAATATGTAACAGACACTGAACATTTTGTATTGTTTGTTTACAGTTTTCACCAGCATGTTAATAAAGAAGTCTACAAGTAAATGGTCAAGCTTACTACAACTTGTCTTCATTAGCTCTGGTTTACCTTGGTGTTTAGTCAGAGTTACGACATACTGCACAAGAACACTACAACATGCTTTAAAACAGACAGCACAGAAATAGGAAAGGAACTGGCATTCAATTAATTTACAAGTAAATCTCAATTCCAATTTACAAGAAATCCCTCCAAAATGCCAGAACCTCCTATTATTCATCATTAATAGAAGAAAATAAGAACAACCCAGCTTCTTTACAAATTAAATTGTAACCATCAGGAAAAGAATTCACCACTTCCTTCCCACGAAAAGCGGGAGAGACACTGTCCAGTTCAGTAGCCTTAGAACCAGCCAGATCTATATTTAGACTTTTTTTTCAATAGATCTTTCTGAGCTGAATTCACTCATCTCCTCATCCAAACCATCAACTTGTCTAGACCCTATCCAAACTACACTACATGTCACAATGTGGAGAACTACAGGAGTGAGGGGGCAGTAGGCAGATCCAATCCAGAAAAAACAAAATAAGCGGCAGGCACAGAATGCGAAACTCTGACAGTTAGAGAACAAAAAACAAAGCAGGAACCGGAATATGCAACAGGCAGAACAAAGCAAACAAGTTGACAAAGTCAGAACTGATGAGTTGACTTAAATACAAACTTAACTAATGACAAACTAGAAATAGGGGGCACAGGACAAGCAGGGGAAACCCCCGCTGAGGAAAGTATTAAAGGCAAAAGGGCTGAGGTTCCAGACACCCGCACCTGCAAGGCTCCGAGTCTTTTATGAGGAGGGACCGACGACGTACACTAATGCAAAAGAGGCAGCGGAGGACATGCTGAAGAGGGGGATTCTGTCGCCTGGTGAAGAGACCGCTGCACCTGTGGCTGTCGGCAACCAACAACGGAGCGGCGCAGACACGGCGCCCCGGAGGAGGCTGACAGACGCAGGCTGGGATCTCCGTGAGCCCACCAAACGCCGAAACCACACCGCAGGCATCGATCGAGCCCGAGAGAAGCTACGGAGATTTCAACACTCTCAAAGGCCTTAGGAGAACTGCAACTGAGATTCACTCGTGAGTAACTAGAGATAATAGCCTACGTCAGAGTTTACGCACACAGATATATATATATGTAGCCTATAAGATGTTTTAACAGTGTTCGTGGCTGATTAAAGTTTGAATATCAGTCCTGTTACTTTACCTGTTTATATAATTTGCTATGGTATTGAGTATACTTAGCCAAAACATTAGTCACTCTCTGGACCAGTAATCTGGGGGGGATTTATCTGCACTCAAGCCGCTGGATGTGTGCTCTGATGACACTGATGACATCAATGCGCACCTGGAGGGGCCCTCCTCCTGGAGGCCTCCCCTCCCTGTTCAGAAGTTACATTTGTACTTCACTTTTGGAGGTCACTACTTTTATGTTTTACTGTGTAGGCACATACTTTTTTTTGTTTACATGTTCAGGTCATTGGAGGAGCATTATGTGTTTATTGGTCTAATGGGATAGGATGATAAACCAGGAGTACAAAGTTATCACTTTGAATGTTAATGGTTTGCTTAACCCCATCAAAAGGAACAAGCTACTAACTAAAATGAAGAGAGAGAAACAGCAAATGGTTTTCTGGCAAGAGACTCACCTCTGTGATGAGGAACACGAAAAATTAAAACGCTTTGGCTTTAAAAATACTTATTACTCATCTTTTGGACGTAAGCAAACAAGAGGGGTAGCAATACTGATTTCAAATAAGGTAACATTCCAATTTTCAAAGCAATTAATGGATACAGAGGGGCGTTACATCCTAGTAAAGGGACATATAGACCAGAAACCTGTGACACTGCTAAACGTTTATAGACCCCCAGGCAACGATAAGATATTTATTAAAAAAATATTTGATATAATTGCTGAGGAGTCCTCAGGTGTGCTCATTTGTGGTGGGGACTGGAATGTACAGCTACAACCCTCCCTTGACTCCTCTAACTTAACGAAAAGAACGAACCCTGAGACAGTTACAGTCAAAAAACTTCTTCATGAAGTAGGTTTGATGGATATCTGGAGGCAAACTCACCCGACAGAAAGACAATTTACTTTTTTTTCCCACCCTCACAGCGTACATTCACGAATTGACTATTTTTTCATGTTCAACTCTGACAGGCATAGAATCACACAATGTGATATAGGTGTTAAAGATGTATCGGACCACGCAGGGGTATATCTATCTCTACATCTGGATACCGAAGTTAAAAACACAACTTGGAGGCTTAACACTAGCCTATTAAATGACCCATCGTGTAAAACATATATTGAAAAAGAATTTAAAGAGTATTTAGAACACAATGACAATGATGAAGTATCTCCAAGTAACTTATGGGATGCTTCCAAAGCTGTAATCAGGGGGAAACTCATAGTGTTGTCTTCTACTAAAAAAAAAGAAAGGCAGAAACAACTGAATGACTTACTTATACAACTAAAACACTTAGAAATCAAACATATGGAACTTAATGACCCCCAAGTATTAGATCAGATAAAAGTGACTAAACAAAATTTAAATAGGATATATGACAGTCAAGAAGAGATGAAACTTAAATTCACTAAACAAAGATACTATGACAATGGGCCAAGAGCCAAAAGATTATTAGCCTGGAGGATAAAAAAACAACAGGATGAAAGGTCCATCCATAAAATTAAAGATACACAATCTGGCAAAGTGTGTCATAAGTTGAAAGAAATACAACAATGCTTTGAAAATTACTACAAGGGTCTGTACACACAACCGGATAGTGCAGAATCCCCAAGCATTGTTAATTTTTTGAATTCATTGGACCTGCCGTCCATTGGCACGGAACAGAATAGTATAATGACAGGTGAGATAACAAAACAAGAACTAGACAGTGCCATTTCGAGACTTAAAACAAATAA
Organism: Verasper variegatus; assembly: GCA_026259375.1. Lineage (NCBI taxonomy): Eukaryota > Metazoa > Chordata > Actinopteri > Pleuronectiformes > Pleuronectidae > Verasper > Verasper variegatus. The sequence goes on from CM048048.1 coordinate 507,373, forward strand.
AATGTCTGGTGCGGACGGATATCCAGCGGAATGGTACAAAACATTTAGAGAGATTTTAGCACCGGTACTATTGAAATGCTTTAATTTTACGCTGAAGGGGGGAGAAATACCAATATCATGGAGACAGGCAATTATTTCTGTCATCCCAAAGACGGGTAAGGACAAGTCTGAATGTAGCTCGTATAGACCCATCTCAATTCTAAACATAGACTACAAACTATATGCCTCAATAATTGCAAAAAGATTAGAAAATATAATTCCAGATATAATAGATGACGATCAAACAGGTTTCTTAAATAACAGACGGACACAAGACAACATAAGAAGGGCCTTACATCTAATGGAGCATATGAGTAAAAATGAAGATAAATCCATTGTTCTCAGCCTAGATGCAGAAAAGGCGTTTGACTCGGTCAGCTGGGAATACTTATACTTAACCCTGCAGAGATTTGGTTTTAATAGCTCAGTTATTCTATCTTTAAAAAACCTATACCACTCCCCTACAGCCAGAATAAAAATAAATGGTAGTCTATCAAACCCCGTTCAGCTTGAAAGAGGATGTAGACAAGGATGCCCCTTAAGCCCGGCCTTGTTTGCTCTATTCATAGAGCCACTAGCGCAAGCAATTAGAGAAGACCATGAAATAAAAGGAATTTGGATTAAAGGGACTGAATATAAGACCTGCCTTTACGCGGATGATATATTGGTTACTCTTTCCCAGCCCGAATTGAGCTTGCCTAAATTATTTTCCTGTTTGAAAACGTTTGGTCACTACTCAGGTTACAAACTGAACATAAACAAAACACAAATATTGTCATACAATTATACACCCGCAGCACAACTACTTAATCCGTCTATCTTTAATTTGGACAATGAGGTTGTAAAATATCTCGGGATCAGCATCCCAAAAGATTTATCCAATATATACGCTATAAACTACTTACCACTTAACAAAGAAATAAAGGCAGATTTGAATAGGTGGACCTTATTACCTCTGGACTTGCATAATCGAATAGACTTAATCAAAATGAACATCTTACCACGATTACTTTTTTTCTTTCAATCAATACCTGTAGAAGTACCTTCAAAACAATTTATCGAGTGGAGAAGAATGTTTTCTGTATTTATTTGGAAAGGCTTAAAACCTAGAGTTAGATATATTACATTGCAATTACCCAAAAATAAGGGGGGACTATCTCTACCGAACATGGAGCACTATTACAAGTCAGCCCAACTGAGATATTTAACTTATTGGTGCAACCCATGTTACAGTGCTAAGTGGAAAAATTTAGATCTGAGTCAATTGGATATTCCCCTCCAAGCATTACTTGGGGACAGAAGCTTATACTCATCTGTTAAGGAAAAACTAAATTGCTGGACAAAAACTCCCCTAAACATCTGGTTTGGTGAGTGTCTTAAATTAAAATTGGAAAATCATATCAAAATTCTAAGATGGGTTGCAAACGATAAAGATTTTGGGCCTTCCCACATGGATGGCAGATATAAAAACTGGTCCTTTAAAGGCATTACCACTTACTGTCTTATTTTGGAGGGTGGTTTGCTGGTTGACTTTCAAAAACTTAGTGATAGGTACCACTTAGAAAAGCAAGACTTCTTCAGATATCTTCAAGTTAGATCTTACTTTAATAGCAATATAAAAACAACAGAAAATTGCAACACAGACCTAATAACTATTATGATTGATGCATATAAATCTAAACTCAACAGAAAACTTATCGCTAGAATTTATTCGTGTTTACAGTCACATAAAGGAACTTCCACACTTTATATTAAATCAAAATGGGAAAAAGAATCTAAAATAATTATTTCTGAAGAGGATTGGCTGAACATCTGCGAAACCCACCGGAGCACTTCAAGTTCAGGCCAGTGGAGGGAATTTGTGTGGAAAAATATGATTAGATTTTTTATCACTCCAAGAATAAAGCAGCTTCAGAGGGGTTTGCCAGAGTATGGACATTGCTGGAGGGAGTGTGGAGACACCCAGGCGAACCATTTCCACATATTCTGGGAGTGCCCAACTATCCGACCCTACTGGTTGGAAATAGTAGGAAAAATTAACATTATAATGGGTTTCGAGACCAAACATGACTTTTGCACAATATATCTTGGGAATATCCCGTCCACAGTTAACTCTAGCGACAAGTATTTGCTTAAAATAATGTTGGCAGCCAGTAAAAAATGCATTACAAGAAGGTGGCTTAACAAAGAACCCCCGACAAAAGGGGAATGGATTGGAACTATAAAAGAAATGTATCATATGGAAAGGCTGACTTTCTCCTTAAACCTATGCATGGCCAAACTCATAAATAATTGGAGAAAATGGTCAACTCATTTTGAATCCGTTTAGACAATATACAGCTACAGTATTGATAAAGGTATAAATGTATAAAAATGTGTGTGAATTCTTGAAGATGTATATGTATGCATGTAAGTATATCCATCTGTAATGCAGATAAAAACAAAGGTCTGCTGCCCTTTTGTATGCTTGTGGAATATAGCGCCCCCTTTCGGCGGGCGTCGGGAATTCCGGTGGATAATGGACTTTCACTTCAGACTTTTTTCTTGAAATGCCCCCGTGATACTCATTGTTGGGTCAAACAAGAGGACCTACCTCTTATCCTGACCACATGTACACATACTCTGGTTGGCTCCCTCCCACAAGCTACTTATATAATAACAAAGTGACTCTATGACCTTTTTTCTATCCATTTTATGTATGTGCTTTTTTTTGTTTGTTTTTCTGTTACATGTCTGTTTAAATAACTATGCAAAACAAAAATAAAAACAAAGTTTAAAAAAAAAAAAAGCAGGGGAAACAAATCAAGGCGGGGCAAACACTGGAAGGAAACACACAAAGGCAGGAAGTAAACTGAACTGAGACACATGAGGGATATCAGAACTACAAAATAAAACAATAAAACAGCTTCAGCTCTGGCACTGGACTCTTCGACAGCTCAGCAGCAGTGGCTGACAGTCAGACTGCAGATGGATAACAGGGGACTGAAGAAGAGGGCCAGAATCAGGTTTTAGGCAGATGGACATGGGTAGACTAGAAGCAGGAGTCGGCTGGACCATAGATGGAGGATCAGGAGTTGTCTCCCTCACTGCTGACCTGGGACCAGGATCAGGAACAGGGGCTCGCATCAGCTTCAATGCTGAGGTGTCAACCAGGAACCCTGATGCCAGAGCAGCCAGGCTTGATGTTAATGGAGGGGTCTCTCAGAGGGTGGTTCTCAGGATATGTGTGGCTCTGGGGAATGAAGACTTTGGCACAGAGAAGCTTGGAAGACCGATGTCTCTTTGTCCTGCAGCGTCTACGAGCCTCCAATCAATCAACTGTGGAGACTGTAATCTGTGGCATACAATACACTGTACTTAAACTTGTTCTCATACCTAACCTTTTTATGATCCCCACCTACCTCCCTTAGCTTTATTCGACCAACGTGGTCTCATGAACCGGTTCGTAAGCTATCTTACGAAAAGTTATGTAAAAATTTACATAGAGAATCCTACGAAATGCACAGCGCTACAAACGACAAGTGCGCCTGTGCAGACCTCTGCATCGATATTCTCAAGCAAGATTGTTTCTTGGTGGAAAATGGTATATTTTAGGAATGTTTCTTAATAAAAATTTGTTTTGATGATATTTATGGCGAGATATGTGTGTTTCAGTTTCAATATTTTCATGCAGTGAACCTATACGATGTTTGGTTTGTTAGTTATTACGAAGATTTTTCACGTTTCTGTTGTATCTAAGGTGGTTGCTATGGACGCTTTTGTCACTCCTTGCCGTCAAACCGGAATACTTTGTAAATTGCCCCTGTTAATATCTTTCCATGTACTGCAAGGCATCAGTAGAAGAAGGACATGAAAGATGTGTATTGAATCAGGACAAAATGCCTGTTTATTTTCCTTCCCTCGTCAATTCCTCGCTCTGCAGTACATAACCACTTCCGTTGCTTGTAACAGGAACACACACCAACTTCCACATTAAAGCAACTAAATAAAATAGCTTACAATAATAACATTTCATTGATGAACTAGTCCTTACCTAATCAATTATTTAATATCATGACGTTAGTTTTTTAAATTTTCCATTCACTTCTGTAACACGAACGACCAGTGCACCTGCGCATAGCTCCTTCTCCTTCGCCCCCTGCCTCGGTAAGTCTTATAAGTATTTAAGAATAAGAATTTGAACTGATTAAAGTTTTGTAAAGTTGCTAATGTAATCAGGGTAACATGTAAACCTGTAAGATTTGAAGACTCAGTATTACATAGCTAGGCTAATATGCTAACTTTAAAAAACTTTCTTTTGACCATACTCGTCGCTAATTTTACTGTTTTACAGATAACCTGTCCCTCGCTCCTATTTCCAACCTCATCCCAGTCCTTTATAAATAAAACAAACAGCTCTTTTAAAAGCAAACATCTGTCGTTCTCTCTCTTTGTGTGATTCAGTGTGTCTCGTTTGTTTGTGTGTCTGTGTTTGGGTTTTATTTGTCCATCTCCCTGTTAGACCTGTGACCCCAATTCCAGTGGCATACTAAGTCTCTGGTAAGTAGTTCCGTATACATATGTATATATATGTGTGTGTGTTTGTGTGTCTGTGTGTGTTATTGATTCGAAGGGGGAAATTAGATAGTTTCTGTATGGGAAAGAAAAACTGCAAAACTCTTAATCAGTATGATTAGTCAAGACACAGCTTCATAAGTGACCAGTAACTTACACAACGTTTAAACAAGGGGGGGGGGGGCAATGCATATGGAAAAGGTTGTTGTTTATTATTGCGTGTTTAAAGGAATTTGTGGAATTAATACAATATGACTTTCATTTACTGTATACAAATTATATAAACAGAACTTTCAATTGAAATATTACAAAATTGTAATGTTATAATGTTTAGAATTGGAGGAGACTACCTCTATTCATTTCATAATCTGCACTACAGTGCCCTAGACTAATGTCATCGCACCTAAAGTGAATACATTGTTTGGTTTTACCTCTAGGTGTTAAACAAGGGCTACTCTGTTCCCCAAAACAGTTTTGTGCTCTCTATGTGATTTTCTTTCTCTCCCCTCTGCCTAGTTGTTTGACTGCTGGACAGCCTGTTATTTTCTAATCTAATTATAATCTGAAATTAGCCTTGCTCACATGAAAGTTAATGGTTAAAACCTAAGAATTTTCAGATGAGCACTAGAATGTCAACACAATTGTAACAACACTTGTATGCCAGGGGATATAAATGTTCATCTTTAGCTCTTTATTTTCAATATACTTATAGTTTGCTCAATTTGTCCTTTGCTGTATGTCTCATTAGCTTAATGTTTCAATATCAAGAACAAAACACATTGTATTCAAAAACTACAGAAGCCTGGCTACTGTGGCCCTATCATATATTGTGGCTTTAACATGTTTAATCTGTATTGTTTAGGCAATATGTCATCAGAAGATGATGCAGAGACTCATCTTGATGAGATGGTCAAAGTAGCAAAAGCTCTGACCAAAGATCTCAACACAACTCTGGTATTGTACACTTTCCATTTTTCTGTTTTCATTAAATGATTTGCTATGTGGGTCTATATTGTTTTATTTTCTTTACTTAGATTTTTTGTCCTTCTTAGGTGAAGAAAAAGAGAAAATCAAAACCTGCTGAACGTTTTTCGATGGAGACAACGGGATGAAGATGGCAACGTTGTTGACCAAACTAGCAAGTCCCCCTCATCAAACTCAAGTGGTTAGTTCAATACTCGAATTGGCATGTTGCACAAAGTATTTGCTGAGAGAAAATTGCTTGTGATTGTTGTGAAATATTGCACAATAAGCAAGGTAGGCCATAATTAAGCAGAGTATCTTCTAACTCGAACAGAAGTGTTTACGTCTCAATACAAACTAAACTTGAGCCAAGGCACACATGTTGGCTTGGTATGAAATATTGAAACATTGTATTTATTATTTTATCAGGGACCATGCACAATAACACATCATACATTTTAATTCCGCTATTTCCAAGAGTACATTTAATATACTGTACTGTGAACGTGTGTAAGTCCCTAATAAACATGCTAATTCAGTTGCAAATTTATGTAGCTGGTATCAGACTGAATCTATATTATATTAAAAGGTATGTCATTTTTGTGTGCACAGTTTTATTTTGTTCCTCAGTAACATTGTTTTTTTTAGCAATTTCTTTACTGGAAGGGTCGTTTGCCATTGATAACTTTTCTACTATGCAGACAAATTATGTGAAATTAAGTGTACCATTGTTCCACAGGGTATAGAAGTAGCTGTGTGCCAACATGGGATTATTCTTCATGCTCTGAATATGTTCGGGCAAGTTTGATAACCCTCTTACTAACATCAATTCTACTTCTTTTGAAATGCTCACAAAGAGATAAAAATAACCCTGCAACTTAACCAGCAGAATGCTGTTTGAGATACTGCACCTTTGACTAATGCTTTTCTTGCTAACACGATATACTCATCTATTAATCGTAAACCTAACTTCTGTCTTTTTGTGTGCTTATTATGTATTGTTGACATAATGCTGTGATGCAATCCTACAGGGGTGAGATGTTCGCTTATCCAATGTTCCTGCAGAAGGAAGTCTCTGCCATCAGTCCTCCAACCTTCTTTTGCATGGACGTCATTTGCAAATACTGGCCTTACATCAGCAGAATTTGTGAAGCCTACCCTGAATATCATCACCTCACTGCCATGAAACCCTTTCTGTCTGTGCTCCATGCTAAAGCACATGGTATCAAGTGTGAGGTAATTTTACACATCAATTTTATTTTCATTTCTTAAATTACTCGTGGGGCTACTATGTGAAAAGGGGTATGATTCCTACATGGTTTTACAAATAGGAATGTAAATCCCCTCTTAAGCTTAAACTACGCACTTTATTCTCAATCATTGTTCTATTTAAATGTGCTGGATCACAGAGCCAAAACAACAATGAATGTTTCTCTGGCCTTATACTAATGGGCTGCATGGTATCATCCTAAAATGACAGATAAAATGGGGAGGAGGAAATCAGGATGGAGCTGGTTCCACCTTGGGAGAGGAGGTGGAAATGGTCAACTCCTTCCTCTCCAGGACTGCCATAAACACCAAGTTTATGGGCAAAGGAGGTTGGTTGTAGTTTCTGACTTATCTAATATAATAATTGTACATCCAGGCTAATCAATCAATAGCATTACATGACAATTAGCATAATTAAGAGTGTAACACTGATTGTATTGTTGTTAATTTGACTTGTTAGGTGAGCACAACCTGTACTAAAACAGTCAATAAAACATTGGTGGGATGAAAAAACGACTGAATGGTATTCGGTTCATGTCAACGTGCTGTAAAATAATTTTCTGTTTGTAACAGCCTGCACAGACTTGCTGACTGTCCAGATCATGGACTGGAACAAAAGAAAGGTGCAAAACATGTCCAATACCTTATGCTCAAGATTTCATAAGGTAATTGTCATATATTTTTTAAAAGGCCACATTGCAATCTCAGTGCTAAATAGATAACATTTGTATTCTCTGTTTTCCCCACAGACACAAAGGGATCTTCAGAGGGAGAGGCAGAGCCTAGAGGCTATCAAGGAGGACCTGTCTGTGATTGATGAGACTGTGCATCAATCACAGACTGGTCATAGATGTACAGGATTGGGCTGAACATGGTAGGTGTTCAAATAAGAACAGACAACAGACTTGGCAACATTGCATTACACAATGTACATCAAAATTACAGTATTGCTCTGTGTTGTTCAGATTCACCAGCTGGCAGCAGTGATTCTCTCCTGGAAGTGAGGAGAAGAATTGAGGAGAATTCACTGGGCTTAAGACAGCGTAGAGCCCGTCTTTACAGTCATACAGGTACACACATTGTGGAATACATTAAATCTTTCAAAAATGTTTTAACAATGGAATATTTAATATGCTTTGTAATGTGTCTTTTGTAATGTATCGCAGACACCAACTCAGGACGCTCTGTGATTCGTAGCCGCATGTGGAGGGAAAGGAACCAGCTTGAGGTCCATGTGGCTCAGCATAACGAAATGGTCCAGCCACAACAGCAAATCGGTGCTGTTGAAAACCTCTTAAAAGCTGGCTACATCTTTCCATGGCTGTTGCCGCCCAGTGGTATATTACATATTTAATTATTTGTCATTATTCTGATTGAGGGTGTCCCAGGTGCCAGCAGGTGTACTAAGCATTGTGGACAATATGGACACAGCTTGATTGGTATTGTTGCAGCATATACATTGGTCAAAGGAAAATATCACCAAAGCAAGCTACGAAGTGGCCATGTTAATAGCTAAACATGGCAAATCTTTTACTGAAGGTACATTTATCAAGGACTGTGTCATGAAAATGGTGGAGAACATTTGACCCGAGAAGAAGCAAGAAATTATGAATGTTTGCCTGGCACGTAACACTGTGGCATGGAGAGTCGAGGACATATTGTCAGATATTCAGAGACAACTGAGGGACAGGGGAGTGACTTTTGATTATTTCTCATTAGCCTGTGATGAAAGCACCGATGCTTCTGACACTGCACAGCTCTTGATTTTTTTAAGAGGAGTTGATGACAACATGAACGTAACAGAGGAGCTGCTTGACCTCCAAAGTCTTAAAGACCAAACCAGAGGAACGGATCTATTCACTTCTCTTTGTTCAGCTGTTGATGATATGAAACTACCGTGGAGTAAGGTTTCTGGGATCATTACCGATGGTGCGTCTGCCATGGCTGGTGAGCGACGTGGATTGTCCACACTGATCCGCATTAAAGTCAGCGAAGAAGGAGGTAGCGCTATAAAACTCCACTGTATAATTCACCATGCAGGTGAATTATACAGTGGTCCTGTTTGGCTGGTTGATTTAGCTTTTTTGGTTGACATAACGAAGCATCTGAATGGGCTGAATGTTAATCTTCAAGGACAAGATGCAGTGGTGAGACAGCTATACGCTCACGTCAAGGCCTTTAGAACAAAACTGCAACTTTTCCAAAGACACTTGTCCCAAACAGAGCCCTGCACCGCGCACTTCACAGCTTTGAAAGAGGTAATTGAAAGTTTTGAAGCACACCAAACATTGGTGTGCAAATGAAGAGTTATGCAACAGCTATCGCATCTCTTTCTGTGGAATTCAACAAACGCTTTCAGGATTTTGCAGTTATTGAAAAGGACATGTTGCTTTTCTCTTCTCCCTTCTCCGTGGACCCTGATGATGCTCCTCCACAGCTGCAGCTGGAGCTCATTGAACTGCAGTGTGACGATGAGTGGCGCGCCAAACACCTGCAGCTTTCTCTTGTTGACTTTTACGGGCAGCTGGATAAAGGCAGATTTCTAGAAATGCGAACATTTGCTAAGAAAATGCTGAGCTTATTCGGCTCAACATATTTGTGTGAGCAGACATTCTGTCATGAACTTAAACAAGAACCGATTGAGGTCAAGACTGAGTAACTCCCACTTACGTGACATTTTACGCATCTCAACCACTGCCCTCAAACCAGACCTGCCCTCTTTAGTGAAATCCAGATCTCAACATCACCCTTCACATTAGTGTCAGCAAGTTATCGGTTTCTTGATCAATCTGAAATTGAGTGTTTTGAACTCCTGTTTAAAATGACCATGAGGCAAAGATTTTTATCTAACTCATGGAAATGTAATGTATTCCATACAGTTCAATGTTATGTTGGGCCTTCAGGTCCAATAACAAGGAGCTATAAACAGGGCCTCGTGGGACATTCTGATCCAGGGGAAGTATTTTTGGGGGGGACAAACAGGAACTGTCAGGAACCCCTGCTGTGTCCCTAGCCGCTCCTCTGATTTGAACCCTGACCTTCCTATTGGCCTGAGCCCCTAGCCCCGCTGGAAGGGGGAAGGTGTCTCCCAGGTAGTATTTAGAGTCAGGACACAGCTCAATTCGTTCTTTCCAGCCCTTTGAAGATAGAACTGAGCCTCTCCAGTTTAGCTCTAAGTAATTCATAGGGTACAAAGGAAATTCTTGTCTACAGCTGTTTGAATTTTTCTTAAGTTTACTTTAAACTTATCTTTTTGTAGTTCATTTTTAGTTTAAAGCTACTTTTTCTAATCCAGTTTAAGTTTAACTTATCCTCCTTTTTAGTACATCATAAGCTTATTTTTCCCCTTTTTTTCTTTAAAGTTTTATTTTGAAGAGAGCGCGGCAGAAATCCCCTCACTCGCTGGCCGAGCTCAGAGACAATTTCCCCGTTATCCACGAACATTATCCACTTCCTCCTTCCGGTGTCCACGCCAACGCGCCCATGGAACCGCGAAGCACGAAGTAAGAGACAACTCGTCGAAGCCACGGTTGTTTGTTCCTGCAGAAGAGCAAAGATCTTGCTAAGGAGAACGCAGCATTCTCTCCTATTTGGTCCAGCGTTGTATCACAGCCGCGTGCGCTAGCACGGCCACGCATGGAACCGCGAAGCAACACTCACCTTAGCATGCCGTATTTGAGTGTATTATTTTGTAGAGAGACCACCGTGTCGATCTTATTGTGAAAAGCGTTCGGTGGCGATCCAGCGCTTCCTGTTTGTTTTGTAACTTCCGTCAGGCCGGTGCATCTGTGAAAGGACACCTCTCACGTAGCGGGTTTGCCTGCTTCACTGTGAGATCAGCCTCTGACGGCATTTTGAGATCCTCTCCGATCTGTGTTACTGCATGTTTCTCTCTCTCTCTCTTTTATTCTCCCACATCCGCCGAGACACACATCCTCGCTCTCACACATACACACAGCTACATTAAACACAACCACTCTGATAGCAAGAGTGCCTGAATGCACCTCGACGCCATTCGGCGCCAAAGCTAAGCTAGAACAAAGAATCCCTTTGTCCTCGCTCACCCTTTGTGTCGCACACGTGTTAAGTCGGCCATCTTTGACCTTCCTGGTTATAAGCCACGTGGTCCGGCGGCCATCGACTGTAATACACATCGAGGCCCGCCCTCCATTCAAACTCCAAATTCCGACTCCGCCATTTTGATTTGTAGTCCTGGTGTGTTACAACACCATTTTTGAAGTCAAACCCCAGGGTTAAGCCGGCCCTCTTAAACTTCGTGAGTCATCGACCCACCTTCCTCCCCTCTCTCTCACACACACACAAACACACATACACACACATCCACACACAGACTCATCAGAAGTATTGCAGTGTGATAATTGTGATGAATGTGCTGCGACTATATTAGCTATAGTTGATTGTGTTAAGTGAAGAATCATTTGTAACAACATTGACTTTAATGTCTTTTTAATAAATACTTTTATACTTAAAGTATTTGAATCTTGTGATTACTTGTGCATGTTTATGTGAACACAGTTGGATAACGATAACCAGTACTCGAACTTAAACCCTTCATTGTTTATTAGATAATCATTAATATTAACTATTAAGATTATTAATGTAACTTTTATCATATGAGACTGATATTCTTAGACCGACTTGTTGGTCCCTGTAACCAGGGTGGTGCCCCGTTTCGATTATTAATATAGATAGTATTATTCTGAAATTGATCATTTTATTGTGTTGACTAATTATTTAATTATTCTTAGTTGATAACCATATCATTGTTAATTGATAGTTTATACTTCCTAATTGATAATTACTTGTTTTTCATTAATAGTTATTATTCATTACTCTCAAAATTAATGATTTAATGATCCTTAATTGTTAAACTTGCTTATTTACTCATTAATAGTTTTATTCTTACTTGATTACTGATCATTTTCAATTAATAATCTAATTATTTTTAAATAAATAATCTTTATTATTTTAATAATCATATTCTATGATTATTGAAAATTAGCCAACGTCGAGTCCTCCTCCTATTGCACAACAGTTATCTGACTCTCCAGATATAAATGTTTTGGGCAATAAAGCGAGCTGCAGCCATTGTCTGCAGTACCTGTCATGTTGTGTCCTTCCCGACATTGCAGTACACAAGGTACAGCACAGTGAGTCTGTATAGCATACAGAATAACATTACCATTTGAAAAATAAAGATAATTGTGACAATGAATTTTTATTTATTGTTCTATAGCATATTCTATAACATATTTGCATGCAAATTTTGTGGTTAAAAAACATCAGAAGGAACTATTGGCCCCTAGGCATCTTCACTTTATCAAATCTGGCCCTCTTTGCAAAAAGTTTGGACACTCCTGGCTTAGACCACCTGCCTTAACTTTTTGTGAAAATGGGGAGAGAAGAGTCACAGGGAAAAATGATGATACTATTATTTTTGAAATAATGTATCCCATTTGTTTTTTTGTTTTCCTCAATAGTTTTTCCCTTCCACCACTGTGAACTAATGCATGGAATTTTCATGGATGTATTTCTAGATGGCATTGATTTCCTTGTAAAAAAAAAAAGGCGTTTGACAAGGTCATGCATGTGAGAAGATGTGAGGAGGAGGTCAGAATCTTAAGGCAGCATTGGGAGTTCCTCAAGAAAAGGGAGGATGACTTGAGTGTTCTTTTCATTAGCATGGAGGGTAAGCATTGACCCACAAATTGTAAGGAATTGTCTCTGTTTAGGCACCATATCAAAATGTAATTGTAATTGATTTTTTTCTTCATAATTAAGAAGGTAGAGCTCAACTGCAGATTGTTTCAGCAACGATCTCAACTTGCCAAAAATACTTGGAGCTGATAAAGGCAGGGCTTCAAGGATTAATGCTGGACCTTGTTTGGGGGAAAGAGCCTGAAGAGTCTGAGGAACAAGCTATAAGAAGCGCTTATGAAAGCTGCTCAGAGGAGGACATGGACATGTAGGTGATTAATGACATTTTAACATGGGACAGTAATCATAGATACTGTGATTAGTTGAATATTGTTTTATACATGTATGAGAAATGCATTTTTCTGTGGATCATACACATTGAACTAAATGCAAATTACCATGTCTTTCCTTATATCTTCCTATATAGGGTCTTGACAGTGGACAGCAGATTCCAGAGGAGGACATTGTTGACTATGTTGACCCTTAGCAATTCTAAATACTGCTGTAATGGCACTCAGAGTGCACACCTCCACCAAGATCTATCAGTACCCCTAAATCATATATATCAGTTCTGCAAATATGCCAGATATTTTTCATTGTGATTTCTGTATGTCGCATAATCCTGCTAACTAACAGACAAAAAAACGCAGATGAAAAGATAACCTTCTTGGCGGAAGTAATTACCTGTGTATTTTTTTGTGTATAGCATGGAAGGGATACATCATTAATTTATTTTTTAAAACCTGATGCGATATGTATTTTGAAATATGTTGTAATCACAATAACTTGTGGTTTATACCAAAGCTGTGGTTATCCCATTTATTATCTAACATCATTTTATCTAATATTGACAGTGTTATCTGAATAGACACAAAGTAGCATTATTATTATTAGTAGTAGTAGCAATAGCATTATTTTCAAGGTTTGGCCCTACTCAGTGGCACCCCCCATAGGTTTGCATTGGGCTATGGTAGTGGAGTTCAAGATCTTTCCAAAACAGTTCATATTTAGTTTCCATCCTGTAAGCCATCAAAACTGACTCAGGTGCAAGGTGCAAAGGTCATCCCTGAGGAGCAGGAGCCATCCACAATTTTCCCATTGACATGTTACTCCCGAGGTCAAGACCTTTACGATGATGTCTTTGCTTTTGTCCGACTACAAAGTTTACATTTCGTCTTGCTCCAAGCACAGGCCCTCTCGGGTATACTTTCTTAGACCCCTTTGATGTCCAAGCTGGATCAAATCTGTCAAATATGTTTTAAGTGGTATTTAATGGCCAGATATGGTCAAAATATGTATGTTTGCTTTATACACAATCATATGTTTCACTTTGGACCAAGTTAGAGACACCTTTGTTCATTAACAACCCAATTTTTCATATGTTGCACACATATTGTTGCAAATTACTGTAGAATGACCTCTATTAAATAGCTTGGTAGGCCTTTGCCATGCAAGAACATGCTGTGCCTGGAGATGGGAGTTGTGAAACAATTGCTTACTGTGAGGTACAGATGTTTTGTCATGATTACTTATTTACACAATGCATAATATTGCTAAGGTTGAATAGCATGAAATTATATATAGGATGAGATCCACTTTTCCTCCAGGCTGGGACAGAATGTTGTTTTGAGCAACAAATTTCCTGGGCCTGTTTGCAACATTGTTGCTGTGGCTATGTTGGTGAAGTCAGGCCTTAGTTGATTGTCTCTGACCAGGGAGTCAATCATACCACTGTATATTATAGTAAGTTCAAACCTTCCTTCGCCTTCCCTTCAACTGCTGATCAAGAGGCTTAGATGGAACTGCTTAATGTGACTGTTGTAATGGCAAATTCTGCATTTGTGTTATGTTTAATAGAACAGATATGTATTTATAAGAAGTATGAACAAATGTGTTTCTATGAGTTAACTTACTCTACAAGTGTTGATTAAGGAACATAGATGTTTATTGCTTCCCCCCTTTCCATGACACTGGGCAAATGGTGCACTGCAGGGGTCACCCAAGGTGTTAGAGTAGATGGGTGCAGGGATTTCTTTCATGTATACAGGACGGGGGTCTTTCGCCTCGTAAACAAAAATAAGGGATCTGTGGGAAAGATGGTCTCACGCAAGAGGTCACTCCAGGGGGCTGGGACAGAGATGGAGACAGGATGTCCACCCTGAGTTTACATCAAGGGAGTGATGAAGACCTTTTGCTCCTCACGGGGAGGGGCTTGTGATTGTATAAGTGTATTGATTTTCCTATGCTCTTTGCTCATTGTTACACGTCACGCTAGGTGATGTTTGACGGTGAGTCCACCTGCAGGTGTAGAATTGAACTTACCGAGAGACAATGTATGACTTTGTGTATTAAATAAGAAAATTGCCATCACACTGTCTAAGACAAAAATATCTTTATGTTAAGAAAAGTAATGTCAGGGTACGGTGAAGCAGTAGGACCCAGACAGAGTATTAACAAAAGGTGTAATTTTAATGAAAAGAAGGAGTCGTTGACAGACAAAACAGCTAAGAGCACGAAGGGGAAAACTCTGGAAGCTTACACAGGGGATGCAGAGGTGCAGAGGCTCAGGATACAAAAAGGCACAGGAGATCAGGACAGGACATACGATCCGACAAGGGGAAGCACAGAGGCTTAAATACACAGGGAAGGCAGGGGCAAGTGGACACAGGTGAAACACATGACTGGTGCAGACAATCAGACAGGACGTAAAGCTATAAAACACACTGAACAAAGACTACAAAATAAAACAGGAAACAGAACACAGTGTGAAAACATGAAACACAGGAACAACTAAAACAACCAGACAAACATACAGGGATAAACATGACAAGAGGCAGTAATAATGATTAAACTGAAAACACTCTTAAGTGGCAAAAATCAAAATAGAACAAACCCTGACAGTACCCCAAGGGCCGTATTTTAGACGGTCCAAGACGCGAACTGAGATGGGAGGGAGGAGGGGGGATCCGGAGGAGGGAATCCGGAGGAGGGAATCCAGGACGGAGCACAGGGGATTCGGGCCGACGGCACTGTGGCCGCTCCGGAACAGAGAACAAGGGCTCAGGCGGATGGCCCGGAGGCCGGTCAGAGGCAAAGCATGGAGCCAAAGGCAGACGGCCCAGAGGGCAATCAGCGGCAGAGAACAAAGATTCGGGCGGATGGCACCGTGGCCACTCAGGAACAGAAAACAAGGGCTCAGGCGGACAGCCCAGAGGCCGGTCAGAGGCAAAGCACGGAGCTTCAGGTGGACGGCCCGGAGGGTCAGGGATGGCGCACGGGAGCTCAGGAGATGACAGCCGCTTCTGCAGCTGTCCAGAAACATGAAGGGGCGAGACCAGCTACTCCGGCGAGAACCGGAGTAGCTGCTGCCGGGACCCCCAACACTGGAAAACAGGTGTGATGTCTGCCGGGACCCCAGACACCGGAACTGGAGTGACGTCAGCCGGGACCCTCCGGCGCGGTACAGGGACTGGAGTGTATGCCGCCGGAACCCCCAACACCGGAACTGGAGTGACATCAGCCGGGACCCTCCGGCGCGATACAGGGACTAGAGTGTACACCGCCAGGACACCCGACACTGGAACTGGAGTGATGTCAGCCAGGACCCTCCGGCGCGGAACTGGGACAGGAGTAGCGCCTGCCGAGACCCCCGATGCCGAAACACGAGTGGCGTCTGCAGGGACCCTCCTGTGCGGATCAGGAACTGGAGTGTACGCCGCCGGGACCCCCCGACGCCGGAACTGGAGTGGCGTCTGCCGAGACCCTCCTGTGCGGAACAGGAACTGGAGTGTACGCTGCCGGGACCCCCGACGCCGGAACTGGAGTGGCATCTGCCGGGAACCTCCAGTGCGGAACAGGAGTAGCGCCTGCCAAGACCCCCGATGCCGAAACACGAGTGGCGTCTGCCGGGAACCTCCGGCGCGGAACAGGAACTGGAGTAGCGCCTGCCAAGACCCCCGATGCCGAAACACGAGTGGCATCTGCCGGGACCCTCCGGCGTGGAACAGGAGGAATCAGTGCCGGGACCCCTGATGCCGGAACTGGAGTGGCCCTCTGGCGCTGGACAGGAGGAGACTGCGGCCCAGCCAGGACAAGGGGAGGCTGCAGCCCAGCCAGGACTGGAGGTGAGGGGTTCCTGCTGTGAGCGCCCCCTCTCCGACGTCTGCCACCCCCAGCAGAAACTTTCTCCATAAAGCTGCAGGGTCCACCAAAAGCCAGGCGGCTTCCCGGGTACAGGTTAGTGGATGGGGCTGGAGACTGGTGCCTGTGAGCAGGCTGTAGAGGTGAGGGGTTCCTGCTGTGAGTGCCCTCTCTCCGATGTCTGCCAACCCCAGCAGAAACTTTCTCCATAAAGCTGCGGGGTCCTCCAAACGCCAGGTGGCTTCCCACGTACGGGTTTGTGGATGGGGCTGGAGGGTTGAGGAATTCATTTAGTCTGTCCTGCACCTCCACGAGATACGGGACGAAATGGCTCATCCAAGGTCTGTCTTCAGCCATACCTGAAGCACAGAGATTTATTCTAGGGTCTCTGCATGGTGCTGGGTGCCTGGTGAACACAGCTTGTCCAAGGCATCCAAATAAAAAACTTGTCCATATTTTTGGTCAGATCATTCTGTCAGGATTTGGTGAGGCAGATGGACCCAGAAGCAGAGTTCAACAAAAAGTGTATTTTTAATGGTAAAAGGTCTTAACAGAAAAACAACAAACGCAGGAACAACAAAAGTCAAAACTGAAAAAACAAAAGCACACGGGAGAAAACACAGGAGGCTTACACAGGAGATGCAGAGGCTCAAGATACAAAAAACACAGAAGATCAGGACAGGACATAACGACGACGATCCGACAAGGACAAAGGGAAGCAGAGAGACTTATATACACACAGGGAAGGCAGAGGCAATTGGACACAGGTGGAACACATGAGGACTGGTGCAGACAATCACAGACAGAAAATGAAGAAAGAAAACACACTAGGAACAGAGACTACAAAATAAAACAGGAAACAGAACACAGGGACACCGAAACAACTCTGACAAACATAAACACAAGGAAGTCAAGAAACATGAGGTAATAATAAAACAGAAAACACTCTTAATAAAGAGACAGAAAAAACACAAACAAAACACTCAAAAATACGAAACCATGAAAGCAGAT
Source organism: Verasper variegatus (assembly GCA_026259375.1). NCBI lineage: Eukaryota > Metazoa > Chordata > Actinopteri > Pleuronectiformes > Pleuronectidae > Verasper > Verasper variegatus. The sequence continues at coordinate 525,067 of CM048048.1, forward strand.
TCCTCTGAACAGTCGTCAACCTGAACTTCCACAGAAATTTAGAGGGGCATTAACTGACAAAAAAATCTTCTTTTCATGCAATGATAGAGGTAATGGTGTCTGATCTACTGAGCGGGCCACATGGCTTTTATAGTACTGCTATACAAGCCAGTAGCCATTCAGATTTACCTTTGGCCTCAGTGTACCCTCAAGTGGTTGTTGATTACATGGCCAAAACACTTGATCACTCTAAGGTACACACCTGAAGCTATGTCCCTAACATCCGCTGGTGGCCGCTAACACCTGCTAACATCTACTGGTAGTTGGTAACCTAAATTGTGCAGAAGACCTTCAAACTTACAAGGGATATTAAAAATCTTATATTCTATATTCAAAATCATGTGACATTTTCCTGTAAGAAAAAAAATGTCATCAACCTAAAACTGAATGCAACACAGATAACAAATTACAAGAGTTGCTGACCTTGTTGTCTTTGCTAGCAGCTGCTGCACAGTTAAATTCCTCGTTTATAATGCTACAACTTTCTATATGCACAGAAGGTGAGCTATTATTCTTTGCGACTTTGTTGCGACCTGCAACAATGCAAGTGGGCAAGTACATGCTCAGTTTATGTTAATGTTCATGTAACATGCATTCTCAGGCATATTGGTATGAAGACAGATTTTTTATTTTACAGTACTAAATAGCTTGTCTGGATGAAGATAGCTTTGTTATATAATGAAAATATATTAGTGTGTACTTAGCCTTACTTTCAAATCAAGTGACAGGTTTTCTGCAGTACAAAAGATATGAAGGAATATCAAAATATTTACACTAACCCATAATTGAAAATAAGAGGAAGTATAGCTTAGTAAAGAATAATCCTCACAACACAACATTATCTGTTAAACCACAGGCATATACAGCAGATATCCATAGTCTTCCCGCCAGTCAAGAAGAGTGTACTGAGACCAGGAGTTCAGTTTCCTATTTCTCATGATTGTAGTTTTATTACAAGGTGTGGATACCTGTATCTTTGAGAAAGAACTACAATACAGTTCTAACATTTTAGATGAACATTTAAATAATTGAGAGACCGATCTAAACATATTTAAGACCTAGAACATACTATTTTACAAATTTAAGACTATTATATATCCCAACATTCCGGCTGACGTATGGTTATATTGTGTAACATGTAGAGAGGCCAACCACAGTGCAGAAGCACTTGGTGGTTAAACAGTTTTAATTTTTTTACCCATAAAATGGTTTACTGTTACAGTTTAAGAAATGTGAATGCAAAGTTTGAAAAAGTGCAAATAAATTCTGAGATCCCCCCCTGATCTGGATCCTCATGAAAATGGAATGATTTCCTTTCTGACCCATACCACATCCTTTCACTAAGGTTCATGGTAATCCATACTGTGGTTTTTGATTGATCTTCCTCATAAACAATAAACCAACTAACTAACAAATGGACAGGTGTGAAAACATTTCCTACATGAACATGTTCAAGTGTGGCTCAGTATGTGTAGAGAATGCATGTGCACGGGGGGTGGGGGGATTCTGTGCACCTGCCCCTTTGCCCTTGATGCCCAAATGTACCCTTTTGTCAGAAGCATATTTTCCTTTTTTTAAAATCATGCCCATGGCCCTTGATGTAGAACATTTAACAATTAATAATAATTTAGGTATAAATAAAATGACCTGGCTGCCGTCAGTCACATGATGAGTTTTCACCTGAGCTCATCCTGTCTTCCGCAGCTGCGACCACGCACAGACACAGTCTGAGACAGTGGGACGAAAAACGTATTCCTGCGGGTAAATGCGGGGTTTGCAGCGGAGTGCACATTACATTATTTGATGTATTTCTACATGAACGCAGAATCAGAATCAGAATCAGAATCAGAGTGAGCAATGAACATGCATGGTTGTGTTTTTTATCGATGTATTCACTGTGCAACCTGTACAAGTAACGTTAGGCGACATCTGCCAACCACTGCTGCTACTGCCTGTGTTTTGTACTTCTGTCCACCGGTTTAAAGAAAGTTACGGGGATTTTCCCAGGTTTGTGGAGGGCTTAGGTGCTGCATTGTGTGTGTGTATGTCATAACAAATTATAAGTATTATAGTGAATGGATTTGAACTGTGATATTCTCATCCTTCCAATTATCAATACTTGTTTTTTATTTATTTAATTATCATCAAAAATAGAATAAATTATGAATTCAGAACAGGATTAGATTTGTAATATGACAAAATATTATTTCAACAGCAGCAACAGTAATATTTCCAACAGCACAATCACAATAAATAGATTGTGAGCCGGTCCAGGCTTGTCTTGGACCTGCTCTTAGTTATGCTGCTATAGGTCTAGAATGTCGGGGGACACATGACACACGGAGCTTCTCTTTCCAGCTTCTCATTCCTCTTCTCAATCCTTATCACATCAAAGAAATTAATATCTCATCAATACATGTTACTGACTTGACTTCTTCCCCGGAGTCCCTATGCCTTATCGTCCGCAGATCCAGTTGGCAGCTGATGATGGATCCTGATGGCGGCAGTGGACAATGACTGTGGACTATAGTGGCATCCGATCTTGATGGTGGATCATGATCGTGGTGGCTGCTGGCCATAGACTATGATTGCAGCAGGACTGCTTGATATATAGTATTTCTCCTCAGATACTCGACCATTACTGACAATAATCCATCAATTCATTGACCTTCAGTTATGCTTCAAATTGTTTATTCTAATCAATGCTGCTAAAACCTTGATGATGTTCTCCTTTACACTTGACATCTATTGTACTTCTGTCCGTCCTGGGAGAGGGATCCCTCACATGTGGCTCTCTCTGAGGTTTCTATGTTCTTTTTACCCTGTTAAAATGTTTTTTTTGTAGTTTTTCCTTACTCTTGCTGAGGGTTAAGGGCAGAGGATCCACACCTTGTTAAAGCCCTATGAGACAAATTGTGATTTGTGAATATGGGCTATACAAATAAGGTTTGATTGATTGATTGATAAACACAATATCTCACTGGAAAGAAAGTTTCAGTAGAATAAATAATGTTCTTGACATCAAAATGCTGTAGAAAAGTTATAAAACGTCACTGTATGTGTGTGTGTGTGTGTGTGTTTTCAGTATTTTCGCATGATATTTCATTTTTCAGCGCAAAAATGCCTCGTAAAGAGAGGAGGTTCCCCTCAACAGCAAATTGTAGCTTTAAGTTATGGATTCAATCTTTTTTCAAACAGGCAGTTTCAATAAATCACTGCTGAGGTGACAAATTCTGACTCATGACAATAGATAATATCAAGATATCTATCTGATCAAAAGGAAAAGAATGCTGACATTTGCATCTAAACAGACAATGTGATTATCTTCCCAACTTGTTAAGAAATGCATGAAATAGCAGGCTGATTCAAATTGCTAATTTAAATTCAATGTCAAAAAGGACCGGACAATACTAGTGTCCCCTGCCCTGTATCTCAAAGGAATAGACTTAAAGTATTATTTCAGATTCCTGTTAAATGTAAGCGTTTGCAGTGCTGGAGCAGAGATAGGGAATTGAGAAATGGTGGCGAGTGAAAATGTGCGATGAAGGGAAAAGGCCAGAGAAATTCCAACTTAGGCTTCTGTCACTGAGTCTGTGATTGTTTAGAGAGATTCTCTCCTAAGAGTCTGCCAAGGCTGCTCTAAATTGATGCCAATTATCATGCCCAACAATGTTTCTCAACAATATTTTAACAAGGTGCCATTTGTTGAAAAGCCACTAAGCTCTCATGAGTTAATTGGTTTTTAAAAAGCAATATAAAATTCCATTTCAATAATCAGTTCTCATAGACACTTCTCTTCTGTCTGCCATCAAACAAAGATGCTAATTGATTTAAGACCAACTGTGAGCATTTCATGTGAAATTACCTCGAGTCTGTCTAATAATATGCACAGCTTGGTCATTTGGCAGGAGTGAGGGGAGATACATTTTGGTGTAATTTCCCATTTTGTCTTTTAGTTTCACTGTTTAATCAGAGAATATCTGAGGTCACAGAAGTTTATGATGAGGCAAGCACTCCCTCTTGGGAAATGTTAACTCTATGGCAGTGTAGGGGAATTATTTGGGCAGTGAGGGCAATGAAAATTATGGTTTACTTTATTAAATCTTTTTTTTTAAAGTAAGGTCTAAGTAAGGTCTTCTCCAGTTTTATCAAGGTCCCTCCCTTGACTCAGAAAAATAATTCATATTTAATAAAACAAATTAAAGCTGGAAGTAAAAATGCTGCATGATCTACGTTCTTTTTACCCTGTTAAAAGGGTTTTTTAGTAGTTTTTCCTTACTCTTGTTGAGGGTTAAGGGCAGAGGATGTCACACCATGTTAAAGCCCTATGAGACAAATTGTGATTTGTGAATATGGGCTATACAAATAAAATTTGATTGATTGATTGATTGATTTTGCCTGCCAAGCATTCTCTATTACACACACACAGAGTTGAAAGTGACTGTATGTGTGCAAGTGTTTCTTGTGTGTATTTAATATGATTACATATGTATTTTGACTAAGAGAAGGGAGAGGGGGAAAATTGACCCTCCTGAACAGTCTAATAAATTTAGAATTTTGTCTTTTCTGTTTCCTCAGCAAATACATAATCCACCACATTTGTTCTCCTGACCTCTTGATCATTTTCACACAGATCCCATCCATAGTCAATACAGAATTACTTTTATTTGATATTTGATATTTGATAAATGATTCCTAAATTCCTCATCCTGAAAGAAAATAAATATAAATACTTCACACACCTTCCTTCATTTGAAACTGGCATGTCCTACAACACATAGTTCATTGATAATGCACATTGAAGCAGCCTTATCCTGAGCCACTGACCTCAGCAAAAAACCTTGTTCTGCAATACAGTCCCAGCCTGGTGTTAATGTTCATTTCCACTTTAGGGTGAAAGAGGCAGCGGTGGTTATTGTGTTTCCTGACATGTGACATACATAGGGTTAAAGGGATACAATAGCTCCATCATGTAAAGAAGTCACAGAATATGACAGGGAAAACATAAAGGGTAGAGGTGGGCTCAGCATTGATGTGTGGTATGTTCTTTATATCTATGGGCATTATTTACCCCCAGTCCTCTGTCCTTCAACAGCAACAATGCAATACATTTCTGATGATCATAAAAGCCCTTGCAGCAAGCAAAATACTTACTGGGAGGAGAGGTAGCTTTGTTAATATCATACCACACCTTTCACTCCCAAATTAATGTCATTTAAAAGGTGACAATATTATAAATATTTCTGTGCAGTAAATATAAAATCTGTCAATATAAGGATACTATTTCCATTCATTATTTCAGTTTGTCAAACAAGGGAAACAATTCCATTGAATTGCATGAATCCTGAACAAAGTAATCACATTATCTGATGTCTTAAGAGCAACATCCAACAGAAATTGTACGCATTTGAAATTTGTGATGTATTGTTTTTTTCCAGATATATTTCCCAGCCTGTTAAATCCTTTAAATCAATTCGTTAGATATGAGCAGAATCAGCGCTGGATCAGACCAAATCTACCCTGATGAAAAGACGTCTTGTACCATCGCCGCAGGAGCACTAATGTGTACAGGAGGATGGGGAAACAATAGAAAATGTATAATGCTCAGAACAGGGGCATCCACCCTCCCTCTCCACCTGGGACTCAGTGTGGGGGATCCCCTCTGACCACAGCCCAATTAAATCCTGCACACACACACACACACACACGCACACATACACACATCTAGGGTGACCTGCTTCCATCATGAATATGGATGTGTTGGGGGAATGCAAATAAACCCTTGCCAGTGACAGACAGACAGACAGAGGCAGACAGACAGTCAGCAGCACAACAAAGAGGTGGTAGTAGAACAAAGGACCAGCCTTGGTTGAAGCAGCATGGATACCTTCACTTCCAGCTTTGTCACAGTCAGAACGAGGGAGCAAATAACTGGATTTGCACTACAGTAAATTACCTAATATTACTGTGATAACCCTGTGTGTCTGGTCATGTGTGCCAGACATTGCTAGTGTTTTTAATACAGTATGGTATGTGTTAGTCTGCATGTTTTTTACATTCATCCGCATCAATAAAAAACCATCAGAGCGATAAACTCACAACTCACTCAATCACCCCCCCGTGAATCTGGACAGAGTCTGAAGGCAGGCAGTCAGGACTTCAGATGAATTTGATGGAAAATGAATCATTTTAATATGTTTTGTAAATATCTGCTGCGCTCAGAAAGCAGATCTGTATAGCCGCTGTATAGATGGCATGAATATTATATGAAGCGGGGTGGGGGGCTGCCTAGAGGACACTGGTGGTAACAGCTTGGAAACACACTGAAAATAGTGTGAGGGATCATTCATATCTCTTTAACACCTGTTTTGTAAAATAGGCTTTTGTACAGATGAGTCTTTGTAAAGATGCTGATATTATATACAACATTTTATATTGCTGGCCCAAGATTTAGGAATGCCATATGAGAAAGTACATATGCTGAGACAAATGATATTCCACGGTGCTTGAATAGAATACACAATAAAATGGATGGCTTCATAGATAGTGACATTTAATGCAGGAGAAGTGCCAAGCCAGACGTGGTGTACAGGGGTCTGCTTGTAAATAATTAATCTTTGCTCTTCATGTCTTCTTGTCAGTACAGACGAAGGGCTTGTATCCTGGCAACACACCATGGTTCCCACATGCTGCAGGGAGAGAGAGGCCCTCAGGGGGGAGACAATATTCAACCTGCCTCCAGCAACACACACACACCCACACACACACGCACACACACTCACAAACACCGTTGTTCTACACACATGCATGCATGTATACACTATAAAGGATACAAATGTTTGTACATGCTCACACTAAATCCACACACATGCACACACAATATGGTGCACAAAATAATTCATGGTTGTATGCATGCAGACACACACTCACATGCCAGCAAGCCAGTATAGGGACAAGAATCTGAACACACAAAAACATATGAAGATTCATGGATGGATAGATACTGAGAGGCATACACACACACACACACACACACACACACACTGACACACACACACACGCACACACGTCTTCTTATGCAGCGATTGGTGCTTCCAGACAGTGGAAGTGTTCTGGTTTGCAGTCCTCTCCTGAAGCCACATAAGTCATGACGTGTGTGAGAATTAAACACTGTGCTGGATGGAGTGTGTCCTGCTTTTGCGTACCAGGGTGACATCTTACAGACACAGACAAGCCTCTATCATTTAACAATTCCTAACTACAAAACAGTTTATTTCAATAAATGATTCTGTGCATTTTAAGCAAGACCACGTCACAGAGATTTAAGTTTGATTACTGGATGTCACCCAGCAAAGAAACAACTTGGAGACCACCTTGTACCAACTGTCTGAACAAATGATTCAAAAACAAAATTTTATCGCATCAATTGTGTTGCAATACTTCACTGAGCAGTCCCCAACACTAAAAACAATGAACATGAGCACTTTTTGCACACTTATTTATGAGCCTGGCATTTGTCTATTGTTTGTTTCTTAAAAGGGAAAAAAGTTCTACTTGTTAGGCCCACTGTAGCATACCCAATATTTTCAGAGGCAGGAAGTAACGTATTAATTCCGCAGCGGAAATCCTCCTGGCACTCGCTCAATGTCAATGTCAATTTTACTTATATAGCACATTTAAAAACAACTTGGTTGACCAAAGTGCTTTACAGGAGTAATGGTACAACAAAAGGACAGTAAAAAGTAATGCAGTGCAAGTAATACTAATAAAATACAATTATTAATGTAAAATAAAATAAAATAAATAAATAAATAAATAAATAAATAAAATAAAATAAAAGATATATGATAAGATAAATAAAATCAGCTGTGATGAAACATACTCAACTCGAGCAGAAAGCCTGGGAGAACAGGTATGACGGGGCAGATCTGATGTGAAGTGGTAGATTGTTCCACAGGTTTGGGGCGGCTACTGCGAAGGTGCGATCACCTCTGGTTACTAGCCTTGTCTGAGGTTTGTCAAGGAGCAGTTGAATGGCTGATATCAGTTCCCTAACTGGAGTGTGCATAAAGAGAAGCTCGGATAAGTAAGACGGTGCCACTCCGTTAAGAGATTTAAAAGTTAAAAGTAAGATTTTAAAAAATGATCCTGTGACAAACAGGAAGCCAGTGTAGTGCGCAACATGGGTGTGATATGGTCTCTCATTTTGTGCTAGTCAGCAGGCGAGCAGCAGTATTTTGGACTAGCTGCAGGCATTTAATGGATGATTTGTCTAAGCCTACATACAGGGAATTACAATAATCCAGACGGGAGGTTATGAATGCATGGATAATTCTCTCTAGGTCTTTTTGTGGGAGGTAAGCCTTTACCTTGGCTATTTGTCGCAGTTGAAAAAAACTACCTCTGACTACTGAGGAAATTTGTTTTTCAAAATTAAAAGCCCTAAAAAACAACACCAAGACTCTTTACAGTGGAGTGAGTAGAAGAAGCCAAAGGCCCAAGATTGTCCATATCTTGCAGTTCTGATTGTCCAAATATGATAACCTCAGTCTTATTGTTGTTTAATTTGAGTAAGTTTGAATCCATCCATGATTTTACATCATTTAAGCAGTCAAAGAGGGGCTGCAGTGATGTCTTAGCTTTTTGGTTCAGGGGCAAGTATATTTGAATGTCGTCTGCAAAGCAGTGAAAGGAGACATTATCTTTTTCAAAAATTGATGCATATATAGAGAGAAAAGGACATGGCCTAGAATGAATCCTTGAGGTCACATGTAAGTGGGGCCTTCCCAGAGGAGTATTCACCCAGGTGGACTGAGAAACTCCTATCTGTTAAGTAAGACTCAAAGGTGAATCCAGTGATGGATCCCATGCTGCCTTCTCACATCGGATTCTGCAGACTTTCTGTAGACTTTATATGAGAGGGCCAGTCATAGAAAGAATGTATTCACACATATACTGTCATGTTCTTTTATCCTGAAATATGAGAAGTGGTCTCAGTTTGGTTCAACAAGTATTTATTTTAGAAAGCAATGAAAAGGAACAGCATAGCTATGTGCACTCAATACACAGCATTGGCCATCTAGTAGCACAGGGTAGTCAAGAGTCGCCACGAATGGACGGCGGGTGCATTACATATAATAGTACTAATTTCATTGGTCAATAATGAGGGGGAGTCGCCGTAGTATCAGACTTTGGCTTTCCCTTGCTGGTGCACAGGCATAGTCCCAGCCTCTTGGTGCTGGAATCGAATGATGAGGAGCCGCTCCCAGTTTCGCCCCTCCTTTGTAGCATCAGGGCAAATCTTTTTTTTTTTTCTCTCGTTTTAAAAACAAGCCTTGACGGTACTGATATAGATTGGAGTGATGAATATCGTGTTCCTGCTTTAATGGCTGTATGTTCTGTGTGTGTAAGCATGTGCATTTTCTATCTGCCTTTCAGAACCTGGGGCAGCTGCTTGAATTCTTTCTAGGGCATAGGTCACAGTTTCTTATGAGCACAGTGCATTCATGTATGTGTGATGTTGAATACAGTTAAGGGAATACTGTAATATATAAAAGGTTAGGCATAAGAACAAGTTTAAGTACAGTGTATTGTATGCCACGAATTTAAAATCCTAACAACACCTCCGTAGAAAATGTGGAGGATCTCTGGAGTTCAGTGCATGTCTGAAAGCAGCTAGGCCCACTGTATGGACAGTTTGGTCCCTTTACAGAAGGTCCATCAGGACATATGTTGGGTTTGATTTTATTGTGTGTCATTAGAAGTATGTTTCTGAATAGTCCACATAAACTGGAGTCTGAGTCTTGCATAGAAAGAATAGAAAAAGAAGGTGAGAAGAAGCTCACAATAAAAATGTTTTTCAAATACTTATGACCATTACCATATTCAATTCAATGTATAGCGCCAAATCATAATATACATTATCTCAAGGCACTTTACATAAAAGGTCAAGACCTTAACATTTTTTATAGAAAAACCCAACAGTTCCCACAATGAGCAGCACTCTGGTGACTGTGGAGAGAAAAACTCCCTCATTAACAGGAAGAAACCTCTAGCAGAAGCAGACTCAATGTGGGTGGACATCTGCCTCGACCGGTTGGGGTGAGCAGAGAAAAATGGGGAAGAGAGGAGAGATAGGTGGAAAAGAGTGGAGAGAGGGAGGGGAGAGGAGAGGGGGAGAGAGAGACCAGGAACACTGGGTGGAACACCATCAGGTTTCAGCTCTGACTATTTATAATGAAAACAATAACAGTGTTATTAATGATAATAACATATACAGCAATAAGGTGTTCATGCTCCTCTTACTGTATTTAATACAAATTTAATCAGAAAACACATGAGATTCACCTGCTGGTGGATTGATATTTGATTTCAATAATAACACACTTCAATTATTTTGGCAGCAGATATGTGACAGCACCTGGTAAACAAATGCTGCAATAAATGTTTTTGGGGATTTGACTTGATGATTCACTGTGATGAAGGGTTTTAGCCCACTGTGGTTCATACAGTGCAAAAATGGCTCCTGTGTCTGAGATAGCTAAACACATCTAATTATTAGTGATTATTTTTGCCTTTAGTGTGAATAATCACCACCCAGGCCCCAGATTAATGCCAGAATGAGCCTGGAAATTGGGCACATTAGCATGTATCTGCTAAAAGCATTTTATACCCATTTTTCATCCCATTTGCCAGAAGTGCATACTGCCAGTATGAAGTTCTGTTAGTTCAGTAATTTCATGAAAAAAAAAAAACAGAAAGGAAAAGGCATACAGAGTAAAGTCATGCTACATTTTCGCACATTCTGTTGAGTCCTTTCCATAACTGCAGCACTTACAAAAGGTCTCATGCTTGGAGCTTTTTATGCAATACACACAAGATGAAAAAAACCCACAACAACTTACACACAAACAATCAACGCCATTTGGGGAAAAAAAGAAACCCTTTTTGTGATTTATAATTGGCTAATGGAATTACATGTATGCATTACTCTCTTTTGTGTGTGTGTGTGTGTGTGTGTGTGTGTGTGTACGGCGCACCTTCAGGCTGGTGGCTTGTGTACAGCTGACAAAGGCCTTCCCTCTCAGGTGGGTCAGGCTAATTGTTATTCTAATGGCCTCTCAGTCAGATGCAAATAGCTATAATGGCAAAGCCTGAGCTGGGGTGGGAGGGGAGGAGAGAGAAAGCATAGATGGAAGTGCACAAAATTAGATTTGCCTTTTTGTTTGAGAAAAATGGGAATGTCTGCGTGAGGGTTTTTATTTTTATTTTGTGTGTATGTGTCGCTCCTCTGCGTCTACTTGAGTGATTTTATTTCAGTCACAGCTCTTTGCCTCAGTACCATAAAGATATGTTTTAAAACATATATGGTAATGAAATCAGTTTCCCTTTCGGGATGCAACATTTAAAAAGTACCTTTACTCCAGCTGCTACTTGTCCTTTGAAGCACTTTGCGTGATCATCAGGACTAGAAAAGCACTATATAAATACAGACCATTTACTTTACTTATGTATTCCAGTTTAATGGTACTTTCTGCTGCTACACCATTACATTTTAGATATTGTACGTATTTCATACACAAATCATGTAATCAATTTTAAACATATGATGCAGTCAAATAGATTAAAATGTCTGTTTAGTAGAAACAGCACTGCATCATCTTGTTTCACGGCATCCTCCATCCATTACTCATATATCTCCTTCCATAACAAATACTTTCATCAACAGTTTGTAGAAGAAGTTTGAAGATTTTTTAATGCAGACATTTAATTAGCTCCTTAAAAAGCTTCTTAACATTACAAATCAGCTACTCCCTTTTCCTCATGGAAATAAAAACAATAATAGATGAATATAGAAATAAACAGCTTGATGCAAAATTGTTCCTACTTCACTTGTGATGTAGGAACGATCAAGATAAAGCTTTTAAGGAAACACTATATACCGACATTTTAGGGTAGAAATATTTAAGTTAAATTTCTTGAAGAATGTTTTCTTTCTGAAGCAGTATTGTTATTTTTTATGTTTTGTGTGGACCCAAAGAAGAGTAGCTGATGCTCAGTTAATATTAATCTTCATGAAATTAATAAAAATTAATAAATCAGTTCCTACCTGTATTATATTTGTTGTTTGCATTTAATGCCACATGTCCTGGGCAACCAAGTACAATTGGAAAATATTGATTTTACATAATAATAATAATAATTGCATTTTGATGACAATCCTGAATAAATACTTCTTCTATCACTGACTTTGATAATATTACTGCGCTACTGCTCACAACGATGTGAGTTCCCTGAGCCTTATTATAATTCTACTACTGCTATATTTTCTATATATATAATATAATAAATATATATCAAATATATATATTTAATATAATAAATAAAGATTTAATTTAATTGACTTTTTTCTAGGCACTTCTGCCAATAAAATAACAAATTAACTCTACAGATGTATTTTTTTCTTTTCATAATTTGCTTGCATAGAAAAATAGATAAATAGATTACATCAAAAACAGAATTGAAAATGCACACTGATCAAGGTTTATTTGTCTGAAGAGAACGCCCACACTGACCTCAGTGTAACATGTGACTCCCAGTAGATTCCCAGTAACCATGGTGAGAAGGAGGATGGGAAGCAGCATTCCTTTAGGAAGCGGAATGGAAAGCTCTCACAGAGAGACAATTGTTTATTCAAGCTTAGACCCAATGGAGAGAGACGCAGAGAAGAAGGAAAAGGAGAACTATAAGAAGGGGTGCTGAAAGACAGAGAATAAAAGAGAACACAGTTTCAGGAGATTTAGTTTTAAAGAGCGATGGGAAGGAATGATAGCGATGGAGAAAAGCAAGAGAAGCTGCAAGATTGTGAGAGCAAGTGAATATCAGAGAAGCAAGTTTTGGTTTCACATCAAGTTCTCACACAGCTTGCCATCCTTAAGTAAAAAGCATATCTCCCTCTGCCAGCTCCTCACCATTGAACTCTCTGTGGCAGAATTCAAGTCCCCGGGCTGTGACAGCTGTGGGGCCTGAAGTGGCGTTTCCCAGAGAGCCAGCCAAACATTCCTCACTGCTTTGTGTCTTACAATGGGCACAATAACATCAGCAACAACACGGCACTCAGCCGATGAGAGGAAGAGGAAAAGTGATGGCTTGCTTTCTGAGGGTCAATTATCTGGCCAGCTATACAGCCTGTGCTCTGCTTTTATTTTCTCTATCTCCCTTTCCTTTCTTTCTCCGCTTTCTCCTCTTGCTTTGGACCGCATTGTATCACAGAAGAGAGAAACATTATATGGTTTGAAATACAACACTTTCCACTTTGTAATGTGCTTGGCAGTGCTGCCCACGCATTGTGTAGGAGCTTAATTTCCATCCTCTCTCTTCTTAAGTGCAGCTCAATTCATCTGGAGAGGATGTTAAGGCTTGCTCTGAGAGTTAAAAGAATAGTACTTAATGAGCGCTGACAAAGACCAGTGATGCAACAACACAACCTGCTCTATATAAAAAAAAGAGACTTCAAACTCTTTCTCACTGTGTTTTTATTGCTTTGACTGGTTGTTATCCAGTACACTCAAATGTATCCTGTTCCCCCACGTATCAAGCCAAAGCGCAATTTCTCCTCTTTCTGGCTTTGAAAAGTTACATTTATCCTCTGAATGCAGCATGCATCACACACACCTCACTATCAATAGCCACTTCAGCCTCATAAATGTCTAAAACCAAAAGCTTGAGGCAGAGTGCCTGGAAATAATTTCAAATGTCTATCAGCATAACAATATGGGAGGTAGTAACTGGCTTAATGATGACAGCACTTTGAACAGAACATGTCAAGTTGTGAAGCGGTTATATACAGCCACTGATTAGTAGGCCAGGCTTAAGATGCTAATATTATGCTAAAAAACACATAAGCCATTGTGTCACAACCCGGCTCAAAGATTGTGACAGGGAGGGAGATGACATGAGTGGACAAAAACACAAGGCGCACAGCTGTCTTGGCGTGCCTCATCACACATTACCTGATCACCGGTCTCTTTCACAAAAATCGCCGTCTCCGCCCATCAAGCCATTCATAAACACGGAAGACAATGCGTGCAACGCATTTGTCAAAACCCTTCTCAAAGATTGTGACAAGGAGGGAGATGACACGAGTGGACTGTTGCGTTTACAGATATTTATTGAACAAAATAAATTATAATCAACAACACAACGTGTGTCCATGAACAAAACAGAAAAGGATGCTGCAGTTGGGAGTCAGGGGGAGCCAACCTCATCCCACAGAGAGCGCAAGAGCCAGACACAAATGTGGCCAGGCTTTTTAATGGGCAGAGCACACCTGGCCCAGGTGTGCTCTGATTAATGCTGACGTCACCTCCACCTACAGCTCAGGGGAAAGAAGAACAGGGACACCTAGTGTCCAGGTGAGAGTGGAGGGGGTCGTCACCCCCCATAAGCGAGGGGTTCCCACTGGGAATCCCGACATACATTCATATAGCAACCAATGTTTATGGTAAAACCACACTACTAATTACAATACCCATTGGGTATATACAAATCCAATAGCTCAAATAAATATTATAAACTCATTTCAAATTTAACAATTTAAATTTGACTGTTTGTAATTTACAATACTCACCAATGCTGAAGTGACCTCCATAGTCCACTCACTCTGCTCCCTGCCACCCAGCAACTCCCGATGTCTGGAGAAGCACTTTTAAGCGAGGCAGAGGAGACATATAATTGACCAAGAAGACAACAACTGTAAGCTACTCAAAAGCAAGGCGCTCGAGACAACGCATCCGCCACAATATTCTCAGAGCCCTTGATGTGATGATTGTCCAAACAGTATGACTGCAGAAAGAGGAACCAACGCATCAATCTGCGATTAGGGCAAGACAAAGAATGAAGAAAAATAATAGGATTGTGGTCGGTGTAAACCAAAATGGGAACGCTAGAGTCAACATAAACTTCAGTTTGTTCAAGTGTTGTAAAGCCCACACCAGAGCAAGACTTTCCTTTTCAATTGCAGAATAATTGATTTGGTATGAACTAAACTTCCTGGATAAAAAACTCACAGGGCGCTCAACACCATCACTGCCACCCTGAAACAACACAGCACCTGCACCTACATCACTTGCATCCACCTGCAAGGCAAAAGGATGGTTCATGCAGGGTGCCATGAGAACAGGAGGTGAGCACAGTTCTGACATTATTGAATGCTTGTTGGCAGGAAGCTGACCAGATATATTTGGCTCTAGCCTTCAACAGATCTGTTAAAGGAGCAACAACAGAAGAGAAGTTCCTGCAAAGATTCCGGTAGTATCCCACCAAACCCAAAAACGCATCAGCTCCTATTTGGTGGTGGGCACTGGATAGTTTTTAATTGCGATTACTTTTGCCTGAATAGGCCGCACTTGCCCTTGCCCTACAACTTTACCCAGATAGGTAACAGTGGCCTTGGCAAACTCACACTTTGCCAAGTTAACAGTTAGGTTGGCGTCGCACTGGTTGTGCATCACCTACATCAATGTCATGCTCCAACAAGTGTGTACTGAGTTGGAACATCATTAATCAAACACAAATAGTTGTTGAGCAACAGGCAACTCAGCAGAACGTTTAATGGACAAATGGCCAAATACAGATTTTAAATCACATAGTGACTCAATATTTTTCATCTTCTTCTGAGCAGATGCAAAATTTTCCCTAGCTTTCTCCCCAGCAACATACAACCTATGCTGAAAACCATTCACATAATCAAGCAGACTAAGGGATGGCTCAGATTGAACAACTTCATCATGCAGTAACGTTAATAGTCCACGCACTGTGTGACCAAACACAAGCTGGTTCGGACTAAATCCTGTGCTCTCCTGAAGTACCCATCTGGCAGCCAACAACAACCAGGGTAAACCTTCCTCCCAATCCTGACTCAACTCTACACAATAACTACACAACAGAGATTTAAGTGTTTGATGAAACCGTTCCAATGTGCCTTGACTCTGAGCGTGGTATGCTGAGGCCTGATTATGTTTTACACCCAGCGGTTTTAAAACCTGGGAAAACAGACTGGATGTAAAATGTGTGCCCTGGTCACTCTGGATCACCTTAGGGATCCCAAAAACAGAAATAAATTGTGTTAAAGCTTTAACCACGGATTTAGCAGGAATGGAGCATAACGGATATGCAGCCGGATATCTCGTGCTCTGACACATTACTGTAAGCAAGTAATTACTTCCCAACTTTTATTAAATGCTCAAACGGCTGAGAAATTGCAGGAATGGGGAAGAGAGGAGCCGGTTTAATGGTCTGGTTTGGTTTACCGGTCATTTGACAAGTGTGACATGTTTTAATATAACAAGATACATTCCTCTTCATGCGTGGCAGAAAAAATACCTGAGGATGTAGTCATAGGTCTTACAAACCCCCAAGGGCCCCAACTGATCGTGCAAGGTCCTCAGTACCTCTTTGCGAAACTTCGATGGAAAAACAACCTGAAAAACCAGATCACCGACACAGTTAAGCCCATGAGGAACCCATTTCCTCACCAACAACTGATCCTGACACAGATAACCCATAGCAGCACTCTTCACATCAGTGTCTGACAGCACTTTTTCAAATAGCTCACTAAGTGAAGGATCAGCTCACTGCTCAGTTGCCAGTACAGTGTGAGAAACTGATAAAGAGTCTTCAGGTTCTGCCTTCTCATGGCACATAGCTCTAGTAACTGCACAGGCCGTGAACACATCTGGGCAGTGTTGCCAAATTGGCGACTTTCCAAATCCTCTTGGCGACTTTTTTGTCAAAAGCGAGTTTTTCTGGTGTTATGGGAGACTTTTCTGGTGTTTTGGAGACTCTGACGTGAAAGCACGTATTATTTTGCAGTTACTGTCCTCAATGAGCAGTGGGTGCTGCCGTGAGCCCCTCCGGCGTCCCAAAGCACTCACAATAGCCTTGCGCAGCAATCCCAGCTGCAGTCAGAGCAGAGAGGAGACCCACACTCCGCGTCCCACCCTGGCTTACAGAGCGGGATGTAAATGTTTCTTCACTGTCACACTAAAATAAATCACTGCATTTGACTCACACAGCCTCAGTCACTTGCTCACCTCGTCCACTGTGTGTGTGCCTCTCTGTGACATAAGCTAAACATCTAGCAAGCTAGCTCATCATGTCTCAGTCTAAACTGTACACTCAAAAATACAGAAAGGAGTGGAAATCAAACCCTGAATACAAAGGCTGGTTGAAGCCGTTTATTGGAGATGATACACGGGCATACTGCCTGTATTGTAAGGCTGATTTCTACACCAAACTTTGTGATATAAAAAAACACATGACAACTCAAAAACACACTCAAAAGGCAAAGCCTTATAACAGTTCCACCCAAAGCAAGCTGACATTAATGAGTAAAAAAAATACTTAAACCATGGCATTAGCTATTGCTGAACACAGTTCCATGCTGGCATGTGATCACATTGGGGAAGCATGTAAAGCTGCTTTCTCAGACTCCACTGCTGCTACTCACTTCAAAATGCACAGGACGTGCACTGAAATGATTAATGGTGTTCTCGCGCCATACTTTCTAAAAAAGTTGGTCGCAGATGTGGGTGACCAGCGCTTCAGCCTCTTCCTCGATGAGTCCACAGATGTAAGTGTTTCTAAGTACCTGGGGGTTGTGATAAGGTACTTTAGTGACACCAAACACACAACATTTCTGGGGCTTGTTGAGTTGGAGGGAGGAGATGCCAGATCTATAGCCCAAGCTGTTGTGGCTTTCCTGGAGTCCCTACTCCTGGGGATAGGGACTGACAATGCCTCCGTTATGACAGGGATTAAAAATGGGGTCCATAAAGTGCTGAAGGAGGAGTATGGCCTCAAAGATCTGGTTCTTATTCGCTGTGTGTGTCACTCTCTGCAGCTTGCTGTAAGTCATGCTTCCAATGACACCATCCCCCATAGTGTGGAGTACTTGGTACGGGAGACTTCACTGCACGAAAAGCCGAATTTTCACCACTGCAAACACCTGCAAACTTGCCTAATTCCTGGCAGGTAGTGCCCATTTACAGGATGCGAATTCCGCGTTCGCCCCCGTGACACAAACGGGCAGAAACGTACTCCTGGTATCGCAGTGGTGGGGGCTGGGGAGGGGGGAGTTCCGCCGTGGAGTCGCGGAGTGAAGGTGTGATCTAATTAGCATATGAATCGCAGCGAAATCGCTTGTGAGAACTTATCTCACTTCACCATTGGATGAAAGCACAGACCTTTGAAACGAAAAGTCACTTGTGATTGGCTGGTAGATCTGTTGCTATTGGTCACCCTGGGTCATTATAATACACACGTGGGTAAACCCCTTCCACATAATATTTATAATAATAATAATTAATATATAGTTATTATTACTAATTTATATATTAATATATATATATATTATTAATTAATATATATTATTAATTATTAGTAAGCCTTTACCAAAACCACTGCAGTTACTGAGGACTATACATTCATTCATGTGATGCTTGATGTTATATGTTGATCATATTGTAGAGGGAATATGTTGAGTCAAAGCTTTATTTACATAGAGCACAAATATTGCAAAAACACAACTGGCCTAGCCAGTGAAAAACTAACCAGGTGAAGCTTGAAATGTCTCTTTGCCACCTCTGCGTCATAAGTTCTTTGTGGGACTCTGTCCGAATCTGCCCACGTGTAGCTTCTAGTCTTATTTGAAGTGTGGCACACAGCTCCTGGCTGTGGAAGGATGGTTCCATGTTATCTGCCCCGCTTCAATCAGCTGTAAACACAATCAGTACAATCAGCACAGTTCAATGACAACATACTAATTATCTAATGAATCTAATCTTACCCTCTTTCTTCTCTGTCGACTCCTGAACCTCTCAATGCTGCTGCAAGAGCTGCAAGGTCCGGTTGGATGTACAGGAAGTTCCTTCATACTGGCTCATAGTACATCTTAGTACGTCATAGTACAGGCAGCTGGAAAACAACATGTGTAACATGAGTATATTATTAATAAACGGAAATAGCCTTGCTACATCACCGTTGGAGAACAAACTCTTAAACTTAGGTTCGTACATATTTAAACATGCACTAGTTCTGCTCAAGCACTCGATGGTCTCTTTGGGATTGTGCGCCTGTCTTCTCTGCTTCGACTCGTCCACACTGGGCCCGCGGCTTTGCTTTTGTCGTGTTCTTTTATCCTGAGGTATGAGAAGAGCCGGTCTCGGTTTGGTTCAACAAGTATTTATTTAGAAGCAATGAAAAGGTACAGCATAGCTATGGGCACTCAACACACAGCCTCAGCCAAATCAGTAGCACAGGGTAGTTAAGAGTCGCACCAAACGGAGTATAGTGAAAACTGCTACATGGTTGAGGTTTTATACTCCATGTATAGTGATCCTCAAAACATCTTGTATCTGAACTTTTTGAAATCAGTGCTGGGTGAGGTACAGTTGGCCATCAAGGCTATTGAGGCGGAGCAGGTAGATCCTCTTAAATGTCTGGACAGCTTGGGTAGCCTGATAAAGTCTGTGTGTAGCAGGGTGCTGAATCCACTGGCAAATATTGATGTACTCAAAGAGCCAATTGATGGATACATCAGTCCCAAACCGTACCTTGGTTACCTTTTTGAGTCAAAGGCAGCTGAGCTCCAGAACTATGGAAACATCAAAGCATTGCAGTACATGGCTGCTGTGTCTGTTTCCGCTCCTCTCCAGTGGGTCTTGGATAGCGTGGAAGAGCTACTTCTGTAGCCGTGTCAGAGTTTGGTGTTTTTGTGCAACAGCCAGCACCTCCCTTAAATATCCCCCTCATACGCAGTGCGACTGACCGCTGGCGTGGGATTGCTCTGCCGGGGACCTTCGGGGTGCAGTTGCGGGTCTGCTTGCTGGATTCAGCTACAGCTGGGGAGACTCCCACCCTCCGGGTTGCTGTGACTGTGCCTTGGCTTGACAGGGTGAGGCCCTGCTCCTTTGTCGGCCGTCATTGGCCACCATGCCTCAGACGGACCTGTGTTTTGGCTTTACTGGAACTGAGTTTTGGCTTTACTGGAAATTGCACTGGCTTAAACAACACTTTTATGAACTGTTGCGGCTGATAAAGGCACGGTTCAAACAGTTCAAGACTGCCTGGCTCGGACCAAGGAAGTGTCATTTTTAAAAGTATTGTCTCGTTCACTGTGGCTCTCCCCGCTACACGTTTCTTCACAACCAGTTTTGTTGGTTTGCAGTGTCACGGGTAGTTAGTTTATTAATCCTTCCCCTTTTCCTTTGGTTCTCGTCGCCGTGGTAAGTCCCAGCCCTGTCCATGTAGTTGCTCATGTCAAAAGTGTTTTTCAAGTTAATTTGTTTAATTTTGCTTGTTGGTCTATGCATTTATTTGAGTTATATTAAAGTTATTTTGTACACGTCTCTTGCCCCGTGATTCAAACGAACTTGTGCTGTTACACTTACAATATTTTAGTATTTCCTGGAGGTGAAATTCCCCAGGTGGCGTTTTGGCAACCTTTCACTATCCCTGCTTTCCCTCACGCTACACAAACTTAGAAATCGGATGTCCTTGCAGACCCTTAACTCTATCCTGTATGTCCGATATGGTCTGAAGCTGTCTGGTGAGGCTTGCTATGAACACAAGCTGCCTGATAATGTTTTGCAGCTTTTTGGCACATCAGCTGCTTAGTCATTTAAATCAGTTCCCTCAGTTGCTGAACCTGCCATAGAGAGCCTTGACCAAAATTAAGATGACCTACTCTTTCTGTGAACCAGCACAGCATGTGTGTGTGGAGGGGGGTATGAAAAAAACAAAACAATTAACCTGAATTAGGGCCAGACTTGTTACCATCATTTTCTCACATTGCCATTGACCGTTTTTTCTATTGGCTCTTTTTGGTAAAAAAAAAGTGAAAAAAAAGAATCAACAGAAGAAAGGTCATTTGTAGTTCTAAACATATTTAGGGTGTTTTTAACTCACTTTTTGTCTCTCCCATGGCCAATGACTCCAATTTCCAACAGATTATCACTGAGGATACTCCTGATATTTAAACGTTTATCCCCGACATCCATCTTGAAATGATCACCAATTTGAATTAACTGATCCCGCGAACAGCGGTCTAATAACTCCTCTGACAGAGCACTCAGAAACTCATCCACAGTAGCCATGACTGAAAAAACACAGCTAACCTGCCGGAATATTAATAATCAAACTCTGTGAACCAGCGGTCACACTCCTACAGCCGTACACAGCAACACGTCACTGCAGCGCTGTCCCACTGACTGCCTAACCAGCAACTGACTAAAGCTCCCCCCTAGTCTTCAGATGCTAGTTGTGGTGGGTATTTACGCACTGAACCCGGTGAAGCAACCAAACTGGCAACTCCACCTACAGCCTCGAACTGCTCCAACCACTTTCACACCACACTACGGAACCCCAACGAACTCCAAAGGGAGTCCACCCTTCAGCCTAACTGGGACAGAACAGCAGCAACTTACGACCGTATACAGGCTCACTCGGGCTAAATGCCACCAGGAAACACCCAGCACAGCAACAAAGAGACTCACCCTCAATAAACTACGGCACACGCGCTTTACAGAAACAAGTCAACTCATAACAGCGTCATTTCACTTAACGGAACATCTCCCACACAACCGAACTATGCCGCTCATTCACAAAAACACGAGGCGCACAGCTGACTTGGCGTGTGACATCACACATTACCTGATCACCGGTCTCTTTCACAAAAATCGCTGTTTCTGCCCATCAAGCCATTCATAAACGCGAAAGACAATGCGTGCAACGGACGAGCCCCGATTTGTCAAAACCTGGCTCAAAGATTGTGACAAGGAGGGAGATGACACAAATGGACTGTTGTGTTTACAGATATTTATTGAACAAAATAAATTATAATCAACAACATGAACAAAACAGAAAAGGATGCTGCAGTTGGGAGTCAGGGGGAGCCAACCTCATCCCACAGAGAGCGCAAGAGCCAGACACGAATGTGGCCAGGCTTTTTAAAGGGCCATGATCTGATTAATGCTGACGTCACCTCCACCTACAGCTCAGGGGAAAGAAGAACAGGGACACCAGTGTCCAGGTGAGGGTGGAGGGGGTTGTCACACATTGTCAGACATAAAAACGTTTGTCTTTCGCATGAAGAATGCAGCAGAAGATTGTCTGAGTAAGACATGTTCACAACAAAAGGATGATTTCTGGAACACTCGTGCGGGGTGGTGTCTGCATGGAGCATGCAGGAAGCAGGACATGATGCTGTGGAGATCATGTCCACTAAAGAGGTGGTCTCTGGAATATCAGGAGCAAACAAGTTGCACAGGAAGACAAAAGAGACCAAAATAGGGCATCAATCACAATAAAAATGTTAGGTTAATTTCTATATTATCTGCACTTGTTTGATTTTATTTTGATGAGAACAGAGAGTAGACTGATTCATATCATGCACAAAATAAACCCACATATTTTGCCTTTTGTTCTCTACAGTAAAATAATAGCTTTCACCTTCCACCAAAGTTGAACACCATTCAGTGTATTTGAGGAAAGAGTTCATTTTATTTGAACTTGTGTTGTGTCAGCCTGGAGGTAAATCAGCATATACGGGTGTGTCAGTGTTGTTGGCATCTGCACAGGAGAGTGTGGCCACTCTTGGTGTTTTGGCCCTGTCAGGCACCTGTCTATGCAGAAAATAATAAGAACTTTTATTTACATAACCCTGTACACCTGAAATTTTACTCTTTACATTATAATTTTTAGTAGTTTTCCTTACCCTTGTTGAGGGTTAAGGGCAGAGAATATCACACCTTGTTAAAGCCCTATGAGACAAATTGTGATTTGTGAATATGTGCTATACAAATAAAATTTGATTGATTGATTGATTGATATTAAAAATTTTTACACATCCCCAGACACACTTCACTGTAATAGGCAAGGGAAAGTTGCACTTCAGTGCTTAATGTGAAATGAAATATAACCTTTTAAATAATGCACTGTGAGGCCCGGTCTTCATAGCATTATGTCTGGAGGATGACTTAAAACAGGTTGTTCTTGCCCAATGTTCTGCATTTTCAAACGGGCTAAAAGATGCATGAATGGCTGATATGGTTGTCCTGCTTCTGTACTGGTCTTCTGGCTAGGAGTGTGTACTTGAGACTGTACGTGTCTGAGTACATGCCTGTGTGTGTGCAGTTGGTTGGTGGCAGGGCTGAGCAGGACCAGCTGGCTGGCTGTACAGGGCACCACAGTGCCCTCTGACCCCAAGCTGGTGGGGGATCTGGGCCAACAGGGCACAGACATAAATCCATGGACACAGAGCATGTGGAGGCATTCAGGAGGCAAACACATCACCTGCTGCCTGCTGGCACATCACCTCCCTCACTGCCCTCCTCCACTGCAGTGCCTTTGCTCTCTGTCAAGTGCAAATTGTGCTAATGGAAATAGACAGAAGCACATTGGTTTTATAAAACAGGTTGTCAGGTAGTGTTTTCTGCCATTTTTTAACATTAACCTCCATCCAATATCTGCCACTTATTTGAATTATTTGGCAGCAAGTCAGACCAGGTTGTCCAGACTTCTTCCTCCCCATCAGTCCCTCCTGGGGGGGTCCCAGAGGCATTCCCAGGTCACTTGAGAAAAAAAGTTTGTCTAGCATGTTTGGGTCTACCCCATGGTCTCTTGCCAGTTGAAGTTGCCTGAAAAAGAGGTAACTTCCATGAGGCATCCTGATCACATACACAGAACCCCTCAACTGCCTCCTTTCAACATGAAGGAGAGGTGGCTCTACTCCTAGCTCCCTACATGTCTGATCACCTTTCTGTGAGTCCAGCCACTTTACACAATAAACTCTTGTGTTCACAACCTAATTCATAGGGGTCTAAAACACCAAAAGACTATTCGCATAACTTTTTGTGCGCATGTCAATGTTGTTAAAATGTTGAATCATCTCTCCTGATTGTTGAGGGTTAAGGACAGAGGATGTCGCACCTTGTTAAGCCCTTTGAGACAAATTGTGATTTTTTAAGCTGTCAGCTACTGATAAGTTTAAATACGACCTCATCCTCACTGATCCCTGCTCAGCTACACTGCCACTCATGCCCTGCTGCCGGCAACTTGCCTCCACCACCCCAGCCTCCACCTTTTAGCACTGAGTTCATACATGGTCGTGGTAAACAATATTCATCTTGAACAAATGTACCTTGCCTGCTGCGCCCACTGGGGGGTTCTGCACATGTTAGCATGCTGCTTGGCTAATCCAGGGAACATCCAAAGAATGGAGTCATCCGCGGCAAGCATAACTGTATTCCCATTGGGCAATAAATGGGTAAATCTGACAAAGTGTTCCTGACTGAACTTCAGTTGTATTGGATTTGGCTGCTGAAACTCCAAAAGTGTTTTGTGGACTCAAACACTTCACTCACCCCTCCATCGGCATAGTGGTGAGTAGATAATGAGTCAATTTAAATTTTTGGTGAACTATCCCTTTAATGGCAGTAAGGCATTCTGTTAAAATGGAGCAATCAGAAGCATCAGCACACATCAATGAATAATTTGTAATCTTAAGGACAGCGGTTTCATTACTTTGTCCTTGGAGTTGTCATCGAACTTGGGATAGTACCACATTTTTCAAGGATGTTGGATGTTGTAAAGGCTTACTACTGGAGCCTGATAATAAGGAATTACAATAATCAAGTCTGAATGTAACAAAGGCGTGGACTACTTTTTCTACATCTTTTTGAGACAGGACAAATTCACACATTCCCAGAGAATTTGGTCGAGGAGGTGGAGTTGTTGTTATTTTTAACTCCAGTCTATCAATTAATCCTAAACCTAAACTAAGGTACAACTCATTTGAAAGTCTTGTTCTTAGTCTTCCACACCCATCCAAGAAATACCAACAGCCAATCATATTTGCTGTAGTTTACCGTGCTCCGGGGGCTTATTCTGAAATTTTAACGGAATTCTTATCAAACCTAGTCCTAAAGACCGTTAAAATTATTATTGTTGGTGACTTTAATATTCATGTTGACAATAATAATGATAACCTTAGCGTAGCATTTATTTCAGTACTAGAATCAATTGGTTTCAATCAGTGTGTACACCAACCTACTTATTGTTGTAACCACACACTTGACCTTGTATTATCATACAGTGTCAAAATTGAACATCGATCTGATAAATAGGATTCCAACCAGGTTAGGGGGGTTCCTTTAATCCCAATTAACTGTTCTAGTCTCTGTAATAAAATTTGATCATCGATAGTGTCGAATGCTGCATTAGGATCTAACAGGACGAGGACAGACACAAACCCTTGATCTGCCACACACACACTGACACAGCCATACATTCGAGTAAGCTATAGCCAATAGCACTAATTACTTCTTTTAGGAGTAAGGTGGGTAGGATATCAAGAGGGCTGGAAGAAGAACACATGTGAGACACAGCTGTAAATAACTAAGGAGAAGGGAACAGGCAGGACGATCGGCAATATTTGGAATTACAGTGGAAGTTGGTACAATATTAGTTCTGATGTCAACGATTTGTGGTTTAAATTAAGATTGCACACACACACAAAAGCGTGGACACATGCACTCCAAAGGCTGAGGTTATTTTCCTGTTCAGATGCTATGTATGTATGCAATGTACAAAAACACCTAAGTCAACAGAGTGGGTGACTGGAAGATGGGCTAATGCCCACTAACTCATAGTTATTCAGTCTAGACTCCAGATGTTGGCAAACTTAACCCAGCACACACCCACCCACTTACCATCCCTCACACACACACACCCGTGCCCACACAAAAACACACACAGAAACACACACACACATACACACACACACACACACACACAGTGAACAGTCTTCACAAGGTGGCACCCCTGCCAGATGTCACTCAGTGTTGATAGACGCACGATGGTTGGAAACCAGTGTGTGTGGGAGTGTTTGTATTTATTTGTGTGAGCAAATGCACAAGTGCTACTGCTTAAATGTGCGTATGTTTGTGCATATACATACACTTTATATAAAGCAGGGCCTCAGAGCAGCTTGGGAACAGTAACACTATATAGAATACAGTGCTGCTCTTTTTGACAAGGTGCTAAATGTTTGCAGTTTGTTTGAATGTCTGAATTTTTGCCACAACATATGTCTTCAGCTTCTGAGTCATGACTGTGAATATTAAACTGTGTGCTGTCATTACAAGGGCTTCAAACCGCAACTATTCTCTTTTTTAGCAGCAACACAGCAGGATTGTATGAACTTACTGACAGTGATTGATTGATAGCAGGCTGCTCTGACTCCAAGAGGCACATGTCATCACTGAGAAGTAGTGACATATCTGTCTGACACTGTCAATGGATGTCATCTGTATTTAACCTTAAATATGCTCTACTTTTTTAATGACGTGTCTTATTTTGGTCACATGCAGATTTAGTTGGAAGAAAATATCAATCTTGTGTTCATGTGTTAAGCATGGAGCAGGAGCCATGAGGCTATTAGCCCAGCTTCGTGTAAAGACTGTGAACACCTAACAACCATTTTAACGCGCAGTAATTGAAATGTATCTTATTCACAATGTAGCTGTGGTTTTGGAAGTGGTAACAATTAAGTATTTCATACTTAATCTCACCTCGCAGTACTTCTAGCCAGCCAGGAATTTCAGCTCTTTTAAGGAATCCAAACTTAAAATCCACTGCCTTTATAAAAGAGTTTCAGGTGTGGAGATCAGTTTGATTGACTTAACTGCTAAACTGACCCTGAACAGGATGTTCACAAACAAAGGCAAATTGGACCCACCCATGTGTCACGGTTTGTTCTAGTGTGATTTTTGCCACTTAAGAGTTTTTTCAGTTTAATCATTATTACTGCCTCCTGTCATGTTTATCCCTGTATGTTTGTCTGGTTGTTTTAGTTGTTCCTGTGTTTCATGTTTTCACTCCGTGTTGTTTCCTGTTTTATTTTGTAGTCTCTGTTCACAGTGTGTTTTTTAGTTTTACTTCCTGTCCGTGATTGTCTGCACCAGTCCTCATGTGTTTCACCTGTGTCCAATTGCCCCTGCCTTCCCTGTGTGTATTTAAGCCTCTGTGCTTCCCGTTGTCATATGTAGTGGTGTTCTCTGTCTAACCGTCATTGTTTAACCTTGGTTTTGTCCTGTCCTGATCTCCTGAGCCTCTGCACCCCCTGTGTAAGCTTCCAGAGTTTTTCCCTTCATGCTCTTAGTTGTTTTGGCTGTCAAAGACTCCTTCTTTTCATTAAAATTACACTTTTTGTTAATACTCAGCGTCTGGGTCCTACTGCTTCACCGTACCCTAACACCATGTTTGCAAAATGACTGATAACTGTGTCTATAAGAGACACAATGGATTACACCTGCATCTGCAGCCATGATGACCTAACAACACACACAACCAGCTAGGAGTACACACACAAACACACACATGAGCAGGAGGTGTTTTTGTCTGGGCTCCACTACAGTCCATCTGTTGTCCAGTCAGGAGGTGAACTTGAGGGGGTGGCTCCCAGTATTGCTCCCAGTATTGCTCATGTCCAACAACAAGGGGTGGAGTGTGTGTGATGGCTGAGCGGAAAGCACCAAGACCTGAATTCTAACCTGGGGCCTTTGCCTGGTTGTGACTTTGGCTAAACTCTGACCTAGTTCCTAAATTAGCAGGTAGGTAGTGTGAAGCTCAGCCTGGAAACACTTAATTTGCTGTAATTTCAATGTAATTTCATATCCTGTAACCTGCGCTTATTTGATTATTTATAGACCAAACCTTTAATGAGTGTATGATATATATACAACCTGTCATCATATGTGGGCCCCAATTGTTTTGTAGACAGGCATACATCTGACGTCAACATGTCAATTTAGTAGTAGTGTTGCCATTTGAATGGAGAAAAAATATTAATTGGTTCAGTACATTTATTTCGTTGCCACAGTAATATTATGGTATTACTAGCAGCATCACCAAGTTCAGGTGCAGTACTCTCAACACCAGTTCGAATACGATATGAACGTCCTCATCATTCAAACATTATATCATCAGTGGATGACTACAAGCCCGGGGAATTCGGGTTCTGTGTAAGCACCCCAATAACATCCAAATTGCGGAAAATCTAGATGTTAAAACATTTAGCAAAGTAAAGATTTATAAATGTGTTTTGTAGAAGACAGGGTTGTGTAAATGCTACACCACAGATGGTATACATTTGATTTAACCTTCATTTAGTCTATCATCAACTATTCCCCACCTCCATCAACCATCTTCTTACCCCTCCATCTCATTAAATGATCCCCTCTGTCCTTGGTCTCCAACCTGCTTTCCTCCATTCACCTCCATTCTCCTAATTTTCTCAGACAGACCTCCATCCTCACCGTCTCCTCTCTATCCACCCTTTCTGGCCTGTGTCAACACATCTCACCTCCCCACCTTGTCTCCTTCCCATTAACTTTGGAGCAGATGGCAGGGCCCTGCTCTCTCTGTGTGAGCTTGACTGACAAGGGCTGGTCATCAACCTCCATAGACGACCAGTCAAATGACGCTCTGCCCTGTCTCTCCTCCATCATCATGTCCTTTTAACTCTCTTCTATGTTCTCCTCCAAACCTTTTTTAATATTCCTGCAGGCTGAATTTTTCCTACACTTTCTTTCATTTCTCAGCCTTTGTATTTAACTCCAAGTAATTTTCTTTTCCTCCTTTCTTTCACCTCTCTCCTTTGTATATTGTTGGTTATGAAATTTTGGGAAGTACACAACAATATTACCCATTGTTTTTTTTTACTTGTACAACAATCAGTGTTTTGTGGGGTAATATGTAGCTGAGTTTTTCTTGTCAAGTTAGCCAGTGGGGGAGGGTGCTTTATGAAGACAGTAATAACTTTAAGGACAACAGCCATTGCAATATGTGGCAAGCAATTAGAATAATCACCGACTACCAGCAGAGCCACAGCAACACCCCCCCCCCTTAATGGACACCTCCTTCCCAGACCAGCTCAACCTATTCTTCACCCGTTTTGAGGACAGCTCCAGAAATACTTTATTGATCCCAGGGGGAAATTGTGTTTGTTACAATAGCTCCATGCAAGAGTAGAAATATAAGCTTATAAAGATTTAAAATATATATGTAAAATATGAAATTTATACAATGTGTGTTCTGTACATTGAGTATTTAGTGCAAGTATGGATATGTCAGATATTGCTGACATTGTAATGAGTCCAGTCTGTTAACTCAGAGTGTCTGACACTCAAAAGTGGATCAATCAATCAATCAATAATCCACCAATTCACTGACCTTCAGTTATGCTTCAAAAACATCTACCCTTATCAATGCTGCTAAAACCTTGATGATGTTCTCCTTCACACTTGACATCTATTGCACTTCTGTCTGTCCTGGGAGAGGGATCCCTCACATGTGGATCTCTCTGAGGTTTCTACATTCTTTTTACCCTGTTAAAAGGGTTTTTTTTAGTAGTTTCTTCTCACTCTTGTTGAGGGTTAAGGGCAGAGGATGTCACACCATGTTAAAGCCCTATGAGACAAATTGTGATTTGTGAATATGAGCTATACAAATAAAATTTTATTGATTTGAAAAGTAGGAGTTGTATAGTTGGATGGCCACAGGCAGGAATGACTTCCTGTGGCACTCTGTGGTGCATTTTGGTCGTCTTAGTCTTGCACTGAACAGTTTGAGTCTATTGGCGTCTGCAACCCTCAGTCTGCTGCGCCAGCACACAACAGCAAACAGGAGAGCACTGGCCACCACAGTCTCATAAAACATCCCCAGCATAGTCCGGCAGATGTTAAAGGACCTCAGCCCTTCTTGTAGAGGGCATCAGTGTTCTTAGCCCAGTCCAGCTTACGGTCTATAAATACTCTTAGGTATTTATACTCCTCCACAATGTCCATGCTAACCCCCTGGATGGAAACAGGGGTCATCAATGTCCTGACCCTCTTCAGATCCAGAAACAGCTCCTTTGTCTGTGCCGCGTTGAGCTGCAGGTGGTTTTGCTTGCACCATGTGACAAAGTTATCCACCACAGCCCTGTATTCAGCATCCTCACCCTTGCTTATACAGCCAACTATTGCAGAGTCATCAGAAAACATCTGGAGATGGCAGGACTGGTAGCTGAAGTCTGTGGTGTACAGGAAGGGAGAGAGGACCACCCCCTGTGGGACCCCGGTGTTACTGACCACTCTGTCAGACACACAGCTGCAAGCGCACATACTGTGGTCTGCCAGTCAGGTAGTTCACAATCTAGGACATCACAGGGACATCCACCTGCATTTCTGTGAGTTTCTCACCCAGTAGAGCTGGCCTGATGGTGTTGAAAGCACTGGAGAAGTCCAAAAACGTGACCATCAGAGTGCTAGCCAGCTTGTCCAGGTTGGCGTAGACTCGATTCAGCAGGTAGATGAAGGTGTCCTCAACTCCTAGCCGGTGTTGGTAGGTGAACTGGAGGGGATCCAAGTGTGGGCTGAACTGCTCCAGGAAGAGTCTCTCCAGGGTCTTCATGATGTGGGACGTCAGCACCACTGGTCTGTAGTCCTTTTCCACACCAGACCTCCCTCATGTTGGTCTGGTGGAGTTTCCCCTCTAGCTTCCTCCTGTAGCTGTCCTTTGCCTCCTTGATCTTTCAGGTCCTTCTGCATCGTCCTCAGCTCCTCCCTGTTGTCACCTCTGAAAGTTCTCTTATTCTCATTAAGGATGGCTTTGATTACCCATGGCTTGTTATTTGGGTAACAGCAGACACTCCTTGTTCGGATAGTGCAGTCCACACAGAAGTTTATATAATCTGTGATGCTCTCTGTAAACCCATCAATGTCCTGTCCATCCCAGTCAGTCACCTCAAAACAGGCCTGCAGTGCCTCATAGGCCAAGTCCACATGCAGAGTATTGAAGGCATGTGCTAACCAGCTTGCTGCAGTTTTCACTGGCACCTTTAACCAGTCACTATAGCTAGCCAAAGTTCCCATCTGTCTGAAAA
This sequence comes from Verasper variegatus, assembly GCA_026259375.1. Taxonomy (NCBI): domain Eukaryota; kingdom Metazoa; phylum Chordata; class Actinopteri; order Pleuronectiformes; family Pleuronectidae; genus Verasper; species Verasper variegatus. The sequence continues at coordinate 556,091 of CM048048.1, forward strand.
CTGCGACCATCATCCCTCTGCCAAAGACCTTAGCTGTCACATGCCTAAATGATTACTGGACCATTGCTCTCACACTGTAAAAATCGAATCAACTTTGCAGATGACACAACCTTAGTGGGCCTGATAAACAATATAGTTGCCTCAGAGAGACACGCAGAAAGAACACGGACACACAAGAGACACTCCGAACTCATGAGGGACAGAGCCGTGCTGAGCTGTTAAGCTATATGCCAGCAGAATGTGTTGGATTTATGTTAGCATTTAAATTTATGTTTGCACCTGGTCTCTAAATAAAGGAACTTAAAATGTTTAAGACTGAGTGGTTCGTCTCTGGCTGCTGTGGCGAGACCCTGGTGGCAACGTCAACTTCCACAGCATTCTTTTATTCTTTCTTAATGACACGGGAAAACATAAAGTCAAAACTCTAACTTAAATTGTCCAACACATAACCTTTTCACGTTTCCCATCTCTGCTCAGCTCTGTTTCTCTCTCCTGGTTTCTCCCATGTGTCTTTGTCTTTCTCATGTGTCTCTCTTCTGACAGCTCTGCTTCTGCCTTTAAAACCAAAGGATCAATCAGCTAACAGCCCTCAGCTGTGCTAATTAATCCTCTGGTACAGGTGGAGGTGCTCTCTGATTGTGAGTGGTGGTGGTGGACATGAGTGGCTCGGAGTTTGTACTGGTTTTCTGTCTCTATATTCTGATATTTGTTTTCTCATCTGTTTAACCTCTTAACGATCCGACAGCCCGCGTCAAACTTTGTTATTTACACAACTGCTTCGTATAGCTAGGTTCTGATGCAACATATCTTTGGAAAGCTAAGATTCTTGTGATTCGATTGATGCAGACTTCATTCGTATTTCAAGATATGATCACCACAGCAGGTACAATCAATGCCTCTGTCAGACCACAAACAAACAAAAACAATAACAAAGTCGAGGTCACTCATCTAAGAAGCCTCATTGTAATCCACAGATCGATAACATTCCAACAAAAATGGTCTTGTTACATTGCCAAAGGTCCAGACGATCCAATCCAGTAACATATTTAGTCCAAAATACATTATTACATCAATAAATACCCAGACTGCTGTTTCGTCGTATCAAACTAGCCGGCAGCTATGTGTAACCTTTTGATGTATTTTCCCTCGTAACTCCTGTTTGCATGTAAACACAGCCAGTATCTTGATTTCAAAATGGAGGCTGCACTCTGAACTTTAGATTGACAGCTCGCTTGGCCCAATAGCAGCTGGCATGTCCTGGGTAGGTTTCAAGCCACAGCAAGGAAATCACTGCGTAAAGATGAACAGCTGGTACCAGTTTCTCGTGTGTCCGTGTGTAAAAGGCAAAAAAAAATGTTTTTGAGAGTCCACTTTTTTGGAAAATGCCTAGACATACCCTTAGAAAAACATACATTTTCTGTGGTATTGTTATCACATTTGAACTTGGGTTAGGTAATGCTTCATGCTGTGGTCCCATTGTGTTTTCCAGCTCATAAGTCCCAGCTAGAGTCATCTGCAGGCATCTGTTTACCAAAAGATATTCAGACGGAAATAAAAACCTTCTACTTCAGTGTCTTCCAACTTCTATTACTCAAAGCCAGTAGCACTTACAGTGATTCTGACTGTTGGGGGGAAAAAATGCATGTACTCCAAATGGTTCAAGAACAGCTTTCAGTTTACTTTGGGTATGCCTTAGACAGGCGTTTTAGGCAAATTTCACCAGAATGTTAAGAGGTTAATCTGCATGATCAGGTAAGACTTTTTTTTTCTTTTTAACGAGTGTTGGTGAAGTGGTTTTGTCCGGGATTTTTTCAGGAGGAATGGTGTCCTTTGAGATGCCACCTCCGTCCCGCTGGATAGTTCCGTCACAGTGAAGGAGGTTCTGTTGTCTGTTGGCGAACAGGTATAACATGATAATCTATTTTATGTGTCACGAATGAACAAGGCGGTTGGTGTGTTCCTGACAGATGAGCCTCATGTTCATCAGCTGATAGAGAGTGGAGTGTTTATCAGGGACCTGTTAGTGCAGGTGTTACAGCTGTCAGTGCCTTCCACATGGATCACTGTGTCTGGGGTTCTGCAGTCGTTAGAGAACAAGCTCTGGAGGTTTGGAAAATATGTGAGCGTATTCAAAACTGCCAAATTATGCTGCAAAAATCCCAAACTGAAACACGTTGATTCTCTCAGGCATCAAGTGTTTTTGTTCCTGGACTCACATACACTGGAGGTGTCCTTCAGAGTGAAGCATGGTGACGGCTCATATATGGTGTATGCAAGTTTAGGACAAATGATATGTTTTGACTGTAGAGATGTGGGACACATACTTCGTGTGTCCACACAGGCTGGCGGCGAGAGCATCTCCTGTCTTGCTAGGTCATCCGCTCATCTGTGTCTGCTGCTTGTGCCGCATCTGTGTCCTCCACTAATGTCTGCATCCTTCACTGATGCCGCGTCTGCGTCCTCCGCTAGTGCCGTGTCTGCGTTCTCCACTGAGGCTGCATCTGTGTCCGCTGCTGGTCCCATGTCTGTGTCCTCCGCTAATGTCAGCGTCCTTCACTGATGCCGCGTCTACGTCCTCCGCTGGTGCCCCGCCTGCTAGTTCACCATCAATCATAACAAGGACAATCAGCAGCAGGCTTCAGTGGCTGCACAGACACTGAGCTCCTCTCAGCTTGCAGCTGAGTTCACATACAGTCAGCGACCACTGAAAAACATGGTGTGTCAGTAGTCAGGTGTCATGTGATGGAGAGGACATGAAGTTTGACTCTGAGTCAGATACAGCATCTATTGGTGAAGTTTCCATCAAGAATTCAGACCTCTATTCTTTAGAGGAGATTAATCAATTTCTCGATGAAACTTTCAGTGACACTGACGAATTCATCAAATCCTTTGGCATACTGAAAGACTGGTTGGTGTTGACCTCTTGGATGAAAAGAAATGTTCTGTTTCAAAAAACATAACTCATCATGCATCACAGAAGGTTCCTTTCCTTTTACTGTTCTATGTTGGTTTCTGTTTATCTCTTTTCTGACCTCTCTATGCAGAGCCTCACAATAGATTCACTAAATATTAATGATGGAAGAGACAGACACAAAATGGTAAATTGTTTGTATTTATATTGTACTTTTCTAGTCTTGATGACCACTCAAAGTGCTTTACAGTACAGTTTGCCATTCACCCATTCACACACACAGTCATACAGTGCATCTATTAGCAGGACTTATTTGTTCTATGAGTGGCAATTCAGCATCTTGCCCAAGGACACTTCAGAAGGGGAAGAGTGGGGATCGAAGTGGCATCCTTCTGGTTGGAGGACCACCGCTCTACCCCTCAGCCACAGTCACCACAAAAGAGCTCTAGTCTCTGACTGGAGCTTATAGTGGAAGGGTTCATGTTCCCTTAGCCACTGCACCAATTTCAGTGCAGGGTTAGCCATCTTATTCAAGGAAACTGCAAATGCAACCATCTTATCCTCAACTGATGTTGTGAAGGGTTGACATCTGTGCTCTGCTTTGTAAATAAATAGCAGTTACAGACTATTGCACAGCAACATTAGCCCAGTTGGTTTCACAGATCATCATTTTTTCACAATAAAATTGATCATTTCGCCAGGTGAGAGGGTCATGTCCCACTGGCTTTTTAACCATAAAAAAATCTGAATTTTGTTCTTTGAAGACCAGGTGGGAGGATGGTCAGGCACAAATTAGTGTTTTTGGCCAGCAGTTTATCTCACATTCAAGTGCTAGGATAAAGGCAGAGGTTAAAACAAGTATATAGCATTAAGAGCATGAAGAGGGGATACATAGAAACCCAGATCCCTGTGCAGGTCAACTTCTGTAGGAGAAGATAGTGGCTCTGAGCTCCTTTCTGCAGGAGAGATTGAAGGGAGCTCTGGTGAGGTCTCGCTTCCTTCAGCTGAAGGATATGGATGGGCCAAGCTCATGCTTCTTCAATCTGGAGAGATCTGTGGCACAAAGAAATTAGATGGCTTGCCTTAAGCTTCCTTGAGGAAGAAGGACGGCAGCTGGCGTTTCTGTGTGGATTACCACCGATTGAATGCTGTCACAAAGAAGGACTCTTATCCACTTCCTCGCATTGACGATGCCCTTAATTCCATCTCGGGATCCAGCTGGTTCAGTTCCCTTGACCTGCGAAGTGGCTACTGGCACGTGAAAACCAAAGACTGCTTTCACCATCGGACAGGGGCTGTGGCAGTTCTGCATCATGCAATTTGGCCTCTGCAGTGCACCAGCAACGTTTGTGTTGTGTACCTTGATGACCTGCTGGTGCATGCCAACAACTTCGAAAGAGCCATGGCCAACCTGTGTGAAGTCTTGGCTACCATACGCAAGGCTGGGCTGCAGCTGAACCCTGCAAAGTGTCACGGGCTGATGAGGGAGACAGAGTTTCTGGGCCATGTTGTCAGTACTCAAGGCGTGGCCACCAACACAGCAAAAGTAGCTGCCATCAGAGATTGGCCACCCCCTGCCAATGTCAGCGAACTGCGTTGCTTCCTGGGCCTGGCTTCGTACTACCGCCGCTTCATTCGAGACTTTGCCACCATCACCAGCCCCCTTCACCGCCTGATGGAAAAGGGACAGCCATTCGACTGGGATGATGCCTGTGCTGCAGCCTTCGGACGAGTCAAAAATTATTTTGTTTTATATTATTGTAAATATGTCCACAAGCACCTTGGGAGCCGGCTGTAAATAAATTGAAAACACCACACTTTTCCGACTATGCCTGTGTTTTCACACCTTGTTGAGGAGTTTTAAGAGAGACCCCCCCACAGTGCTGCACCAGGACAGACTCTCACCGTACCGCCCCCTCGCCCCATCTGCTGTTGAGGAGGGCAGTGACAGCAGCATCCCTTGCACCATTCAGTGTGACTCCCCACCGAGTCTACAGTCTGCCTGGATGTCTTGAGTGGGGGAAGGAGGGGTTGAGTTTAGGCACTGAAGTATCAAACAAAAAGCTGGGAGGGAGTGAAGGAACAAGTGTGCGATGAGTTGTCCAGATGAGAATGGCTGCTACCCCAGTTGTCATATAGGGGAAGAGTTTTGGTTGCCAATAATTTGGTCACCTTGAGTCTGTGGCACAGACTAACTGCTCTGACACCACCAAGAGGACTGATGGAAGACATTCAAACGGCAATCATGGACTTTTTCTGGTCTGGAAAGAACAGGGTTCGGGCCGCAGTCCTCTACCTACCTGTGGCTAAGGAAGGCCAGGGAATAATTGACAATCTGGCTAAAATGGCATCTTTTAAACTGTGAACTGCACAAAAACATGATATATCACTGTGGTCCAAGCTGGTTCACCACAGCTCGTATGCTGCTGAGGAGAGCCAGCTGATTGGAGTATGACAAACAACTGTTCCTAGTGCAGCCAGATTTTCTGGATCACACTGGGCTGACACCATTTAACAGCTTGGTACTTAGGCATGGCAGATATTCAAAGCTGCACGTAATACAGAAAAGACTCCTGGCTTGCGGTTGTTTGAAGAGCCTTTCTTTTTTAACCGCTTCATCAAGAAAATCAAGAAACCTGCAGTCTGACCCCCAGTGAGCCAGTCTCAGAGAGGCTGACTTTACCAAACTTGGTCACCTGATATAGTTCACAGCAACACCTGTGGAGGACCAACGTCAACTCTATCAGGCTCATCAACAGAGCTGTAGAGAAAGTCTGTGCCATCCTGCCACCAACCTTAAGAGCTTTTGCAGAAAACCAGCATGACCAATGGAGTGCGGGCTCTGAATACAGTTTCCCTTCTCTGTCTATCACCCCAGCAGCGGAGGAGTAGCAGGAATGAGGAGGGCAGCTGCTTTCTTTTGCAACTCAGCTGGACAAACTCCAGGTTGTGAAAAAAAAAGCAAACTATCACATCTGCACTAAGAATCGAGGTGGACTGAGTTCTTTGGTACAGACTTGGTGAGGATTTTCCTTTGTTTTGTTTATGTTTGGTCCCAAAATATTCACTGTGCCAGTGATGGTGGAACTGCTGAATGCCCGCCTGAGAGTCAAGTATGCCTACTATAAAATGATGGACAAGATGCAGACTTTCAGTGACATATGGGCTGTTGGGAGCATGCTTTGTTATCTGGGCAAAGATGGAGAACTAAATATTAATTTCTAATGAGAGACTTTTTGTTTTTTGACATTTTTCTGTTTTGTGTTTGAGGGTTGATGTAAAAATAAAATAATGGAAGGTATTTTTTTATTTTTGTTAATCTCTCAATAAAGGTACTATGAAAACCAACCTCTCCTCTCCTCATGTGTTTCAGGGAGACAGCTGTGGTGGGCAGGGGGGAGTCTTCAGCTGCTGAAGACAGGCCAAAACCCCCAAAGATAAAATGGGACTCAGGAAAGAACTTTAGCTCAATGTCAAATCTTCAGTTTTTTAACAGGGTCTGAGCTGCTACAGTTTCATTAAGGTTAAGCTATATCATCTGAAAACACACCCAAAGCACCTTCTATTTATGTTAGGGCCTTTGCAAAATAGAAGCAAACCGTGACTGCATTCTTGTACAGAACAGTATTCTTCACCACAGTGATTGATCAGAAAGTCAAATTGATTTTCTTTCTCTCTCCAGTAAAAGAGGTCTCTGTCCCTCTGAGGAGAGTAAATTGGCAACATAAATAGAGTGGCAGGATGGAGAGGAAATGAGCAAGGATCCATCTTCAACGCACTGCAGAGAAACAGCTGTTTCAGGTCGCAGCCAAAGATAAGCCTCTTTATTTCTCTCTCCCTCTCTCTTCGCCCCTGTTTCTTTTTCAGTCTCTCTCTCACACATTTGACACTCCACCCAGCTGACTTTAATCAATCTTTAACTGCATCTGTCCGACTGCGCTTTCGCTCTCTTTCTGATCTGTGGACCTAATGGGAAAGTGCTCATTGTGCTCACCCTCTTGTAACCTTCACAGTCCTATGATGCTAAGAAACACGACACACTGATGACAAAGCTGGTTACTGGTCCAGAATAATTAAAGAAAATGGTGAGTTTGTCTTGAACCCATGAAGGTTATTTGGGCAAAGGAAGTGGAATCCACACTGAAGTTGGAAGTGAACGATTCTCTACCTTTAACTCACAGGATTGTTCAGGGATAGCTGAAGAACAAGCAACCTGCCTTGGTAAACAACTTCCAGCCCATGTACGAAATTATGGCCTTTACTCTTATTTTACCTGCCTTATAGTTAGGGGACATATCATACTAGCTGCAAGGCATGCATTATATGGAAGTATCTGCTGAACTACTGACAAAGTGTTTCAGTAGCTTCAGGAGCAGTGTTTTTTGTATGAGAGATAAGCTCTCTTAATCACAGACTTGAAACTTTCCACCTTTTACATATACAGAAAAAAACTTAAAAAAAAGGGAAAAATGTAAACAAATATTTGTCTCCTTGAAATTTAAGAAATTAAGCTCAGCCAAATGCACTGCAATGCTTACTCATTGTATATTTGTCCCTGTGGTCTATGATCATACTAGGATGAGTGCATATTCATCGTGGGAGGTGGAGACAGTGTAACTCAGTTGAGACGCGCATATATTGTTAATTTGCAAAGTTAAATGATTAGTTTGATTTAGTCAGGTTGTCATGACAATAATCATTTTGCTCCACAGCACAAAGGTCTTTCTGTGGGGAGTTTAAAGGTCCTCCAAGGATTTGGCTTCCTCCCATAGTCCAAAGACATACAGATTTGGGTTAGGGTCATTGGAGACTTTAAATTGACCATATGTGTGAATGTTTGCATGTGGATGACTTTAACATAATAAAGTTAATCAGTGGATTTTGTTGGACTGCTGATGAGTTAGAACGTGGTTTTGTGCAGTGTAGTTTAAAGCTTTCTTACTGGGAGGGGCCTTGGTTTGTTCTGTGTTACTTGAAGACAACTTTTCTTTTGGCCAGAGTTTAATCATAGGAGTAACACTATACCGAAGGTGAGATACACTAGATGTAGTAATATCTTCCTTGCTGTAGTGAATCCCTCCTCTCTTACTGATAACGCTGTGTGTCTGTACATGTACAGGATTACACTACAGAGTCTTGAGACAGCTTATTCGGTGTGTGTGCAGATACAAAAAATATGTATTAGTGTATGTGTGTTGACTGTGGAGACCTGTAGACAGCTTATTCACAGATAGCAGCATAATTCTTATCTTGCCTACCTTCTTTGATAGTGTATTGACTGCAGAATTCTGGAACAAAGGCACTGATAACTATAGCAGGAGAAGAGGGTGCAGAGAACTACAGGGGATTTTTTTTACTCTGCATTTGTGATGTAAATGGTAAAAGATGTGAAATAATAAAGCTCACCTTTGGGCTGAATTATAAAGGGACAAGGCAGCAACTGCTACAGAATAGAGAGACAGAGAAGATGATTCAAAGCCATTGCTTTTGGGTCAGAATGGTGTGTCATCAAATAAAACAGATGTTAGAGGTGAAATGAGATCTCAGCATGCCAAGACGAAATGTGTGGCAATATTGTCTGCTTACTGTAAATACTAAGTGATGCACACTGGAAATGAATCAACAAGTATTGTATTCATACTTTAAATCTCTATGTAAATCACATGGCACACATTTGTCTTTCTCCATGTGCTCACATTCTACAGTTCAGACTATAAATCCTGATGAATTGTTGTGGTCCTATGTTTGTCTCTTGTAGTGTCAGCATGAGGTTAACATTTAGTGCTCTGTTTAAAATTGGTAAGCTAATTGTCGCAATGGAGTTTAGGACATCTGCAAATTGTCCAAATCCGGCACACTGATCACTATAATACCTTTAGAATAACAGTGAAATTCTGCACCACTGACTTCGGACCAGGTGTTTGTCAATTCAATGTGTCTGACCACATCTCATTTTAAGACCATCATACCCATGGTCATGGAGGGCACAATGCATGTGCAGCATGGGCACAGGACAGGAAAATGACAACTATGTCAGTTTGGTGGAGCTTTACTTTGGGTGTGGGATGGGGCCCTAAGTGTGTTTTCCTACTTTTTTTTGTAAATATATAATATAAATACCATGGTGCTTTTACCTAGAAACTGGTTGCACTCATTAGAGTGCATGCCTCTGCCATGGCCAAACAATAATACGCTTTTGGCATGCTCTGACAAGTAAAATATTAGGAATAAGTAAGTTGTATCAGCTGTACTTTATGTGCATGTTGGCTCCATCATGTTGCTAATGCTGTCTTGTAGCCGTTGGTGTCAATTTCAGCATAGATGCTGGTTGAAGAGTATAGTAATGACAATGGTCTAATTTGTTTATTATTATTATTACTTGTGAAAATCATATAATTTTATTATTCACCTATGTGACAAAGCACCTTAGAATGTTATTTAGTGAATGATTCGTTCAAACTTAACAAAATGGAAGGTTTGATCCAATAAATGTTTCTATATGCTGCTGAAGTTTTTGTTTCCTTTTAATACCTTATGGATTATTTGATTGTTTTTTTTTTTTTAACAAAGGTGATCAAACACACTTTCTCTACCACCTCTCATTTGACTTGCAGTTAAAGAAAAAACAGAGTAACTGTTTTCATTGTCACTTTCCAATAAACATTATTGGAAAGCGAATGAGTAAATTAACATGCAAGTCATGTTTCAGTCTGAAAAAGTTTTTGTATTAAAACATTGGTCCATTAAAAGTTACTCCTCTCCATCCAGCTCAGTAATTTGGCTTGATGGAGTTGAAAACTTCTTATCTCGACCTTGGTCTCCTTTCAGATTCAATTTGAGTCTCAATGATGTGTGTGTGTGTAGTTTCGTGTCTGTTCTTATGTATGCAAAAATGTAAACATTTATGTGTATCTATACCATGCATGTGTGTGTTAGTGTGTGTTGTGTGTGTGTGTGCTTGAGAGTTGGATGCAATAATTCTCACACATCTTATGATTAATTTATGTCTTACCTGCCTTTTTACTGAATTACTTGGCGGGCCCTTAGGGGTTTGTGCTGCACGCAATGCTGCAAATAACAGCTCAAATGAAAAAATGCAAATGTTCAATCTAGATCCAAGTATCAAGTCCATAGGGACACCACAGACACTCTCACACAACCACACAGGAACACAACCACATAAACAAACTCTGTCTCATGCACTTTCGCTTTTTCTCTCCCTGTATAACTTTCCCTTTCCGTCTCTCTTTCTTTCTATGGGGAGAGGAAGCCGGATGAATATCAGCAGGGGTCAGAGAAAAGCTTGCAGTGAATAACAGAGGCATAATAAACAGAGGCCTTCAGTCGAATCATGAGAGCTGCAGTTCCACACATGCGTGCACGTGGACACGCACACACACGCTCGTACCCACATGCACACAAAGAAATCCAATCAATCAGCAAAGTTGCCTTATCTCCTGCATATGAAAATGGAACTTCAGAAATTAGCTCATTTATTTTGGACAATTAGGGTTATTGAAGTGTGACAGTGAAAATTTAGTGATCACTGAGGCATACGCCCGGCAACAATAGCAGGGAGCCAATTGAGTGCGAGAAGCATTTAAAGCTGTAGTATTTACTTATCAATGTAACTGGCGCTCTGTGTTGCTCTCATTAAAACCTCTTCCTCTGTGTTCCTTTATTTCGATAGGACAGAGACAGGAGAGGAGAGCGGAACAGAAACAGGAGTAGTCATCCCTGCTGCATATGATATTATAGCCTGATCAAAACACAGAAACATGCAGAGTTTTGAAACCGAAGTCCTATTGGTGACATTGACGCTGCTCTGTTCTAATGCTTGAAAAGTCATGTTAATATACAGTGATAAAAATTTCACATTTCAGTTTTTTCAGTGCTGCTGTCTGCAAAATAATAGTGGAATGGTTTGGTTTTGGTTTTGGTCCCTATGTCTGATTTCTACAGGGATCTCAGGCTTTTTTCATCAATGGAGCAGCAAAGTTACACATTGAAATTGCTTTTGTCTTATTTCTTTTGTAATATTAAAATCTTGAGTAGATTTGGGTTCGTCTTTGATTAGACCGATAATTTTTAATTCCTTCTCATCAATGTCAAAGACATGCATAAGTGTTCTGAATGATCCTCTTCTCAATTTGGCTATGGCTTTTTATTATTTTTATTTTGAGAGGACAGAGATCAAGCTGTGAAGGGGGGCAGACAGAGAGTGGGGGAAGACATGCAACACAGGGCAGCGGGTTGGAATCGAACCCGGGACACTACGGGTAAGGCCTAGCCTCGATGGGACGGCAATTCTACCAGCAGTTGTTCTCTGCTGATGGGGGCCCACTGAATCTATCAGATGCTCTTTATATGTTTAAGCTCCTGCTCTTCAGATAGCCTGAGTCTGCATCTGCTGAGGAGCACTGTCAATTTCATAGCCCTGCAGAAGTCATCTCTCTGCAAGCTACTGTGCGGTATTCCCTAGATCAAACAAGATTAATACCCAATTAAATTTCCTCCACTTTCTCAGTTTCCTTGAATTCATCATCTGATTTTACAGCAAGTAACGATGATATATTGTTACACTTCAGCTCTGAATACCTAACCTGTTTACAGTGTCCTTTGTGATGTAAGCAACAATCAGGTATTCACCAAGGAGATAAATAATAATTTGTTGCAGCAACTGCTCTCCTGTGAAATCCAATGACTTTGCACCAAACTGTTGACAGAGACAAACCACAGATGCATCAACCACAGCGCTGAATCTGTGTGTGCAAACACATCACCTGTAAAACAATGCTTCACACACTGCTAATAGCATGGCAAAATCCCAAGGTTGTGTTATGGCCTTCTGGTTTTCATTATTTATTCAGATGTTGGTGTTTGTTTCTTTCTGTACCATCAGCATTTCTCCAATATTAACACCTCTGCAGATGGATTTCTGATTGCCTAGCTAAATCTGTGTAACCCCTGCTTCTAAATTATTACTGTGAATATCATTATTGATTGATTTTCTGTTTTCAGACAATTTAGATCCCACTCTTTGAGTGGAGGAGACATGTCTGTTTCTCTTCCTGCCTTCATGTTTTACTTCCCTTTCTTGTCCCCCTTCCCATCTGAGAAGCCTTGGCTATGTGGACGAAGGATTTATTGAGTCTCACTGAACTATGGGATCCATAATATAAACATGTCAGTAATGTATTCTATATGTAAATGGAGGAGAGGGACTGCAGCACTTCATTACTCAGAGTACGTGCAGGGTATACGCGTATGTGCGTGTGTTGAAATGCAGTTAACGGTAAGAGATGCCTGGCTGCAGTACTTAATAGTTAATTGTTGGTCTTACTGCTGATCGGCTGATCATCATTGCACTGTACTGGGGCCTGTTGAGGATAAAGACAGGAGTCACGGTTAACAATCAGTTTTCTTCATTGGTTTGTACAAATTATAATGTAAATGCAAATATTATTTCTCATGGTGCTTAACTGAATGCATCTGCTGCAGTAGTCTCTATTTACTATTCATTTGGTTTAAGTTAATTTAAATTTGCTGCACAAATGTCATAATGACGAGGTAGAGTTGGATTCTGGTATTAAGTTGCCAAGGCATCTTTCCCAGTGAATAAAGTTAGGTCATGATCATGCAGTGAGAGAAATGCACTGACTCACAAGGAATGCACATACTCACAAGCTCAATCTTTCCCTTTACTTGATGGAGAGATTTTTTAGTTTCTTTAACATAACCATAAAAACATAAATCATGCTATAGAGAAGTTTAACACTCAATCTTTCCCATTACTTCCCAGAGAGATTTGAGCTAGATACACATTAAAATCATCAATCATGGTCCAGCTGCAAGACTAAAAACTAATGATATATAGTGCAGTCATGTTTGGTTTGAACATATCTAAATTCATTGGTGTAACAGTTTCACCTGTTAACCATGGGTCTTCACGTCAGTCAACCTTGAGTTACAATTTTACTTCTGCTGTTCATTGTTTATTTGTTGACAGATACACACTCACGTTTCGTTTCTCTGCCGTCCTCCGGCTATCTTCAGAGCAGTGTCTCAGTGATCGGCCCAGGCCCCAGCACGCCACTGCTGATAAAGGGGAGAGAGGGATTAGCCCGACACAGAACACCTGTGCACAATCAGACTCCCTCCCTGACACCGGTCCCCGAACTCTTACTCCTGCAGATGACGCTGGTCACACCCCACTACCACAATTGGATACAAGTATGTTTCACAATAAAAGTACTTGCTCATCCAAATTAGTTGTATACAATAAGAACAGATGCAGATGAGCAGTTGTGTTTATTAAATGTGAAATACAGAATTATATGTCATTGAATGTTTTACTCATCATTTGTTGAAAATGTAATCCTGTGGATGCCATTGCCTCTTACCCACTGCTCTTATGGAATGAACAGATCGATACTCCGTATGAGCTGTTGAGCTAATCTGCACGTGGGTCTGTCCTACACCCAGATACATGTTGCATGGAAAGCAGTGAAACCACCCTTCTTAGCATGCAACTACAACAGAGGACACTTTTCTTCAGTGCTCCGCAGAAACACACATACACACACAGCCTCTACCAGAATGAGTGAGTGAGGCTGGCAGCCAAAACAGGCTTGGCACGGAGCCTAATGATGCCCGGCATGCGTCTGCTCTCGACAACGGCGGGGTAACACCTGCCAACTTTTACTAAGGTGTAAATGTCTCTATTAGCAAGCGGCTGGTCTCGTGTGTACAATGCTCAGATCAGATGAGGGACTTGGGGCACCCTGGTTGCTGTTCAGAACCTGGTAATTGCTGGGTCCAGTGGGCCTGTTAGGCACACCGCTCTTTTTTTCTACTCGAATGCAATCTTTTCACAATATTCAGGAAGAGCTGGTAATAAATGTGAAAATGGATCTGTGTTTAAAAATTGAACGTTGACTATTCCGCTAGCTCAAGGCCTGGTGTTTCTGTTTTAGCTCTGCTCCTGTGTAATAGCATCCTTTACAAGAGCTTACCTTTTTGCCATAAAAAGGAGCTATTTTACTAAATTCTTTTCAATTTAATTTGTTGCATCCAAATTTTCACACAATCACACTGGTGAGAAAAAAAACTTAACTGTCCTCTCTTGAACTTGTCCCTGCACTTGCGGGCCTGACCTGAAAAGAAAACACACTGACTACAACATTGATGGGATCGGAATGGGAAATGGCTTTCCATCTCAATATAAATAAACACCCCATTGGTTTATAGTGCGCTTTATTTGTTTGATTAAATTTTACTGTAGCAAACTGAAATTGCCCTAACTGTGATTTCCCTTAGACGTGACCTTTTTTTCTTTGTGGCCAAGCTCTCAATGGAAATAGGATTAATTTTTCTGCATTTGTATTTTTTACTTAAACTGTCTGAAAACCAGATTTGCCATGTTATGCTACTCCCTTCAAGCTGAATGGAACATCAAAAATATTCAATATTTTCTCAATCCTGACCTTAAAATCAGCTCCCCAACCAAAGTAAAGCCAAGGCCTGTAGACAGGGCTTCTACGATAACTCTTCTCAGGACAGAGAGATGACCCTGGTTTTATACCTGTGTCCAAGCGTGGTTTATTTTTCTGTAGTCATAATCCTCATCAACACCCTCGCCTAACACCTCCTCCAATATCATAGCCATAGGACATATTGTAGGACAAAGTTTGGTGTATTATGCATACTTTAGATAACAAACTACAAACAGAGGGTATTTGCATATTTTGGCCAAAGTTAGTGTTACATTTGATTATGCGCCGTTGAAACCTATATTCCTCAGAGATGAAGCCTAATGCAACTATGCACACTCCAATAATGCCATTTGTAATGCCATAGGATTAAGTGAGGCTTCTTATGCTCAAGCGCTGTTCGAATAATATGGATAATAAGGGATTGGGTTTCTCCTTATTGGTTCATAACTGATAAGTGAATCCAACTGCCACTCCACAAACCACAAACTACAAAAAATTCATATCTCTGAATCAGCAGGGAGGTAATTAGGGGGATTTATGACCCCAATATTACCAGACAACTGGTTGGTCCTTGACGTTATTGAGTAATTTTCTCTATCATTTAAGTCTTCTTACTGAGTCTTATTTTATCAAGTAAGAAAGGTGAGATCATTGCATAGTTTCCAACAAAACCTGCTTTTTTATTTCTCTTATTCTCCTGCTGTGATCTTTCTGTTTGTGTCTTGTTTTACCACACAGAGTCCGTTTTGGAAATATATTTATTTTTAGTGGTGGCAGACTGCACTTGCAGATTTTAGAAGTATAGACACTGAATTTTTGAGGACATTATACATTGTGAATATTTCACACTCTGTTTTCAGTTATTTAAATAAAATGGCAGAGGTTAGATGTTTGGACAGAGTCAGTGTAATTTGAACATGTAAAGGCTGCTTCCGTGCCTGTTCATGGTGACCTGTTTTTCACAGGAAGGTTACTATATATTTAAAAGTCAACATATTGTTCCAGTGTGGGAGAAATTTTTTTATATTAATTTCTTCAGTTTCTTTGGTGTCCATTGGGGTGGAATGCCTGCTATGGTGCATTGTTTGCTCGCCTCAATATACACCCCACCAACTCCTAAAATCTAAGTTTAAAAAAATATGTTTATGTTTAGTCTGTTTTTTAATCAGTTTTTTGTTACCATGTTACCTAGCTGTACCTACCTACCTACCTACCTACCTATCTATCTATCACTGTAGAATGATCCTAGAGAATTTTACATTATTTTTGTGCCACATTAGCTTGTGCACATTGGGACTCTCGCAAGCAAATATTATATATTTTGAACAGAAAATATGAATCTGTGCGAACAAAAATTTGTCCTGAGCGTGCTTAACTCTGCCTACATGCATGCTTAAACCCCATCTCGGTATGCTGGCAGACACCCAGGCCACCTCGTCTCTGCTCTCATCTCATGTGCGCTCTCAACCCTGCCAGGCTGCTTCCACAAAAAGCAAGCGATGGATTTTGAAAACCACTGATCAATAGAGAAGGATTTTCTCATGTAGCAAGTAGGGTTAGGCTGACATCGATCATGACTGACAGCAGCGATGCCCCCCACCCATTCAAAACTTTTCTCGTTCACTTGAAAAACATGTACAGCATGTAAGACTGGTGTTGCAAAGAATGTTGGAGAATAGATTGTAAGTAAAAGCAGAAGAGTGTGAGTTTCACCAGTCGTCAGTCAGGTTTTTGGGGTACATAGTGGAAGAGGGACAGCTTAGCCCATTGGCCGGTACTATTCACTCTTTTTTTTTTGGCTTCACCAATTTTTACAGCTGCTTTATCAGGGACTACAGTAGAGTAGCTGCACCTTTGACTAGCCTGACCTCTGTTAAAGTTTCCTTTGTGTGGTCTCCGGCAGTGGGGTGTTTTTAAAAACTATTTATAGAACAGGCTTATAATATACTAAACCAAATATATGTAGTAGAGACTGTTGAATGCTCTTCAGCTACTAAATCTGTTTCTGTTATCGTTTTCTCTCATGTTCTTTGAAAATCCTTCTTTATTTATTTTCAAAATAACTTGCTTGCTTCTTGTGGAAGTAGCCTGATTGGATGTAAGACAGCCAATCAGAATTGCTTCCTCCCAGTCTTTGATTGGCTGGTTTTGTGGTACAGTTATAAGTACGCTGTGTCAAGTGCAACTCGAGGGAGTGCTCAGGCACAAAAATGATACTATAGGAGAATGGTGTGGGGCCCAGCAGATGTATCACATCATGGCCTGATGGCTTCTGCAGGACCTAGCGAAAGGTAATATCATCGCTTCTATGAGAATGCTCACCCAACATTTGGCACAGTTAACTGTGTGATAAATATAAAGCTTTTGCATGGACTAAAGAATGGACAGTGACACATGTTCATGCCTTTTATAGGGTAGCGACACTAATGCACAGTGGACACAGACACAAACACAGCACATGTATGGCAGAAAAACTGTCCACACCGATATCATCCTTGACACCCCATTTCCTATCCCAGATGAACGTAACTTTGGATCTACCTGAGCTGCTGTAAAAAGTTGCGCAGTTACAATGTGAAGACCTTTAGAGGTCACAGATGGAGCTTCTGTGAGTCTGCACAAAGACTGGTTTTGAGTTGGGGCAGGTTGGGGAGCGGTCACAATGAGATGAACAGGTGTGAGCAGAGGGAGGGCCCGGCATATCGCTGTAACCTTGTTCATACACTGTTTGTGAGCATATACTATAGATAAAAGCAAATATGCAGTGTGTTGATAAACATATATGGCTCAAAGTAGCAGGCCAGACCTCATGTATTCTGTCGAATTTATGCAACAGTATCACGAATGTTGAAAGCAGATATTGCAGGACTAAGATATGCAGTGTGTGTGGCCTGGTGTGCAACCTAGTTTATTTGTATGTGGTGCAATGTAAGAGTTGGGAATGTGGAAATGACCATAGTGCACCTAGTGTTAGGTTTCATCCACTGTAACACAGCTGTGTTTCACAGCACAAAGTGAGGCTTGAGAAGTGAATGTATGCTGTTATTGCAAGCTGGAAAGTATATATATTTGGGATTTCTCTGCTACTA
Source organism: Verasper variegatus (assembly GCA_026259375.1). NCBI lineage: Eukaryota > Metazoa > Chordata > Actinopteri > Pleuronectiformes > Pleuronectidae > Verasper > Verasper variegatus. The sequence goes on from CM048048.1 coordinate 573,586, forward strand.
GTGCCTGTCCGTCTCACTAGTGCAGCCTGTGTATGACCAACTTTGACAAATGTGCCACCAGTGGCAGAAAAAGGTTGGCAAGTACACAAAGATGTACTAGCAAGACAAAATATCATATACTGATTTGTTGGTCTTGAAAGACTGTTTCTGTTTCACTTCAATAATATTTCACCAATGGCTACTTGAGCTATTTCCCGCCACAAGTGACAAATTTAAAGACACCATAATATGAGTAAAATTCCCAAAAGACTGGATCCTTCAGTTCCCATAAAATCACCTTTTGTTCAATTCTACCTACTTGGTAAATGCCATACTTTAAATGTAAATTCCCCACCCTTGTTTGTAAGGTAGCTTAGACCGACCTGCTGAAATGAAAACGAGGGTGTATCCAAGGACATAGAAGAGTTTACTTACAGGCTTACAGGGAGTATTAGTCCCTATGACAAGCATGGAACTCTGATGTGTAAAATAAGTGGAACATTCCTTCAACGATACTGCTCAGGCTTTTCAATTCAACACAATATATTAAGAAGTTAGCAGCAAATATTAGCATTAGACTTTAAATCTCAACATCAGGAAAATGCATAATGATAATAGACTGATAATATATGTATATTTTTTTCATGTAACGTGTGAATGAGGGAATGGATGTAGTTTATCCTGCAGATTAAACTATTCAATGGAGTATGCTCAGTCCTGATCAGGGCATTTATCACTTTCCAATGTCAACCTCTGTTTTGAGCTGGTTTAATCTTGCTACACTGCTATAATATCGGTTAATCCATATGTCAACAAAGTAAGGTGTCACAAGCATTACTGTGTCGAATGTGACTCAAGGGTGAGACTGGCTCTTGTATTAATGTCAAAGGCAGTGAGGGACTTCACCTTTGGCAAACACAATTGTTTTAAAGAGATGGAACATCACAGAGGAGGGTTTCTAGGAGCTGTGACTGACCAAACATTTCTTTTTTATGATCATTAAATATCAGTCAAATGCCTTTGTTCTCTGTGCAAATAAGCTTATCTTAAACATGCAGAACATGGCGCTGTGGCGAGCAATGGGAAAATGAAGACTTGCATAGTCTTACTTTCTTTTCACAGTGACTTTTTTCATTCATCATTGTGCTCTGTCTTGTGCTGTCTCCATTCCTCCCTCCCATGTGAACAAACAAGACCAGCCCACCACACACCTGCTAACTGTTCTGCATTGACGAGATTGATGAATGCTGAACCGATCCTGAGAATGAACACATACATGATACACACACACACCCACGCACACACACACACACATAGCACCTCCATATTGTTCAACATGAGGGCAAACTCCAAATTAGCAACTTTTGCAGAGCAGGTCTAGGTGAACCAACAGCATATTACCAGTGTTTTAAAATAATTTTAAAATTTTAAAATAATCAATTACGCATAGTACATCACACTACTATGCAAAGTATATTAGTATCACATTACAAAATTAAACTTGTATTAAAGGCTTTTCACATATGATTTTTTAAACATTTTTGCTTCATACAAAACATCATCAACTTGTCTTGTTGTAACAATATTGCATTTTGAATTGACTCAGCAGGTTAATTCACCTGCTGCAACATTAGATTCTTTGAGCTTTGGAATTGCCATCAAAAACCAAGGCATTACACAGATTTTCTGCCAAAAATGGCTGTGATGGCCGCACCAGTAGTCACACACTGAACCTCAGGAACATTTTGTTAACATTTTTGTCGTCAGTTTTCTTTTAGCACAAACTCAAAATCAACATACACACAAGCAATAGATAATTAACATAGATGTAACATAGATATTACATGTTTTGGTCAATTTTGCTGTATTTGTTTCATTAAGCTATACATTTTTCATGACATCAATTAAGTTTTCTTTGAGTTACCAGTTTCTGAGTTTGACTGGCTGGCAAACAAAAGGGGTTCCAGCAGCAACAGACAGTTTGAAATGGTGTTGATTGATGATTGGATTGCACCATGTTCCTCATATTCATGGGGAAGGACATTGTTTTATTACTTGGCTTTTGGTTGTTAAATTTGTATTATAATAATTTGTTTGAATTGTTTACTTTATTAATATTAGATAGCATTATTCTGGCAAGTTTTGTGGTTATTGTAGTTTGTTTAAACATTTGTTTTTCTGATTCTATCCCCCTAAATGACCTATTCAGCAACAATATAGGTTTCCCCTAAGACTCAATCCCATTTCACCCCTTCTCCCTACCCCTACCCATTGTTTTTGAGGGTTATCTTGCACCTTGAAATGGACTTACAAACGGTAGTGGTTGAAATCTTCCCCTACAAATTGGGACAACCCTTCAAGAAGCAGTTACATCATCAAAAGTCGTCGCTGTAAATAGACGCAACAAGTTTTGCTGGGGATGTCATTGTAATAACTTCTTAAATAAACCAATGCTATTGTTGCATTTACTAAAGTGACAAACCTATAATATCCTAATAACATCTATGCTAATACAGATGAATCAAATTACCAGGTAAATGCTCAGGACATCATTTCCTGCTTTCCCTCCATACTATGGCAATAATGGTACAGCACAATGACATTTGGCATTCATCCAATAGAAATTGAAAAGCTTGGATGTGTGGCATTATTTCACGTATAAATCAAAAGCACACAGCTTGAGGCTTCGAGCAGTGGTCTGTATACAACCCTGCCAGGATGCATTCTTATTACACGAGCAGTTAAGTTCAGACACCTCGCTGCTATATACACTACTTAAATTAAGTGCATCATGTATCTTGTATCTAATTATGTGAAAATACGGGATTATCGTGCATAATTCAGCATTGACAATGTAACGGTAGCATGCTAGCTACAGAGACATCGGCAGGTGTAACAATAGCGATTTTTTTTAAAGGTTGTTGTGAAAAGAATTTCATAATACATTGAAACGATATTAAACTAGGATATTACAATTATTATCGTAAGTTTTAAATCCTAATTAATGGAGAAAAAACTACATTTGTTGGTCTGTCGAGTCGCTTTTGCAGATATCTTGTGATTCGCAAGACATTCTGGGAACTTTTCACTGTATAGCCCTACTACGTGCCCCTACCCCTCCATCCCAACAAGAATTGGGACACCCAGCCACGAATATACACAAAACATTAAAATACTTATAATACACATTTTTGTGTATTCGCGGGTAGGGTGTCCCAATTCTTGTTGAGACTGCTAGCCTAACAGCTAGTTGTTCTGTTAGGTGCACCTTTTCTGGGCCCAGAATTATTGGTTAGATTATTTTTGGCTCTTTTCTAAATAAAAAATAAAAAACATTTTCCAAAAAACTACCTGTGTCTGCTTAGCAAACCTGCTCGGCCCCTGACAATGGCATTCTTGTTTGCTTCCCATTGTAAACTCCAGATTCAAGGTGGCAGCATGCAGATCAATACTGAAATATCTGTACTACCAACCCAAAACACTATACAACAGGATTTAATCTAAATAATACTTGGTTGATTGGAACAAATTCCTCATTTGCCTGTCATAGTCATATGCAAACTAATACTCTACAAATGCATAAGCCAGTGAACAGTGCAGCAGCAGGGCTGTATATGATGTGTGGGAGGACTGTGAGCAATTGTGGCAACACCACAAACCTTGTTAAGCATCTGAGATTTATTCACAATATGGATGATGATGAAGTTATGATGTGGCGGTCTGAAGAAGGTGCTGCAAAAGCGAGTGCCAGTGTCTCTATGGTGTGGCCCAAGGGGCAAGTGATGACATCAGCGATACTCAGCAGTAACTGCAGCTATGTAGCGATGCTACCGGAAATATCGATGCTACCGGAACTTATCGCGAGTTCCCGCAGATCTCGTCTTGCGCAACCTTGGACAAAAGCTTGTGTGTGGTGTGTGAACGTGAACACAGCTCCAGGCGGGAGGAGTGGACATTTAGGCTAAAAACCCAGTGTAAATGACGCCGTTTGAGTCGAATTTGAATGTCGGGGCTCATGGACAATTGGATGACACCTGGCTGCAATGCTGTTTACCACTGAAACCTCGAAAGTGTTTTGTGGACTCAAACACTTTACCCACCCCTCCATCGGCATAGTGGTGACTAGATAACTAGTGAATTTTCATTTTTGGGTGAACTATCTCTTTAAGCCTCAAAGCTTTCTTACCGTTCAGATTGTAAGCTTTATAAATACCCGAGATACTAAATAATAAGATTAAGGATTCAAACTGGAATTCATCTTATGAGGTTACAGGACAGTGCCAGGTTCAGTTAAAGTGATGAATTCTTTGCCTCAAACAAAGGCTGGTTAATTTTCTCTAAGCATCAACTGTGGCTGTGTCTTGTCTCTTCTGATAGGCCCAGCAAGTCTCTGGCTTTCCACAGCAAACAGCTTACTTTTTAATGAATACACACTGGCACAGGAGGAATATTTCCTGATTAGTAATTCAGAGTCCCTGCTGGAGGAATGTTGGCCACAATGAATCATTTAGCATGACCAGCCACCCTCACCAATACTGTTGAATCAGCAAAGCACAGCCAAGTCTTATATGACCATCAATTATTAACACACACTAACATTATTAGCATTTTCATCTCAGCTGCATGCTGGATGGATGGATGGATGGATGGATAGATAGATATTTCCTGCATGAATCATCACCTACTCTGGTCTTTAATCAAGTAGGAGTTGGATGGAATCTGACAGATGGATTATGAGGTGCTTATTTATGGAGACTTTTTAATTAAAATAAAAACTGCTTATTAGGAATCCTCAGTTCCCTCATTAATAGCAGGCACAGGAAGAGTCAGTGTTGTTAGAGGGTTGACGGGGGGCATTAATGAGAAGGTGGTAGGGATTGGGGGAGGTTTAGGGGGCTGAGGGGGGCCTTCATTAGGAAAGTGGGAGAGGTATAAAGTGTGATTAAGTGGGGTGCCTGGGATTTTTCACATTGATAACACATCATTTGAAAATGCTTAAGGTACGCTCAGTCCATGCTAATGGTTCAAACCAAGCAGGGACCGACACCTACAAAATGTATTTTTATATTAATACATGCATGGCAGCAGTGCAATCTGTACAGCCATTCAGATAAAGGACAGGAGATTCAGTTAATGTTCACATCAAACATCAAGATGAGGAAACGTGATCTCAGTGACTTGCATGATCGACTGTCTTGTTTGAGTCTTTCTGAAACTACTGATCTCCTGGATTTCCACGAGCAACAGTCTCTGGAGTTTTTATTGCAAAAAACAAAAAACGTCCAGTAAGCAGCAGTTCTTTGGAAGTTAACACCTTGTTGATGAGAGAAGTCAGAGAAAATGTACAGGGTTTTTTTCAGGAATGACCTCTGTAACTCAGATATTCTTAACATCTGTGGTGAACAGAGAAACATCAGAAAGCATATCATATACAACCTTGGGGTGGATGAGCAACTTCCTGACAGCCAAGAACAGAAATCTGAGGCTGCAGTGACACAGACTCATCTACACTAGACAGTTGATGACAGGGAAAACCTGGATTGGTTTGTTGAATCAGGGTTTTAGCTAAGGCTGCAAATGGTATAGGGTTAGAATCTGACACCAATAACATGAATACAGAGATCTAACCTGCTTCATGTCAACAGTCAAGGCTGCTGGTGGGGTAATGGTAATTTCTTTGATAAAACTGTTTTTGGTTGTAGAAAAGCTGTAAACTTAAGTTTACAGCTTTGCAATGGAGAAAATCTAGAGATTGTCCATTGCTTTAAATATCTCAGGGTCACTATGAACTATAATGGTTCCTTTTTCGCATAAGCATTTAATAATTTGCTTCTGGCGGACCCAAAGTGCAGAACACAAACACAGCAGATTGATGGAAACAAAAAAGGTTTAATGTTCTATTGCTGGAGCTGGGGTGGTGGTGGCCGGCAGTGGAGATCCAAAGGTGCTGGTAGGCAGAAGCTGGAGCAGATGAAAGTGAACAAACAGCTGGTTGTGAGACAAAAAAGGAGCATGGGGTAAATAAGCAGGATAAAAGGCAAGAACAAAAAACACACTAGAGGATAGACGTTCAATAACTAAGCCGGGGTTTTATGGAGTTATGAAGAATATGAAGCTCAGCTGCACAGGTAGTAAACAGGAGGCCCCGCCCAGCTTTAGGTAGAAACACAGGGAAGGAGAGCAACAACAACACAGAGCAAGAAAAGTGGTAGAAAACCTGGTCCTAACAGAGCAAGCCTCTCATGCAATGTTTTCCACTTTTTGTAAAGGCTGAAAATCTATGTTATATGCATGTGAAGTGTTTGGTTTGAAAATATAGAGCATTAAGAAAAAACTATACCCTAAATTTCTAAAGTACACCCTAAAAGTTAAAAAGTCAACTTGCAATAATATGGTCGTTTTCAATCATATAGATAATTAATTATAAATATGTCATCTGCTACAAGCAGAGAGAAAGATCCTAAATTGCCCCACATTTATCATTTGTATCATCACCATCAGTACCATAGTGGAGACAAACAGTGGCTGTGAACGAAGCTCTCATGTGGATCACGTCATGAAAGGGAAAATATTACACTTTGAAAAATGACAAACCAATGGAGCATGAAAGCATGCATTGCCAAACAGCAATTACTGTTTCCTCCCACAGCCCCTGCAGAGAAACTCCACACATCTACCATATCCACCACGTCCGTGTATGTAAGCTGTATCATGAATTAACCAGTAACTACTGATCCAAAATTGACTGATGGAGGAAAACAGCTCAGTCCAGCCGATGTGGACAGCCAGGTTGTCCACCTGATGTTGTGCACCCTAGGGTGAACCCTTTTGCTTAGAATAAATTATTTGAATTTGAATGCAATTTTTGTTATTTGACTCCAGAAAGTCTTCCACACCAGTCAAACAAGATCTACAAAATACCCTGGAGTGGGTGTGCAGTCAGTCTAAGTACACACACACACACACACACACACACACACACACACACAAATGTGTGGTGAGCCCTAATGCTGGAACTCTCATATTGTCTCAGTCCAACAATGCAGCAGCTGGCACAAACAGGGAGCTATTTAACAGCCACCAATTGATACTATGCCACCAGGTGCTACTGTGTGCCTTTCCCATCCTCATTTTATGCATCAGCAGAATTTTGTTTGCCTTTATTTTCATAGCTCAAATGCTAGAAAACAGGAGGGGTAGGGGTTGTGGGTTGGTGAAGGGGGGTCCATAAACGCTGATATTTATGCCTGGCTCCTGAAATGGGGCAGCGTGAAAGGTGTGACATTGTAGTTTCACACATAGAGAGATACCTCTTACTTTGCTGCCCCTCTCCATCTGTTTGTGCAAACACATCTATCCTGCATGTTATGTGTATTTTGCATCTGTATTTGCACGCGCAAACATGTGCACATACAAATGCAGACACCACTGCTTGTCTACATCTGTGTGAGTGTTTGTTTCTGTGTCTCTGTATCTGTGTGGGTTGTAGGCACCAGAAATAACACACTTCCATGGGACCTTTTAAATGGACACCATCTGTCTCTATCAGCGAAGGGAAAACTAATGCTGCAGCTCAAATGCTTTTTCCCAGCCGCCACCCAAAATGAATCGGCATCATTACTCTGTGAAGGAGAAGCCAGAAGAACTGCAAAAACAAGTTTGAGAAAGAAAAATATTTTCTTATTCTTCCTCTTCTGACTTAAAAAGTCGAGAAGAAAGAGACTGGTGACTGACGGGTGACAGCCTTTTCAGCTATCAAGATTTTCCTTCACACACAAAAATTGTGCCCAATGCAAACAAATTCTGAATGCATCCCCATACACACAGACACACATACACTTTCAAAAAGAGCAGCACCTGGACAAACTCCCTGTCTGCCTGAGCCCATATGAAGAGCTTATTATTCATCATAGTGACTCCCTTCTTTCAGTATTTCCACTGCCCTCTCTATTGTTTTCATGCAGCACATGACCAAATGGACTGCAGCTACCATTGACGCGCCTGGGCCACTGTGTGTGTGTTTTGTCTTTATATGTGTGTGTGAGTGTGTGGTCGCGTGTGTGTGTTAGTGTATGTGTGTGAGCAGGTATTGCCTGCCTGTCTGTATATTAATCAGTTGATTAGCATGTCCCTGTGTCTATTGTTCCATCTACCTGTCTGTCTTCCTGCCTGTCATTTACACTACATGTCTGACAGCTGTCAAGCTGAAACTTCTCTGCCTTCCCTGTCAGGACTACTGAGACAGACACAGACGTGATGTGAGGGCCACACTGTCTGATAGCCCCAAGATCCTTCATGCTTTAACTGGGCTTGACTGTGGATGAGACTCTAAAATGCTTGGCGACAATAAGGGACATGTCAGAGAGAATGGGTTTGACCCTGCAGGTCATCTCACTTTTAAGCCTGTTGGAGACAACATTCGGCAGATCCACAACCAATTCACACCTCAATATACGCAGCCACATGCACACACACACACACACACACAGTGCAGAGTAACACACATGGATGGAAAGATAGAACAAGGCAGGTCTGCACACCACTGCTATGTGTTAATATATTTGATATTATATGTGTGGGAGTGATTATATATATGTATGCATGTACCTGTGTTGTTGGGCACCTGTAGCATAAGTATAAATCACATACACAGACAAGGAGAAGGCCCCCCTGGGTTTTCTCTAACTTTAAGCCTCCCTAATCCCGAAAAAGATTTGCAACAGATCCTTTTGCATTTCAACCTTCTGCACTCCCAAATGCCTCCTCTGATACGACTTCGCCAACAATCCATACGTTATAGTTGGATGTAATTAGGGCAGTTAAATGTTCTCCAACAATGAAACACTTCTTTCTAAACATAAAATAAACAATGTCCAGCCACAAGTCATAACATTAAATCAACATATATATCTATATCCAATAGATATTTGGGGTGGCTTGGTATCAGGGGGGGAGAGCAGGTTGTTCTCAAGCCAGAAGGTCAGTGTTTCGATCCCAGTCTCCCCATTCTGTATGCCGAATTGTCGATGGGCAAGTAGCCCAAATTTCCCCTGACGGCTGTGCTGTTTTCATAGAAAAAGTGCTGGCCATAGATGCAGTGTATGAATGTGAATTGGTTAATGGCAAGAAATGTACTGTAAAGCACCTTGAGTGGTCATCAAGACTTGAAAAAGTGCTGTATAAATACAGTCTATTTACACATTTATCCTTTCAAGAGTCACTGGAGCTAGTCCCATCTGATGGAGAGATGTATTTCATTCATCAACCAAACAAAACAATTGACATTCAATTCAATTTTATTTGTAAAGTGGCAAATCATAATATACATTAACTCAAGGCACTTTACATAGAAGGTCAAGACCTTAAAATTGCAAATGCAAAATCAAATATATTGAATGAAATGGAGAAGAAAGAGGAAGAGTCTTATATAATCTGCACCTCTTTCACAAGCCATTAATTAACAAAGCAATAATTAATACAAATTAATGAGTTTAAATAGCTGCAGGTCAAAGCAGCCCCTCACATACCTCTCTATCAGTTCCCAAGTTACAATACATTTTATAAAAGCTCACAAAATGATTTACCTGTCACAACAAAAGAAAAAAGAACAAAACTTAATTAAGAAATGTTTGTTTGGTTTCTTTGTTGAGATTGTTGCATAAACTGATTCCTTTCATATCGATTTGGTTTTGAATCTCAGTTTTTTAAGATATCTGTTCCTTTTAAGTTATAATTGCTTTCTGTTTTTTCAAATATTTTATTGATGTTGGTAGGCAAAGTTTCTTTAGACATATGCAGAATACTGTAATTTATTAGTTTGAGTTGTATAAAATACACAATGCTTTATTATCTAATGGATCCTTTACTTTGTGTAACAGAGCTATTGTTTTAGATATTTTCACCGTTATGACACCTTAAAAGTTAGTGTCCTTGACTCTACAAATTTCAATACCTTCTATATGTATTGATTCATCGATGCTTTTCCTTCAGTTACTAAATATCATAAAGTTTGTTTTGTCAAGTTTCAGTGATAATTCATTAATACCAAATTATTTTTTATTTTTTGCAATTCTTTTTCAACCATATTCAACACCTGTGTTAAAAATGTCCTAGAGTAAGATAAAGTAGTATCATCAGCAAACAGAATAAACTTTTGCAGTTTGAATACATAAACCGAATCATTGATATACAAAATGAACAGTTTTGGTCCAAGAACTGAGCCCTGAGGTACCTCACAATTAATAATATATTATTTAGATTTTATATTATTCATTTGAACAAACTGTTTTCTATTTTGTAAGTAATTTGCTACCCAGTGATGTGCCACCCCTCTGATGCCGTATTTGCTATGTTTCTTAAGAAGTATGGTATGATCTATGGTATCAAATGCTTTTTTGAGGTCAACAAAGATGCTCATTAAATAATGTTTCTTATCAATTGCAATTGATATTTCTTCAGTTAATTTCATAAGTGCCATTGCTGTGGAGTGAATGTTCCTAAATCCACATTGACTACTGCTTAAAATATTGTATCTGTCTATGAATTTGTCTAACCTAGCTACAAGCAATTTCTCTAATATGTTCGAAAATTGTGGAAGCAAGGATACTGGTCTGTAGTAGGAAAAAACATGTTTATCTCCAGTTTTATAAAGTGGAATCACTTTAGCTGTTTTCATTCTTTCAGGAAATAATCCGGTTGAAAATGACAGATTGCATATGTATGTTACTGGCTCAATAACCATTTCTATTATTTTCTTTACTAATGTTTACTAATGTCGTGACAGTGAGTTCTTTTCTTGCACAATTTCAGTTATTCCTCCTTCCCCACCCCTATCCATCATTGGCTTTCCATCTGCATTATCTTCCATTATTTTTGGAATATTTATTGCAAGACTAGGTCCTTCATTTACCAAGCATTTATTACATTTGTTTACCATTTTATTTATGTTTTAAATGTCTAATTTGTCTTTTACAAAATAAAAATAATTATTTATTATTCCCCATGTAGCCTTCATATTGCTATAGCCATAATACCATAGTATTCCTTTTATTCTTCTTATTATCCATTCCAATTTATTTTCATATTTCAACTGTTTTCTGCCTATTTTGTTCTTATTTTAATATTCTTTCTTCTTGCAGGCATTTAGTAGTCCTTTAGTCATCCATGGTTTATTTACACAGTTTTTTTCAGACAAACCTATCAATAACGTCATAAATGAATCATAACCTGTATTAACATCAATTACTTGATTGTGATTTTGTACATTTTTTTGCATTGTATTAAAGTAATAATTGGTATAAACTGTAAAGAAAAACAAAAAAAAAGTCAGTCGTCAAGATCCCACTACTATTCCATCTGTTGTATAATGATACGAATAACATTGCTGTGATTTTTGTTGGTTTAGTTATCATTGGAAAAAGACATTGCATTAATGAATTCACTTGATGTCCTCGGTCCACATTGATTTTCCAGATTAATATTGAAGTCCTCACATCGAAAAACATTCTTATTATAGATCTTGTTAAATAACTTCGTTATTTTGTCTGTGGATGTCTCAACACAGGAACCTGGTGTTCTATAGACACATTCAGTGGTGATTCTTTCCATATCAACAGTTGACGTATTGCAAACAATTTTACATTTCAAAGTTGAGTTTATATAAAAAGCTACTCCTCTACCTATTCTATTTCATAACATGACTCATATCCATCTATCTGATCTTCATCCATATCGCCATCCTTTAACCAAGTTTCTGTTACTGCGATTTCACTAAATCTTTTTCAGAATTACTTTATATTGTAGTGGACACATACGAGCTGTTCCTACAGCAGCGGCCGGCTTAGGTACTATCGTCACAGATTGCCGGGTGTTGGCTGAGGAAGCCGATAGATCTTTCCTGGCGGTGCAACAGAGCTGCGCAGCTGCGTGGAACTCATCCTGTGAGTGTTCATCGCGGCAGGGGAAATATGCCTGTTCACATGGTGTATCAGACTTTGTGGGACTGTCCAGCATTGTACCTGCCACGGACGAGTTCCACCGCCTCCTGGTACAGTTTCCAAGTTTAACAAAGCCCACTTTCTCATCCAACACCAGCAATCATTGGGTGGAACATCATATCTCTATGGCTGGCCCACCAGTTCACACTCGGAGCCGGCACCTTGACCCGGTTAAGCTGGTTATTGCTAAGGCTGAGTTTGAGAAAATGGAGCGTTTTGGAATCATTCATCGTTCCAGCAGCCCTTAGTCTTCACCACTGCATATGGTGGCAAAGCAAGGTGGCGGATGGCGCCCATGCAGCGATTACCGCCAGCTCAATGACTCAACGACACCCGATCGCTATCCAGTCCCACACATCCAGGACTTTTCTGCCCGCCTGGCTGGTAAAGTCATAAGTTCCTAGGTGGACCTAGTCTGTGGCTATCACCAGGTGCCCGTGCACCCACTGGATGTGCCCAAGACAGCGGTTATAACAGCATTTGGCCTTTTCAAATTCCTTTGGATGCCATTCGGCCTTAAAAATACAGCACAGACTTTCCAGCGACTGATTGATACCGTGCTGAAGGACCTGCCTTTTTTATTTGTTTATCTGGACGATATACTACCCCTTACAAAGGTAGATGCTGTCACAAACTTCCCACTTCCACTCTCTGTGAAGTCTCTGCAGGAGTTTTTGGGTACGGTGAACTTTTACCACCGCTTTATACCACAGGCAGCACAGCTGAGGCTCTGAAGGGTAAAGCTGTCAGGCACGCAGTGATTTGGACTGAGGGAAGGAATAAGGCATTTGTAGAGGCCAAGGCAGCCCTGGCTAATGCGACGATGCTGGCTCACCCCGCACCCAATGTTCCAATTTCCATCACAACTGACGCTTCTGACTATGCAGTTGGGGCGGTGCATGAGCAGTGGGTCAATGGGGCCTGGCAGCCGCTCGCTTTTTTCAGCAGACAGCTGTGCCCCAGTGAGCGGAAGTACAATACAATCGATCAGGAGCTGCTTGGCCTTTACCTGCTGTAGGGCTGACATTTCACAGCTCACGTGGACCACAAGCCAGTGACCTTCACCATGGCTGAAGTGGCAGGGCCGTGGTCTGCTCACCAGCACTGCAAGCTTTCCTTCATATCAGAGTTCACCACACATGTGGAAGGCAAGCACAACCCAGTGGCTGATTGCCTCTCCCGAGCAGTTACTGGAGCCGCTCAGGCCTCATTCTGGCGCATTCACTGTGGTAAACACAGCTGAAAGTCAGTTGTTATGTTTGCGGCTATAGAAAACCAGCCACATATTTACAGTCGTTTACAACAGGATGTGTCTGAATGGTAAGTTACACCGTCCTCATGTTTGTTCAAGTTTTAGCAGGACCCTCGGCCAATTTAGGAGTAACGACCCGAGTTACAGTAAGGAGTTTCATAACGGAGTTTCAATACGGAGTAACGAGTAACGTCTACGTTACTCTGTAATGAGCACACCGACAATGCACATCAGAAGAAATAAAGCATAACCGCTGTTCTCGAATAGTATCGTTCTTAAGACGAATGTGCACTGACACATTCTCTTCCTTGCATCCCTCCACTCTGCAGTGTTTCTTGTGTGTTGTTTGTTGTTGTTAGCCTGTGGTAGCTAACAAGCTGGTGGTTCATTGACTCTATTATAATTTTATAATGTTGTGGACAATCAATATTTCATTACTTAATTTGTTTGAATAATAGAACAGCAGTCTGCATTGTGATTAAAGACTTAGAGAGGAGCAGTCTGGGTAACATGTCGCCTGTGAGGTAGAAAAACAGGGCCACTCAAAGGTCTGTATCACACACAAACACACATGCAAGTATGCAGGTATAGAACAAACACACACAGCTACACATACAAGCTCATGCTCCCTTTCCATTTGGCAAGCCCATCTGCAGGTGGGAAGGTGATTACTCACGTCGAAACACAGATTGGACAGCAGCATAAGGTTGGCGTTTAACTGTTAAACTTTAATGCTGGCTTCACAGGAAGACCATGAAGAAGAAAGAGTACACTCATGCTTCACTGTGCTGAAGGCTGAACACAGACATAATTTGGTTATTTGGGTGACTGCAGAACAAACATTAGCGCAGTTTGTAGAACAAAACATTTTATTTCCAGGAGATATTTCCCGGACTCAGTTTCTGGCAGATTTTTTATTTTTTATTTTTTATTTCAGCACGGATAAAAAATGCATAGCACTACAGTGCAGAGGGAGGCAAAAAACCAAGTGTGCTTAGTTTAAACCCTCTACCTAAATATTGTTATAAAGTTTCACAAAAAACACAAAATTAACATGGAGAAAATATGAGTCAATAAATCAACAATAACATTTAATAAATGAAACAACAACACCAATATCGATATTTATATAAAAGCTAAAGATGTGTGAATGTCAGTTGGACGTGCATTTACTTATTCTGTGCCACATTAATTTCAATAATTGAAGGGAATGTAATATTAACTAATATCTCCCTGCTCATAACACTAAATATCACTGGTTGAAGATTGTTCAGAGGCCATGTGTTTTTGTAATGAATAAATAACTATTTTATTAGTGGCTGCAGAGTCACTAAGAGAAGGTTATTATGGATGTTAGATGTACAAAGAGGTACGGTCACAGACCAGAGTGTCATGGTTTTGTATTTTTCAGTGTTTTTCCACCTCTTTATTAAGAGGGTTTTCGGTGTAATTATTTCCTCCTCGTGTTTCTTGTACATCCTTTTATTTTGAAGTCTCTGTTCCTAGTGTGTTTTCTTTCTTCACTTCCTGTCTGTGATTGCCTGCACCAGTCCACCTGTGTCCAATTGCCCCTGCCTTCCCTGTGTGTGTATATAAGTCTCTGTGCTTCCCTTTGTCCTTGTCGGTTCGTTGTCATAATGTTTGTCGTGATCCCCTTTGCTTTTTGTATGCCTTGTCGCCTGAGCTCCCGTCCTCTGCATCTCCTCGTGTAGCCTCTAGTGTTTTCCCGTGTGCTTTTAGTTTTTTAGGTTTTTTTGCCATTAAAAGGACACTTTTTGTTTAAAACTCCGTGGCACTTGTAAATCATTCAATCAGAGTAGTAGCTAGCTAGATGTGTACATGATCCACCTATTTATATACTTTTTTCAGTGAACAGCTAAAAACTGGAGTTACGGCAGTATAAGCAGATGTCAGTAGAATCATTTAAAAAAAAACTCATGACTGTATTCATAGCTCAGGTTGTTCAATTTGTCTTCATGCTGAGTAAAACCAGCAGTAACAGTGGGCAAGATACAGGGAGAGAGAGGTACTAACAGAGTCTTCTCTCTTTCACCAAGTGATTTAACTTTAACACAATAACATTCAGTCTATCATCAATTTATAGAAGGTTATATTTGCTGGTTAAAACAGACAGTGATTGCTACTGCTATTCATAGCAGGTGCTCTGAAAAACTGAACACGGTCAAATTAGATATCAAATAAAAACTAAACAGATTTTATGTGGTGTGGAATGCTCCTTTACAAATATGACTGTTCTTGCATCCATGGGTGTCACATCAGATGAGTGGTCTCAAGTCAGTCACCTAAAATGAACATTAGGAAGAACAAGATGAAAAGAAAGGAGGAGAAAGAGAGAGGGATTTCTGAGTCAGTTGTTCTCTATATGACTATCTATGACTCTAGCGCTTGTAAAAATGTCTTAACCCATATGAATTTATCAAATAATCCATGACATCAGTCACTTTAGAAAAACATACAGCACAGGCCTACTCTCAAATGTCAATGTCCACGCATGACTAACCCTAACCCTGATTCATAATTTGGTGCAATTGTTCTCGCTGTGTAATCCAGAGACCATTAATGGAGGAAGAACTTGCTCAGCACTGAGTTTAATCTCTTTAACTACAGTACACAATGTCTTAAGCTTTGCTATTTGTCTGTGCATACAGCCTGGTCTAGACAATATGCCATTGATTTCACAAGTAGGAGCACGACAAGCTGTTTAGGAAACCTTGAGGGAAATGTGCTGCTGCAATATGGCGTGGCTTACAGATAAGCCTTCCTCCAGCACACAAAGTCAAACAAGAGAGAGTTGGTCCTCTGCCTGCAAGCGTTCACTGGCATTATTGACAGAGTCTCCACCCTAAACACAGCCACATTTATAAAACCTTTTATACAGAGATGCTGGAGATGTGGTTTTATTTTTTGACAGCATATTTGTGTTGCACTTGAATTATTGATATTGCTGCTGTATTGATTGAGTGTCTCCAACATCTTTTTATGGGATAATTATTTAAAAGCAACATACTCTAAGCTGAAGTGTCCATGCAACTCAATAGTTATGTAAAGTGAGTTTAGTGGCTGTAAAAATATTGTATTTTCTCATGTATGCACTCACACTCATTAGCCAATTACAAATATATAAATATAATCCCTTGTGCCAGGAACAACATTATATGCTCCTGTAAAAGCCACAAGTCTATATGATATCTACTATATTTTAGGAAAATGGTTACATACTTAACAGTAACAAAGTATTTGTACTTTATTACTTCCCACCTCTGCTCTTTATAATTGTCTTGTACCTTTACCTGTTTCTATTGTTTTAGATCCAAATCAATGTTTTACGGTCACACTGCACAGTTCATGGGGAATTTACTTGCAGAACCTGAGCCCTTCTAAAAGTGGGTGGTCACCATTTTGCTCAATTGTAGTTCAGATCGGTAGATTATGGAAAACCTTAAGCTTAATGCATCTATAGACAATGTTATCAATGGATCCTTTCATCCAAATGACAAAATACATAAACATAAAATAAGTCCATATTTTCTCATTTAAATGGGTGGCTAGTCAAAATGACAACTGGTTTTATTTGTCCAGGTTTAGATATATTTTTCTGACAGGTTAACTGGCCCACAGGTTATTTCTATTTCTTCCTCTTGTTATCATTTTTTTTTTAATTATTATAATCAATGTCAGGTTATTTTTCATTAGACTGCTAAATTAACTTCAGCAATCTTTAGCATTTTAAAAGAAAGATTCAAAATGCACCAAAAATCATAAAAAAATAATTGTTGCCAAAAACACTCATCACATTGTCTTGAAGCAGCAGATTTTTCCAGGATGAAAAGCAATGCCTCCAGTGAGAAAAGCTTGTTATCTGGATCCGATGCCTGTGTGTAAACCAACTACAGTATTTGTTCCAAAAAACGGAGACGGTATCTATATTACCTAATCATCAAGGAATACATTTTGGCAGCAGTACACAGTGAGCATGGATGAGACTAATTTACTAAATATACCCTCCAGTCTCATAATTACATGTAATTTTACCGGCATAATTAACTAATTTAATTACTACTCCTCAAGAGCATCAATTATTGATATTACGGAGCATTCAGATGGCAGGCAGAGCCCTCGACGTGGCATGCATTCAAAGGGTGGTAAACACATGCTGGCTCTCCAAGAGTCTTGGCCAGCTTCCTGAAAGTGATCAGAAGAGAGATGTAGATAAAGAGTAAATAAAGTGTGTGTGTGTGTGTGTGTGTGTGTGTGTGTGTGTGTGTGTGTCAGAGAGCGTGCCATCACAAACATCAAGCATTCGGTCATTTTGTTAATTTGAGTTTTTGCATCGGCTCTGTGATGAATTTCAGAGGTGGACAAATGAAGCTGTATGACTAGATTGGTTGGGTGTCAGCCCAGATGTGTTATCATTCAAACTACTGTGTGAAAGGAATATATACTATATATACACATTCTTAGTGTGTGTATATATATATATATGTTGTTCTTAGGTTGAGTTAAAGGCTTTACACCTCTCACCGTCTCTAACCTTTAAATTGTGGCCTTTAAAACTAAACAGTGTCTACATGTTTTTTTTTCTGAAGTATTGTTGAGAAAACCGCAATTTGCTCAGAATATTTTCATGTACATTTACATTCTTAATGTATTTTAAATTGAATGCATTTATTAAGGGCTTTTCTAGTCTTATTGTCCACTCGATGCTTGTAACATCTGCTAGTTAATTTTCATGCATTTTAGTTCGTAACTTCCTCTTTCATTTTGTTTTTCACTTACTATATTCAAGGGCGTGTCCGAAATCACTCACTAATAGTGAGTTAGCCATTTTGTAATGGTGTCCGAATGTTTGACGTTTTGTCAGGACTTTGTCTGAAAAGTTAACAACCTATCTCTCTTGAGCTGTTTGATAAAAATGGCCATCTTGATTTTCATGTTTCATTTCATTTTCATTTTCATTTTCATTTCATGTTTTTTTACAATATTACATAGCCTACATTATTTAACTGAAGCCATTTTCTAAAGGTAGGTGCAACAGACAAATAAAACAAACCCCCCCAAAAACTTTTTGTCCTCTGTCCACACATTTATTTTATAAATTTAAATTATATAATTTAAGGTCTAGCCTAATAATTGGTTTCATAGCAAGGCATAGCACTATGATTTGCTGTGCCTTTTGTTTGCAGGGTATGAATAAATAAACAGGCAAAATTAGCAATAATAAAAAAAAACATTTCTTTTAGGAATTGATACATATGAAGTACAGTTTAAGGCAAGGGGTAGTGATGGATAAAGTTTTCTTTAAAAAACTAGTTAAGTCTTTCATTCTCACTTTCCACCTTAAAACTATGAAATGAACTGAACTATGAACTAGTTCAGAATTTAAATGGTGAACTATGAACGTGAACTATTCATGTTTACTTGTATGAACTGAACTTTTAACTAGTTCATGAGAGGTGTGAACTTGCACAACACTGACAGTTCCCTATATAGAAGTCACTATATAGTGAAGTAGGGAATAGTGAGTGGGGTGATTTTGGACAAAGCTATGGACTCCAGCTTCACTTCCTCCCATTGTTCAGTTTCCTGCTACTGCACTAACCACACCTGCACCTCACTACAAAGTACATATACACCTGCTCACACACCTCTTTCCTGCCAGATTTCTTATGTTTCCTCCGTGTACAAAGCTCTCTCATGTTTTCTTAGCATTGCTTCTGAGTGAATGACTTTTACCTTGTCCCTGGTTTTTCTTCCTCAGTGTTCTCTGCATTTGAATCGCTTGGTTCGGGCATTGTTACAGTGCTTTACACTACAAGTCACTTTTACCTATTCATTAACACATTCAAACAGCGTTTCTATATCCAACGATTTTTGTAACATCATTTTGTAATATCATAACTGTGTTCTTATAAGATAGTGACATTATTCTAAAATGTTCTTATTCTTGTAGAAAGTGATCAGTAATTTGAAAGCAATGTAATGAAAAAGTATAATAAACATACCTTTTTTGTGTGATTCAACGGGGTCACATTGGTGCCGACTTGTCCCAGGTGGGCTGGCCGGCCTGTACTTGAAGTGGGGAGGTGAGGCACACTGAGCACTAGGGTGAAAATGAAGTGTCTGAAATCACTACAGGAGTGTGTGTGTGTGTGTGTGTGTGTGTGTGTGTGTGTGTGTGTCACCATGTATGTGTGTTAGAAAAAGACAGTGATACTAGTCAGTGTGTGAAAAGGACATGTATTATTTGGCCTGTACTGTTGGTTCACATGCGTGTGTGTAAGCAAAACAAAGTAGTTTATGTAGTGTGCTGACATATGTGTTTGTTCGCTCACATGTGACTATAAGTGTGTGTGTGCGTGTGTGCCCTGAGCATCTCCTCTGTGCTCCTCTGTAATTATATTCATAACAGCAATCTGAATGTGCAGGGCCCATGATGAATGTGCCACCCAAGTGTGACTTGCTCCTAATAGGATTCTGGGATATGCCAGCAGTCGACAAGAGGGCAGACAACACCCCTCACGCCTTGGTGTCACTCACACACACAAAGACAACCACACATATACACACGTAAATACATAGACTTTAATTGCAGACACAAATACACAATCACATACACACACTGTATAAAAAGTTCACATGATTGTGTCAGGGAGCTTTTCACTCTTTCTTTCTCACTCACTTGCTTTCCTCCTCATTATCCTTGCTCCCTATACATTTGTAAATCTCACCTTCACAGAGAAGTTTTCTCTCCAACCGATACACTGTAAGTGTGTGTGTGTGTGTGTGTGTGTGTGTGTGTGTGTGTGTGTGTGTAAGTTCCTGTCTCGGAATTATTCAACCCTGATAAAGGAGAGTATTTGATGAATCTCATGTGTACCTTTTCAAGAGTGTGTCAATTTTCTTTCTCACTTTTGCTAATGAAAAAGTAGTTATACCACACTCTGCCAACCATGGGCGTCGCCAGGCTTGGGCATGCAGGGCTGTAGCCCGGAACCTTTATTTCATTAGCCATGAATAAATAACTAGTCACCAACGTATTGCTTTTCATTTCAGCGCCCATGTTATCAGATTAGAGCATCCACATTGGCTGCGTGGGCAGCGAGGCTCAGTCGCAGACCTGTTGTTGTTGTGAACGCGTCCGAGCAGAGACTCTCCTTCTGTATTTATATGTAGAAAAACAAACTTCGGGCAGAGTCCAGGCCGAGTCGTTTACCATCTTTGTTCCTCGTTCATTGCATTTTCTGTTACCAAGCAACCAACTGCAGCGTAGACTATCTGCTTCTTGTTTACACTGGCCCAGTGTATGTAACAAGCAAAAGTTGTTCGCACCATTTTTCTCTGGTTATTTGTGACCTTTACCTTTGACCACTGACATCTAATCAGTTTATCTTTGAGTCCTAGTGAATGCTTGTGCCAAATTCCTTTTGGGCATTTCTGATACGTTGTGTTCACAAGTATGTGAGGCGACAGTGACCTTGACCTTTAGCTCACAAATCAGTTAAATCTTGAGTCCAAGCGAATGTTTGTGCCAAATCTGAAAAGATTCCCTTGAGGCATTCTGTAAATGTTGCGTTCATGTGATTTGTGAAGTAACAGTGAACTTTAAATGTAACTTTTGTCCACCAAAATCCTCTAAAGTATTTGTTATATGAATGTATTTCCTTTGCACTACTTGTATGGTTGTTTTCCATGTAGTGTGCACAACAGGATGCACACGTTCTGATATTCACTGGTTGTTACATATATAGTGATTGGAGTGTATGTATATAGAGCAAAGTACTGTAGTATTTGGGCAGTTGTCCTCCAACCAAAAGGTCAGCAGTTCGATCCCCAGTTTTCCCCATCTGCATGCCGAAGTGTCCTTGGGCAAGATGCTGAACCCTGAATTGCCACTCATAGAACAACAAAGTGCTGCTAATAGATGCACTGTATGAATGTGTGTGTGAATGGGTGTCATCAAGTCTAGAAAATTACCAACCAATTTGATTTTAATTTACCCATTCACATACACACTCACACACAGCAGTGAGCTAGCTAACAAGGTGCTGGTCTGACCATGAGGAGCAATGAGAGGTTCAGTGTTTTGCGCAAAAACTTGTGGACAGAAGAAGCCAGAGAATGACCCACACTGGCCCATTATTTGACTGAATTATTCTGTGCACAGCTTTAACTAGAATGTCTAGTCACTAACACAAGAATCATGTCAAACAGCACCCAGAGAGTCTATTGATGATAGCCACAATAGTACAGTCAAGGTCTTCAAACAAACCCAAATACTCTGATATCACAAGAGGATTTTCCTGCAACACAACAGACAACCAAGAATTGTGAAGATAGAAGGAGACAGCTGGTGTTGCAACTTCACATTTACAAAGACATGGACATAATTTACATGGATTAAAATTGAATAATGATATGTATCATTATATGGATATGAAATGTCCTCTATGGGCATATGAGGCTTTGGTCATATCGCACAGCCCTGAGAGACACAGTCAAATCCACTCGATTGACAGAGGTGCTCAGAAATGCATGCAACCATTTGTGTGTACTGTGTAGAGTGTACTGAGAATGGAGCCTGCTCCCAGGTCACAGTCCTGCTATAAATACCAGCTTTGTGGTGGTCCCAAAGTTCAGTATTTGTTGAGACTATGTCACAGGGGTGTTGATTCAATAATGTGTCCCTTTTTAAGGCTGTCGGCCTGTAAGTTGACAATCAGCAGGTGTATGTGCTGCAGCTTGTGGTCAATCATTTTTCAACTGTATTTTAAAATTGTGTATAAAAAAATATTATGAAATTACGTATAACTATTTTAATAAAAGAATATGTAATAAAAATTACAAAGGATCTTGCCTTGATCCCTAAGTATTACTGTGATATTCACTCGAGCCCTTTCTTATCCAAGAATATTACCATACCATTAATGTATTCAGGATTATTACAGTGCCACTTTTTTATTTTATATGATGCTCATATAGCATCTGTCCTATGTGCTGTATCTTTTGTTTTTATTACCATTAAAAAATGTTTGTGTTTTCTACTTTCAGGATCAATCAGTGAGCTGCACCTCATCAGGTAAGAGATGACATCTGAGACTTGGAGAGTATGTATGGGATAAGACATATAGTCAAATAGGTCTCTCCTCTGGGATGCCATTACCATGGTGAGATGGCACAGGAGGCCCTTCCTCACAAACATACCACTCTGCATTCATCTGTCAAAGTGTCATCCTGGTTTCTTTCTTTCTGCCTCCTAAGAAAGCATTGTGTTGAAGCAGTAGTGTAACCCTGTACCATATATATATATATATATATATATATATATATATATATATATATATATATATATATATATATATATAAACATCACATATCTCCATCCTGTGACTGACATCAAAGCCATGGCTGTTTGATGTGTTGGCCGTCTTGGTTGGTCCCACATGAGCAAAGGGGAAGTAACAGGAGGTATACACACATCGATGTGTGCATGGACACTCACACATATACACACACACACACACACACACACACACACACATGCAGGCAGGGTATCAGGAGCCCACAGGCCCCCAGCAGGCCCCTCAACACAGCTCTGATGGGTGGAGGCATTGATAGACCATCTGCATCTGCAATTGTATCACGTTGGATTACAGTGAGTAGGAGGAAAACACAAAAGAGGAAAAAAGAAGAAAGACAGACAGAGGGAGAGAAGAGGAGAGAGGGAGGAGGGTAAGAATGAGGGATCAAACCCTCTCCTCCTCCAAGAGACAGGTCCTTATCCTGGAAGAAAAGACTTAATCCCTCACACCCCTAATTTATCACCTCCCTCCTTTCCTTCTTCGTTGCTCTCTCCCTACCCCTCTCTCTCTGCTGCTGAGGGACAGTTGTGTCTCAGCTGTAAAGCATTTTCTTCCTTGTGGGAACCTGTCGA
The DNA here is from genome assembly GCA_026259375.1 of Verasper variegatus. NCBI lineage: Eukaryota > Metazoa > Chordata > Actinopteri > Pleuronectiformes > Pleuronectidae > Verasper > Verasper variegatus. Next base: position 596,765 of record CM048048.1, read on the forward strand.
GGAGATTGATCTGTGCAAAGACTTTGGGGTTTGAGTACCACAGAGCCAGTGATGTATCAAGATGTATCCAGCATGGGGGTAGCCATACCTGTCTGATCGAATCATGGCTAAACGGACAGATGATGGGAGGAAGAGGGAGCACACGGCGTGGAGAGGAGAGGGGGTGGGATGGGGCTGTGCTGCTTGTGTTTGAGACAAATTGAAAAGCAATGAAATAAAAGATTAATGATAGGATAATGTTGTGGGTAGATTCAAGATAACTCTTTAGTCAAATCAGTCAATTTGTCATTCTTGGTTCTCTTTATTGCTATAAAACAGAAGCTCAGAAAGTTGCCAAAGGATACAAAATTAGGATTCAGAAAAGAGCTTAATTGATTCAAAATGTCTGTCCTGAGATCAGATAGAAATGAATGCATCCTATATGTTTATTTAACTCACATTTTGTGATGATTGATCAAAAAACAAAGACTTGCATGCAGGAATCAAGTACAGATCAACAGTCTCGGTTTTAATGCAGACAGCGTCTTACATGGGAAGGCAGTCAGTGATGAAAAGGTTATAGTCAATCCACAGGCCAAAACCCCAAAAGTCAAAATTAAAAACTACTCATACAGAGGAGGACTATAGATGAGTGGAGGAAAGCTCGATCTGAAGTGCAGAGACAATCAGAAAGGGAAGTAGTGTGTCAGTAGATGTGTATATATACTGGGTGACTGGTTTGGTGATGTGGTGCAGCTGTGGTAAGTTCAGTGGCGGGAAACAGAACAATGGGAGGATGTGAAGCTGGAGTGCTTGAATATATACAGGGTGGACAGGGTGTACATCAAAGCTTACTTCGAACATGCAAACTGTTGCTTCGTGTAATGAGCATGCTCCAGGAACAACAACAATCAATGGCGCCTATAGCCTATATTAGTTTCTGTACACTTGGTTAACACTGCCATGTCTAATTACAGGTTTGCAGCAACATTTAGCATTACTGCACCACATTAGCCGCATTTACAAACATCTGCCTCACCCGATACTTCTTGGACTACAACGTTCCTCTCTGGTATTTAACATACTGTTGATGTAGACTTCATCACCCTTGCCTGGTATGCTTGCTTGAGCGTTTGTAGTCATTTTATTGTGTGGACAAGGGGAAAATATCTGCAACAAAAAACGTGACAGCCAGGATTCAGTGTGCGTATGTGATATGATACATTAATTGCATCCTCAAATTCTTAAAAATTCTCATAGTCCTGGGGGACTATTCTTTTCTAAGGTAATTTCAATGGGACTTATTGTTTGCCTTCGAGTTTTGGAATAGACTTTCTGTACTTTCTTTGTTGCTTGTTTAATATGATGTGCCTGACAGGAGCATGATACCTTAGCTCTAAATCTATGTTCTGTGTTACCAGGCAGGGCGCTAAAGCTCGCCCACACACTTTGCCTCTATTTCTGCTTTTTCAACTATCACATCACGTACACAACACACACACACACACACACACACACACACACACTTCCTTGTTGCTCTACCCCTTGGTATTGGGCACACTGCATCAGTGAGATCCAGTCTCCAGTCACTGTGTGCTGATGTATCTAAGAATCCTATTTTGCTGTTCTTTTGTGTAAGTGGAGATAGAGGCCCATCACTGAGAGCGCAAGGTCACTGAACACATCCACACAAAGATCCCTATCTTCTGCTCTCTGTCCATGTGTGAAAGTGTGTACTCTCTCTATCTATCTATCTCCCTGCCTCTCTTTTCCACACACACACACACACACTATCCCTCTGTCTCTCTCTCTCTCTCACCTACACAAGTATACACACACACACACTATCTCTGCTGCACTCTCTCTCTATTTGTTAATTCTCTTTACAAGCATTGAGCAGACAGCTCCTTGAATGCCCTGACCTCAAAATTCGCTGAAATAGCCACAAAAGTCTCCCTGACTATGAAATGCCTGTCCTCTCAATCTGGACTCACTGACTCAGAGCTTGTTATCCAGTTGGGGAGAGTGTAGAGAGATAGGAGATAGGAAGACAACAGCAGCATTGTAGGAAACTTCTTTATGTCAGGGAAATGATTGGATAAATCAAGAAACCGGCATTTTGTTTATCCCATTTTAACAGTTCCCATTTTGATGAATTAATGCTGATATTGATAAAGAATCTCCGATGATGTTCTGATGAGGCTTTAGTGGGCTGTTTTTCAAATCAAGTGGATATTGGCGAAAGCTATGGTACCAGAGCCATGCGGGATATGATCTGTTTGTCACCTGCGTATTTGTTGCAGGGACACAATGCTGACAATATTAATTTGTTCTGGTTTCATTTAGGTTTACATAATAAAGAAAAAACTTGCAGTTTATATAACCCTTGTGTTGTCCCTGCTTCCCCCGGCTGTTGGCCCCCCTCACATAGCCCACCCCATATTATGATGCACACGTAGGGCAATAGACAAGTGAGCAGCCCTTGCAGATGTATTTGTTACACCCACAGCACGCGGTGTGAGTTTTACAGTCCTTCTTCCTGGGGCATATCTGACACCTCTTCCTCTTACTCGCCACGAGCGGGGCTGCTGCTAGGGCTATGGAGGAGGCCGGACTCTCAGGTAGAAAGTCATAGTCGTCGTGGTCAAGAGCCCTCTGTGCGGCAGTGGCGGCGGCGGCTTTTACAGTCTTCACAACCGCGGCAGACGCTTCCGTGCGGGGGATGCGCTCGAAGAGCCTTTCCCAGCTGCTCTAGGAACACCCTCCGCTTGTTCCGCTTGTAGGAAGAGACGTCGATCATGTTGTGAAAGATGACCAGGGGCCAGCGCGCAGTCATCCTCCTGCAGCTGTATGTTCCGATCACCTTGTCTAGGTTGTCTACACCACCTTTGTTGCGGTTGTAGTCCAGGACGATGACCGGTTTCCCGTCCTCGTGGCCGCTGACGTCTGCCTTGGTGTGCCGTGTGCTCAGGAGCACCACGTTCCTGTTTTTCTTTGAGGAGATGAGATGAGATGAGGACAAGGACTAGCAGCCGCTATCTACATAACATAACATGACATAACATAACATAACATAAAACGGAAAAAAAGACTAACCTCTGAACGGAACCAGTTGCTTGTCCACAGTCACTTCGGGCCCCGGGTTGTAGAGGTCCGGTAGCCGCGCCACCCACGCGTCCCAGACCTCTCGCCTGGCCGCCAATTTGTCCATGGCTCATCTCGTGCGTCTCGTCTCGCGGTCATCAAAGCGCAGCAGTCTGGAGTACGTGTGGAAGAGTTTTAGGGGCATCATGACACGAAATATCGCCCGGCCACTCTCGGCATCCCACAGGCTGGCGGCGGCCTCGCCCCGCAACCTGAACACGCCCGCTAAGATCAGCAGCCCTATGTAGGCGCGCAGGTCGGTCTCATCCATCCCTTTACATTCTTCGCTGTATTTTCGACGACCCTCCCGATTCGTCATCTCCAGGATGATGCTCTTTACCGTCACCGTGATGAACAGGTGGAACGTCGAGGCTAGGTCACCGGTGCGGCTCGTCGCGTGGAACGTGGGGCCCTGGGGGGACCCTGCTTTGAGCTGCAGCAGAGGAGGAGGAGGAGGAGGAGCAGCGGCCCTCTTCTCGACCATACGCCTTTGAGGACCATGTTATTTCCCCGTTTCTTGACGGAAAGGTCTCTCTTTCTACGAGTCTGGTGGTGTCGCCGTGGTCTTGTCCTCCTTCTTCTTCTTCAAAGGATGATGAATCTGCAGAAGCCTCACCCACTGGGTCGTAATCTTCATCACCGCCGTCGTCTTCGTAGTCACCGTCGTCTCCGTCTTCGTCTCCGTCTTCATCACCGTCTCCGTCCTCTCTTTCTTCTTCTCGGTCTGCTTCTCCATCTCCTTGTCCGTCTGCTTCTCGTTCTGGCTCTTTCGCGTCGTCTTCGGGTTCAGAGGATGGTTGCTGGGAGAATAGCTGTTGGAGAACCTGTTCTCTGGTGAAACGCTCCTGACGTGACATCGTGCCATGGGCTTCTTCGAGGGTCTAATGTACCCCCCCTAGATTACAATTGGAATCAGGTGTGGGTCTAAATGACCCCACAGAGCACCACAGCGCCCTCTCTGGGGGTCTAAATGACCCCCAAGGAGACACACCCACAATCATGGGTCAATCTGACCCAGGAACAACACAAGGGTTAAAGATGATCTGTTCCTAAGACTGGACTTCCTGGATCCTATTGCCAGACTGTAACTGAAAAAAACATGCTCCCACCAATGCATACTTTGTGGCACAGAGCTATTTTCAGTCTGAATACCTGAACAGCAAGGTGGTATGGACAGCAGAATTAATAACAGAGACCAATAACTCTCTCAGGATATGTATACGAGTATTTTATTTATATAGAATTCTCCCTTTAATTGTGTCATATCAGAACTTTCTATTTTCTGTTATGATCAGTGTCAAAGAACATGATAAATATGCTCAACTGGGTTCATTACAGAGATGTAAACCCAAAAGCAACAGAGGTTGCAACTTGAACTTTCCCTCCAAATACAACAGACCTTGACCCTGCTGTCAATACTGGTCTTTTATTTTAAATTGTACGGTTGGCTTAACACAGATCATCCGATTCACACTTTTGATACTGTACGTTTTAAGGTTCAGTAGTCTGCTATAATAGAGATCTTGGAGATAAAGAGTAAATTCTTAATGGTATTATTTCACTTTATCTGGGCGTTTATTTCTCTTGCTTTTTACATTTTGTCAAATTTAGTTGTGTGGCAGATCTAAAAAAACAAACATCTGTTCTGACTTGACTTCAGGTGTATATTTCCCAGGAAAAATAACATCTGCGGCACAGAAACAACAATATCCATGGTGGAATGTATGGGCCTTTCTCCACACATAGGATCCTGCACTTTCTTTCTCATTAGACAAGCAGAGCAGCCATCACCATGATCATCTGATGGCCTACAATCATTACCATACAGCATACAACAATATCATTAATGATCTGCAAAGTGAAGCTCTACTCTGCTACTTTGAAAAGTTGATGCATTACATGGGCTACAACACTGTGCTCTTTAATCAAACATGCTTTCTGAGCCTCTTCAGAAATATATTTAGCATCTCTAAGGAATGTGTTTTTTAATCCCCCATTTCCAATGGGGGATCCTTGTTGAGAATTGTCCCAGTATAGAAATCCCAAATGAAAACAGTCATAGCTGGCCTGGATCTTCAAACAGACAATCTGTAGTATATGGGCCAATGCATGGGAGGTAAGTGATTGTGTGGCATAAAAGGGAATAATTGTCAAGACACAAAATGTTCTTCTGTTAACACCTGTCTACTACATACAGAAAAAACATATTTAGTGTGTCAGATAGGAAGATAAGAGAGTTAATAGTTTTATGTTGATGCTGTTAATTCCACAGAGCAAGCCTGGAAATTTGGTTTCTATAACAACAGATCTCTGTAGTAGGAATCTAACCAATATCTGGATTATATTCAGATGCAAAGTATGAATGAATCTATCAACAAAGTCCTACATTTGTTATCAACTGCGTAAAGTTTTCATTGTTACACCCAGTGGTGAATCTAGGATTTTTCTAAATCAGGGGCCATCAAGGGGCACAATTTACACAGAGTGGCCAATTACATATAAAACATCCATGTACCATTTGTGATTCAGTAAGGTGAACATTTAAGTCATTAATTGTTTGCTCTATTACTCTATCTAGCTAGACCAAATCCAAACATCATTCAATATATTTTAAAAATGGTTCCTTGTTAAAGCACATTGTGTACTTAAAAAATGCTCATAGCATTGTTAGTAAATGATTAGTTTATAAATGAAAGTCCATAAGTGACCATTTGATGTAAAGAATCTGTTTTGTATCAAACCAGATCACAATATTTGCAGTCTGGTTGTGATGTAAGTACCTTAAAATAACAAAATGTTTAACTATGCTGTATTCATATGGTTATTAAGCTACTAGATCAGACAATTTATCAGGAAAAACATGCTCTCTGTGAACATTTTACTGATAGGGTTGTATCTTGATTATTTTAATAGAAAACCTAATATGGTTGCAACTATATTCCTACAAAAAACATTTACTGGTGCAATTTAGATGTATGGAAATGTTTTAGCCAACAGGGTTGCACAGGGATATAGGTCTATGCATATGGATATCTGGCAGCAAGAACTTGATATAACGATGGGGTTGTGTGTATTTGTATGTGTGTGTGTGTGTGTGTGAACAGTACACTGCAGCTTGCTACATAAATATTGCAGTGGGTTCTTACCCATCCTCTAGAGTCTCCTTTTGGCAACTGGAAGTGAATAATGCATTACAGAGATGCAGGGAAGATAGTGCTTTATTACAGTTTTGAAGTATAATATGAGCTGTTTGCTTCTGAAACTGTTCATCAGGGAAAATGCTGCTACTTATTGTGGCCCTTTTTTTTGGGCCGTTCTATTTTTTGCTCTTTTGATGCATGTTTAATAATTATATTAAAACACCCACACACACACACACACACATGCACACACTCACATATACACAGCAACATGGTTGTTTAAGTCACAGGACTAAAAGCTGTGATCAAAGCTGTTGTTCTTTTGGGGGGGATCTTGGTTTTCTTTTTGGATATTCTGTGCCTGATATTGGTGTTTCCATGGTGACACCAATCGTTTTTCTCCCACTAAACAATGGATCAAATGGAGCTAAAAACATTATCAAAGCACCTTGGGGGCGCATCTTGTGATGGAAATCTGGAAATACAAGAGGCTGGAAACACCAAAGTTATCTACGTGTATTTTAATAGGGACTTTCTGCAGAAAGGATCAACACAGAGAGTCACAAGGATCTCAGAGTGAAGATGGAGAACAGTCAAATACAAGGATCTTATATAGGAGGACTAAGGGCTGTCCCTCAGAACCAGTTCAGACTGGTTCTGTAGGCACAGGAGAGAGGGGAATCTTAACATAAACAAATGATTAACATGTGTTTCCTAAGGAGATAAGCAGACATACATTCAGTACTTTAGATAGTAAATAAGTGGCAAAAGGGTCTGACAGTTTTCAGGTCAACAATAGTTCAGACCATAAAACAGCTCAGGTCATAAAGCATTTAAACAGTTTGTTTATATATGTAGATACAGGTCATAAAAGCCTTTAGACAGGTCTGCAAAAAGTTACTCTTCAACTACAAAATAGTTTTCAACCACACTTAGTTAATTTTTCCAATACAATCTCAAACTTTTTCTTGAAGTTTTTTTCTTGACACTCAGTACCATACCTCAGGCCCAACAACCCGAAGTCCCAACAGTCTCCTTAAATTGAATCAAGCTGCACCAAATTTCCAAACCTCATAGATATGAGTCGCCTAAATATCTCAGATTTTGCTTATCACAAAGAAAATGAAAATCTTCAGATGTTTTAAATGGATCAGTGAGACACAAAATGTTTTATAAATTGTATAAAAACATACTGTACTAAGCATTTATTTTTCTAACATTTTTGCATCATCATGAAGTTTTGCTGCCATCAATTGTCCCCCCCCCCCCCCCCCAGTGGGTTGTTGTTGTTGACTGAAAATATCCAGCCTGTAACTTGGACTTGACTGTGAACAGTTCAGGAGATATAGTGCTGAGAGGCCTGACTGTCCCTCTCTGCTCTTACCATGTGCAGTCTCTTTCATCTGGCAAACAAATGTCTGAGATCTTAAAGCTTTCCCATAGTTGTTATGCTAACCTTGGAGAGCGAAGCCACCATATTTGCATTTGAAGGAGCTAAATATTAGCTAAGAATGAGAGCCCTCCATTTAAAGGCATGAGAAAAGTCTGCTGCCTTTGGTACCTAACCATCTGTGCTGGCTTCTCTCCTTGCACTGCAAACACAACTCCAGGAGCCACCCAGGGAAAATAAGCCTTTCTTGCACAACTTCTATTAATTCAGATAGGCTCCAGTACTTTGCTCAATCCAAATAAAGCTGTTTGGATTCAAGACCAAGCAGGCAATTTTCCATGACAAGTCCATTTTTGAAAATCTCTTAGTTTGTAATAGATTGTTTGTGGATGCTCTGCCAAAGCAGACAACCAGTGTGTCAGGATATAAAATAACAGGGCTGTTATGGAAAATACATCAAACGTATCACTTCACAGTTTCAGGATTTACTCACGCTCTTAAATTTGGGCCTGAAAAAAGTAGATTGTACAAAGTCTCCACTTCTTTTTTAATGCTAAGTGGTTGTTAGAAATATGTGGAAATTAACTGCTGCATCTGGCTGAGTCTGTTTCATTTTTATAATAAAACTCAGGAAAGATGCAAATAATTTTGCCACTAATTCTGGCTCAGAGGCTGAGATTTTAGGTCAGGTTATGATCGAAACATTCATAAATGTGTCATCCACATATTGTTTGTTGTGCTGCATTTATATAGTGCTTAAGGACCGCTCAAAGCAACAGGTGTAATATGGGGTTCAGTGTCTGGCCTGAGAACACTTAAGCATGTGGAATGGAGAAGCCATGGATTGAACGACCAAACATAGAGCTGGTCAGTGGATGACCAGCTCTGCCTTTGGAGCAACAGCAGCCCCCGTTATTGCATATAGGTGTTCGGAGTGGACACACTGGAAGATGGAGTAAAAAGTCTGTCATCATAAAAAAGGACAAGACATCGTAACTGTTTAATTGCCCAGTTTTAGAAAATCATATGTCAATTTTTCATAGTGTTGCTCCTTGATGATATAAAAAGTGACAGAAGTAGAAGAATGAAAATAGAGACATTGAAAGAGACTAATATTTTGCCTACTTTTTCACCTTTACACACCTGACGAATCAATGTGTGAAGGTGAGGGGCTGAACAATGCATGGACCAATGCAAGACCCCCAATTCTACAGTCAGAAAGATTGGAAGAGGGAGTTTCTGTCTCAATTTGTGAAGCAAAAATAGTGTTCATAGTGCTCTGGAAAACAAAATGGAAATTTGATCATTTACATAATGCATTCACCTGCTGAGTATGACAAAGCTCCAGAACAGGGACCAAATGGACTGTGTAGTGAGACTGTTTTGTCATTATTTCCATTATGAATTATCTTTCTCAGTCATTTTATGATTGATCCATTTATCGTTTAGTAGGGTTAGGGTTAGAAATATCAGCATAGTGAAGATTTTCTCAATGAAATAGCATTTTGATTTAGTTAAATGAACAGCCCAAAACCAAATAATGTGCTGTTGAGTTATATATAATGGAGAAAAGTAGCAAATTCTCATATTTGACAAGCTAAGTTTTTTTTCATGAGCGTGTGTCGTGAATTGTCTGTTAAATTATCGTATGAATGGAGAAATTAGCAACCACATTCTTTGACTCCTTTCTCAGGAAGGCCAATGGAGCCAGTGGGACTGGTGGTTGGAGACAGGATGCTTGCCGGGTCACAGCACCCAGAGGGGGTTCAGAGGCTTGCCTGCCTTCAACCCTGCTGCTCTGGAAGGCATAGCCTACCTGTGGAGGCTGGGGCTGTGGAGGTGTAGGGGGCACAAGTACCTTGGAGCAGCTGGAGCGCACACACAAATATTTTGCTCCCACAAAAAAAATCTGCAGGGGGAGGCATTTTTTTAAAGACAACAAAGAGAAAGTGGGCACAGGCAGACATTAGTGGATGAATGAAAACAGATTTTATAAACAGCATGTGTCCATTTTTGAAGTGTTATAAAAATCAATTCAGAGATTAGACAAGGAAATCAGATGAATCATCTCTTGTATCTTCTGAAGTGATAAGAAGAGGAATGCATAAGGATGACGACAGGATGGATTAATGATTTGAAGGTGGGTCAACCCACATGGGCCCCATGTTTTTATCAGAGAACAAGCAAAACATAATACCATCTACTGCTACCACAGGTGGGCTTTAACAAGGAGTTAGTGGCAAGGTAAAGGCAGAGGGAAAATGTAGCAAATTAGATAAACTGATATGTCTTATTTCAGAGATATCTTTGATCATTTCTAATCAGATGCTGACATGAATGCTGACATAAATGCTGATGCTGTTCCCGGCTGGTCAGCCCATATGGCCATTAAGAGTGATGCAAGCTATGTTGCATATTGATGAAATGTAAAGAAAAACAAGCTAGTGAGCTAACAATCGAATGTTCCGGCAAATAATATGATTCATCAGAGGGACTATTGAATGAAAAGAAATAAATACAGCTGCTGTTAGTGTTAATATTTTGTCAAAAATAAATCATAAATCATCATTGTACTTCTTGGGACAAGTGATTCTGTTTTGGACAGGAAGCCTTTCACCAGGTTGGCAGTTCGATCCCAGTTTTCCCGATTCAGCATGGGCAAGATACTAAACCCCAACTTGCCCCTTATCTCAGAGAAAGTACTGCGCAAAGATGCAGTGTATGAATGTGTGTGTGAATGGCCAAAACTGTACTTTAAAGCGCTTTGAGTGGTGGTCAAGACTAGAAAAGTGCTATATAAATAAGAAACATTTACCACTTAGATTTTGATTGTTATCGCAGGACGGGAAGTTGCATGGCTTCATACCGTAGAGTCAGACATTTAGTTGCATTTATAATCATACTTCATATTCAAGGAAATAGAGTGATTTACAAGAAACCTTACATTGCAGACATGAAGCAGAAACGCTGCTTGTATGAACAACAGACAGCCACAACACGCAGCAGATCCGCGGCGTAGCCGTCATGCATGCATGCTCCGCTCATGCAGCCAGTGTGGCCAGGGCATTACTTGAGTACAGCACTGAGTTTGTCACTGTACTTATCATGAATTTGTTTGAGGTTTGTCTTCACACCTTGGCCATTTTTCCCTAACTCCTTACAAATTCTTAATCCCATCTTTCCTTAACATCATGACATTTTCCATTGAGTTCAACTCAATTTATAACTGCAGCCATAGAAAGTGGTGGAACCCAACCACTACAGAAAAAGAAGGATTTATTGGCCAAATCAAATGTAACAGTGGAAATACATTTTTCTATACGTAAATGTTATAAAGCCTCACTTTAATAAATAAATAATAATTTTGGGTCGGGATCAGAAATCTGCTTGATGAATGGTTCCAATCATTGTGTTTTTCAGACCTTAAGAGAGATTCAACCTAACCTAACTTTTGGTTCCTTTGCAACAATTGAAATGTTTGCTAAGCATTTGGATGACTGTTTAATGGTATGATACAATGAGGAAAGACACCTTTAGAGTAAAGAATCCAAACCCCCTATATCATGATTGTTGTGTTCTCCAGATGCTCTTCTTTCTTTCTTTTTTCATTCTTTCTTTCTTCTCCTCACCATCCTGCCGTTCAATAACATTCCAGTCAGTGATACGCAGTTGGATCATAGTGATGCAGGGTCTCTACTGGCGTGCAGGGTCGCCAACAAGAAAGACAAGGAGCAGATGGTGGTCTTTGTCATTCACTCCTTTTCTCAGCCCCCTGGCAAGCCTCACTGCCCCCCTTCTTTCTCTCGCTCCCTCTCTCTGTGCACCACAGCAGCACTCCGGGCGTCTGAATGGTGTCCCAGCCTCTGCAATGCAAGCAGCCTCATAGGTATGGACCTCAGCAACCAGATGGTGAGCTTATTTGGAGCAATTAATTCTTTGAGAGAATCAGTGAGAAGATGTTTGCAGCAGAGATTTGGGGGCACATGGTTGAAAGACATTCCTCCTTAAAAATCCTTCCAAGAAAAAAAAGGTTTAGAGGTTTTATAAGGGTGAAGGCTTCTAAGAAGAACAGGCAAAAAAGGAAAGAGGGAGTCTTTATCCAGGCAAGAAAAGCGTGCGTAAAGTATAAGGCTGTGTATGGGAACTTTTCTCAATGAAAGAGGTTCAAGGGTCGATAAAGGAATTCCTGCATTCCACAGCAAAATCTAAACTGGAACAACAGAATATATTGACAGTTGCTCAAACTGCTTTTATGAATGTGACAATGACTTCAATAAACTACAGTGACCTCCCCAATCACCTGATCTGATTCCAGTAGAACACCTTTGGGTTGAGGGAGATTTACATCATGAATGTTACTAATTAAGTGCTCATTCAGTGTATATACTGATTTTCATTACATCATACAAATCAGTCGCCCATGTCAACTAATTAGTATTCCAAAGTGATCAATCAGCACTTCAATCAATTTGTCCATCAGCTGCAGCCTTTTTAACAAAGCAGTAAAATGAGGTCTGTACTCTGTCACCTCAGAGCATTATAGAGCTCCCAATGATCCTGCAGGTCACAGGGTCGAGTTCCTCATTATCTCTGACACAGTTGTTGTCAGTCTTGTATCCAAACAATTACTTCTCATTCCCATTCCTGTGAATTAAACAACCCTGGTGATGAATGGTGGAACAGAACAGACCTCTGATTTTTGTGAATCCTGCTGAGATGACTCAATGCCAGGGGTGCAGTGATATATAGAGTACACAAAACAGACATTTTTAAACTATCACACTATTATTTTCAAACAAATTAATACATTGTTCTCACTGAAAATGGATCAGCTTTTGTATAAAAAAAAGAATAGTACTTGATAATGTCACTAATTGGAAAGTATTAGCATTGCAGCCATGGATGCTGAAAGAATTCTTATTAAATGACAAAATGAAGATTCCATTAAGTCCACTAGAATGGCACTCTGTAGAGACCCTGCCTCTGCCAAGGCCCAACAGTTCCCTTTCGAACTACATTTAAATCCAGTCATCTGCACCAAATGACACATTGTCATGGATACTACTAAATATCAAGATCCATGCATTATTCTCTGGGAAATCTGTCAATTTTAAAAAAATCTCAAAATGTTAAAGAAAGGGATAAAATAATTTGTAGATCAGCTCCTCTGTCCAGATTCACAGTAAAAGTTAATGGGTACTTTTTTGGCATAGAGCAATGGAAACTCAAAGAGCAAATTGAGTTTCAAATGAGGCATGACAAAAAGTTACTACACCTGCAGTTGTCAACTGTAACAATAACTAATGATTTCTACGGTCCATCATGTCTGCAGCTGTCCATTGGAGAGGTATCCCTGATGAATGAAAGATTAGTAAATGATCAATTAACCACCGAAAAACCAGATAAATGCAGTTTGTAAAGCATTTTTAAAATGGTGCAATATAGAGTGTTGTATCGTTTGATAGTTTCAAGACTGTTATCTCCTTATTCCGATGCTCTGGCAAATTATGTGGTGTTGATTTGAATTCAACCGCTTAATAATGATTAACTACACCGAATTTGCCCTCGCTTTCTCATTCTACCGAGACACCATTTGCTCAGCTTTTCCCACTAGGAGATCTGAGTTACATAATTATCTCTCTCCAGACATGGCCTTACGTTTCGGAGGTACAGGCTTCTATAGCTACCATGTCCATTTTGCCAATCAGGCGAGCTATGTGGAGCCCCTTCCCACTCAGCCACAGCTTGCACAATTACTGCTACACCACCTCGATCACACCCCTCTTCATCACATAACACAACAATTTTCAATCGTTTGTCACACACCGCACCAGACCAGCAGACTGACTAGAACAGCACCTCAGCACACCCATTATGGTAAATGTCATTGCCAGACAGACAGTTTGTCCACTTTCTCATCAATGGCTTCACCCACGGGTTTCATCCTGGTATAGAGATACTTCCCTGACCCGTCCCACAGCTGCCAAAACCTTTCAGTCCGCTCTCACTGTTGACACTGTATTGGCAATCTCTGCATTTGTGTTGTGTTTAATGAAAGAACAGATATGTATTTAGAAGAATGTATGGACAAATGTTTTCTGTGAGTTAACTTAGACGTTATGGGTGTTGCTCAAGGAAAATAGATGTTTATGGCTTCCTCCCTTTCTGTGACACTGGGCAAATGTTTCACGGCAGGGGTCACTCAAAGTGTTCGAGTAGATGGGTGAGGGGATCTCTTTCATTTATACAGGACGGGAGTCTTTTGTCTTGTAAACGAAGATAAGGGATCTCTGAGTCAGATGGTTTGAGCTAGAAGTCACTCCTGGGGGCTGGGACAGAGATGGAAATAGGATGTCTGCCCGCCCTGAGTTTACATCAAGGGAGTTGACGAATACCTTTTGCTCCTCGCAGGGAGGGGCTTGTGATTGTATAAGTGTATTGATTCTCCTATGCTCTTTGCTCATTGTTACACGTCACGCTAGGTGATGTGTGGGGTGAGTCCACCTGCAGGTGTTAGAAATGAACTTACCGAGAGACAATGTATGACTTTGTGGATTAAATAAGAAATTTCCATGACATATGAGCTAAAGAGGTGAAAGACGGATCCATGATAGGCCCATTCAACAATCCTCCTTTTCCAGAGTTCCGCATCAGCACAAAAGGCATTGCTACACAGAAATACTCCGGTAAAAAGAGGCTAATAATAGACCTGTCTTACCCACATGGCTCACACATATCAAGCATTAACAGTCTCACCATGATAGGCTCGTCCAGGACAACGCATGCAAAATGGAAATGTGCCTGTGGCAACTTTTCTGTCCTCTTGGAACAGAATTTCATTCTTTTATGATGACTCCATCAGTCACCCTGAAGATATCCAACTTTTAACGGACGCAGCCCCTTCCACAGGTTTCAGCGGCTATTGCAGAGGGAGATGGTTCACCTCTGCTTGGCCCCCAGACCTTAAATCTCTCGAATCAGACTCCAGCCGTCCTTCATCTGCGCTTCATGAGATATCCAATAGTCACAGCTGCCATTCTTTGGGGGCATTAATGGTCCAGGAAGTCCAAACTCATCCACACCAATAACAACACAGTCAGAGATATCCTCAACAAAGGTCGCTCCTGGTCTCCAGCAATTCCTGTGCAGACTCACATTAATCTCAGCCCAACACCAGTTCACCTCCCCGGTTACCCGAACAACATCACTGGTTCACTGTCTCGGTTCTCATTTCAAAAATTGCCCTAGAATTGGATACTCATCCCATACCAGTCCCATCGTTTTCATCCCCAAGAAGCCATCCTTAACAGCCTTGCCCCAAGCACTCTCTCAGCCTACTTTACTGGATGGATTTGTTTCAAGGCATTTCATTCTGTTGGTCCCCAACCATCCAGAACTACCTGGGCAGAATCAACTTCTTTGTCAAATTGGACACTGATCAAAATCCTGCGGAAACAGGAATTTGTCCTCACCACTAAATGCATGCCACTCACCCCTGACCTTCTCAGCCTCTGCATCCACCCTCTTCGTTCAGGCTATATATCCCCTGCAGTCAATTTAACCCGAGAAGCCATGTTTCTTTCAGCTTTGTTTGGCTTCTTGAGGTGCTCCGAACATCTGTCTACAACCCTGTAGGGCGGCTGTGGCTGAGGGGTAGAGTGGTCGGCAGTTTGATCCCCAGTCTTCCCCATCTGCAGGCCGAAGTGTCCTTGGGCAAGATGCTGAACCCTGAATTGCCCCTCATAGAACAACAAAGTGCTGCTAATAGATGCACTGTATGAAAGTGTATGAATGTGTGTGTGAGTGGGTGAATGTAAAACTGTACTGTAAAGAGCTTTGAGTGGTCATCAAGACTAGAAAAGCGCTATATAAATACAAAACCATTTAACCCTTTTCGCCATCCCAGTGTATCAGACATCTCCATCTATACTCCTGTACCTCTCATATTTACGGTCCCACGAAGTAAGACAGATCAGCTGGGAGTTTCTTTCCCCATCTACATATTTCACCTTGATTCCTATCTCAGCCCATACAAGCCTCTAATCAAATATTTCAGCTCCAGGTACACCGCCATGGTCAAATTAAATGGCCACCACATTCTGGTTTCAAAAGCACCTACACAAAGTTTCAGGTTTTTCATCTGATCACTATTCCTGCCTTTCCTTCCGCATCGGAGCAGCATACACTGAGGCCAGACTGGGCATGTCAGATCAAACCTACCAGGTCCTTGCCCTGCTCATCACAAACATATCGTTCCTACATCCCCAATAACCTCAACGATATCCGTCCATCCCAAACTCAACTGAGCTCAATTTAAATCTGATCATTTGGGGGTCAAAACCCCCACACTGAGTCTACACTGTCGTTGGGTCGTCCATGGGCGGCTGTGGCTGTGTGACAGTTCCGAACAAAGCTGGGACTCAGTTGCAAAAGGAAGCACGGGAGACCAAAAAATAAAGTACAAAATAAAACTTTACTTTCACAATCCACGGGTCATACACGGGTAGGCAGTCAGGAAAGCAAACAAGTCCATTCAGGTAAAAGGCACAGTATCCAAAGTCGATAATCCAAGCAGAGTCCAAAACCAGGTAAGCAAACAAACAGAACTTAACGCTGGAGAGCACGTACACACGAAGGAGATGATGACAATCTGGCAGAGGGTGAGTGGGAACACAGGGTATAAATAGGGAAAGCTTAATTACAAAACAAGGTACAGGTGTGTGGGGAAACCAACAGGAAGTAACACTTCTTAGTACCCCCCCCCCCCCAAGGGACAGCTCCAGAAGTCCCTGGTTGGTCCGGGTGACGCCGGTGGAAATCTTTAATCAAAGTTTTGCCATAAATGTTCCTAGACGGCTCCCAGGACCTCTCCTTGGGCCCATAACCCTCCCAGTCCATGAGGTACTGAAGTCCACGGCCCCTGCGGCGGACCGCCAGAAGGTGCCTAACTGAGTATGTTGGGCCCCCATCAATGACCTGGGGGGGTGGAGGGGGTCTGGAGGAGGGCGCCAGCGGACTCATCCTGACGGGCTTGACCTTGGAAACATGGAAGGTCGGATGGACCCTCATGGTCCTGGGGAGCTTGAGCTGCACTGCCACAGGGTTTACCACCCTTGTGATGGGGAATGGACCCACAAATCTGGGTGCCAACTTGCGTGACTCCAGGCGAAGAGGAAGGTCCTGGGTGGACAGCCAGACTCTTTGACCAACTCTGTATTGCGGAGCTTTAGAACGGCCTTTGTCGGCCACCCGCTTGCAATCGGCTGGAGGTGCGGAGAAGAGCCGCTCGCTGCTTTTCTCCAAGTGAGATGACAGCGGCGCACCAAGGCCTGAGCGGATGGCACCGTAATCTCCTCCTCAAGCTCAGGAAACAGGGGTGGCAGATATCCATAGACACACTGGAAAGGAGAGAGTCCTGTGGCTGAGACAGGGAGAGAATTATGAGCATACTCGATCCAAATTAAATTCTTGTTCCAAAGGGAAGGATTTTGAGAAACCACACAGCGAAGTCCTGTCTCCAGCTCCTGGTTGTAGCGTTCTGTCTGGCCGTTCGACTGGGGGTGAAAACCGGAGGAGAGGCTGGCTGTAGCACCGATGAGCCTACAGAACTCCTTCCAAAACCTAGAGGCAAACTGGGGCCCTCGGTCCGACACCACATCCTGAGGGAGTCCGTGTAGTCGAAAAACCTGAGACAACATAACCTCTGCCGTCTCTTTGGCAGAGGGGAGCTTAGGCAGGGGGACAAAATGAGCCATTTTAGAGAATCTGTCCACAATGGTGAGTATCACTGTGTTACCTTCTGAAGATGCCAGTCCAGTAACAAAGTCAATGAATATGTGCGACCAGGGTCGCCGGGGAATGGGTAAAGGGTGGAGCAGACGTAGGGCCGCTGACGAGAGGTCTTATTCTGGGCACAGGCGGAGCATGCAGCGACGAACTCCTGGACATCCTCCCTCAGCGTGGGCCACCAGAAACATTGACGAAGGAGACTGATGGAGCGGGCAACCCCTGGGTGACCGCTGAAGTTGGAGGAGTGTCCCCACTGCAGTACCTGCGGACGGAGAATGGGTAGAACAAAAAGACGATTCTCCGGGCAGCCTGCCGGGACCTCTGCCCCTTCCAGCGCTTGTCTGACCTTTTCAGCAATGCCCCATGTCACCGCTCCAATGACACATAATGACACATAAGCCGACCAGTGCGCCGCCGCTGTCGCTGCGCCAGTAACCCGAACTAGTGTTGCTAGCAAGGTAGCTGCTATGGCCAGTGCTAGCCCACACAGTGGTGGAACGACTGCGAACGCCGAGGCTGTTTCCGTGAGCCAGCTTGTAGCCGAGTTGTCGAAACAACGGTCTTCTCTCAGGGAGGACATCTCTGCTCTGATTCAAGAGTCAATTGCCCCGCTTCAGTCCTCCGTGAATGCACTGACAGAGACTGTTACTGGCTTTCAAGCACGGCTAAGCGCAACCGAAGTTCTGGCTGGGGATAACTTCAGTGCGATTCTCACAGCGGACGGGAAAATAAAACTGCTAGAGGAGCAAAATGCCACACTGCTCGAACGCGTGGATGACTTGGAGAACCGCTCTCGCAGAGCAAACCTGAGAATCCTGAACGTCCCGGAGGACAGCGAGAAGGGCCAGTACACCGTCAAGTTTGTATCCGACCTGCTAATGAAAGCAATGGGCGAAGAGGTTTTTGAAAACCCACCGGAGTTGGAGCGGGCTCATCGTTCTCCCGGCCAAAGACCTCGAGAAGGACAGCCGCCCCGTCCCTTTGTGGTGTGTTTCCATCGTTTCCAGGTGAAAGAAAAGGCATTGCGGTGGGCCCGGACGCACGACGTGGAGTTTAACGGCTCCAAACTGAGGATCTACCCGGACATGTCTGCGAGCCTGGCGAAGAAACGCGCTGCATTTAAAAACGTCAAGCAGCTCCTCTATGAGAAGAAGATACGTTTCAGCCTGCTGCATCCCGCACGCCTCCGAGTTCAGTTTGAGGATGAGACTTTCTTTTTCCACTCACCAGAAGCTGCCAAGGTGTTCTATGACCATCGGGTTGCCGGACTAATTGACTGATTCAGACTCAAATGGGCTAATCTGAGACCGACAGAATTCCATCGAGCTGAAGTGATCGATATGTTTGAAGGTTGGTTAATTTGAGCTGTTACATTTTAAGTGAAGCCAGTGTCAGTCTGTATCACTTTCATAATCCATAGCAGAATGCTTGGTGTCAGCTGGCTAACGTTACAGCCTGAGAGGGGCGTAGCCCAAGCAAAACTACTATCCTAGACTATTGGTTCAGATCCTATGGTACATATGCATTTATTTATCATTTAGCCATCTATCCTGTCTATGCAGTAGGTCGAATAATGCTAAGTTAGCCTGCCTACTAGTTATAATAATGGCGGTGGTTTATGTTGACTGGGAACTACAATGTTATTAATCTCTGTTCAGAGTCAATGCGCTGAATGTGTATACTTGTTAAAGTGAGAGTGGGGAGCATTGTGTAAGGGGGAAATGCATGGGCTATTGGAAGCATAGTCACAGTAAGATAGCTGCGGTTCGTTACTGTTCAGAGAACGAACCTAGAGTTTACACATGTTCCATGGTGGGTATATATATATATTTTTTTTTTCATTTGTTTATATATTTTTTTTTTAATTTTATTTTTATATTTTTTTTTTCTCTCGTTGTTCTCCATTTTATATTCTCCCGATCTGGCTATACAGCACCATCCATTTCAGCCGTATCACTACCCAATCCCCTTGTTTATTAAGCTATGAATAGAGCAAACAACTTTAGCTGGAGGGTCTGCAGTACGTTTTGTTAGCTGGAATGTCAGAGGCATGAATGGCCCAGTGAAAAGGGCGCGAATTTTTTCACATTTAAAACGGTTGCACACTGAAATTGCATTTCTGCAGGAAACGCACCTACGAGTACAGGATCAAGTTTTGCTTAGAAAGGCCTGGATAGGTCAGGTGTACCATTCGACCTTTAGTAACAGAGTTAGAGGGGCTGCAATTATAATCCATAAAAAAGTACTCTTCACTGCTTCAAAAATAATTTCAGATCCCCAGGGACGTTATGTTATAGTAACAGGTCGTCTCTATCACACCCCGGTGGTTTTGGTTAGTATTTACGCCCCCAACTGGGATGATGCAGATTTTTTCAGGAAGATAATCACCTTATTACCAGATTTAAATACTCATCATCTAATATTTGCCGGTGATATGAACTGCGTGATGGACACAGCCATGGACCGGTCAAGTCCCAAATCTGCACCTTCATCCAAAATGTCCAGAGCTCTTTTAAGTCTTATGACGCACCTTGGCTGTATTGACCCATGGAGATTTTTGAATCCAAACAAAAAAGAGTTCAGTCTTATTCAAGAATAGACTATTTTTTCATTGATAGGCGTCTTCTTCCCTCAGTGAAATCTGTAGACTACTCTGCTATTGTAGAATCGGATCATGCACCTGTTATTCTCGATATTGGTTTTACACTTAATTGCCCACCAAGGCCAGCTTGGAGACTTGACACGGCATTACTTTCAGATGCAGATTTTTGTCAGTTCATGTCTAAAGCAATAGATGATTTCATTCTAACCAATCAGAATGACTCCGTATCACCATCCATACTATGGGAAACATTAAAAGTCGTACTGAGGGGACAAATAATATCATTTTCGGCTTCACGTAATAAAAGAAAACAAAGACAGGATGAGCTCATTGATTCTATTCTTAAAATTGATCATCAGTACTCAACAACTCCAACGCCTGAACTATACAAAGAAAAATTAAATCTGAAAGCAAAATATGATTTATTATCTACTGGAAAGACGGAACATAACTTGTTAAGATCACGAGCATTCTTCTATGAACATGGGGAGAAGGCAGGACGCCTACTTGCTCACCAGTTAAAGGCTAAGTCGTCTGCCCAACTCATATCAACAATTAGGAAAACACCTCAAGAATTGACAATTGATCCCCAAGAAATTAATAATACCTTTAAAACATTTTATTCTGAGTTATATACCTCAGAATTTCCTCAGGACACTTCTTCTATGGTTAATTTTTTAGAAACCCTGAATACTCCAACAATTGCACAGGAACAAAGGGACAACCTGGAAAGACCTCTAAACCGACAGGAAGTAGATAACTCAATTAAGGACATGCAGAGCGGGAAGGCCCCTGGGCCGGACGGCTTCCCAGTTGAATTCTATAAAAAATTCTCCTTAAAACTGATCCCTGTGCTTCTCAATATGTTTAAGTACTCGTTTGAACAGACAGCTCTCCCAAAGAGCCTCACAGAGGCTCTCATCACAGTCTTGCTGAAGCCTGGTAAAGACCCGGTGGATTGCAGCTCTTACAGGCCTATTTCTTTACTGAACGTGGACGTTAAGATACTGTCTAAAATTTTGGCCTCTCGAATAAACACCATAATATCAGACATAATTTCAAATGATCAAACCGGTTTTGTGAGAGGCCGTCACTCATTCATTAACATTCGCAGACTCCTGAATGTGGTGCATTCTCCAGCGTCTGTGGGAGGACCAGAGGTGGTGGTCTCCCTGGACGCGGAGAAGGCATTCGACAGAGTAGAATGGGAATATCTTTTTGCTGTACTGGGTAAATTTGGGTTTGGGCCGAAATTTATGTCCTGGGTTCGTCTATTATATTCATCTCCTAAAGCTGCAGTAGTCACTAATAACTTATGTTCACAGTATTTTCCTTTATCTAGGGGCACGCGTCAAGGCTGCCCACTTAGCCCATTACTGTTCATTTTAGCGATAGAGCCCCTGTCAATTAAACTTAGAACTACACCATCCATACATGGCATTAGAAGGATGGAGATGGAATATAAAGCTTCCTTGTATGCTGATGATCTCTTAATATTTCTAACGGACCCGCTATCCTGTAAATCCGAACTTTTGAAGATTCTGGTTGACTTTGGTGGTTTTTCAGGTTATAGAATTAACTATTCAAAAAGTGTGTGTTTCCCTATCAATGATAAGGCAAAGCAGATTCCAGACACAGACTTGCCATTTTGTATATCACATTCAGGTTTTAAGTATTTGGGAATAAATATCACCCCTTCTTTTTCTGAATTGTTTAAGGCCAACTTCACACCTATAATGGAGAAACTAAAATCTGACCTCCAGAGATGGAGTGCTATTTGCCTTTCTTTGGCTAGGAAAATCAACTGCGTCAAGATGAATGTGTTGCCTAGATTTTTATACTTGTTCCAGAGCATCCCAGTTTTCCTGCCAAAATCCTTCTTTCGTTCACTTGATGCCCTACTCTCAAGGTTCATATGGGGAGGTAAATCTTCAAGGCTTCGTAAAACATTGCTTGAAAGGCCAAGAAAAGGGGGTGGGCTTGCTCTCCCAAATTTCAGGGTTTATTATTGGGCAGCGAATCTGCAAAAAATAATGTACTGGTTCCAGGCCCCAGACACGGGTTGGTGCAGTGAGGAGGCAAAGCTCTGTAATCTGTCATCACTTCCTGCACTGTTAACAACAAAACTTCTTCTCTCCCCATCACAGTTTTCCTCAAGCCCAGTAGTGCGCTCATCCCTAAGAATTTGGTTACAATTCAGGCAAACATTTAAATTGTCTGGCCTTTCTATGCTAAGCCCCATATGTAATAACCACCTTTTCCCAGCTGCTGAACTTGATGTCACATTCATACAATGGAACACTATGGGTCTTATTACATGCAAGGACTTTTTCATAGATAATATTTTTCCTACTTTTACGGATTTCGCCAAAAAACACTATTTCTAAATCCAGTTTCTTCCGATATCTTCAGATACGCCACTTTATTCAAACGTACAATCCATCGTTCCCTCAATTACCGGAAAGTTCAAACTTGGATGTCATACTAAAGATTCCCTTAACTTTGAAGGGCCAAATCTCTAATTTATATAATTCAATTATGTCGTTTAGTAGTGTATCAACCGAAGACATCAAGACAAAATGGGAGGAAGAATTAGGAACAGCCATTTCAGACGAGACATGGGTTAGAGCTCTCAGCGGTGTAAATGGAACCTCTTCTTGTGTACGCCTCAATCTGATTCAATTTAAAGTTCTCCACCGTACTCACTATAGTAAGGCCAGGCTTGCAAAAATATACCCTGAACTAGATGATACGTGTGATCGCTGTAAAGCCACTAACGCAGACCTAGCTCATATGTTCTGGACGTGCTCCAAGTTGGAAGAGTTCTGGAAATCAATATTTGGGATTTTGAATGTTGCTTTTGGCCTACATCTACAACCTAGCCCTTTAATGGCTATATTTGGGGTAAGGGGTAACGACACTGCGACAGCCACTAACAAGAAAAATGTTATTGCCTTTGCCACTCTAATTGCTCAAAGGAGAATTCTCTTGGAATGGAAATCCCAATTACCACCGAAGGCATCTGTGTGGCTTTCTGATATGATGTTTTTAAAAATTGAAAAAGTTAAATACTTTCTTAGAGGATCACCCGGAAAATTCAACAAAGTCTGGGACCCTGACAGTGTACATCTTGTCTAACAACCAATAAAAATACATGGAAAAAAAAAAAAAAAAAAGAACCCGTCGGACATGCTGTCCATGCTCCTCCTCAGACTTGGAAAAGATCAAAATGTCATCCAGGTAAACGAAAACAAACTTGTTTAACATGTCTCTCATAACATCATTGACCAGGGCCTGAAAAACCGCCGGGGCGTTGGTTAGACCAAAGGGCATGACCAGATACTCATAATGGCCACTAGGGGTGTTAAAGGCAGTTTTCCACTCATCCCCCTCCCGTATGCGAACTAAATGGTATGCATTTCTCAAATCCAGCTTGGAAAAAATGGATGCCCCTTTTAACAGTTCAAAAGCAGAGGAAATGAGTGGAAGAGGGTACCTGTTCTTGACCATGACATTGTTCAGGCCTCTGTAGTCGATGCATGAATGCAGGGATTTGTCCTTCTTACCCACAAAAAAAACCCCAGAACCAGTGGGAGATGAAGAGGGACAGATAATACCAGTAGCCAGGGAGCTCTGAATGTATTGGTTCATGGCCTCCGTCTCAGGGGCAGACAGGGAGTAGAGGCAACCCTTAGGAAGAGAGGCCCCAGGGAGGAGTTCGATGGTGCAGTCATAGGGCCGATGGGGGGGTAAGGAAGTAGCACGGGACTTGTTGAAAACCTCCTTTAGATGTAGTCAGGTGGGACATCAGAGAGGTCAGGAAAATCTGAGGAAGAGTCAGAGTTCTGGGGACAACGACTAGGAGAAGCAGACACAAGACAGGATGAAAGACAAAATTCTCTCCACCCCAAAATCAACCCAGTTGACCAGTCTATGTGTGGGTTGTGTTTCTTGAGCCACGGCAGGCCCAAAATGAGTGGCACCTGAGGTGAGTCAATGATCAAAAATGAGAGCATCTCAGCGTGGTTACCTGAGATAGTGAGGCTCAAAACTGGAGTACGGTGGGTAACATGGCACAACAGGTGTCACCTAGAGAATTCTCACCCCACTCGCTCTCCGACGCCAGGGTGCGGAAGCGGATAGAATGATCAGCCACTCGACTGCCTCCCTGTCGCAGGTCCAACAGTCCTCGAGCCGCCTCTCTGCCTAGTGTGCGGTGATCAAAAACCTTGTGGAGGGCTTCTGCAAAACTCCTCGCTGAGCGACAGGTGTACGATTTCTTGTCCCACTCTGCAGTAGCCCACTCTCGGGCTCTTCCTGAAAGGTGAGTTATCATGAAAGCCACACAGGAGCTCTCAGAGGGGTAAGAGTGAGGCTGTAGTTCAAATGTCATTGAGCAGAGTGATAGGAAGGAGCGGCAAGTAGAGGGACCACCATCATACCTCTCGATACTGGGGAGACGGGCTTCAGAGTGAAAAACAGGTTGAGCCTCCCTGGGCTTAGGAGCAGGCTGAGCAGGGGGAGCCGGAGCAGTGGGTCTCAGGAGAGCAACCATCTGTTGCATCTGGGAGGAAAGGACTTGAAACTGGTCCGTCATGGCAGTTTGAAAAGTGTCCTGCCTGGCTTGTAATTGCTGTACGGCACCCACAAGAGAGGACAGCTGCTGCTCATGTCCGTGAAGTTCCCTTGGGCATGGAGAGCCGAGCGAAAAGCATCTTCCTCTGCTGAGTCTGTCATGGCCAGATTGTACTGTGACAGTTCCATACAAAGCTGGGACTCAGTTGCAAAAGGAAGCACGGGAGACAAAAAATAAAGTACAAAATAAAACTTTACTTTCACAATCCACGGGTCATACACGGGTAGGCAGTCAGGAAAGCAAACAAGTCCATTCAGGTAAAAGGCACAGTATCCAAAGCCGATAATCCAAGCAGAGTCCAAAACCAGGTAAGCAAACAAACAGAACCTAAAGCTGGAGAGCATGTACACATGAAGGAGACGATGACACTCTGGCAGAGGGTGAGTGGGAACACAGGGTATTAATAGGGAAAGCTTAATCACAAAACAAGGTACAGGTGTGTAGGGAAACCAACAGGAAGTAACACTAGACACAAGACACAAGAACCCAGATAACAAAATAAAACAGGAAGTGAATACAAACAGACACAGACTGAACGGATATTACAGGCTGAGGGTTTAAAGCAGTTGGTTTAAAGAAGATTGGCGGCCTGTATCCAAGCCCATGCGCAAGTATTCTTTGGCAAAATGCTGGTTATGCTGGTTGGCCTCCTTCATCTTGTCTTCACAGGGGACAGTGAGCTCTATCAGAACCATCTCTTACCTGAATGTTTTCCTTGCAATGTGATCTAGGAACTTCAGTTGCCTCACTAGGTCCATCTTCAGCTGCTACATGCGGGCTATGACTAGCAGCCCAGTTGAGGCCCTGTGTGCCACCTCAAGTCTTTCTCCCGGTCTGACAAAGTTGATGTTGTGCCAAGAGTCTGGCCGCTGCTTGCTGTGCTGGATCCCTGTGCAGATAGTGTCTGCTACTGCCTTTTCAGGGAGATTCAGGAAATTCACTTTGGCCTCCGCCACCAGCAAAGGCCAGAGGATGATGTTTTCTCCGACCTGACCAGGCAGCTGCCTCCATCTCATTCAAACTCACCCTGGATCCTGGTGGGCTTGTATCCAGAGATCTTCACCAAGCAGAAAGAAGGATTTGAGGTAGTGGAATTATTTTACCTTGGAGTGAGGAGTGCTCAAGCTGGAGCGTATTCTGGAGACTGAAATGTCCCCTGAAATTATACTGCAACCTGACAAACGCATTTCAGGTCCCTGCCTTAATGTGCTGATGCTCCTCCTTTGAAATGCAACTGTGATGTCACTGAAATTGTGTCCCTCTGTGTCCTTGTGCCCTCTTTTTGATTCCCGCAAAATATTTTGTCCCCTCTCTTTTCTTTTTTTTTTCTTTTATGAGGAAAGTAGGATAATGACATTCAGTCTAGCCATGGCAAATTGCACACACTCATAAATATAGGAAATTACTTTCAATAATATTTGATATAAAATGTGAAAAAACTAACTTTGACCATATTGCAAGGACATCCATTCATCAGTTTTAGTGTAACCCTGCTGAAAAACTAACAAACATGTCTGTGAGGATTCTCAATCATCCGGGTCATGGTATCTTCAAAAGGTGTACGAATCTATGGCGGCAACTGGACTTGCTTGTGTTACTTGAAAATCTTCAAGAAACACAAGCAAGTCCATTTGCCTACAACTTCTGTAAACAAACAACAAACAAATGGACAGGGGTGAAAACATGACCTACTTGGTGGTGGTAACAAAACTTAACCTGATAGAGCTGAGGGTATTGGGTCTCTCTACAGTTTGGAATAAAAACAGGCCATGGCAAAACTGGGCTCCTAAAACACTAGGTCACAAGTATTTGTTGTGACCACGGTGGGAAATGAGGAAGTGAAAGATAGCAGCTGGGGGTAATATGAAAAACTCCCAGTGGCCACAACAAGAAATACACAGATTTCTTGTTTCTTTAAGACTTGACTTAACTGCCTGTGACCTAAATCATTGTTGCCCCGAACACAGATTCCATATTTAAACAATATAAGAAGGCTACTAAACACAAACCCTACAGGTGGACTGCCACATTATGTGCATCTCTGTGTGACGGGAATAATTTAAATGTAGTTCCTTTCCTTTTCAATGTAGCTGCAGAAGTCTGTGTGTGTGTGTGCGTGTATGTGTGTGTGTGTGGTTACTCATGTTGCACAATGTAAACAGTAAATGCACCTGTGTAAATGACACAGCGAGAGATGTTGATCTGGGAGGACATCAGGGAATAATACATGTTGTGCAAAATGTGTCACCTGGAGAGAAAAAGAAAAGTGTGGCACCGCCTATCACAACCAAAGCTGAACCAAGCAATTTGAGACAGATCTGGGTTCAGAAGATACCTGCAGCTCACCTGTATTTGATAGGTAGTAAAACTTTGCATGCAGATGCTGTATACTTAAGGATTAAGAAGTGTTGTGTTGGATGTGACACTTGGAGACAGTGTAACAGAAAGCCAGGATTATTAAGATCTGTTGTGCTCTAAGAACAGTTGGGCTGAATGTGTCAGCTGGAGACAGTTTGAAAGTTGATAAATGGAGTATAGAAAAAGTATGAAAAATCATATTAAAACTTTGAATCATCAAGAGCCATTTCAAATTATATAACATCCACAGGGCAAAACTAAATTAGTAACATATATATCATTCTAACCAATGCAAATCACTGCTTCTCCTTGATGAGTGTGTCTGATGTTAGAAAGTAGTGATGATGATGATGATGATGATGATGATACTGCCAGTTGGTTAAGTCAGTGAAGTCAGTTCACAGCAGTAGATTGTCCATTACAGAGATGGACACTTCAGTTCAAGTCTCCTCAGAATAGGAAAATCTGATAAAAACAGAGGCAGCTTTGAGATCACTGTTGCTTTGTAGCTCAATGATTTTGTGTTGTAGGTTGCAGGTATATTAGCTGGTTCCACATTTAACAGCTTAACAAATATGTTCAGTTTCAGAAACCTATCAGCAAATGTCAGAACTGTCAAGCATATTGAGATGCAATAAAGACTGTTGTTTTCACTTCCTAGTCAGATTCTGGTATTGTAAAAGCTGTTCGATTGGCATCAAACTACACTGAAGAGCATCAACGTTATCCAAAAGCATCTGTTCTTGCAACTCATCCAAATTAGTTAAACTAGTTAAAAAACTTGAAAAAGGCCTTTTGTATCACACTAGATTCTACTTCAGAATACTCCTTCAACAAAACTAGAATTACTACTTATTACTTATATGAGTTCAATGTGATGTTTGACCTTTGACCAGTGAAATCTTATGAGTTCATGTTTGAGTCCATGTGACAACTGGTCAAAATTTGAAGAAATTCCCAAAAGACAGACTTGAGATATCTTATTCAAACTATCACTATATAATAAGTTATTCTGTGAGTCTACGTGAAAATTTGTGCTAAATTTAAAATCATTCTCTGTCGTTGTTCCCCATTAATCACATTTAAAAGTCATCAGATCACTGTGACCTTGACCACTAAAATCGAATTAGTTCAATCTTGAGTCCAAGTGAATTTTTTTGCCAAATTCAAAGAAATTCACTTAAGGCTCTAGATACCGCGTTCACGAGAATGGGACGGATGGACAGAAGGATAGACAACCCAGAAACATACATCGCTGGCTTGAAGGCATTAAAACACTTACATTTCAAAGTAGGGAAAGCAATTAGCTGATTACCATTTAGCTTCTTCAGCTGCAAGGTCCTGGTATTGTACATGCTGGCACACTGTCATAATGTGGCTAATGGCTTACTGTGACACAGAATAGATCCACTGTTGTTGTTTTTACAAACACCTATTATTTCCCTTATTCCGTTGTTGAATGCTGAAGCCAAAATGTCCCAGATTTGGGCTTTGCCATCTAGCACAGGTTACATAGTTTAAAGCCTTAGTGCAGTAGTGATCTTGGTGGAGTGCCACAGTATTGAGGACAGCCGCTCAACCAATTTCATCTAAATCTCAGCTGCAAATGATGCTGTCTCACTCTGTTTTTATAGCCTGAAATAACTAGTTCAAACCACACTTATAAGGAACAATTGCACTTGAATATACATCAATGTGAAAAGAACTACATAACAAGACAAAAACTACCAATGTGAAAAATGTGTTTGACATGTAATGTGACTTTTTAGCTCATGTCCTATCTGCTAACATGGAGAGGGTTGGGTATATTACCCAAGGTATAGTCAGCCAACATGGGTGATTGTGATGTTTGGGTACACTATATGTATCTGGAAATAAATGTGTAGTGTGAGTCATCGTTCAGCCTATTAATTATTAAGAACAATTTTCAAATCTACCATGAGTCCAAAAGGCCTTGATAATAACTTGTTGAGAAATGTGTATTTGCATTACCTGTGGACTCTTAATCTGTGTTTATATCATTTTTTAACATAACTTTTTCTTATCCTCACAGTGATAAAATTAAACTGATGTGAATCCAGTATGATTGAAAGGATGGGGTACCTGAGCATGTTTCACCACAACTCCAACCACATCCCAGGAAAACCTCTGTTGGCCTACCACATCAGAATTTATTTGAAATACAATTAATGCAAGACTTTATCTACCATCCTTTAGTTTCTCTACTGAGCTACTCACATGTCCTTTGTCAAATAAAAAAACAGACTGGTTAAGTAAGTAGTCTGTTCTCTGTCTCCACACTGTGTAGCCACAACAAACAGAAAGGTTCACCTATCAGGCTTATCTAGTCGGCTAATGAGTCTCTAGTTACCAAGCTCCAGTCGCCAGTCTTCAGGGCTTTAAAGCCTTTAGGGAAGTAGAGCCAAAAGGACCACAATTAGCAAAGTACATGCAAAGGAACCATGAGAAAGCAAACTCAAAGAGAGTGGGGCAAAGAGATAAAGCACACCCATTTGCTCTTTTTCAGACCAACCTTGAATGATTGAGTGAATGATGTGTTAAACCTCAACTGCATATACCAGGTCAAATACAGATGAGAATGGAATATAACTAAGTTACTCTGTAATAGTCACTGTTTAAATTCCTGTTCACACCCATTAGCCACACAAACAAAACACAACAAACTCTGTGCTTTTAGCAAGGTAATTATTTGACCTGTAATCAATATATAATCACAACTTATCAATATTTTAACAAAAAAATAAAGAGAGGTTAGAGGAAGGCCCAGTCACATCAGTAGGCTAAATGGCACATTAGAAATCCTGTTTGGGACTTTATGAAACATCTACATATTTCTATAAAACTGGTGAGATTGGGACTACTTGGCAAAGTAGTCTGCAGTTTGTGAGCTAACAGTTAATATGCTATGTAGGCGGTAGTTTTGGTGCTAGTCCTAATAACAAAGCTCAACAGCGTGGTTCCTGAAGTAAAAATCCCCTTTATTTTCTGAATAGAGATTATGATTGTTAGCCATTGTACAATCCAATGTAGAAATACCATAAGCTACGAGAACATATTGCAACACTAAATTAATAACAAGGTTAAATTCAAGAAGAAGCATGCTGGTGCTGGAAAGGGATCATTTGCAATGATTTAGGGGATGTGTTGTTCCTTCCCTCTTAAAATAATGTACACAGTCGTGTACCTTTGCCTTTTTTCCGTTTTCCAATTGCTTTTATTGTTTCAAATCTATTGATATTTGTACACGATTCATCTCATATTTGGTTGGTAAACACACTCACTGGATTCTTCAGAGGAATGCCTGTTATTCACTCATATAGCGCCTTCCGACTTTCTGCAGAGTTTTTACTCAAGGGATGGCAAGAGATATGTTGAGAGCTTCTCTTGAGTTGATGGGATGTCTGAAAGCAGCTCAAATGAGCTAGCTTCCATCAAAGGTTAACACTCTCAAATGACAAATCAAATCACAGTAATTAAATTGGAATAAATTGGAATGAAATGAATGTCCAACAAGGAAATGCCGGAAAAGCTAATCTGAGAAGAGATTAATGCACCCACTTCATGAGAAAAATGGCATTTGAATCCCTAAGTTCAGTTTGATTTGTCAAAGTATTAGAAATTGTGAGTCATTGCTGAGGCAAAATGGACAGTGTTTTTCTCCCAGACCTCATCCATCATCTGCTTGTCATGGGCAAGAGTTCATGCACCATGTTGCTGGTGGAAAGGCTACCATCAAAGATTTATACCACTGACCTCTTTGAAGTTGTTCCACAACCAAACATTGCTGCACACATTATTTAGCACAACAGTCACTTCCCATGGCAACAGAAAACAGAGAGATATAGAGGACAGGGAGAGAAATGAGAGGGAAATACCCATTTACAGGCATTTAAGCCTTTCAGTGTTCATGACTGTGGTGGTTCCCATAAAGTTTGGGACATTAAACCTCCAAAGAGGCACTGAGGTGGGTGTCATCCCTGCTACATGCAAACCATTGTGGCCCCAAATGCATCTCGGATGGCTCGGGTAAACTAAAGCTGAGAGTAGCGTCCATGTTGTCATGGCAACTTGCATGCAAAGAAAGAAAGAAAGAAAGAAAAAGAAAGAAAGAAAGAAAGAAAGGAGAAGAGAGGCTTGGGTGTGAATGGATGAGTGGCGCCCGGCAGTCTGCCCGGTGGGGCGACTCAGTACGCGGCTGTGAGGGAGGGAACGGAGCGGCAACGCGGCCGGAGAGTGGAGGAATGTATGAGGCATAATAACACACAGCAGGGGAAGGAATGGAGAGGAGGCCTTGCCAAATTAGCCGGTGCCCTAATGACACCCTGCTGCCAGGGCCCAGGAAGTGTAATGTTTTTATACGAAAACATAACAATTTATTCAGTCAGATATTATGGTAGTTATTGTTATTATTGATTCAATTTAAACGGTGTAATAACAGACTATAGAATAAGGGCATCCTCACTTTGTTATTTTTTATGCATTGAGCAGTTGGATGATTTCGACTGTTCTCTGTGACATTTTGATTTTCATCTTCAAATGTTTCATTTTCCAATGTGAGGTGAGACAGGTGTTTGTTTCCCCCTCTATAAGAAGATGGTTCAGCTCGGGATCATCAATACATGAGAGGCTGAGCGCATCAGTGACTCCGGCACTAAAGATGCAATCAGACACTAATCAACCCGTGAATTGTGCAAATAAACCATCACCTCTGACTGGGTCAATTAGAAAACCCCCAATATCACCCCGTCTCCCTATTTCTTGATCTCTCTCACTCACTCTCTCTCTCTCTCTCTCTCTCTCTCTCTCTCTCACACACACACACACACACACACACACACACACACACACACACACACACACACACACACACACACACACACACACAGGCAGCCCACCGCAGAGAATGAGACACGCCTTTTTCTTGGCTCAGTTGTTGGGTCGGTGGGCAGCGGGCTGCCGGTGATGTGATTGACCAGCTCCTCTCCCTGATCTGTCAGCCGACTGACTTGGCGCCTCCCTCCCCTCTATAAATACAGGACATCAGTTCATTCCTTCCACAACGAGCGTGTTGAAGTCAGAGGAACTCTGAGGCTCGCGGGATGTTTTGACAGATTCGAAATCCGCCGTTTGATTTTTCTCGTATTCTCTCGGTAATTTGAGGCTATATTGTTGTGGCATCTGTCGTGTTTTCAGCGCCGTGGTATCATCCTGCCAGTCGTGTAATTGTACGGGTTTTTCTCTTCTCCCTTGCCGCTGTTTATTTAAGATGAAGGCTGTTACTCCAGTCCGCCCCCAGGACTCCTCCTCCACCGGCAGCCAGCTCTCCCTGCACTATCTGTCGAAGCAGAGCCTCAACATCGCCCGGTGCAGGATGGAGGAGGAGGATCTGTTCTGCCTGCAGTACGATATGAACGACTGCTACAGCCGACTGAAGCGCCTGGTGCCCACCATCCCGCAGGATAAGAAAGTCAGCAAAGTGGAAATCCTCCAGCATGTCATAGACTACATCCTGGACCTGCAGCTGGCCCTGGAGACGCACCCTTCCCTCCACAAACAGCAGCCACAGTGGACCGGGACCTGCCCCGCGCCACCCTCCAACCCCAGCCGTACACCGCTGACGGTGCTCAACACTGACCACCACCAGGTGAGCTTTAACCAGAGTAGACCACTCTGCTTTAGCCCGAAACTAGTCGGAACTTACCAGGGTTCACCTCTCTGTTTACCTCAGACAAAGCGCGTCATGCCGTTATGTGTCGTTGTCCTTCCAGTGTGAAAGAACAAAAAATAATCTGAATGCAATACGCGTGTTATCGCAGCCTTGGAAAACGATGCTTAAAAATACATTTGGCGTGCGCTATGCTAGATTGCGCACTTGATTGCGGGCTTTATGATTTGCATGATAATAGCAGTATTCAGAGGCCCTACCTTATCCCAGGATTGGTGAAGTACCCGCAGCCCACTCCACTGCGCACAATAAGAGCAATTTGTCATTCAATAGGCTATAAGAGAATTTATTCTGCAAATGTTCTGCCGCTCTCCTAGATAATTTATTTTGTAGGGATTTTGGCCTTGTCTTTATTTAGTTTCTCTAAACAAAATATCTAAATTATTTGACATGTTTCTTCTTTTTTTTTTTTTTCTTTTTTTGTAGAGGACGTCAATAGTCAAAAAGCCAGATGACTCGATTTTATGCCGCTGAGACAAGAGCACTGCATTGGTAAGTAGTTGACTTTAAAATAATATTAGTTATGTTTCTGGATTTTTCTCCTTTCACTACTGGCCACACATGTGGCCAGTAGTGAAACCACAGGCCTCAGTGGTGGTCGTTGAAGCATCTCCATTTACTTGATTACTGTAGCCTATATGTGTGGTGTAAATGGACAGTTTCTGGAGTGCTCTGAGGAGGCTAGTAGTAGTCAGAAAAAAAAAAATTGAGGAACATGAATTTGGCACCAACCTCAGAAGCAGCTGTGCTTTGCGCAATAACTGTCACTTGTGTAGCAATCTGAAGAAGAGAGGGTTAAAACCTCAGCTTGTCCTCTCTTTCATTCTTACACACACACACCTTCCTTGCTCTCTCGTTCACTCTCGGCATCCCCTAGTTCTATTCAAGCTGCTGTTCTAGCTTTAATGTCAGATTTATTGCACTGAATCTAAACACACCCAATAAAACCTTTAATGCGTGTGCGTGTGTGTGTGTGTGTGTGTGTGTGTGTGTGTGTGTGTGTGTGTGTGTGTGTGTGTGTGTGTGTGTGAGTGTGTGTGAGTGTGTGTGTGTGTGTGTGTGTGTGCAAGACACTCACATTCTCTCAGAGAGTCTGGGCTGCCTCTCATCAGCCTTTCCTAATAGCCCGAGGAGCTGTGTGGCTGTTGTTTGACCTGGTTTGTTTTGGGTTGTTGATCAAGCGTGGCCTCTGTTTTGTTGGTGGCGCCAGTCAGTCTGGAGTTGTGCAGCTCACCCCCCCTCTTACCTCACCCTCCGATTCCCCCTCCACAGGTGTGCAGGCTTCACAGAGCTGCTCCAAAGCCAGCAAAGCTTCGCCAGGGACTCACACCCAACTGGAGGCACAATCACAAGGGGATTTCAAAACCGCTGGGAGGAATTAAACCCAAATAAAGTCACCATTCACATAAGAATGTTTTTGTTCCATTTAACAAGGACTCACTGTGTAGAAACCTCCCTCTCCCCCTCCTGTTTAAGTTGCTCAAAATTTTTCTAAAAGACTGAAAACATTGAATCCCCCAGAAGCTCAGAAGTCGTCTGTCAACAGCTATAAAAACTGTTTGTGAATTGTGCTAAATGAAAAGCTAAAAATGACTCCAGTTTCAAGCTTTACTAAACTGCGAAAAATTATTGTATATGTTTTGTACATCTATTGTTTAAAATAGATGCTTTGTGTTGAACAGGGACGTCATCCCTGGAACCTTAAAATGTTTCATATTGTAAAGAAGAACAATTCTGATTCGAGACAATTAAGATTGTACATAGAGAGACTAAAATGTTCTATAAAAGTATGTGGAAGGAAGACTTATATGTTTAAAATAGATAATTGTAATTATAAGATATTTTTATTAAAACTTTTTTTGTTGTCATGTAAATATTGTGTTTCCAAGGTTTTGCTCTGCCAGTGATGTCCTCACATGACGGTATCAGTTAACTCTTTGCAGTGTTTTTGGAATAGTTGAATATGTAGCATGTCAGGCTCATTGCAGAGATATTGAATGTGCAATGAAGCAGCCCTCCTTGTGTATATATGTGGTGGAGTTCAACACAATTATAATTTGGCC
The DNA here is from genome assembly GCA_026259375.1 of Verasper variegatus. Lineage (NCBI taxonomy): Eukaryota > Metazoa > Chordata > Actinopteri > Pleuronectiformes > Pleuronectidae > Verasper > Verasper variegatus. The sequence continues at coordinate 631,612 of CM048048.1, forward strand.
TGCCCAGCTTTCTTTTCAGTTGTGTTGTACATTAACTATGGCAAGTGTGACCAGCCAGGAATCAGTTTTCTATTTGATCTTCAAACAAAAAAAGAAAAGAAAAGCCCCAATTTGATTCAAAAATTCAATCTGATTACTGCAACACTTCTTAAAGTATAATACATAAAAATCACTCAAAACAATATCTCTGTTATATTTGTGCTGTTGGAGTTACTCCTTGAAAAGTTAATGATTGACACCATGATATCATTAATGTTTTGGTTATGAACTGATGAAATATGTGAACAATGAAAGAATCTTTTTGGACAACAAACACTTGAATTGATGCCGGCATTGTCTTTAAGTCAGTACGAACTGATTTCCCTGTAGGAGAGTCAGCAGCCATTGTTAATGTAAAGGAGGAAAATAATTCCTTTATTTTTCATGACATTGAACACCGAATTTACCTCACCGCCCTCCTGCCAGTGTGAGAGGGCACTTGTACATTACTGTCAGCTGCACTGTTGAACTTGACCTTCACTGGCTTGTGAGGAGTTGTCAAAACAATTAAAGTTTCCAGGAAAAATTGTGTTGTCTTAAGTTTTGTCTCAAGGGGAATCTTGGTTTATTGCCTTCAATGCCAGTGCTGCCATATGAAACAATGAGGAGAAAGAGGGAGGAGCGGGTGTAACACTGCATAATGTATTCTGTAGCTTCACGAAAAATAAAGGATGCATAGACTATATTAGAGTCTACCGTCAGTCCTCAAATCTATTAAAACAGGAGTCAGGTAGAAAGTGTCTTATGTTGTAGGGTTTTATTAATGCAATCACACACATGACTACTGCTTCACACATAGTGAAGAGGTCAAATTCATGTGTAACTGAGTCAGGTGTCATTCATTTCATCCTCACATTCAGGGGAAATTATCTGTTCTTTATTAATATTAAAATGTTCAAAGGCACCTTCCTTTTTTCCAATTTGACATGTAATATGTTACAGCCAAAAACTAATTTTATTAAGAAATTGTTGGGGAAAAAAACAAACATATAACCTCAATGAACCAAAGGATATTGGGGATTCTCTTCCTTGAAGAGAATCAACAGTAGCTGTTTCATCTCATGGATGGATGTTATAGAAGAGTCAAACAAGTACAATGTAAGCCACAATTACAACTATATTTCTGCGGAAAAACTGAATATAGTAGAATGAAGGCATGCCAATAATTCAGATAGAAATAGGTATCTCAGATGTTATAAATATTTTGAAGAAAAAAGACAGATTATAGTTATAATTTATATAGTTATATAATAACTGATAAAATAAAAAAAAACACAAATAATAATTTGTGTTTTTCATTTGTCACTAACATTAATTTAATCAAATAATACTGAAATAATTATGAGATTTATCCTGGAGTAATATTCCTGACAGCTTTCAGAAAACACTGTCCTAAAACAACACCTGTATCAGACTAGCACTTGTTAGTGAGATGTGTGTCCTTCTAGTCGTCCTTCTTTCCCACAGAGCTGCAGGGTTTGCTCGCAGACACACAGACCCTAGTTTAGTTGTCCTCACTTCAACCTGCTAAATGCATGTTTAAAGCTACGGTGACACACAGGCACATCCAGTAACCGAGGCCCCCTGTGGGTGCTGCTGACACCTTTCAGACATCCTGCTCCCTCCACAGTGGCCGTCTGAGGATAAGCAGGCGACACAGGGCACCTGTGTGTGTTTGCAGTCCAGAGTAAGGGCCTGGCCTCGCTGCGCTTCACAAGCACTGTGACCTTGTGAAACATGCGTGTGTGTGTGTGTGTGTGAGAGAGAGAAAATGGACATTTAAAAATGTGTTTAAGTATAGAACAGAAATATTGTACTTTTAAAAAGAAATATTTATTTTATATTTATTTATTTATTTAGCGGTAAATACAATTAATGGGTGGTAAACCAACCGAAACTTGGACTCAGTCAACCCTGCTGACCCTCTTTTTTATTTGCATAATACTTTACCCACTTCTTTCCATAATGCCATTTGATTTATCACATAACAGTTGGAAGTATCAACGTTAGGTGCCATGTAAAGTGAAGGTAAGAAAGTGAGATCTCATCATGATCACACAATGAATTCTTATTTGCTTCAATTAAGGCTGGATTTATTTTTACTGCTAATTCTCTAATTTCATGATCTTTTCGGTCTCACGATCAATTCAATTTCCTACTTTGGTAGCTGCCGTCCAGATACACTTTTACATCTGCAGAAAATATATTGGATATTTTTATGAAAATTAATTTACATGCCAAGTAACATAATAAATTAACATTTTGTATAGTAACTTCAACAGCCAGTCATACATTGATGCTTACATTCACACGTGCTGTACAGTGTTTAGTAATATTATCCTATTACATGATGTCCCTCACAACTGCAGTGTTACAGCACTGACACAAGGCAGGAGCCTTCCATTACAGTTGTATAATATATACAGCTATAATTCTCTCTATTAGTCAGCACTGAGACGGCTACCATTGCTAGATACATTATTCATTGGCTCTCCTATTAAACTTTCCTGCTCTATGTTGACTAACAATTTCCTCTGTCTGCTTATTAGCCACCACTGTTGTGCCCAACCTGTGTCTGTCCAACATTAGCACTGCAGGATTTTCCAAATAACCCCTGTTGGGAGTGAGGCAGTGCAGTGCATCAGCAAGATGGAGGAGCACAGGGAAGGTGTGCAAAGGCTTCACCAGCATTTTCTTTTAATTTGAGAAATATGACAAACAGAATTGATTCTTACCTGTGACCATCGTCTCCTCATGTTTGTGCTCCCTGATCCAGATCATGAGAAAGTATCTCATCCTTTTTGACAAGGACGTCCAAATTACATCAGTCGACCTTTTTCGCACACACAAGCTAGACACACTGGCCCTGAGGCCATTCACTTGAAAGGTCTTTATGATCACAGTATCACTATCTTAAAAAGAAGGGATTGACCAGGCTGCAAGTGGAGTTGTTTGCACAGGTGCCAGTGAGTGTTGCATGACTCGTATTTGTTAGTTTCTGAGTGTTTCTGATTAAATCTTGCCAGCTCACACTCCGTTAGAGGATAGTGAATCTACCGTCACGATTGTCTCAAATAAGAAAAGGATCAATCAGCTTTTTCTACTGCAGCTCCATACAGAAGAAACACACCAACTCCTCCTTTCCACAAATCTGTACAAGGCACTGTGACACAAACACATAAAACAAGGATGCTCACCAGCGTCTCTGCCTTGAATTAACCTTCTGCATATGTTAAACTGCAACAACAGGTTTAGCTGTGGTGCGTCACCTCCCTCTCTCCCTGATTTAACTGCACATTACGCCGTTCCACGGGGGCCCATATCCCTGCGTGTTAATCACTTTTCTTCCCAGCGTACGGAGAAATATATGGTGGGTGCTTGCAGAGGAACAGTGCAGGACAAAAACGTGCTCACTCTTGGACACTACTTGATTACAGACTAATTGGTCTAGAGTGATTAAATATCTCATGCTTCTCAGTAATTGCAGCTATTTAAAGCAGCTATTAGCTTAAAATGTCTGCCACCAACAGCCATTTCCTCATAAACAAAATATGAGAAGCAACAATTCACCTGTACAGCTCTGAGTGGAAAACAAGTCTTGTAGATTCACGGGAAGCAGCCAGACATAACAGCACTTATCATAAAAATATACATTTGGCAATAAAATATATTTAAAATTTTATTTTCCCCAAAGCAATGAGTACTTGAGTAACTATGTAATGCTTTGCCCTGCTTTTTAAATATGCAATGAAAATCTTCTAGCGATCCATCTCTTTAAGTTTGATGCTGTTCCGATGTACAATTTTACTGATTTCTAATCAATCACAATTATGTTTTACACAGTTATAACTCATGTGTAATTATTTCTTCATTTGTGTGTATTAATAATTTGACAGTTATATAATACTATATATACTATATATGAGAGGAAAATATTAAGAAACAAAAATCCTACTGCGGATCCCTTATTTTAATTTAGCAGCCTGACTCAACACTCAACAGTTAGAGACACTCGAGAAAAAAGGATAGGACACAATTTGGTACACCCATTAGTTCAGTTTCAGTCGGGGCCTCTTGCAAATTCAAATACAAATACTGACAGGGGTGAAAGAGAGGAGGACTGAGTGAGACATGTAGTAAGAGAGGAGGAATCAGGATAGACACTGTGGGAGAGGTAGAAGGAGGAGGGAGGACTTGGCATCACCAGTGCCAACCGAGGCTCCCGGGAGACGTGATGAATTACAGAAATGAGATCTCAGACAAATGCCAAGCTTTTCCAAAGAGCAACCAATGGCTGCAACCCTTCCCCAGAGAACACAGTGATTATAGAGGGGGAGTCGGGGGTCTGCCAAGCCCCTTAAAGGATCTGTGTGAGTCTGTGTAAAGTGTGTGTGTAGGGATGGCACCGGGACAACAGCCATGTCAGAGAACATGACCCTGAGGTGCAGCCATCAGACAGCCAATATGGCGAGTTAAATACCGCTGCTGCATCAGAGCGGAAGGGCTCCAACTGCCTCCAATCAAACAGGTTTCTGTTCACCTAATGAGCTTAATTAATGAGGCTTAGTTTACACTTCTTTGCTCCAAAAGAGGGAACAATGTACCACATTTAGCCTACCAGTCATTACAGTTTCTCTCTGACAGTAATACATTTTAACTAGACACCTTCAGCTGTTTAACTCCACTTATTTAGCTGTTTTTTGAAAATGACAAATGTCAACACATGTTTTCTTTAACACATCGTGACATTTCTCATCCAAGTATTTACTGAATCAAACAGGATGTAATTAGGGTTCAGTTGTGTACATCTATTTGTATTTCTATTAAATGTTTTTAATAAAATGTTAACAAAATTAAATACGGATGGAAAGATTCATAATTATTTTTCCTGCTCTAATTGGTGGAGGTTGGAGCAATACGCTGCGTAACAGGAAAAGTGGCTGACACTAAAAACTGTTCTGAGGAACTGCAAATATATATTGTGCAAAACATTATGGCAGGATTACATTCAGAAGCAAAACATTTTTTAACAAACAAGGTTGTATATTTATTGATGCTGCCATTTTGTAAGGCGGTGGACTATATAGTGCACAGATGTAACAACATGGATAGTCTCATCTGTAGTTACATAATAATAAACATGTTATGTCGGCAGTCACCGTGAACTTGGTTTTTTTTTCAACATTAAACCAGATATTGATCTTTCACCAACCTGAAAGCCTAAATATAACCATTCAAGTGTCATGGTGCTGCAGTCATATCAAGTGAATCCTGTATTATTTACCAGAAAATGTAAAAAATTTTATATTTTCATTATCAACTAAAAAGTGAATTAACGTGTTAATTAAAATGAATACAAACCACAGACCGCAATTCTTACGAAACATATTTGCAAATAATTGTTTGTCAAAGCAATGACAAGTGATGCACTGCAGTCCAGACAGATTACTGTAGAGCTGACTGAAGAGTTTTGAAAATATGAGCTCAATACTGAGGTAAGCAATTATTTAAAAAAACTGTAATTTGATGATTTATGTTGGTGGTCTGCATTCTAGCATCTGTTATCAAGATTTAGAATGTTGTTGTCCCTATAAATAATGTTTTAATTAATGGACAGATCAAGTAAAGAAAAATAATAAATGAGTAAAATATACTGTGAGTATATGAAAGTTTATAGATAGACATACAGACAGACAGGCAGACAGATGAGGGACAAAATTGTCCCTTAGTGGGAATCCCAGTTCAAAATGGAAAATGGGGATTTTATTACAGTGACTGCCTGAAGGTGAACTACATGAGACTAAGCAGAAATCACATTGGAGTCTGAGATGACAAATAGAGATGTTGAATAACTGCATTACTGCCATTATATTTGGAAATGGAAGAAAATTAATTTCATGGCGGTACAATGTCTCAGCTTCATACAGCTTTGCAGCCAGCCACAGATATGCGTTCTGATTTACATCATTCACAATCCTTTGTTTGTATTTGCAGCAGTTCTTTATTTGTGTTATCTGACTGGGCTTTGGGGCTGAAATTAAACCGAAAGTAGAGACAATATGGGGAGATTGGACAAAATGTCCCAAAAGCTCTCAAAGACTTTGTTCTATGACATGTACAAATATTAATAATTTGTGTTGTTGTTTTTTGACAAACAAGTTGGATTAGCAACATGAAATAACTTACATTATACCTTACACAATTAAGAGTCTAGAATTTAAAGAGTCTCGTAATTGTGGTAACTGACATTACAGGTGAGCACAGAGGGTCTTTCATTCTTCACCGGGGGCTCACTGAATATTTCTGATTCATTACTGCTATATATAGGGCAGCTCATTCTGTAAAAGAAGTATTGTTTTTTAGTTGAGATGGAATCTTAATTAATGCCAAATTAATAAATTAAATAAACTTCAGAGACAGGTGTGATTAATATTGTAATCTCAACTGTTGCTAGTGATGTTTTAGGTCATCGTGTTCTGAATGCCAAAGACTTCAGATTGTAACAAGATATGATTTTAATCTTAATATACACATATGTTTCCACAATGAGATTATATTATTTTTTCCTGCCCAGGTCGCATCCTCCTCTCATTTGCACAAGTCCAAAACAACAACAAACAATAACAAAAAGATTAGGGAAGAAGAATAGAAGATGACGGCAGCCACCTGTGAAGAAGGCCTCGTCTTCATTACATGAACGTGAGGGGACTTAGGACTGTACTGCTTTGTGTGTTTACTTGCAAATGGCTACTAGCCGCCTAACTCCGCTAGTTTGATAGTCGCATTCAATTACATATTTCCACCAAGAGTTGATCCTGAGATGTGTGCAAAGTGTTTTAAGTTGAGGTGCAGGTAAGCAAAGAGAACTGTGTAAAGAATAAAACAAGGGACTCCAGCAAAGAGAAAATGTGGGTTACCTGGTGTAAATGAATGAAAATGTGAGGCTTCCACTTCTTATTGTACATTTAAAAAAAAAAGAAAAAACATTTGTGGAGGAGGCCTTATGAACTAATAGCAGCAACTTTGTAACATACACAATACTAAAAGCTTATAAATATTCATTGGACAACACAAATGTAAATCTGTGTTGGTTTCTAATGCTTTTTCAGTGTGGTAAACTAAACTATAACCTCGAACAAAGTCAGATCCCCAAGGTCTCAGTTCATCTGAAATATATCTCCATATTTCTGTCTGTCTGTTCTATTGCCATTGCTCTGTTTGTTTAATGTCAGTTTATTTTTATAGTAATGATTTCTGGTGCACAGCAGCTGAAAAAGCTTTCACATGCTGAGATGAAATTCAGCACGCAACTAAATCAAAATGAAATAGCACAACCTGTACTCCTGATCCCTCCATATGTTTCCATATAGATATTAAGCCATCGATTATGGAAACGCTGTCATCTAGTTGGCAGCGATTAGGCTGCTGACTTTGGCACCCAGTCAACAACAAATTCACATGCTAATGTCTTCCAAATCAGGTCTCGCCCCCAAACTGGTTCCCCTTATTGACTTGATTCCCTGATTGGACAGATGGCCACCTTTCAATATCACAGACGTCTGTTTGTGTCACAGGGTTGTGTGTGTGTGTAGGGGGTGGGGCTCCCAGGCTTATGAATAAACAACAACAATCATCTAGATAAACAACAACATTATCTGGCGTCTGAACCTTGGCGACGATCCATTATGGGCATTACTGTCACATCATGTGCTACAGTCGGCTTTTAATTGCTCTTATTTGCTATTGAGAATAGAGGGAACACAGACACTGTATCAGTCGCTCTTAATTGATTTGTCCTCGTGCTTGCCAAGACCGCAGTCAATACAGTCGAGGGCAATGAAACTCATCAATGTGGAGTTAGTAGTGAAGGCGCAAGCGCTGAGGAAAAAACAGCTGCAGCTTGTGCAAAGGAAAGGGAGAAAAAAATCTGAATTTCTATTTCTCTCCTCTTCCTCCTCCTCCTCATCCACCAGGCACATCTCTCCCTCACCTCTTGCTCTGCTCTCTCTCCACTCTCTCCGCTCTCCATTTTTGTGCCTGCAGCAATCTTTCTCAGGAGACTTTTCTCTGCAGTTGTGTGAGGAGAATGTCAGTCTTGTGTAGTTGGGAGTGTGTGTGCTACTACTACTACTAAGTGTGTATGACTCCGCAGAAAAAGGCATTCTGGGTACTACCACTGTCTCTCTTAGCTTTTTGAGCTTTTATGAGCAACAGATTCGGGAATGACTACAGCAGCACGCACGCACACACACACACACACACACACACACACACATACTATACATCATATACATATACACAACTCATCTTATTTATACTTACCTCTCTCTCTCTCTCTCTCTCTCTCTATATATATATATATATATATATATATATATACACACTGCCTGGATCTAGAGGAATGAGTTTACTGCATAGCATTAGAGGAAGGCAGGTTCTAAAATGACAGAAGAGTTAGTGATGAGGCATGAAAACAAACATGAAACAGAATGACAACTTCTAACCAAAGACGTGTTTAGTTCATAAAGAGGTAACATTTAACCATCAGTTATTCAGAGGAAGTAAAATTGAAATAGTTACTCAAAACAAAAATAAAACAAACAGGACTGAAATGTTGAAATAATACAATTTAATGAGGAATATACATTCAGAGAAAGGTGAGCAATTAACGTAATAATTAAATTAGACAAAAAAAGTGAAATATATTCAGACATTTGTATATTGAGTTTACTTGTATCGTGCTTTTAACATTTTTATTAATTTCTTAAGTGGAGTTTTTTGTGTATGAGCAATTACTTTTATATTTGTATTTAGTTCTGATGATGATATTGTGATCCTTAAGTTCAATATGCTTATTGTTCAACATGACTCCTGACTGGATAGATAAGACAACAGACAAGAGATCAGAAGCTCAGAAAATAAGGATTCATATCAGTTGTGAATCATGTGACTCTAATAAAACAGCTGCTTTGTTTTATATTTAAGTGAGTCTGTCCTGGTGCAACTACGACGTTGTGTAACTTTAATTGTTGCTGCTGTAATTAAACATTGGACGACATTTTCTCAAAGGATGATCCGTTGTTTCCCAAGCTTAAGGAGAAGCATTGAAGCATCTTTCCTTATCATTTAGAGCAGTGGTTTTCAAACTTTTTCTGCCCAAGGCCCACCGCAGGCCAAGCCAAAATCGAAAGGCATACCTGTATACTTATTCATGCAAAACCCTTGTTATCATCCATTTTACCAGCGTTCCTCTCTTTTGAGGTTGCTCTCCTTCGCACTGGCTGTCAATCAAGGTCTTGATCTGTCACACAATAATAGTTCCCAACATCTGACAACTGCGCCAATGGTGGAAATTAGGTTTCCGAAGTTTTTTTTAATGATTTTTTGTGTAAAGAATTTACCTCTGTATTGAAAATTTGGTGCATACAAATAAACAAAAAACAAAAGCTGTAAACTGAACAAGGAAACCTTTAACTTGGTGCATTCTCAAAAATATTAAGTAATTAATTAATTAATTAATAATTTGAACATTATGAGTGTTGGTGTTTCTAGTTACAGTGTAAAGTGAGCGCAGGTCAGCAGGACATGGTACAAACCATCTAACCGTTATACAACTGTTGGTCCGTAGTGGAAACTCTGTATTCACACTTTCTGTTTCCACTGTTCAACATACATCACCTCGTTCTCCTCCTCTTCTCCCTCATCTCTGCTTCACGTGTGTCAGTTTGTGAGTGTGTGGGTGCGGGGCCAGCCCGGGGCCTGTGTGTGTGTGTGTGTAAACTCTGCAAAGGAGATGAGATGAGGAAGGAACACTACTCGATCAAATACAGAGCTAAATGTTTGGTGCACCGGTGTGACCAAGGAAACACTGAAACACTGCTTAAACACTTCCAGGTCTTTTCATTCATTTAGGAACCTTTATAAGCAAAATAAACTGTTCAAACACACCCTTGCTTAAACGCATCATGAAGTGAAAAAGTTCAGGATTTCTCCATTATTTTACACAGAGAGAATAAAAAATGCTTCACATTGGTTGGTCAAGAGTTAATTGGTCTTTATTGATGAGGAAGTCTTTCACAGCCACCATTCAAATCTTCCAGTGGGCCAATAGTGATATAAACACAGCAGGATACACTGACTTTCTCATGACATCATTATTTTTTTCAGACTTGCCAAAGCTGTGCCAGTAGTGCTCTATGACAGATTATCCAATGAGAAATACATTAGAAGACTCCTCTATCATCTAACCTTTCATGCATCTACAGTGTACACTGTTAATCTTTGCTGTATTTTTATAGTTAAACACCACAAAATGCACAGTAAAAATATCATAAAACATATTTAAATTTGGTAACCACAATTTGCATGGCATCGTGGATAATACATGATGCAATATGTAATTTTCAGTAACTTACAATTTTTATGGAAATTGCGGTATTAAGACATTTGCGAAAGTATATTGTATAATAATATACTGTATATAACAACACATTTGTCTTCATTCAAGTAAGCACAAGTGCAAGTGTACCAGAAAATAAAAGCAAATATGTGTCATTGTTTGCAGTTTACATCTGCAAAATGAAGAGACAGACTACATAAAAATAGAGAGATAAAATGCTATTGTGTGAAATGTTGGAAGCTGAACATGGCTATCATATATATGTATTTTCTTGCACAAATGGAGACAATTTATACCCAATCATATTCTCACTGTTCCAAACAAAGCTGACAAATGGGAAAGCACTCTAATCTCACATGAAATAAAATGCTGTGAAATGAACAGGTGCATAGGTGAACAAAGATAAATATATCACGGCTTGATGAAATAATTTCTCTACCTGTCCTCGATAATAATTCATTATGTTAATCACAAGCGCAATTAATCATTTTCTCATTTGAACTGTCAGGACATGATTGCTGTATGAGGACATTGTTTGAAGTTCAGCGAAAATACTCAGCTTTTGCCATTCATCAAAAAAGAAATTTGAACGTCATTCAGTGATTCGTCTATAACAATGAAAAGCCTTCTCACATCTTAATGGAGTAAAAGAAAAAAGTGATGATAAATGCATTTGCACCAGTAACACACTCTGGCTGTTAGATCCTGATGGTGCCGTAACACAGCACACCAGGAAACATATTAGCAGTAGCCAGGAGAGTGTGTGTCTGCATATACTGTATGTGATTTCCTGTGTGTGTGTGTGTGTGTGTTGGCACCAAGCTCATATATTGTGATTGTCTCATTGTGAAAATGGCCCACTGGGGCAGCCAGCTGTTCCTGTGCCCATAAAAAGGAGACAGGAATGTCTGGTGGGATGAAGGAGGCTGCAGACACACACACACACTTGCTTGAAAGGAGCAGATGTAAGACATAAGAAATTAACAGCAAAAAGGCACACAAAAAAGAAAACTCATGGAAAGATACACCCACATTTATGTACACCTGTATGGATTAACTTAACTCCACTTTGCACAGTCAGAACATACAAACACAAAGACACACACACAACACAGCAGCAGGCAAGGTGGTGGAGGCGTTATCGGCCCATATCTGTGCTTGGAGCCACAGCAGTCTCCAAGGCTGCTATCAGCTCCCCCATTATCTCTGTCTGAGAGTGTGGAAGAGGAGGAGGGGAGGAGGACAACGATGAAGTCTGCCTCCCCCACCCCCCATCAACCAGCTCTCCTCATTGCTCCTGTACACACACATACACAGGCACACACATATTTGCACACACTCAGCACTAACTCGTTAAGAAGGTGGAAATGAAATGTCTGTCCCCTGAGAAACAGAGCTTTGCTGCTGTGGCACAAGTTTGGTGACTGCAACGGGCATCAAATTATAAATCTACAGTCAGATAGAGGGGAGGATGTGGGAGAGGAAAAGAAGAAGAATGAGGAGGGCTGAAAGAATATGACAGAGTGAGAGACAGAGGGGTGGTAGGGGGAGGAAAGAGAGGGAGCAGCCTCCTGCTGCAGCCTCTCTACCTCAGGTCTCAGAGGAGAGGAGAGGAGAGACAAAAGTGCAAAACTACTGCAATTGAGATCAGAAATATATTTTACAAGGGAGACCTGGCGAAAAATAGCAGCAACACACTTTGAACAATAAAACTAATTAAAATACAAACACATATGTTAGTGACGTTGAAACGTCATCATGGACAAGACATTTTTACCAGACCTTTAATCTTGCTTAACCTTATCAGGTTGTGACGCAGAATAATCAATCATTCCTTTCATTAAGTGCCAAAAACCTAAATGCTTTCTTGCCTATTCCAATCCAGACATTGGGAACAACAAATTGCATAACACCAAATCAAACGAAGATCAGTTTAAAAGAGAATCATTGTTAGCCATTAAGGTAAAAACAGTCTAAAACAAATTAGATAGTGGATCCTTTAAATGCTAGAACAAGGATTGCTGTAAGTTAATTCATATCTAAATAATGAAAATAAATATTTGTAAAAAGTGTCTTTGTAAAGTTACAAACTACAACCCTTGAATATAATCCCATGGCAAATTAGTAAATAATACAAAGATTTGATGAGAGACAGAAAAATACTCTGCACACAAATTTTTCATGTCATATTCACTCCTTTTAGCCATTGGGCCCTAATGTCTATATCACAATGAGGAACACCCTTAATGCTTATTTATTAATGTTGTTTATTGTTGCTGGCTTTGTGCTAAAAATCAAGGTTAGTCGCGTGTTTTCTTCAGTAGCAAGAAGAAGAAAGTTTGTAATGAAAGATCAGTTACACAGACCATACAACTCTCTTTCACTTTCGTCGTTTTTTTATGTTTATTGTTGACCTTTCCATTTTTCATGAAAACATATGGTTGTCTATATCAAAGGTTCAGAGATGTGCATTGTTAAGAATAATAGAGGATTCATTACAAAAGAGAAACATTTCCTGCATTGTATTGTCACATTTTTACTATTTCTCAATGGTCAATCTTTCAATTTTGTGAAACTAAAGCTTAGATTTTTTTTCTTTGTGTCTGCAAACAACTGGATGGTGTAATTAACTCAATCAATATTATTTGTGTTTGTATTTGAGTTAATGTTCAAATCAAACATCCTGTCACTGACCATAATGGAAAGCAGTCAATAGATTTGAGTTTTTCTACATAGATTTCATTATGTGGCTACCATCTTTAGGTAACTACCTTTGCACAGATGAACCACTCACTTGTTTGCATCGGTGTGCCACAGCAGCACTCATAGTTCTTTTGTGCTCGTGACACAACAGTCAGTGTTGACAGGGTATCCGCCCCTATCAACTGGACTGTGAAGCCACTGGCGCCACACTCAGAGGAGCTTCTGCACCACCTCAGGTCTGACAGAGGCACTTGGACACATGAAACAGCTTTGAGAGGACTGTTTTCCAGAAATGGACAGAGAGGCTGTTACTGTATTCTTACTACAATGTGATTTTTTGTTTGTAGGATGGATGGGAATCAGATTTATAAAGAACCACAAGATGGCTGATGGCATTTCCACTGAAATGCCACTCATGCCATGGTATCAAGTTCAAAATCAATTCAAAATCTATTAGATGACATAATAATCAGAGGTGTCTAGCAAGTGTAGTGTGTAAAACAGCCATTCAGTAATATGAACTGGGATAGAAAGATCATTCTTCATATTCCAACTCCCTGCTCTAGTCTGAAACACAAGCAGCTGCTGATTTGCAGCATGACAGGGCATAGGCCACTGAAAGAGACCCAGACAGACACACTGAAGAATGAGACACGTGACAGACCTAAAACTATTCTATATACATCAGACTGCCACTTGGTTAGAAAGCAGGGGGGGACACATCAGAGATGAATGGGAGAGGAAGGGAGCTGACAATAAAAATATTTAGTACAGAGGGACAGAAGGGTATAGCAGTGACAACACTGGAGCCAATATGAGTAGAAAAGCTAAAATTCACAGGAAGTGTACAGAGAAATAGTTTGTCATCTCTCTTCAAAGTACCTTGATTACAGCGGTGTAAGTCTGCAGAGGGAGGCATCTACAGCAAATTGCTTATCCACCATTACAGCAACTCACTAGTTCACACACAGTTAATGCAACACCAGCAAACAATGACACACATACAGCAACATACTCTCTCTCTCTCTCTCTCTCTCTCTCTCTCTCTCACACACACACACACACACACACACACACACACACACACACACACACACACACACACACACACACAACCTGCCACACTACAGGGACCATCTGACAAGGCCAAAGTGATGTTGGTTTCAGGGGACCGCAAGTCAGTCCCTCCACAGATGGGCCAGGGCCCTGCACCCTTTCCCTAATGCTCCATTCTGCAGCTGTGTGAGATTAGCTAGGTACCATCAATGCTAATTTGTGCTGATACAAACAAAACTTTTATTGAGACGACGGTGGAAAAAGTAGATAAAACACACATACAGACAAACACACACACACGTGGAACATCGAAGATGTCTCCTTGAGTATGCTACAGAGGCTGCACCCAAGGTGCACAGAGTCCATGGTGTGCATCTAAATACTTTATTAAAGCTTGATAAAGCTTGGTGTTATATGGGATCATATATGATCAGTTTACAACATATTTTACAGCACAGTGAAGGACTGTCTGATAAATAAAAGATGTGTCAGCAGCATATTTTTAACATATAGTCAATTTCATTGTTAAGCAATTTAGTAATTTAAAAAAATTAACAAAAGAAAAAAGTATCACTGTTTGTGTTTTTGTGAGATGAAAGACAGTTGGACAGTAAACAGTGTATGGGGAATGGAAGAAAGAGTCTTGATTGGGATATCTGCATTCTACACCAAAAGCCTCAAAATATTGGCCATTTTCCCAAGAGGCTCATTTGTATAATAAATAGTTGATGGGCTCTAAGATAGCTTTTTACACAGAACCACAATTTTTTTCTAAACCTAATCAAGATGCTTAACTGCATGTTGATTGTAACCTTGGTGAGGATGGCCCAGTATGCCACTGGTGCACTGTGTGTTAGGTTCTGAAACTGATGTGAAAATGAGTGACCCACGGATAGATGAGGTAGACAGACCAAGGATGCAATGCAGAGAATTTCAAATATCTAGGTTGTTAAGTTGGTATTTGTGTCAGACGCTTTAACAACAACAGAAAAATCTCTGGATCCTTCAGACAAGAGGTACCAAAGCATGCATGAGGCAACTGTGGAAATCACGTTTGTGTTTACAGCAAATTGACACCAGCATTAGCCCATGTCACCAAAAGCTCTTGAATCTTGGTTTGTTTCCTAGTTGACATCTATGTCTGTGTCTTCTACGTGTATGGCTCTTTTTTTATTTTTCAGTTTTGCACCCCCTTCACGTTAGAAATGTCCAAACCCTCCCAGTGAATCCTCTGGAGAATCTCCAGTGGTATTTTCACATGGGCTCACTCAGACATTATCCAGAGTTTTTACTAGGTCATTAGTAGACATTTGCGTTCTTCCATACAACCCCTCCAGATAAATTCAGTAGATTATCAGGAGGTCAGTGCAGGTCTAAAAGCAGCTCTAGATACCACCAAAGGGCAGAGAGCTGCAGTTGTTTTTGTTGTTGCAGAGGCTGCTTCTGAATAGGAGGGACAATGACCTTATGTAAGACTATATAGAATTTACCACAAAATGTTGGTGGGTCATGAAAGCATTAAGGTCAAGATTTTCCAAGGTTTATTGATGAACACATTTTGTAGTAATATAGCTGAATATTATTCCGCAGCATTTTTCTTTTCTTCTGCTAAATTTGTGGTGAACTGTCAAGGGCATTCAATGTCAGTGCAGCTGAAGGTGCACACTTGTTCACTCTGTTGTGTTGACAAATGTTGACCAGTGGTGCCATAAATATGGTGCAATGGCACCAAACACCACTAGCCTGATCCTAAAAAATGAATATGACTAGAAGTAATATGTTTCTATTTTGGAGTTGTATATGTGAGTGCTACATTCTCATAATTTGTCATTCACATCACTCACTCCACTCTCACAAACTGCCTCACAGATATAAAAACCTGGATGCAAAACAACTTTCTCAAACTCAACAGCGGCAAATCTGAAATCCTCATCATCGGCCCCAAATCAATCACCAGCTCTTGCTACAATTTCTCCCTCTCCATCAATGGTTCCACTGTTCCCACATCCACACTAATCCGTAACCTCGGTGTCATCTTCGAACCCAACCCTCTACTTTGAGCACCACGTCAACCACATCACAAAAACAGCCTTCTTCCACCTAAAACATTTCCTGAATACGCCCCTCCCTCTCCTCCTCAGCTGCTTAAACACTCATCCACGCCTTCATCACCTCATGACTGGATAACTGCAATATCATCCTTTTACGGCCCATCCACCAAAATCATCAACAAATTACAATATGTCCAAAACTCAGCTGCCCGTCTGCTCACCCAGTCCCGCACCACAGACCACATCACCCCCGTCCTTTAAAACCTTCACTGGCTCCCTTTCAACAAAGAATACAGTTTAAAATTCTCCTCATCACATCCAAAACCCTCTACATCCTCGCCCCCTCTTACCTCTCTGACCTCCTGCACTGGCACAATCCCACCCACAACCTCAGATCCACCAACACCAACCTCCTCACCCCTCTTACCTGGTCCAAGCACCAAACCTAGGGGGACAGGACTATCTCCATCGCTGCCTCCTCCCTCTTGAACTCTCTCCCCCAACACCTCAGACATTCTCCCTCACTCACCTCCTTCAAAAATAGACTCAAAACTCACCTTTTTAAATCTGCTTTTAATCTGTGATTTATTTATGTATTATAATTGTTTTTACCATAAATTGACTGTCTTTTAACTGCTATAATGATACCTTATTGTTATTGTTTTTATTGTCACTGTTTATACCATGTTAAGTGCCTTTGAGTACCTTTTAAAAGTGCTATACAAATAAAATGTATTATTATAATTTCAGCACCCGTTATTCACATCCCTCCTTTCAATTTTGCCAGTCACCTTTTATACATCATCCATAATATTCTTGAGAATATCTCATAGAAAGGTTAAAAGATTGCACGATGGAATTTAATGTTTCGCTTACTGTTTTTTGATGATTTATATGATTTTGGCCCTGTAATGCCACATATTTATCATTTTGTTAAAGATAGAGCATTCTGCTGTGTTTTATCCACTATCCACACAATAACCCAAGGACCTGTAAATTCTCTTCAATACACATGTACAACATTTTTCACGTTCCCTTTTTTTTATCTCCCTCTCTTGCACACACATATGGCTAGCCCATTATTTATAATATGTGCATCATTTTCACAATGTATTCCAACCTATTTTCCCTGGGTAATTAATATACAGTAATGTCACTGGGCTACACATTGTAATAGGAATAATAGGGAGGTTTGTTCCCTTTATGAAACTATTTATCACAGAAAACAAAAATCGATTTTGGGTAGTGGATTATTCACTGGCAGAGACTGATATTGTTTTCCTGCTAAACCAATAAAGCGGCATCATGTGGATGTTTTGATAGCATTATCAGTGCCTCATAACTGAATGAATACAGCATGGTATCAGTATATTCCTTAACCCTATTCCAGGGTTTGTAATATTGTGAAACCATGACAGTAACTGAATAATTACACATTAAATAAGTTTAACCTACCTGGTGACACACAGTACACATTGTCTTTTATTTCAGTATAGGTGGTAGGTAAGCTGTGCTCGAGATGTAAGGTTAGGGTGAGGTTAATGTCTAAATAAGCAAATATGAGTAAGAACAGCTTGAAATGTGATCATTTTAATGGCACTGAAACTGCACTGCAGGAGGAACACACCGCAGAGGTTTTATCGGTTTTACAAATAATAATAGCACTGATATGTGTCATTTCCATGTGTCAGTACAAATTATGCATACTGTGATAACTATACAAGAATTTACACATATTTCATGACTGCATTGCTGACATGAAGTGTCACACAAGTGTCACTCGGGAAACTCAGGTCACCATTTACCCTCTTTCAGTTCCACACAGTGCTGGTCTCTCTAGCTTGTCGAGGACATCCCCCCAAACACTTGACATGACGAATTCAAACACTTCAGTAAAAACAAATTAAAACTGCCTTGCACCAAAGAAGCTATTGAGGTGAAAAAAATTAACAACACATAGATTACCACTTTAAACTGAGTTTGTGCACAGACTCTTTGTCTCTCTCCTTCTCTAGCTCTCTCTCTCTCTCACTCTCAGATCTGATGCCAAGTGGGCACAGGAGAGGCGCTGTGTGTTTGTCTAATGGCTACCTGCTGCCTGGCACAGTTACCTTTGGACACTACAGAGAAATCTGATTAACCACTCAGCCACACTCTGCTCTGTTGCCTTTCATGCACACACGCATTTGTGTGTAAACACAAGAGAGAGAGAGAGAGAGAGAGACGTTGTGTTGTTCTAAAAATTGTTGTTGAATTGTTTAATTTCTAGGCGCTACATATTATTTCTGAAGTAGTTACAATGACTTTACCCAGATGTCAATCACCATTCAAACTGTTTTTTATAAATCTATAAGGCTCATCCAGTGCTGTCAGATTTGACAAAAAGGATCACTCGTTTGAGTTTAAGTGATCTATAAAGACAAATTCTACGTGTGAATATGCAGAATGTGAAGGCGAGGGACAAGAGTTTGGAGCTGGAAGCCTTCCATTTCTAGTTTGTCCAATTAGGTTAGAGCTTCCTATGATAGCTGTTAATGGAGATTAGCCAAAATGTCATCTAGACCTATAACACCTTCAGAAAGTATTGATGATTTTCTTTTGTGTGGAGAAATTTTAAACTCGTTTGAAGATCGGACTGGAAATATTGTACAGAGGATGGAAGATGGAGTCCTGGTCACTGTCTACACAGGAGCCCCCCCCCCCCCCAAAAGGCCATTGCCATCTTAAGATAATTAAACATCAGACAAAGAGATTGGAGCTGAAGTTATCCGTGAAAAAAAATCGTACTTCTTTCAGCAAATCACTGTATATTCTTTTCCTGAATCCTTCCTGTTTATTCCAAACAAATTATTATTGCTTCTGTAATCAGAAGACACCACATTTGATATGTCAATAGTATTTTAGATGACTATGGCTTCAGAATGTGAGCTTTTATACAATTTGTATTGTGATCTCAAGAAAGCAGGTCTGAGGGATCTAAACAAATCAAAGTCAAATAAATGTCATCTCATGTTGAGGCAGTCACAGTAGATGTAACCATAGACATATTAAAAGAGCATTGTGAGAATGTTACTCTGTTTTTGTCTCCCAGTGCCATAAGGATTTCAAATGAATGTTTCCAGCAGTAAGGCTGAAATCAAGGACAGTTTTAGAGGCCTCTCTTTCTCTCTACCCCTGATGAGCAGTCCTTGCTCTCTCTCTGCCTTGCCCTCCCTCTCCCTCACATTTTACTATCTTGTCAGTTACTGTCCCAGTGGTTTACCTCCTCAGTCTGACACATGCACAGAGTGTGTGAGCATTCATCAGAGCTGTTTAACCCTCACAACGCCCCGAACTGGAAAACAGCCAGGGAACGTCACAGAGGCAGCCAGTTGTCAACAACTATCACCCCCTTTCAACCACCCCTTCCCCACTCCCCCTCCCTGTCACCGACTAACACATCAGACAGGGAGCAGGCCTTGTTGATGAGAAGAAATTCACTAATTGTTTGATTATACAGATCTCCATGATAATGAATCACTACTCCATGGTTCGGGAACATGGTGTGCAACCCGAATTACCACCCCAACACTCAAGCTGTGAAAGTTGATTACTCATTAGTGGGTGACTGAGTGGCACAAACAACCCTGACACCCCTTTTAAATTCCCCTCCTGTGTTATTTTACAGTATGTATTTGTAATTGCTTTAGGCTATGGTACACAGTTACTCAAGAGACTGACCTGCACATCCAGATTATTGACATTAATTAGCTTTTTGTCCAGTCTGCCACTGGCCCTAAACACCTTAGAGATACATTATCTAATGATGTAGCTGCGCTAGATCCTGATTTATCCTTTAATTCACACTTAAAACAAATTTCTAGGACCGCCTTTATCCACTTGCGTAATATCTCCAAAATCAGACATGTCCTTTCTCAAAAGGATGCCGAAAAAGTAGTCCACGCCTTTGTTACATCCAGACTGGATTATTGTAATTCATTATTATCAGGCTCCAGCAGTAAGTCGTTAAAGACCCTGCAGCTTGTCCAAAATGCTGCAGCACGTGTCCTGACAAGAACAAAGAAAAGAGACCACATGTCTCCAGTATTAGCTTCGCTACACTGGCTTCCGGTTAAATCTAGAATAGAATTTAAAATTCTCCTCCTCACCTTCAAGGCCCTTAATAATATGGCACCATTATACCTTAAAGAGCTGATGGTACCTTATCAACCCACTAGAGCACTGCGCTCCCAGAATTCAGGCTTACTTGTCGTCCCTAAAGTCTCTAAAAGTAGAGTAGGAGCCAGAGCTTTCAGCTATCAAGCTCCTCTCCTGTGGAATCATCTCCCACTTTCAATTCGGGAGGCAGACACCACCTGTATATTTAAGAGTAGGCTTAAAACCTTCCTTTTTGATAAAGCTTATAGTTAGAGCTGGTACAGGCTTGTCTTGGACCTGCTCTTAGTTATGCTGCTGTAGGTCTAGAAGGTCGGGGGACACATGACACACGGAGCTTCTCTTTCCAGCTTCTCATTCCTCTTCTCAATCGTTATCATATCAAAGTAATTCATGTCTCATCAATACATGTTACTGACTTGACTTCTTCCCCGGAGTCCCTTTGCCTTATTGTCCGCAGATCCAGAGCCGCAGCTATGGCCACATCATGGATTAGGATCTGTGGATCGCGTATCAGAGATCGTAATGGTGGATCCAGTATGGCGGATTCTGTATCGTACTGGCTGATCGTGACAATAAAGGCGGATCCTTTATCGTTTTGGCATCGGAAAATGGTGGTGGACCACGACCAAGGTGGCAGCTGATGATGGATCCTAATGGCGGCAGTGGACAATGACTGTGGACTATAGTGGCATCCGATCTTGATGGTGGATCATGATCTTGCTGGCGGCTGACCATAGACTATGATTGCAGAAAGACTGCTTGATACATAGTATTTCTCAGATACTTGACCCTTATTGACATTAATCCACCAATTCACTGACCTTCAGTTATGCTTCAGAAAGGTCTACCCCTATCAATACTGCTAAAACCTTGATGATGTTCTCCCTTCACACTTGACATCTATTGCACTTCTGTCCGTCCTGGGAGAGGGATCCCTCACATGTGGCTCTCTCTGAGGTTTCTACGTTCTTTTTACCTTGTTAAAAGGTTTTTTTGTAGTTTTTCCTTACTCTTGTTGAGGGTTAAGGGCAGAGGATGTCACACCCTGTTAAAGCCCTATGAGACAAACTGTGATTTGTGAATATGGGCTATACAAATTTGATTTGATTTGATTTGATTTGATTTGATTTGATTTGCTTGCTTTGCTCTGCGTTTTTTGTACCAGAATGACTGTTATAAATCAATAAAGTATTATTTATTTATTTCCAGTATTTTCTTTAAACCAACTAGATCCTCTGCACAATTTTATGTCAGCAAGTAAGATTTATCTTATCACTGTACCAGTCAATGAACTTTAGGGGTTTTCAGATGTTGACGTGCATACACTGCCTCCAACTAATTTGAATACTGATTACAGTAGAGAGCTAGGAAGGTCAGCCATTATGGTTTTGCAGTTGAAAAATCAGATACAATGACTAATGACAGTTCAGTGAGTTGTTTGTCTGTACAGTCACAGTTAAATTGGTTTTGAGTTTTAGGTCTTTAAGAATATTTTAATGGTTTCTACCCTCCCTATTTAGCAATCTTTGTGCTTCTGACCTGGTTGTGTGACTGAGATCCTACCATAAATCAAATTATTTATGCATTGAGAAATGTCATTTCTGAGCCATTTGGTAAATGGTCTGCATTTATATAGCGCTTTTCAAGACCTGATGACCACTCAAAGCAATTTACAGTACAGTTTATTGCCATTTACACAATTTAGGGTTCAGTATCTTGCCCAAGGACACTTTGGCATGCAAACGGGGAAGACTGGAATCTGGGATCTGGTTAAAGGAAGACTGCTCTACCCCCTCAGCCACAGCCGCCCCATTTAGCAGCTTATAGGGCTCCATCTTGGAAAAGCCAGACCAATATTGACTCTGGTCTTATCCAGAGCCCGGATCTAGAGTGCTCAGATTGGGGGGGCAATTAGAAATTTGGGGTGTGCACCTTTTCACTCATTGGACTTAATGTTGACAGTTTTTCCAAGTTTAAAGAATGCATCACAACAGAAAAATCAACCAAGCCATGTTAAAATAATTTATATTATTTAATTATTCTTTTTTACACTTCTAGATCTGGGCCACATATTTTCTTTAGTTTCTTAATTCTTTCACCAGAATACTTTTTACTTTGTCTCTTAATAAATGTGGGCAGGGCCAACAGTTATCAAAGAGTAACTGAGATCCACTAACACACTGTGGGAGTGGCTACCAGAGCAAACAACAGAGAAGGGGAGTGGGGCGCCTTTCTCGGCTCATGATTCTATTTCTACATTTTTTGTTTACATATTTGGTAAATTGTAAGTGGTCTGTATTTATATAGCACTTTTTTGGTCATCAAGACGTGTATGTGAATTTTGCCATTCACATACATTCAAATCGCAGCACTTTCTGTATAAAACCGTTACATTTACGCATATTTACAAGTGTGCATTCAAACAAATGGAAGGTTTTTAAAATGTCGGGGAGGTAAGGATAAGGTGGTTGGTGTCAATCAAACTGAAATAACATAACAAACTAGGGCCTGATCTATTATCTATTCTTAAAATAAAACAACCAAAATGCCTAACTAACTTGTGACTCTGTGTGTGCAAAAGTATATATAGGGTGTCCTAACACAAATCTCCCACCACAAACCTTACAAATAGTTGCAGTAGCATTCAGCCAACAGCACATGTAGCAGAAGATCTTAGATCTCTATTCTGGAGTCCCAGGTTCAGTAGGATGATGGGGAATGGGGGGAACCAATGCAGCAGCACAAACAGGTAGCAGCCATCAGCAGCAGCAGCAGCAGCAGCAGAAGCAGCACCTGGGAGAGAGAGAGACATGGGAGGGAGAGACACAGGCAAGAGGGAAAGAGACAGGCAGGAGGGAGAGAGAGACATGGGCAGGAGAGAGAGACATGGGAGTGAGAGAGACAGTCAGGAGGGAGAGAGACAGGCAAGGAAGAGAGAGAGAGACCCCTTTGACTCTGCCTGACCTTACTCAACAAACCTTAGGTAACAAACACAGCTCTCACACACTGCACTGCACAGCACAGCTGTTAGGGGCAATTTTGGGTTCCGTATCTAACCCAAGGACACTTAGGCATGTGGAACAGAGGTGAGTTGTGTTTATACATCGATAGCAAAAGTATGGGTCTGTTTGTGCTGTAGTTGCATGAGTGTGTGTGTGTGTGTGTGTGTGTGTGTGTTGTGTGTGTGCGTGTGTGTGTGTGTGTGTATGTGCGTGTGTGTTTCTGTAAGTGAAACACAAAACAATTGCTTTTACAGTACAGCTCAGAGTGGGCGGCAGGGCTTTTGTGAGTACGTGATTGTGTGTATGTGTGCGTTTGTGTGTGTGTGTGACTGCCGCAACAAGACAAAAGTTAATGAGGTTTGAAGGCTGCTGTGGCAGCTATGGCGGCCTTGTCTTTGTCTTTGTCCTCAGCCTCTGTGGTTCCTGCCCAGGCCTTTATTAAAAGGATAATGCAGCAAGGGTCTCTAAGTGTGCAGCTGCAGAGAGAAAGACAAGGGCGAGAGAGGGTTAGAGTGATGTAGAGAGAGAGAGAGCGAGAGCGAGAGAGAGAGAGAGAGAGAGAGAGAGAGAGAGAGAGAGAGAGAGAGAGAGTGTTATGGGTAGTCAAGGGGGAAAAAGAGACAGGATGAATGAAAGAGAGGGAAGAAGGCAGAGAAAAAGAGAAACAGGGTAAATAAATGGTGTTAAGATGATCCAAACAAGAAATGTAAGCACAGATGGACAGATAGAGCCTGGAGGCAGTAAGAGAGAAAGACTGGAGGCAAGAAATAAGGCATTGGAGAGATTCAGAGAGATTCACAAAAAGACATGTAGAGATAGATAGGAAGGGAGATAGATAGATAGATAGATAGATAGATAGATAGATAGATAGATAGATCTCTACTTCCTCCTATTATGCAGAAATGAGGCCAAAATATCCCTGATACTAAATTTGGCTTCACTTTTGGGAGTAGTCATGTCATCTTTATATACATTCTATGGGGGGAACATATGCGTTTTCCCTAGTTGTATCATTAACTCACTCCCCTATAACTCCACTAAAACAACACATAGCTGTTTTACATTACTCTTTGTTAACTGATTAAACAAATGAGACTATAAAAAAGTGTTTAAAAGCCAGACCAGCTGTCTCCAGTCTCCAAATGCTGAATTAAGATGATCGCCACCTATATCCATCTCTATACATAACATATAAATATGAGAATATAATATCAACCTCTTAATCTTACGCTTAAAAAGAAAACAATCAAGTGTTGTTCTTTAAAAAAAAAGCTTTCTTCTAAATGGAACAGACTTTAATCTTAAATACAACAGTTACTAATTAGTTACCTACTGTCACAACACACAGTAACAACCCTTATTTCCCCCTGTGGATCAATCAGTGTGTTGAGAGGAACAGACATTTTTGTTATATCCTACTTTCTTCTGGCCAATTAGGAACCTGTTAATTGGCACAGGTGCACTTGTCTGAATCCAGGGGCATCGTTATTTATTAAAGAATCTCTGCAGACCTCCCGCTGGCTGACATTAGGCCTCCTTTCAGCCAATCGCAGGTCTCAGGTGTGAGCATTGTGGCCGAGACGTGTGCCTGTTGGTGTTGGTAAGTGCATTGTAATTCTTCTAGTCTGTGACTGTAATAAGTCTCTCTCTCTCCTCTCTCAGTGTCCGCTTGGCCTCTGCCACCAGCTGCCTTTATCCTTCCCCCCTGCTTTGTCTGTCTTTCTCACCTCTCCTTCCTCCATCTGCCTGTTTGTCAAACATATACACACAGTCTCTGCTCCGTTTTTTAAAAAACACATTTGTTTTCTAGATTTTCCTTTTGTCTTGTCTCTCTCACATGAGCCATTCAATTCTTCATCTTCTGTCCTTAATCATATTGGTCATTAGTCAAATTGAAATGATACCTGACTGTGTTAACATAAATTTTGGCTTGTAAGGTTTTTGGTAAGAATAGGGACTCAAAGACTTGATGTAGTTAAAGAAGCAGAACGGAAATTCACACACAGGCCAATAGGCAAAATCCTCAAACCAGGTAGCAGGGAAAAACTCAAATATCTATAGATGTGTACATGAGGAGAACACTAATGGTGGTTGTGGATGAGGGGTAGAGCAGTCATCCTCCAACCAGAAGGTCGGCTGTTCAATCCCAGTCTTCCCCATGCTGAAGTGTTCTTGGGCAAGATACAGAAGCCCAAATGACCTCTGAAAATGGCTGCCCATAAGTCCAGTATGCTGTGTGGTTTGAGTGGTCATCGAAACTAGAAAAGCGCTATATAAAAACAGACCATTTAGAGCAAAGCACATGCTGGGATAAGTTGCAGGAAAAGAGGTGGCAGGTAAGTGGACAGGAACCAGATGAGAATGCTAAAGGTTGGACCACATACAAGGGCCGGCCCTGAAATAAGTTTCCAAAATATATCAGGAAACCATTATGTGAATTTTAGGGAGATGTCTCAAGAGTAACTTGAAGGGAAAGATTCTTCAGTTTGACATTTTTTACACAAGGTGAAGTGTAAGTGAGTGCTTCAAATGTGAATTCACTGACAAATATCAGTGAAAATAAAAAGATAAATGTCTTACAAATAGAATGTAAAGTTTCAGAGGTGCGATCTGAAACCATGATTCATGAAAACAGAAACAGGCTGAACGATGGTTAAATGCACTATAAGTGAAGCACAGAGTCTGGTGATTATTCTCTGATGAGAAAGCTGCCACAACAAACACCTTCACATCTTTTCTATGAAATGTGCGATACAGCTTCAGTGTCTAGTGGTTTCTCACTAATAATACCAAGCTGTTCTTCAGCCTATCTCACCTGAACTGATGTTTCTTTTGTTCATATCATATCACATCACCTCCTTTATACTGCTGATCTCTCAATAAAGACATGGAAATATGAGAGACCATCAGAAACAACAGGAAAGCCATAAAACTCACATTAAAGTTTATCTACTTCAAAAGAAATGCCTCTATCTTCAGTGGCCACTGAGATGATGCAGCAGAAACTTAAACATCTGTGGCAGTGATGGAGTATGGCAGCAGCAGCTGAGTTAATGATGCTATATCAACTTTGTTTGCAGAATATGAAAGCTTGAATATATTTGAATATATCTATAAATACCCATGCTGAAGTCATACATTTTTATTTGAGATTATGAGAATATGTTGTCGCTGTTTTCTGACCAGATTCTGCTGTCTGAACTACCAACAGAGAAATCAAAGGAATTGAGGAAGGAGATGGTCACCTTATTATGTCATGAGTGGAAGCATATTTTATGAAGGTAATTAGCCAACTTGCACATGTTGATAGAATAATATATCAGGATAATGTGCACACGTGCCAGTGGTAAGTATGTGCTTTTTTCTGAGCTAAAAAAACATTCAAACACAAGTCAGCAGTGATACTTTAGCAGTGATACTTCATAAAATAGCCAAGGAGAGGCAAAGCTTTGTCACTTATAATCAGTTTGGGCATTTCTGTTTGTCATTGTGTGGATTCAGATTAACTTTTTCTCAAGGCCGTAGTCATGAAGTGACCCCTAATGTTCACTTCATGACTACAGCCTTGAGAGAAATTTTATCCAAAATCTCACAACTCATTATTAACACACAAGATAAGTTTTATATATTTTGTTATTTAAAACAATGTTTAATACTGTAATATAAGTATGGTAATATAAAAATGTTTGTGTATTATATATGACTTTATAACTTCATTTTTTATATTTTTAAAAATACAATTACATAAGTAGAATCGAATTATATAAAATATACATAAATGTATCATGTATAGATTAGACTTAAGGCATAAGACAGCAAACACATTAGGGCCTACAATGTATCATATTTTATCGTATTATTTTTTAAACAATCAACAGAAATATATGCATTAGATCTATGGAGACAAGTACAGTTATTTTAGCAAAAGGTTTAGCAAACCTTCTCTTCAGTCAACTTTTCTCCTCCTCTCCTCCTCCCCTCCTCTCCACTCCACTCCACTCTTTTCCTCTCCTCCCTCTTCTCCTCTCCCCTCTCCAGTCATCTGTTTTGCTTGTTGTCATAGCATAACAGTTTTATTATTATTATTGGGCCAGTTTACGATTCAGTTTATTGGGGGGGTTAACCATATTTAAGCATTGGGGGGGCATAGGTTAGTAATTGTTAGTAAACTCTGAGAATTTGGGTCTTCACACACTCACACACATTTATTGTTGTTATTATCATTGACAGTTACAGTTAAATTAAAACCCAAAAAAGAAATAACTGCACTAAAGCAAAAAAAGGGAGTGTGGATCCGCACTAATGTGCTTGTCTGTACATTATTCCCTCCATCCTCTACATTAATATAGGCTATTATTTTCATAAGACACATCACACTGGCACACTGGGATCTAATATGGCACAGAGGACGGGCCAAAGCAAGTGAATGAATCCCCTTTGCTTTTATCTGAGGCATTTATTCAGAGTCGGGAGCATTGGGACTGGCGGGGGGTGGGGGTAAATTTATTATTTATCAGTCGTCTTCCTCCATGGTGGGTTTAGGAGAACAAGAGAAAGCAGAGCATGCAACACAGACAGGGATTCAACATGGGGAGAGTCCACAGTGAAAGACCATTTGACATTAATTTGGTCAAGGCTGTGATCAGACAACAAATCCAAAGAATAGTAGAGCAGCCAGGAGATTTTCACTCACTTTGTTCCTTTAATTTCCTTTATTCTTGTAAAATTAAGAAAGATTTGGAAGAAATGGATGCCAAGAATGGATTGACTCTGGCAAACCATAATTAAACCAATTGCAACAGTCATTAAAAGGAGTGTTGGCGCAAAGGGAAGGAAACAGTGAGATAGCAAGAAATGAGAGGGAAAGAAGGGAAGTACACAGACATAGAAGAAGGTGGTGTGAGTGTTTCTCTATGTCAGCAGCCTTCTGAGAGGATCATATACCTCCTGTCAGACCATCACCCAGGCTGTCATACATCTCTCTCTCTCTCTCTCTCTCTCTCTCTCTCACACACACACACACACACACACACAACCACACACACACACATACAGGCAGACAGCTCAGTGGGACCTGTCTGAGGAGAACATGTGTGAATGGATTAGAAAACATTGAGGTCAACAGAGGTTGATGGACACACATTGCATGACACAAAACACCCTTACAATATATATGTATATATATATGTGACTTCTAATTCTGACTTTTTCAAACTAGATTTTTTCATTAACAAACAATGGTTATTATCAAGTGTTTTTCACCAAAATACCTCAAGGTGTATCCTCTGTGTTTAACTAACCCTAACTGCTTAAAAGTGAAAATTAAGCATCTCAATTGCCCCCTGGTGACTGGCTGCAGTATATGTCATAAACCCAGCATCCTCCTTGTTAGCAATAGGGACATTGGCCAAACAAAGAAGTCAAAGTACATGTCAAATCCATTTTTCTCAAAGATGGTTTCTGTCATTTTAGGCTGTTCTTATCACACTGATGTTAGTTCAAGTGTTCCTTATCCCAGTAAATTTGTTTTTAATTAATTATTTGATGCTAGAATGGAGTGAAATGTCATGATTGACAACTGAGACTGATGATTGGTCGAGTGGAATCAGAGATTCATGATCCATCTCTATACACAGTCAAAACAATCTACAGGGCTCTGATATATAAGGATGGTTTACAGCCAACAAATGTCATGAGGACCAAAACCAGCAAAGGACGAAAAATAAAACTATTAACAAATATTGTGTGTATCCAAAGCCTAATATATAATATATGTCTTTACCTTATAGAGCTCCTTTAACATGTGGTTTATTTCACTACTGAAAGTTGTCCCCAATTACTGTAAATTGTCCCCAAAAAATACTCTGTTTAAGAATTAAACTATTTATTTGCAATCTATTTCTTAAATACCTAAACCAGTTTGTTACAGACTGGATGCCACAGACAGAGTCGAGAGACTGTCTATCTCATTGGCAATTTTAGTCTTGCGTTGGGATTTGTTGACTTTAAGAAAAACAATGGATTAATGGCAGCCTGATCCACAATAACCTAACCACATATAGTGTACACACTAATCTTT
The DNA here is from genome assembly GCA_026259375.1 of Verasper variegatus. NCBI lineage: Eukaryota > Metazoa > Chordata > Actinopteri > Pleuronectiformes > Pleuronectidae > Verasper > Verasper variegatus. The sequence goes on from CM048048.1 coordinate 661,099, forward strand.
GGTGTTTATGTGCTGTGCTTTGTTTTCCCAAAGATCCACCATGATTTGCTCCACACAAGTCAACAGTGCAACAGAAGTGCATCTGAAGTGGAAAAGTGAATGAAATGAAGTGACAGTAAATTGAGTCAAAGAAATTTATAGTTGCTCCAAAAATAAACACAGATTTATAGCAGATTCATGTTTTTTGTTGGTGATAGGGCTGGTAGGGGAGATAACATCAGTCCTTTTAATAAAACAATTTCAGCAGATTTTCCTTGACATGTCCTCTGACTTGAGGGGGAGCTATGATTTAATTATGAACCGCTCTGAACTAAAAGCTCACTGTGTGTAAGAATCAGCTCTGTCAAATATAAGTCTAATCATGCAATCTCATTTCAGACGTGTATCTGATAATCCCATGTCACCGGTTGCTGTGTGTTGTATTCAGAGAAGGCCCAACCTCTCAGCAAGCATCAAGAGGGGGCCTCTTCACACCACTCCTCTGTATTGATTATCTTCTTCTGCGTTACACTGCGTTGTGTTGCGCTCTGATGTGTTGAATTGTTCGGCGCCACGCTCAGCTGTGTTGCGCTGAGCTGCAACGGTTGTGTATATCCTTCCCTCCTCTCTGCTTCGCTCCCTATCACTAATGCAACAGACATTAACATAGTGTTTGATGTAGAGTTAGGAGACATTTAGACGCTCTCTGTTTAACAACTGTGTCAAGTGTTTGCCGCATCTATTTACTTCTTTAACAAAATCAAACAATGCACACACAGGGCCACAATGACGCCCTAGCTGTGGAGGATGATGAGAGGGGGAGAGGGGAGGGAGAGAGATAAACAGTGAGAGTGGGAAAGGGACAGAAACAAGAGAAGAGTCCCTCTTCAGCTGTGTAGAAACTTGAAACCTAACTTTAATCTGTTTCACTTTATTAGACTAAAGTTTTGCATACATAATGTTCAGATATTGTGCTTTTGATAACTTGAAGTTTAGGGCTACAGTTGCATAAGTTACATCTTCCATCTTCCATCTTACCCCATATCATCTAAACTGATGCTTACATCTCAAAAATCTCAAGACTCACTTTATATAAATACCAAGATTATTCATAGAGACTCTGCAGTTGTGGTTAAGATATACTCTATTCATTTTGGGCATTTCATTTTCAAGCAGGGGCCTGAAAAAAGGGCAGGTTAACCTGCAAATGCAAATATGGTTCCTTTGTGTGAAAAATGGGTGCAATTAAATCTGTTAATAAGCTTACCATAAGGCTATGCAAGATTAAAATGCAGATTTATGAAAATGTGTCAGCAGGAAGCTTGAATCGAAAGAGGAAACACAATTGTTAATATAAGCACACGGAAGTTAATTTTTTTTTATATGCTTCAAGTATGTTTCACATGATCAGCCTCTCATCTGAAGTCTAAATTTCCCATGAAGCTGAATTAATGAGCTGGATTGCTGCTGATCGTGCTTGTCTATCAGTAAAGGTTGTTAAAGATGAAGCAAGAATCTGCTCACACCAAGACCTACCTACGTTTTTGAGCTGTGTTTCTTACCCTCTGTGTGATTGTTCCAACTATTACAGCAGAGCCAGGTACTACAGGAACAACTGTATCTCTTGCTGGGATGAACCTATACCTTACTACAACACCAAAGCTTGGAAATATGCATACAATTACTGCTTGTGTTCAAAATTTACAAGCGCATGTCAATGCAAGACATTTTTTTGCTGTGCTTTTCAGTCATCTCAAGTCTGTCTGATGAAACTGATAATGTACGCTCATATATCTTAAATAATCCAGCTGACACTGGCCATGGAACGGCTTGCTTTTTTTCTTCCCACAATACACACAAAGGAATGCAATCCAAATGGGTCTCTTTATGCTTCAACAGTTTTTTCTTGAATTATGTGTTGGGCTCTGAGAGCGACCAAAACATGGATAACCTGCATTTAATACTGTGCCTGAATGCATCCCGTGTGAGGACGAAAGCTGGTGCTGGTAATGTGCTGCTCACATGGTGTAACTAAACGCAGCCTGTGCCAGCACTTCAACCTTCACCTATGCAGCAGTCAGAATATAGGACTGATTGAGATATGTCTGTGTATGTGTTTCTGTGTTTCTTTGTTGCTTTGTTGCTTTGTTGTGTGTGTGTGCGTGTGTGTGTGTGTGTGTGTGTGTGTGTGTGTGTGTGTGTGTGTGTGTGCGTGTGCGTGTGCGTGTGTGTGCGGTCAGGTGTTAGTTTTTACATATCTTCCCTCCACCAGTCCAGGGACTGAAGGAGGGAGGGAGATATAAGGACCCAGGAAGAAAGAAGGAAAGACAGCTCTGTGGAAGGATGGAGATAAGATGGAAAAGGTTGAATAGCAACACTTGTCACAAACTGATGCTGCTTCAGATTGCCACAGATGGAATTTAACGGATTATAGGCAGGATTGGGACAGGCTGGTATAGGAACCAGCAGTATCCTCTGCTGTAACCAACATAAAATAAAATATCAATAGGTCAATTGTTTCTCATTTGTCATTCTTGGAGCCATCATATTTTGAATGTTATGAAAGCTATTTCAAAAGTCTGTCACTGTAGAATTATTAAAATAGAAATTATGTTCACATTGAAAAAAGGAGAAATTAAACATATTTCTTCCTACTTCCTTCCATTTAACACTGCCATGTCTCATCTTTGTTGATTCTGACATCATAACTATCTCATCCCTGCAGTAACCTGTCCATCATCCTGACCCCACAGTGTTTCAGCAGTGCAGCTGTGTTCAGTTGTGTTTCTCTGTTTGGGCTGTCAAGGACAAATGGTGGGAGATGGGAGGGTCAGTTGTAAATAACGAGGAGCAATCTGTGAGGCATCTCTCTACCATTTAGCTCCATCAGCCACAAGCTACAGTAACTGTGGCAACCAGGGCCGTGCATCAAATGACAAGACCACTGTGTGTGTGTGTGTGTGTTCAAATTAATTTATGCATGTGAATGTGCATAGATGCATGTGTGGACTCTTTTTGTATGTTTACAACATGCAGACATTTATAGATTGCATTAAAAAAAAAATTTTCCTTGTGGGGAATGCTTTTTGGTGGTTAGCTTGGTTTTAGGGTTAAGGTTTTTCAATGATTTTCCCCCACAGGAATAATGAAACTTCTTTGCGTGTATTTCTATGTGTATTTCTATGTGCATGCACGCGCTATGGTGCATTGCCCTTTGAATCTCTATTTCCTGTATAACATACCAGCAGGGGTATGCAGTGACCAGATACCTCTTTTCTTTGATATGAATAGCAGCCAAAAGGTCTTTGCTGGAGGCTGATATATGTCAATCAGCTTTTATTTTAACCCTCAGCAGCAGCAGCAGCAGCATCTGCTGTCCTGTCCGTCTCTCTCACCTACAGCAAATCCCTCCCCTGCACTGATAACACTCCAAATAACAGGTGAGCGACTGCTGGCAGAAAGGAGATTGCCTGACCTTATTGTTTGCCTTCGCCACCTCTTTGTTCTTCACAAATAAAGGGATTTTTAATAAACTGAAAGGTCCTCTGCCATGGCCCATAGAGAAAATGAAAGGGGGCAGTGAGGTATGGTACAATGTGGCGGGAAAAAAAGAGCAGCTCATCAGAAAATAACAAAGGTGCAAGTTAAAGATAAGGCGCCTGTCAGAGATTAATCCAGGCCTGCTTGATTGTTTTCTTTAATACCAGACCTGCTACAGCAAGCGATAAGTTTGCTGAGTAATTTGGTTTTCTGGGGGACGGTTAGCGAGTGGGTGGCTGGGTGCTTGAAATAATATTCAGGTGTGCTCCATAATTGATTTCTTTTTTTCTCTCACTCCTCAGTTCTCAAAGAAAAATGAGATGAAGCTCAAAACTGCTTTGACTTGCTTTTCTGTTCGCCCCGCTCTCTCTCCCTCTCTCTCTCTCCCTCTCTCTCTCTTATTTTCTCCATCTCCCCCACCTTTTTTTGTTCTCTTCCCTTTCCTTCTCTTCTCTCTTTCCCCTTTGGATTAATAAAGTGGCTTTGTTCAAGACAATAAAGGGGAAGGAGAGAGTATGCTTGAGGAGGCAGTTTTCTCTTCCTGCTTTCAGCTCCATTGTGACAGCAGAGAAGACAGAAAGATGGGTAGCACATGCTACAGATAGACAGCGCAGTGTGCGTGTGCGTGTGTGTGTGTGCTTGTGTGTGTGTGTGTGTGTGTGTGTGTGTGTGTGTGTGTGTGTGTGTGTGTGTGTGTATGTGTGGTAGTCACTTTCTGATGAATCTGAACGATAGATTAAAATGTATTTGTTTGGTAATGTAAATCACGGACATAGCCACCCTATGTTAATATAGCTGCAGACATAAATGTAAATCCAATATGTGAAGAAAAATTTGTTGATAAAAATGCTGCCTCACTGATCTGAAAGGACTTTTTAATTTTCTGCAGCAATTACCATCCTCAACCCTCTTTCTATATCTTTCCTTAAAGATCATTCTAGTTAGGTTTCTCTGCATAATGGTTCGGGAGTCACACTTTAAATTAAATTAATCAGAAAAGACAGCAGACTCATAAGACGATAAAGAAGAAGATAAGATGTGGGCAAAGTTACCCATACTATCTCAAAAGTGAGTAATGTGCTTTTGCATTTCTGAAAGGTAAAATCTTGGTGAGGAATTTAACGTTAAATCAATCATTGATCATTATAATTTCACAGCCCTTTGCCGGTTTAGCTCTGTGTGTCTGAATCAACAACTTGTTTTTACCCTGACACAGGGGTTTGAGAGATGGACACAGATGGAAGAAAGGAAGGAAGGAAAAATCTCTCATTTTGCCATTCTGATGCCTGAATTGATCCGCCTCACAAATCCCTCATATCTCTGCCTCTCCCCCTACCTACCCTCCTGCTCTCTCTCTCTCTCTCTCTCTCTCTCTCTCTCTCTCTCTCTCTCTCTCTCTCTCTCCATGCTCGCCACTTCTGCAGAAGATGGCCTGTACTCTAGGGCTGTTTTCCAATTACTGCTCAACCTTTTCAGAGAAGGTCATTATAATTAGAGATCCATTTAGCTTTTCCGTGAAAAGCACAAAATGTTTTTTTTCTGATTGTGGTTCCTGAAAAAAGAAGAGGAGGAAGACGGAGAGGAAAAAACTGCAGTACTGATCTCAAGTGGCTCTATTATTATGGTTGGGTGGACAAGTCGCATGCAATAATGGCTTCACTGGGGGGTGGGGGTTAGGGGGGTTGACTGACTGGCCTTTTGCACATTACTAGTGCATCAATGGAAAAAAGATCATCTTGGAACTCCAAATCAATACCAGGCCTGTATGAGGACTTGGACTGGGAGTGGAAGTTCGTGGAGTGAAGACTGTCTGAAAAAATGAATTCTTCATATGTCATTTAAGCTAGCAGCCATTAGCCATGACACACACAAAGCAGCCCTCTCCTCAGTTCTCTTGTTATTCGAGACACTCGTGGAGGGAGTCAAGACAAGACTAATGCAGAGGCCAGTGTGAGCTGGACAGATTGATTTCAGTGTGGACACTGGAGTCACATTAATACCATGTGTAAATGTTATCAGGTTTACATTATAAACAGATAAATTGGATATAAGACATATTTCATTGCCAAGTGTAAATGCAGTATATGTGGGCAGGGCTTAGCAATTTTGAACTGTTAGTTTACCTTTTCACATGGAAACCAATATAAAAACACTGTTAGCACATTACAGTCCATGATGAAGGAAAATATTAAACATTCATCTAAAACTTGTATTTGTGTCTGTGGCATAAGGCTTGTGCTTTTCACAAACTAAATGTAACTGTCTTTATGGACAAAGATCTTAATTTAGATTCCCTCATCAGCCACAAAAAGATAGGACGTGGATCAGTGCAGCATACAATCTATGCAACATTATGTTTTCTGCTCTGTATCAAAGAAGCAGATGGCTGGGGACAAACACTCCAAAGTGTTAGAAACCAACTAATTGGTTTTAGGGAAATCGATATGGTGCCGGCAGTAAACCCCTCCTCTCCCCTCATAGTCCATCAGTCTTGCTCTGCAATTACCCCATTGATTGGCCAGTGCTAATTGCAGGTCTCATTATTGCAGGTTTCAGCCAATTGCAATCACAGCAGCTAGGTTCAGAGGTAAACTATGAGGAGGAACTGAAGAGCATATAAACTATAGCATAAATGACAGGGCACACAGGTGATGTGAGGATAAGTGGGCTAATGTCTAGCTATACCAGTTTATCTGAATCTAGATAATGATAATGAGATGAATTATTCAAACTTTTAACCTCATGGGAGAGTTCCCCAATGCTCTAGATAAGTGGAAAGTTACAGGACAAGGACAGCTTCCAAACAGCAACCTATGGAAGGGTCCTGTGTAATACATGGATGACACATCTGCATTTGCTTCTCAAGAGATCGTTAGTGAAAAATCTGTGAATAGAGCTACATTCCACTCCTTTTATATCAGAAATAGCAAAGTTGTGGATCCAGCAATGCAAACAATTGTCTGTAGCTATGTAGATCTTGACTTCTAAGATTACCTCATTATAGCAATGTAAACATAACTCTATTGACCCATGACCTATTTTGAATAATATAATAATATGCATTGAAAGCACTTGCTGATTATAGCCCCAAATAAATTAATTGTTTTGGACAAGCAACAGTGCTACCTGCAATACAACAGGATTTGGTTTGTAACAATTGATAGATTTGTTTACATGATACAAGAACAAAAGATTTGGTTCTCACAATAAAATACTTTATATTTTGTAGGTGGTAAAAGTAATATTTCTGAATATTTTTATTGCATGTAAAATGGCAGCAGTGATGTATTTTGGTTAGCTTCATAGCATTCTGGACCTTTACACACTGACAGCACAACAGTAGATATGTGCTTCTTCTAATAAGGCCTGAGCCACTGATGCCATCTAACCCAACCACCTCCTGACAACTGTGCTGCCGTTTCTAATTATATAATAAATAATTAATCACTTTAATTAAGTTAAAAAAAGGCTGCCTTTTTTAAAAATCGGTGTAGTAGTATATGAATGTAATATAGGAGAGAGGTTTGGACAAACAAAATGTTCTGCAGAACCTAAACTGCAGCAATTCCATTCATATTTATTCCAAGGCAGTCTTTGTTCTTATTTCTAATGCAGATCATGATAGATCATCTCTAACTACCTTGTGGCTGTAATGTAAAGTCAAGAAGATCAATGGTGATGAGAATATACAGATCAAAAAATTCTAATATCCAATCATTTAAGCAACACTAAGAATGAGAGATGATACCCTAGAACAAAACTGAGGTAAAGGTTTTGTTCCAAATACAAACCAACTACAATTCTGTCAAAGGGAGAATCATTTTCCTGGAACTCGTGCAATTTGTCTTTCTCTGCCATTTCAGAATACTAACACTGAAGTTAATGCAACATATAAGTGCTTCATTTATTTTCCATGAGTTCCCATGTCACATTTAAAAAAAAGGTTTCACGCTATTCACACAATTTCCCTAAATTCAAAGATGTCAAACAGTCAATCACAAGCAGAGAACATTGTACTTTATCATTTTGAACTCTATTAAATCTTTTCTGTTTTACTGTGACTTTTCCTCACTTAAATAGCTCAACTTGCCTTATGTAAATGTAAAATGTTTTCAGAATAAGCATTAGGAAGGGCAATAAAAACGTTAGTATGCCACAAGTGTAGATGTTCCAGCTAGAATCTGCTTATTTTGAATTAAGTCAAAATGCACACACACACACACAGAGACACACACACACACACACACACACACACACACACACACACACACACACACACACACACACACACACACACACACACACACACACACACACACACACACACACACACACAAATCTGACTTCACCCAAGCCTTTAAAACATTTTCTCACCCTAAAATGTAGGTTATAGGAACTTTTTTGTCCCAATAAGGAAGAAAAGTCCCTATTACATTATTGTTTTTAAGCCCTCAACATGAGTGACACCTGCACCACACACACACACACACACACACACACACACGCACAGTCTCTGCGTGTCCTGTTCTCTCCCATGGGTCTCTGTTAAAATTGACCTTTTCTGCCTTTCATCACAGGAAAATATCATCCTCAAAGAATAATACGGCCTCCAGACACATTAATTAGAGAGCGTCTATTTAGATAAACATCTGAGGGGGAGACAGAGAATGAGGGACTGCAAGGCAAGTTATTAATGTACACAGTATGAATAATTACACACGATTTTTCATAATATCTAGAAATAACACCTCTGCATTTTATTTTTCTGATGGAGTCTATTTATAGACATTTGTTTTGTGAATAAAACATTGAAAGGTTATGTTTTTAACTTTTTGTATCACCTTGGTTTACTTTGACTATATCCATTCATATTTATATTTGGTTATGTCAATGATGGAGCTGCAACATTTCCTGTAATTTAAAATCCAGTTTACACATATTTCTCTGTCAGTACCTTGATACATGTGAAACACTGCTTTCACCAGAATTTCAAACACACTGAGGTTTTATCAAGGATAGAATGGTGAACATTTTGGATCATGTCACCGCCCACCTATCAGAGAGTTCATTCATTCATGTTTTCCACAGTCACACTCACAATCATTCAATAATCCAATCCCAACCAGAGACAACAGGCTCATGTAATTTGAACCAACATACAGAAGTTACTATTATACTTCAGAGCAATGAGTGTGGTTGGACAGTAGAGGAAAGTAGAGGATTGCACTGTAAAGTCACACACACATACACACACATATTCCTTGGTTGTTGTTTTTTCTTAAAATATTTAATTACTGGTTATGTGCTTTTGTTTTATATGGTTTGACAAAACTCTTTATCTATTTATTTAGCCTTATTATTTGTCAGACCCCACAATATTAACCAGCACTGGTTTGTTGCCAGTGTGTGCGCCCCCTGCAACAACAGACACAATAATGAGGTATGGTAAAGGAGGTCACACAACACATCACTCTTACATACACATAAGAATATGTTACGCATGTTTGGGTGCAACTGTACAAATAAATGTGTGTGTGTGTGTGTGTGTGTGTGTGTGTGTGTGTGTGTGTGTGTGTGAAGCCCTCTGAATAAAGGTTCCGTTCTCTGTCTGTTCTCGGTCAGAACAGTTTGTGGCAGCATCTTACTCGCTACTGACTGCTGTTGTCCTCATGTGCTGCAGCTGCCTGTCGCTCAGCCTGAGCACACAGACTGGGATCAGCTCTGCTTACACCTTTTAGCCACACAGCCAACTGCAGATAACACCATGTGTCATTTTGCCTCCGCTTCATGTGTCCAATGGTTTCATTTGTTTGAATAATAATCCCCTGCAGTCAGTGTTGAGTTTCTGTACAAATAAAGGGACAAAGACTCCATTTCACTGTTAAACTTCAAAGCTACTTTACACACACACATTTAATTTCTTCTGGTCTTGGTTAATTTTTACTTGCTTCAAGTGCTGATGACACAAAAAAATGCATTGTATCAAGCACACCTGAATTTAAGGGTAAACTATGGCAGGTCCTTTCTCAGTCATGTGTTGGCTGTGCGACAGGTCACAGGAGTATGATCTCATACACAAGGCCTCAGTGCTCTCTGAATGCACACTGTTTCCTTATCAATGCTTTAGTGCAGACGGTAACCAAGGCGACAGAAATATCTTTTCCTTCTTCTTTTATAGGAGGAAGACTTTGAAGACAACTCTGGATGGACACAAATTCAGGTGTAACATCTTGCTTTTCTTTTTCTTTCTCACAGCGTCTGTTATTCAAATAAAAGGACACCACACACACAGTTTTATACAAGGCCTATATATGTGGTCAGTCTTGGGTATCTGGTATATTTTCAATTCTAAATTGAGGGAGGGGGTTCAGGGGAAAAAAGGAAATATGTTTTCAATCACGATATATATTCAAAATAATTACTTTAGTGTGTGCACTTTGCCATATGCAAAGAACCAAAATGTTGTCTCTGTGTCAGGGCAGGGTATTGTTTCCCATGATTGTTAAATAGTAGCTGTAAATAATGTGTGTATCATGGAGTACACTTACCTGATCTTATTAGATATTAATAATAAATTGTTACTGTCCCACAATGTTTCCTTTCACTTTTACCTATTGTGTATAAAAAAAACTCAATTATGTGGTATAGTTATCCTATGATAAATAAAATGTTCTTTAACTTTTTTACTCTATTAACATATTACAATCAAAATCTTAAAAGAACAATCTTTTTCAGTTCCTAAATGAAAGAAAGAAAGACAATTTGCTTTGACATTTTTTCGCAAATAAAAAACAAGATAACACAGATTTTTCACATGGATCTGTGTGTGTGTGTGTGTGTGTGCATGAGTGTGCACAGATTATTTATAATAAGACCTTTCCACTGCAATGCTCGTGTTTGTGTTTCAAATAGCTGCAGAGCTTGATGAATACAATATGGGCAAGATGCTGTCTGTAAATGTGAGACCAAGTCTGACAAATGGGGACAAAGAACCTGAGATAGATGTTTGACAAAATGACAAATGAAATGAGAAAAATGAGGAAGATGACACAGTGATTGTGATCAGATGTGTCTGTATATTTAACTGCAGTTGCTATCTGATTAATAGTGCCTTTTTGGGCTGATGACATTAACAAAGGTTAAAAACAGTATTCTGTATCGACATGTAATAATATGTAAAATGGGTGGTCAAAAATATATGAAACATCAAAGAATACCTCACCATGCTCTTGGTTGCTTGTTAACCAGGAAGACTAGGGGAATGTTTAACATGCGGTACTCTGGTTTGGACTGTTTCTTGGCTCCGTGCCTCATGACTGTAATTTGGATGAGTGCAGCTCGCTTGCCTTTGGGCTCATTAACAACAATATAAACAGTAATTACTGTGATCGCCTAATTAATTCATTTAAAAATGCTGCATGGCGTAAAAGGCGTGAGCAAATCTTTTCTGGAGATAACAATTTTACAAAATCATTGTTGACATAATTAGCAATTTCATGTTCCAAAATGCAAGTGAAATAATTAAAAACATTTTTGTCCTATTTCATACATGCAGTGTTTTATTATTCACTCCTCATGCTTTTCTTTCCCTTTTCACTAAGCCTGCCTTCTGCGAGTTATCCCCCTCTGATCCTGTCTCTGTTTGCATGGCAGCTCGGCAGTCCTGATAAATGTAATCCTCCCCTCTGGACAGTTTCCTTTGTTTTTAGGCCATTTCTACGCTCCCCTCTGATCGCCAGGCTTTACTTATTATAGAATGTTTCGCCGTCATTCAGTGGGTTTTGTTTGGGAGGAGAGATTGGTCATTTGGGCCGCAACTGTCTGTTAATTCTATCTACTTTATTGGCCAGTTAACTGTGATTAACAGTAATTAAGATTCAGCCAAACAAAGCATAGATTTGTTTTGCTTCCAGGACAATAGTCCCTATGAATGATGAACTCCTTCAGTTTGATTTCTTTCTACCACACCCACATCAAGATTTTCTCCAGAAACAATATTTCAATTAAGTCTAACAATGAGCAGCATAAATATGATCCATGATAACTAGTTGTTATGGTTTCTATGGTTTCTAATGGTTTACATTATGTCAAATGTATATATTTTATAGTAAAAATATTGTTTGAAGTAATCCAGTGTTTTCTCAGAACAGACATCAGCGCATAATGTGAGAACCACAATGTCAGGAGCAAGTGAACCCTAATTAGTATTCCTGCTGAATTTATTACCACGCCTGGCGTCACTTCTTGTTTATTATGTCTCTACCCATTGGGGGGGCAGAATGTTCAGAAATCTATATGTGATCCAGTGCAGCATGATTCATGTTTTTAAAAAGTGCCTGAGATGAAGTGGGGAGGATAATTATTTAGATTCTAAACAGAGGCAGAGGTTATATGAGGAGACCTGCTTTACCAAAACAATTGGCTTTGACATTGCCTCTCGCAGACACACACAAACAAACAAAACCACACCTATTTCAGACTCTATTTTTCAAAGACGATAAAGTAATTGATTAATTGATTGATCGATTGAATTAATGTTGTTTTTGTACCCGAACTTGAGATGAAGTGAGATCATAGATGGGAATCAACTGTGGAGCACAGAACTTGATCACCACCTGCTGGTATTCTCTATACACAACTCCCTGCCTCTTCCTTTTAATTTCCTTCCTTTAACATTGATTGATTGATTAATTGATTGATTGATTGATTAATGTTTCAATTTAGAAAGATTCTGGTGAGTCGATTCAACCCTCCAGTCACAAGTATGTGCTCTGTGAGTGTTAGTGATGGTCTCCCTGTAACTGCTCTTCATTTTGTAGTGACTGGCACATCTCATGTTGGGCATTTTATATATTTACTTATGATTTTTGAAAATTGTTACACTAGTGCTTGCAGTTAATCCAAAGCTTATTAAAACAGGCTTGCTAGAATACAGTTTCTGTAAAACAATGGAAAATGCTATAGTGTAAAAAGAGACTGAAGAAAGGAAAACCCTCAATCCACTATACTAATCATATATATTTTTTTTGTTGTTGTTATCAGTCTTACATACTGAAAAAATATAATTTCCTCAGTTTTAATAACTGCTTGTTTTTCTTCCTGCAAGATGTTTATCAGAGCAGTGGTAATGCTGGTAGGGTTAGATCATCCACTAGGGGTGACTGGATGCCACAGTTCACAAGTCCACCTTTGGTCAATCTGCTCTCTTAATTAAAGTAGTGGGGAAGTGGATTTCTATATCAGCAAACATCAGGGATTTAGAAAGTGTTCCTTAATCAAAAATCAGTCTCGAGCTCTGGCTAAAATCAACACAAAAGTGTCACCACCAATGACAGCCTTGAATTTACTGGACTATTATGTAAGGTAAAGTTTATAATGATGATCTGTATGTACTATTAATGCCGTACAATGTTTTTGGTATAATAATAATAATTAATAATTATTATTATTATTGTTATTATTATTATCATTATTATTATTATATTATTATTATCCTGATTTGCCTGCCCATGGACGAGAGGTGCAAATCAGCTAACTCTGGTGCAATTGATTAAAAAGAGTTATATCATCAAATTATTATGGTGCCTTAGTAAATCCCGAGGAAAATGTCTAGCTTTCCTTGTTGCCCACTAGATGACGCCACAGGCTGATTTTAAAATTATTTTATTGCGCTCGAGCTGAGGGGGTGAATAGATAGAATGGAGAAGACAGAAGTCTTACTCTGCTCTTTTACAAAATACCACAAATGCAAACACAGATATATATCTATATCTATATATATATATAGATATAGATATATATATAGAGATATATATAGTAAAATAACGACCTCGTCGTTTCACAGAAACAAAACATCAGTGCTTTTCCCGAGGGCGCATGCGTCATGCCGGACACAGGCCGGAAGATGAGCCAGATCTTCCTCCCATAGCACATCTTCATTGAATGCGATCTTTGATGTAGCCACACTGACACTTGTTGTGGTTTCATGTGTTCGTGTCGCTTTGTGCTGCTGTGTACAGATTTCACGGCAGCTGAAGAGGCTACGACTGGTGACACATTGAACCTGAGCGGTGAGTCTTTAGTTTGATCTCAGCTGTCTACAGCATGTTTCACTTTCATTCCTCTGGAAACCTCCATGGAGACTCAACACACAGTTACTGTGGTAAACTCAGCACCGTGTCCTCCTCTAACAATGTAAACAGTCCGGTAAACATTTCCGTCCCTGCACTGTGGTTTATTAGATATGTAGCTAGCTGCTGTTCCCAGGGTTGTGCTGTGTTGAACCGTGTGTAGCTGTGGAAGCATCAACAGTAGCATTTAGCTTGTTATGCTAGTACGAGCTGCGCAGGATACAAACCACCCCTGCAGTGTTTCAATGCTCCGCCGGCTTTTCTCCCAAACTTACATCTGTAGTGTCCGCGGTGTTGTGTCTCACTGTTGTGTATGACCTGAGCCACTAGGTTTCCTCAGATTATGTTGTACATGCTCAAGTGAAGAGGTATGTCTGTGTGTGTGTCAGTCTTTAACCATGTGTGTAGTCTCTCTGTACACACTCCCAAAACAGAGATTTCACAATTTCAATAATTGTCACTTTAAATGTCACATTATTATTTAGGAGGGATTATTACTACTGAATGAAGGTTGTGGTTTAAAACTATTATTTTTGAGCAGATCAGGGCAAACACTTGATAAACAGCCAAACATGTTACCAATCTGAGGTTGTTGGTAATTTATTATACTGCCTCACTGTGCTTGCCCAATGCACAAGCATTATATCAATATATCCTGGACTTTTGTTGTATTGTGATGATGTTTTTATATTGGTGTTGATTTTTAAAGTTAGCCAGTACATTGTCATCAGATCTTTTTTTTAAACTTACAAATATCTAGATCAGTTCTTATAAATAGATATCAGTAATGGACATGTATATGTATACACAAGACACCTGCTTTGACTTATCGGTCTAATATTAGGCACTGCCTGGAAAATTGTTTTTTTTTATATTGACACAGTATATTTAGATTAATGGTAAGAACAATCATTTTTTTATATCGATCAATCTTACAACTAATCCCTCAAATTATTGATAAATTATTTGGCCTATAAACCATCCAAAAAATGATGAAAAATGTTCATCACAGTTGGCTCTTTTCCCAGCAGACATTTTGCCATATCACAATAATACAAAAATGAGTGAGGGCTAAATTCTATTTGCTGCTTCAGTTTCAGGGTCCTGGTATTTTGCATGCTAACTTAGTGTTGTAATGCCTATGCTCTTCTTTGCACATGTATAATGACATGTTTAAATGTTTGTGAGAAGTGTCTGTTACCTTGAGCCCATTAAAGACAAAGATATTCTAATCATTGTAATAAAAGACAAGGCAGAGCAATAAACCGTCTTAGCGAGAAAGGCGACCTAAAAGATAAATACATTTTAAAAAGCATTGCAGAGTAATTTAGCTGTAAAATCAACTAATCGTTTAATCAGCTGTTTATTCCAATTTAAGATTGGAGCAAGTCTCCCTTAATAATGAAAAACATGTATTTATTGAGCACATATCTAGGAAATGTGCCCTGAGATAACTTCTGGTATGACATTGCACAGTCGACATCAACTGGCTGAAAAGGAAGGAGTTTCACTGCTAGTGTTAAAGCTTGATGAGGAATTTGGTGTGTTCAGTCAAGCTAAGCTGTTTATTAAACAGAGCTGCAGGTGAATGATACCTAGTTGTGTCTCTTTTTCTTTATTTCCTCTGCCAAGGATGTTATGTTTTTGTCTGCGTTTGTTTGTCTGTCTGTTAGTTAGTTAACAGGATTAAACAGAAAGTACCGTTATACTTTTAAATTAAAAAGTTAGTTTCTTTACATCCCTCCTCAGGTGCTCTTAAGTTGCAGTGAAGGTCAGTGGTGAATAAGGAAGGACACTGTAAACCGAGATAGCAGAGGGAGTGAGCCAGCAGTGTGACCTCTCCCCTGGGCTGAAGGCATCTACACATTCCATCTGGTGAGTGACACAACTGCAGAAACTAAATTAATTGTTAAGGACTACATGAAGGCTACATCCACCCAAATACAATCTCTGTCTAGACAAACATTTTGGATCTGTGTTGGAAGTAATCTCTGTCTATACCAACATACTTGAAAATACATCCAGGCCATTCACTAACATTGGTCATGGGTGTGCCAGTGTAAACAGGTAAGCAGACCGTCTACTCTGCAGTTGGTTGCTTAGCTACTTAAAATGCTTTGAATGAGAAATAGCAATGATAAAAAATAAGAACAGGGATTTCTTTTCTCAGAAATAAGATCAGATGGAATTGCTACTGACAATAATTGTTAGCAACATTTTGCATTCAGCTGTTGGTCGAGTCAGGACTGATAAGACCCAATCAGGAAAAAATGTGGGTGTGATATACTCGCTGTTAAACCATGCGCATGCATAGGCAACCAGTATAGGGCACACCACAGAACTCAGACTGTTCTGCCACTTCCTGATTTGTGTGCAGTAAACATAAACTAAGATGACGGCACTCAAGGAGATTAACATTTGGCTAATGTTAAGATCAAAACGGAAATGTGGGTAATTCCAGAACTGGTCACACAGCTTGTCTTCAAAACTCTGCGTTTTCTGACTTGATGACATGCGCCTAATGATGTGCCCATTTACCCTGTCAAGTACTCACTAATGTCCTGACTTTTATGTGCTTTTGACACGTTGCATTAAGTTCTGAGGATGTGCACAACCTATGCACCAAACGGACACCATCAAGCAACCATCTTACATACATGTACGTGTAGTTATCAGCAAGTATATTTTTGGATTTAGTCTTAGTCTTATTCTCAGTTTCTGCCCATCCAGACTAAAACGCTACTCCAGAGTTTTCAAACTAAAACAGGGTCATCAGCATTTCAAAATTTCTTGAAAATAAAAAATTAAGTTACTATTAATGAATAAAAATGACAGTGGTGAACAGGATAAGAGCTGTAGAAATGGTCCATGTAAAGACATGATGAAGATGTTTTTTTTATAACTTTATAGGAAATAAGCAAGAGAGCTGACATTGCCTCTTGGTTGTTCTTTGGCTGGACCAACCACGGTCCAGCGCTACATATCCGAATGTCTGACTGACTGACTGATTGACAGAGTGAGTGATAGAAGTTACACCATTGGTCAGCTTGCTGAGTTTTGTCCCTTGCTGTTTTAAAATGTAATCATCAGACTCCTTTAGCAGCCTTTTATTTTCTTTGAAAAAGCACCTAGTTATAAATCTAGTGACTTTTGAGACAAACCTTCTACCAAACCATCAACACTGCCTTGCAAATGAGAGGCTCCATTCTGTTTGTTTGTGCTCCAGTCAATGAGAGGCAGAGAGGTGGATCAGCAGATGGTTGCTCAGAGTGAAGCTTTGCGCTGTGTGAACAGATTCAAGATTCCTTTAGGTGGAATGCCTGTCAGTACCAATACCACAATTATCTATACCAAATTCAAAACCACAGCAAAAAATAGAACATTGGGTTCTGCACACACAAATGTGCAAGTGTAAACACACATCCCCACTCCTCCAGTTGGTGTGCAAGCAGTAGTTTAAACTGAACAATGGTGTGAATATATTCATATAAAATATCGTGTGACAGTAACCTAACATTGTGAGCACCCAGATATCATCATGTGCTGTCACTACATTAGCCTAAACAATGTAATGTTTGCCTTTGTAAACACTTTGTTGAGTGTTGCTACAACAGCCACCATCTGCCACTGTAACGTTAACATTTCATGATAGGCTTGCCTGTGTTTCCTCCTTTTGTTTGAAATTCTCTGTGGCACCGTTGCATACTGGTTTGTGGCTATTAGTTCTTCCTTATGATATGATATATCTCCATATACCACACTTGGTGAGTCGTTTCCCCCCCCCCACAACTCGTGTTGGATCTATTACTGCACCCACACTAGCTGACAATCCAAATGTTGTTATTGTTAACTGTGCTTGCCTACTTCTCTCCAAGGTTGATGTCAGACTAGACTTTTTGTAGGTTTATTTTTTTTGTTTTTACCTATGGCATTATGGGCGGTGAACCAGTGTCAAAATCATCAGTGGTGTGATAGTGCACCACAGCATTGATTTTGTAATCAATTGCCTAATTAGTAAACACAAATCTTTTTTCTTTCATCAAATGCTCAAGTGTGGTCTGAATTCTTGTCCTTATACAGTATATCTTGTACCATCCTTCATGCAAGGTGCATAGTAGTAAGGTAGCAGCCAAACTGATCAATCAAAGCATAGTGAGGTTTTGTCAAAAGAAGCCGCCTAGTGTGGGTGAAGTGTAGCACAGTCCAATAACAGAAAAAAATGTCTCCGTATTGCTCCTGTGGTGTCATCCAAGTGTCCTTAAGCCCTGACATTCAAATTCAACTCCAAGCAGCATATTTACGCAGTGTTTTAAATGTCCTCTCCCGGAAATAGCAATGCTAGCGGAAGTAGCGGTGCTACCGCGCACCCCGTGCATGCTCTTGGGCAGGAGCTTGTGCACGGTGTGTGGGTGGGAAAGTAAATGTGGCCCCAGAGGAGGATGTCAGAGTGAGTATGCAGTCCATAGATGTTTGAATGTCGACACCTGGCTATGTCAGATGCCATTTTTTGACCTATGAGTCATCACACCTATACACTGCAGGCCTGTCTGATATGTTAGATCATAGGACAAAGTGTCATTAGATGTGATGACAGACCTTGTAATTTTGGATTTGCTTACAAACTCTGATAGCTAATACCATGCACTCCATTTGCATTTGAGTCCAATACTAGCCTTTTTCATCTTCTATTATTAATGTATTATAATATGAACTGGCTTAAGCAGAATTTGCTCATAAACAAACTTATTTGTGTATAACCTTTAAAGAATATACAAATGTTCTTATTGTATTATTACAGGGAGAGTGTGAGTGTCATCACCAGTCTGTTTGTCTTTGCGATGTGACCTAACAGTTCCTGTCCTGTTGCCAGCAGAAGGCTCTCCTGTGGTTCCCAGTGGTTGTAGATCTTTAAGTTTTACACTAAGGTCTTCTTACATTCGATCATATTTATTTGCTCTCAATCACCGTTGCACCCTTGTGTTGATATGCCCAGAAAACTACATCCCTCTGCAGCCTCCCATTCAAATGTCAGCTGTACACACCAGCTGGCAGTTAGACTCAACTCTGTATGTGTGTCTGTACATATCTTTCTGTCCATCTGTTTGTCTGGCATGATGTTCCTTCATTAGGATCAGATAGAAATGCAGAGACCAACTGCCGATGTCTAACAATCTGGTGATGGGCTTCAGGGCCTGATGCTAAATAAAGCAGAATATTTCTGTTTCATCATAAAAGTGCAGAAAATTATTTGAGTGGAATCAGTGCTGTATTTGACTGTTGGTTGCTAAAAAGTGTATGGATCAGCCTAAATCTTAAGAAGACTGATTACCTTTGTGGAGCACCTGAGCCAAGTTTGATATTGCCCAAATTTGCTATAATCAATACTTTCAATGGATAACAGTAGAAACATTTAGTGATTATCAACAACCTCTCAAGTTCCCCTCAGCTCTACAGAGCATTTGATCATCTTTCAGCTTATTGGTTTGGTTTTCGAGCCTGTAACAGTTTTTGGTTCAATCTCGCTCTCATCCACATTATGTTCAGGCACAGCAGGCTGTGTGTTAACAAACCCAATATACCCTATTAGCTCAGCATAAAACCACAGACAGGCACAGTTAGCAACAGGTTGGTGAAAATTGTCGAGCATATAATAGCCAATGAGACAGATATTTTCCTCAGGGATTTGTGGAATATGTGCAAAACAGAGAAATACTAGACATATGCAACTTGCAACATGAGAGAAGTTTCGTCGACACATTTACCCAATCCAAAGGAGCAATGTACTGGTGACCCGCTTGGTCACTAGAGACAAATATGGGACCCTGTTTTATATTTATTTGCATGTTACAAACAACATCAGTCGTGAGACAGGACACTAGCACCATTAGAGCAAGTGACCATTTTGAAACAGGCCCCAGTATCCTAGATATATACCATGCATCTGCTCAGAGGCAAAGTAAATGACTCAATTCCCCAATGCAAGTAGTCCCACTGAAATAACAACTCTTTCAACATCACCCAGGTGCTCTCAGTAAGTGTGGAACAACTGATCCAGTGGGGACATATCATAGTGCAGCCTTACAAACTGTCTTAATGGGTTGCAGCTGTGGCATTTCACACTCATCTCTCTTTGTATGTCATTCTGCCTGCTCTTTATGTGGCTTCAAACTCACCTCCAGCACAGCGCAGGGCTTCACATTAAAAACTCAACTGGGATTATGTACAGTTACAGTTGTTTGTGTCCTCACTGGGACTCAGAACCCCACTCATCTCCCTGTCTGAGTTGTTATGTAATGTTATGTGGATTTGTTCCTAGTAACTTGACATGAAAAAATCCTCCTCTATAATTTGCTTCCAGATTTTTTTTTAATTATGAATATCATTGTCAGAATGAAGTAGGATGTGTAATTTGTCTGATTGGTCAATGTTGAATAGCCTCAATCCCAATATTGGATCGGGGAAGGTCTGTGTCCTCCCATTACAGTACAGTACATTACATTACATATCATTTAGCTGATGCTTTTATCCAAAGTAACTCACAAGTGCATTCAACCATGAGGGTACAAAGTACATTCACTTCAAAAAAGCCAAACCACAAGTGCTACATGTAAGTGTAATATATAAGTGCTATTAAAACTAAACTTAATATATTTTTCATATAAACACCAGAGTTGCCGGTGGTTATAAGACATCATCTTCTTAACCAAGGTGTAGTCGGAAGAGATGTGTTTTTAGTCTGCGGCGGAAGATGTGTAGACTTTCTGCTGTCCTGATGTCAATGGGGAGCTTGTTCCATCATTTAGGAGCCAGGACAGCAAACAGTCTAGCTGATTGGCAGATGCAGAGTGGGGTAGATGGGCTGGGGTATAAGGTTTAACCATGTCCTGGATGTAGAGTGGGCCCGATCTGTTCACAGCACGGTACGCAAGTACTAGTGTCTTGAAGCGGATGCAAGTAGCCACTGGTAACCATGCAGTGAAGGGAGCGGAGGGGCACAGTAGTGTGAGTGAGGTTGGTTGAAGACCATTCGAGGATAAGCTGCAGAGGTCAGATGGCACTAGCAGGCAGACCAGCCAGAAGGGAGTTGCAGTAGATCTTTCAGTAACTTTCTGAAATCATCAATCTGGTATTCAAACCCACTTCATGCCCTGATTGGGCAGCTGTGCAGAGTTGAGTGAAAAGCCAGATTTTGTACCAGCCTTTCCAGCTCTATTTTTTGCTCCTTTTTTACACAGTGTAAAAGTACAGTATTTCTAACTAACTGCACCACCATGAACGTCTTCCTGGAAACACAATGCACAATCTTGATTTCCAACAGGATCGGCTCCACATCTTACGAGCCTGCTCTGAGAAACCATAAATCGGCCAGTACAGCTTGTTTTTGCTGCCCCAAATCTGCTGTTGCAGGTTTAATGAAGCCTTGGAACAAGCACATGAATATGCACATTCTGTATTTGTCTTTTTAAAGGCAGCTTTGGAACTTCAATGTGAAGATGAGAGAAATCGCACAGAAGCTAAGCACACTGTTAGTTCTGTTTTACTTTTTACTTGCGTGTTTAGGCTTGTACAGCAGCTGCTAAACCTCTATCTGATGTCTCAAAGGCACACATTGATATATTAATACAGACTGAAGAAAAAACAGAATGGAGACTTCTTATGTAGACCTCATAACAAATATTAATGCAGAGGTGAAGCAGAGATACTGTATACAGACAGACAGGCAGGCAGACGGAGTCAAACAGTTCCTGACAGACATGTATTTTTAATCTCATGTTCTAAAAGTTGTATGCACTATGACACCCTTAAACCACAAACTCATTACCTCACCAGCTTCACATTGACACCCCTACACCAAGGCCAGACAGATTGTCAGAAGTGGTGGCATCGCTTGCTACTATGTTGTGTTGGGAGAGCTAAGAGGAGTTGAGCTTTACTGAGAGGCTTTGGCTTCACACCCTGGCTGGCCAAGAGTCCACGGGGATGCCCTGAATTAGCACAAGGCTTTCCCACTGTGTGAGAATTCTATGGTGGCTGAAACGCCTGTCGCTGTCAGACAAGCATGAAACCCTGGGTATTCAGTTGACAATACAGGGATTTTTAGGCACCTTTAAATGGTTGTTATTTCAATCCTATAGCATGAATTCCTAGTAACATTTATTTTAGTGGGATTTTTTGTTTCAAGCATTAGCAATTCATTTTTTCCAAGTGGCAAATGCAGGCATTAAAAGTAACAAAATGCTCTCAGAAGTTGTGATAAGTGTGTGTTTTATGATCTGCAAATGAAAACTAGAATAACTGGTATGAATGATCATTTGTGAATAAATCTGTGAATTTGATTATAATGGTTAAAATGTCTAAATAAATTGTGGGTCAGGAAATGTGCATTTGTCAATGCTACTCAGGCTAATTTAACACCATAAAATAATCAAATATTATAGAAAAAAAAGCTTGGCAGACTGCATTCACTCATATAAATGAATTACGTTTGTTCTAAACCCTTTGAGAGACTTATTATTTGGAAGTGGGGTTTATAGCACAGAGGTTGCTATAATAACACTTCTGGAAATGTTCTGCCCTCTGTCATAAAACAGAACTAATGAAATTCTGCCAGAACACAATATCATGGATATTAAACTCCCTCTACAGAATTAGGCCTTTCTATTTTTACTTACGTTTTTACAGTTTGTTATATTAAAGCCACATTTATGACCATAATTAACATATTACATCCATAAACCTGTCAATGCAGGTGAATATACATATGTAAATCCACACGTCCACACACATGCACACACGAGTTGAGCCCACATTCCCTTTATATAATGTTCCAGTTTGCCACCCAGTGGACAGTAGAGGAGAGGTGGAATGAAAGCTTTGCAGAGCGACAGTTACATGAGAGAGTAATGGTAATGAGTGGGCTGGAAACTGTGACAGCTGGTCTGCCACAAGTAGGGGAGCGCAAGAGAAGCTGTAAATAAGAGGAGGGGTTACATGTGGGAGTATACCTCAGCGAACATGGTAGGACGACAGCTCGTTGGAGCCGCAGCCCAGTTTTATTGAGCAGATGAAGGAATCAGTGATGAAGCGTGTCTTGTCCAGACACCTACACTGCCTGGGCTGGCATTCTAGGAGCACTGTTATGTCTTTCTCTGTTTTTCTCCCTGTGTTATGTTGTTTTTAATACCTGCTGCCATTTCTGAATCCATCCCTGAGGTTTTTGTATTGGAGCAGTGAAAGACTTTACCAGCCATTCCTAAGTGACAAGAAGACCATTGCCATACAGTTAGTATGATAATGTATACATTTTACCCCAGATAAATGTAGTGTATTCTGCACATCCTGGAAAGCAGGACCATTTAGTGTGTGTCACCTGTACTGCAAGGATAATCACAGACCTCAGTAATGAAGAAAAGATTCTGTGTCTGCTCCTGTTTTCAAGTTGAAATTAAAGATTTTAACAGTTTTTCTCAGCACACACACACCAAAAGGTTTATTCCTCTCGAATTTTGTTCACAATTTTTTTTTAATCCATGTTAGGATGATTATTGCTCACTTGATTATTGATCTAAAAGTCAGATCTTCTCGAACGTCAAAAGACCACAAACACCGTTAGGCATAAGGGAGCATGCAGCCAGCGTGCTGATTGCTAGAACGTCAACCAGTGTCTGCAAAACTGAATATCTATCAGTCAACTGTCAGCCATCAAAGGAGTTTCCAAGTGTTTGGCAGCACTAGTATGAATCATCTGCATGTCCACCAACCACATGGTAAATGGTTTTGGTAAATGGTTTTGTATTTATATAGCACTTTTCTAGTCTTGATGACCACTCAAAGCTCTTTACAGTACAGTTTTACATTCACCCACTCACACACACATTCATACAGTGCATCTATTAGCAGCACTTTGTTGTTTTATGAGGGGCAATTCAGGGTTCAGCATCTTGCCCAAGGACACTTCGGCATGCAGATTGGGAAGACTGGGGATCGAACTGCCGACCTTCAGGTTGGAGGACCCCTCAGCCACAGCCGCCCATGTCACCAAGCAACACAAGATTCATACTGAGTTGTGAAAATCGGACCACTGACACCAAATGTTTGTACTAGAGTGTGGATACCTGACGCAAGCATATCGGGATGTGATAATATTGGAGTTGGGGCACGTTAGCTGGGGTGTCTACTTGATTCACGTTGCTGTAATCGGGGAAAACATTGGAATTGCTTAGTTTTATCTTGGGCTTGAACAGATTCAAACACAAAGATGTACATGTGCTCCTGATGAAAACTTCCTGGTCAAGTTTTGTCAGTAGATTTGTTCTTTGAAAATTAAATGTACTGTAAAGTTTCTAATTTTAAATCCTGCATTTAGATTCTGTCAGTATATTATTTTTTAAGAAAACAAATACAAAAGTTAATCTGTTGACAAGCTTAGCAATAAGTGCAACACCTCAAGAATTTTAGAATATGTGGGTCTCACATAATAATAATTTGAAATATCTGTCAATAACAGCATCAACAGTAGGGCTGGGGCGACGCGTCAATGTTATCGATTATGTAAATACGTATATTTGCGAAACGTACGTCTACGCGTTGTATGAAAGGTGGCTGCGCACAGTCAAAGCATGGACTCACCTGAAGAGCAACCTGAAGCAAAAAAAATCGCCCACGATCATCTAGCATAGGGCACCAAAAGTCCGGACCGAACCCAGGAGCCGTTCAATACGGACCCAGACACTGTTATTAGATTGTGATGGAGTGTTAGGTTAATCTATTCATCAAAAAAAAAAATTGTTAGATTAATCGATACAAAAATTAGTGATTAATCAAGTCAACAGTGAGTGCTGCTATAAGCTGCACTGGTGATTTGCTTTTGGGCTGAACATTTTCCTATCAATTTTCAAGTATTCGTAATTTTCATACAATTGGGATCCTTGTGCCGCACCACAATATGATGGTGGAATGACAAATGGTATTCTATTCAATATGAATAGCACATGGAAAATCTCTGTGTCACTCACACTGACCACGAGCATAGCTGACAATTGCTAAATCATGTCTAAGCTTTTGTATTTCATAATTAGCTTGTTGAGCTGTGGGGTTTGGTCATTCATACAGATCTTTTATCCTTTTGAATAATGGAAATGGAGCCCAAAGGTTTGGTAATAATAATAAAATGTTAATCCCTTGAATTAATGCTTTGTCCTGCTCATTTGACATTGCTGCTAATGTTTTTGATGTTTTGCACACACACTGGGGGCTTTTGCTCTCTTGGAGTTGAGTGTTCTTGTTTTTACACCTGATTATAGCTGCTTTTTTCTACCTACTGTATGCGTGGAACATGTTGACATGGCACCAATGAAAAGGCTGAGGTCTCCCTCTTGTCACATTTTGTTCAAAGACAACCTTATTTCCAAACCCTCTGTGTCTCTCTATCTCTCTGTATGTCAGTACTCTCAGTGACCATGTATCTCCACAGGGGAGCTGACCACTCCCTCAGAGTCAAAAACCACATCATCTTTAAAAAAAAAACACACACCCACACTGGTGTAGTGGTTAAAATATTGCTTTTATTACAAGAATACAAGATCCCAGAGGTCTTGCAATTTGTTGAATAAAAATAAGCACTTTATATTGAATAAAAATATAATAAATCCTGATACTGTCAACAAATACATCTTTAAAATAAATAATAACAAATAAATGTTGAAAGTATTAAAAAAGGAAAATGAAAGTAAGTTCTAGCATGATCGTTTTCCTTTTTTATGCAAAAGCAGGTGAATGTTTGTGATTTGTTGCCCTTAATGTGCTGTATGGGCTTCATCAGAATGTCTTCTTCTTCTACCTTCCTCAAGAGCACCAGCGGATCAGCTAAAACAGTGCAGCGCTTCCTACAACCTTGATTTGTTTATTTATTTCGAACATTTAAAAAAGAAACATGTAGAAAAAACAAAACAACAATGAATAATAAACAGCCCTACTCCTAATCATTATCAATACATCAATAATTCAATTCATAACATAAATGCACCCTCCTCCCCAGTGATCCTCACCAGATTACACCATTGGGCTTCATGTACAAACTACATTGCCCCCTATACAGTGTGAAATAAGAAACCATTAGCAACAGTATTACCCTTACCGTGCTTTACATTCGCCTTCCACATTACTTTACCTCGCAAAAATAATATCTTTGTACATCATTTTGAAGTGTGATGTTTTAACTATGTTGGATTTCATCAACTAGTGCATTCCACAAAATCACCCCACAAATTGGTATGTACATGCTTTTAAGAGTGGTGTGAAAACATAGTTGTTTAAAGTTTAATTTCCCTCTTAAGTATTAACCCCCCTCTCTGTCCATAAACATGATTTGTATGTTACCAGGAAGTAAATCATTTCTTGCTTTTTACATGATTTGTGCTGTTTTGAGTTGAACCAGATCCCTGAATTTTAATGCATGTGACTTTAAAAATTTCCGATTTCCAACGTTGTGTACAATCCCCATGACTCTTTTTTGCAGTATGAATAATGGTTGCAGGATGCTTTTGTAGGTGTTTCCTCATACCTCTACAAAATAATTCAAATATGGTAATATCAGAGAACAGTACAGAGTATACAATGTTTTGTGTTCCAGTATGTGTCTGGCTTTGCCCAGAACTCCAATGCTCCTTGCCAACTTTGCTCGTATTTGATATGTGGTTACTTTGTAGCACATTTTGTTGGCTATCATCATACTCTTTCAATGATGACATTATCTATAATGATTTGAACTTCTTGAATTGTTTTACGATTTCCAAACATAAGTTTGGTTTTGTTCAAATTTAATGATAATTTGTTTGATAGTTTACCCTTTTCTGATGTGACCACTGCTATAAAGTTTCTTCAGAGCAGAAAATATTTGTATTGACTGCAAATAAAACAAACTTCAATATTTTTGATACTTTGCATATATCGTTAATATATAATACAAACAATTTTGGCCCTAGTACTGAACCCTGCGGGACTTGACTTTAGTGTCATAGATGTTGATCTGTTTGTTCTAAAGCCATATTGACTGTCCACCAACAGTTTGTGTTAAAATAATCCAACCTTTCAATAAAACCTTCAATATTTTAGAGAACTGTGGAAGTAGCGATATAATAATTGGTGAAGTAATGTTTGTCACCAGATTTATATAAAGGAATAAATACCACTTTTTCAGTTTTGAATGACAAGTTGCAGATATAGGTTAGTGGGTTTACAATTTTCATCAATCATTTTCATTACAGTCAGTAGACATTTTACTTTTACACTTTCTTAAAATATTCACGATTTGTTTTTCTTCTACTGCTCTTAAGAAAATAGAGCTTGGATTTCTATCTACATGATCATTAACAGTCTCCACCCTTCTAGCGGTGGCTCATTGATTTTATCAGCCAGTTTAGGTCCCTTACTGACAAAAAAGTTGTTAAACCCACGACCCATACATTCATATTTTTCATTATCAATAATAATCAATGATAAACTAAATATCCTTTTCTTATAATACTATTTAATATATTCCATATGCCCTTAATATTACTTTGGTTATTTTGTAATGTTGAATTTGATTAAAGCCTACTTCAAAGATCCGCAAGCAGGTCCAGCAACTGAAGTAGGATGTCAGCAGCAGCTTTAAGAACATCGATCAGGACAGAAATAGAGACCAAAAGAAGCAACTTAATAGGCAAAAGCAGCACAAGGACGTTTGGGCCTCGGGGAAAATAAGAACCCTGTGGAACAAGGCAACTCCTTCAGAGTGGCGAAAATTGGTAGTCCTGGAAATCCAGCATCAGCAAGATGTGCAAAGGCTGTCACTCAAGCAAAACAGAGGCAGTGGATGAAATGGGAGAGCATAGAGAAAACGAAGATCAGCTGGAAGGACCTGTGGGGAATGGAAGCAAGCAGGATTAGCCTTCTGTTTAGAGCAACCTATGACGTCCTTCCCTCACCCAAAAACCTTCACTAGTGGTTGAACGAAGATCCATCCTGCCCACTATGCTCAACTCCACCTACCCTTGGGCACATCCTGTAGAAAAGGCTCTCCTGCAGAACGCTGCAGTTAATGGCTCTTGATCAAGAGGAAAGATCCCAAATGGGCCCTAAGATGCACTCAGGTTTGATCAACTTGTGGTGGGCCTGCCTTAGAAGAGGGTGTCTTCTGATTAAACATGTCCCTAACATCCGCTCGTGGTCACTAACACCTGATAACATCAACTGGTGGTAGGCATTAGTTAGTGCGTTAGAACATACAAGGGATATTCAGTGTTAAGTTTAAATAGGCATAGAGGTAATGATGACTGATCTACTGAGCGGGCCACATGGCTTTCATAGTACTGCCACACAAGCCAGTGGCCAGTCCGATTTACCTTTAGCCTCAGTGTACCCTCAAGTTCGGCTTGTATCGTTGATTACATGGCCAAAACAATCCAGTCCTTACTACTTTATTATCTTCCATGTCCTTCTCAATATCACGGCCATAAATTGTAAACACTGGCAAATGGTCACTATGTCATTTATAAATAGCATGCTAACTGTATTTTTGTCCATATATTTATAAATATATTGTCTAAAAGTAGCACAGTGTGATGTTATCCTGATTGGCTTAGTGATTGTTGGATATTGGCTCATGCTGTACATTGTGTCTGTATTATCATCAGTCATTTTGTGTTTGTCATTGGATTTGGTTGCAACACCCCTGAGACTCTAAAAGTGTTTTGTGGAATCAAACACATACCCCCTCCATCAGCATAGTGGTGAGTCGATAATGAGTGAACCTTCATTTATGGGTAAACTATCCCTTTAAGTAGCTTATTAGGGCTATGGCTTGTACACAATCATCTTTATTAGAGGCTAGGGCAGGGGTCGGGCAACCTTTACTATCAAAAGAGCCATTTTGCCCTCTCTTCCACCAAATAAAATTTGTCTGGAACCACAAAACATTTGATAACACAGCTTATAAGGTTTTATATATAGTTATAATCAGTGTTGTGCCACTTCATACTTAAAATGAACTAATTCAAAGTTCAGTTCATGCAGATGAAAATGAACTAGATCACTTTTATATATTTTTTTTTCAACTCAGTTCCCGATTCCAAAAATGAAATGGTTCATGTTCATTTGTTCTATTTTTTATCAGGAAGATTTAGGTCACAAAGTTACAATCATGTGTTTAGTTATTAATCAATGGTGTCAGATTATGTCTGGGTGTTGCTCAGCTAACTTTAACACCGAGTCCTGAGTGTGCGTCATGTCTCATGTTGTACTGTGGTAAGTTTGCAAAGTAACATCAAAACAAGCCTGATGCATTTTGCATTCCTTAGCACTGATGAAGTGAAAGCTTTTTGGCTACTATAAACAAAAGTGTGCTTGGAGAAAAAAGGTTGCATTTAATTAAAGAACAGCTCTCCAACTGTTATGCATGGGGCTTGGTCAATCATGCTTTTGGGTTTGTGTTGCAGCCAGTAATACATAAAAAATGTACATTAAACTGTTTTATTCAGTGTTTGTACCAGTTTTGATGGTTTGTTTGTTCCGGAGAGGTGAAGAACTCAGTAGATAATTCTGCTCCCAGTAATAATGTGTGGTGTTATTAGAGAGAGCGTGGGGGAAGTTAAAGGACAGGACCCTGGGGGTTGTGTTCCCCATCCGATGCAACTAGGAAGCTAGCTTTCCTTATATTTTCCCCTTCTCCAGGCACCCAACAGGAAAAGGCTTAAATGGCATTGTATTGTCATAGCTGAGAAAAACACGTCATGTTTGCACAGAGCAAGTCATTTAGCTTGGTATTTAAAAAGTATACCAAATATTGATGTTTAATTATTATGAAATGACTCAAAAGCACAATAATGAACTGAAGTCCTCCCATTCTGGAAAAGATGAACCATTGTCAGACATGCACTGAACTCTGCAGATTCTCCGATGCTCCGGAGTTAGAGCCTGCAGACTTCCTGTCGACTTTCTCTGCCTGGACCCCTAGTATCAAGTCTGCAGATGTCCATGTGAGTGCACAGCAGGGGATCCCCTCTGGATTCAAGTGACATACACAAATGTGAAAAAAAGAGAAAATATAAATAACTCAGATTGAAAAGTGGTGTCACACATGTAGAAAACACCAACGAAGATGTTAATAGAGTTTGTGGTTATAAGAACTGACGCAGGCATCCATGTGTTGTGAACAAAATCACATGATCTCCGCAGCAGAATTAATATGTGACATCCTGCCTCCGCCTGGTACACCACCACTCACCTGAATCCTGTGGAGAATTTGTTGCCGTTGTGAACTCGTCTGAGCAGAGAACCCCCTGCAGCGTTTTGCGTGTGTTGATATGCAAACTGTGGAGAAAGTCTTGACCCAATTCTCCAGACATCCTCCACAGGACATGCCATAAGAACAGCTTCATATACTCCTCACATTCTATCTAGTTTACTGCTGAGTTCATTGGTCAATATTAATTTACTATTATTATAAATGGTCATTCTTCAGACAATCGCCAATGTTACTCTCCTTAATAGAAAAGCAGTAAATCAATAATATTCCAGAATCTGTCCAAGACAGAAAGAGGAGAGTATGCTTTCATCAAAATTTATCCCTAGGTGCCATAGTATTAGCATGGCTGTAAGCTCTTAGTCTTGTTTAACTCTTGAAACATTTTCCCTTGTTTTCCACAGATACGACTGTGCTGTCTGATCGGCAGAAATTACACTGTGAGAGACGAAGACGCTAAAGGTTTGCACAAAAAAAATTTAAATCAGATTTTTATCATTCTGTAATTTGATCTTCAGAGAATCATCCTGGATAGATGGCCTTATTGTGTTTTTTTTCTTATTTTGTGGATGCAAAAATCATTGGGGCAGTTAGGAGGGACACACTGCTCATTGGTTGTGTTGATTCAAAGACTTGTATGACATGAAGGACATTGTGACATACGAAAGCATGAGAAGAGTATACTGAATGAAAGTGAGACTTTATTTTCTTACCCCAGATCACTATGTGGATCTGCCTAGGGCTGCTGCACACTAGAGGAGTTTCAACTTTTGACAGATTTTTCAAAAAGTGGGAGACCGCAGACATAATAATAATAAACTTTATTTATACAGCTGTTTTCAAAACAAATTTAAAAAGGGCTTTGCAAAGTTAAAACCAGATCAAATATGTAAATACATATATAAATACATATTTTTAGATGATGAGATTTTGTTCTGGTAAGGGAAACAAATGTGACTAAATGGGAAAAAACATGAATTTATAGAGATAAATATGTCATACGTCCACAAAGTTACTAGCACTATAGGTGAACAGTGAAACATTTAAAACAATGTATTGGAGAAACACTGTAAAGAATGCTGTAGTTATATTATTTTCAGCCTTTTAAAAAAAAATTATGCAAGGCTTCAAAACACACTTTTTAAAATTTCAGAATGATAAATATCCCATAAGTTTAAATGTGGCATGTTGAATATATCTTTGTAACTTGTTAGTGATGAAATTATAGTATCATAATCATAATCAAAACTGCTCTCTCCTGTCATAGTCCTTGTGTATTTTGTTTAGGCTAAACTGCTAAATATTTGGTGGTCTAGCTGCATTGTGCATAGAGCCTCTTGTTTCTGGTACTGTTGTTTCCCATGACTCTGAGTTGAGCCAGACGAAGCCCAGTGTGATTTCCACACAGTTCCCAGGCCCTCAAATGCCTCCAAACACAGGCCATTACACAAAGTCACACATACACACACTTTTGGTTTGATATGCTAACTTTAACTTGCCAACCACACACACACACGCACGCACGCACGCACGCACGCACGCACGCACGCACGCACGCACGCACGCACGCACACACACACACACACACACACACACACACACACACACACACACACACACACACACACACACTGGCCTGAGGGGGCTCTCAGACTAAGGGACAGCTGCAGCTTGTCCAGTTAAGAGGCCCACTGCTTTTCAACAAGGGCTGACTGCAAGTGTCAGGTCGCTTGCTGTCAGTGAAACCTCTGAACTTTTTTAAGAGGACAACCACAAACAGTCTCATTGAAATTAAGCTATTTCATTCAATTTGATACTTAAACTCTAGAACAGGGGTAATAATTAG
The DNA here is from genome assembly GCA_026259375.1 of Verasper variegatus. Classification (NCBI taxonomy): domain Eukaryota; kingdom Metazoa; phylum Chordata; class Actinopteri; order Pleuronectiformes; family Pleuronectidae; genus Verasper; species Verasper variegatus. The sequence continues at coordinate 692,876 of CM048048.1, forward strand.
CTGGCAACTTTTAAGCTAAATATTGTTCCATATAACTTTTTGTTTGATCACAATAAGCAGTTGATTACTATAAACGAATTACATAGCTTCTCTATGAGTCCCGGAACTTGAGGGAAACGTAATGGCACACGCACACTGACTCCAATGCTTTTCTCTTCTCATGCCCCTCTCACAGCAGACAGCTCACTCCCCCGCCCATCCAGAAAACTCTCCTGCGCTCATGTGTATTTTTGTATCAGGAGAGGAGGGAAGAGACTCAGAGAACATGGAGAGAGCGAAAGAAGGTGAAGAGTCCTAGCAAGTTTACGAGAGTTCAGAGACGGTTATTGAAACTTTGTTCATATTCTTGGTGAACGCTGAACCGAACAAATCAGTTTACAAATGATGAACATGAGCGGCGTTCACTCCAGCGAGAGTGGGCACTTACCTTAGCATACACTCTAACTTCAGCTACAATTTATTACTGCTCTGAAATGTAATGTGAACATATTTCTCATATTATTTTAACATTCAGCTATGAACTTTACTCGGATGATGCAAGCTAACTGTGTTAATAGCTAGTTCTCACAACGCAGTCAGGAGCTCGATGTTGTCAGTATCTGGTGTAATTGGGCGTGTTTACACTCCTGTGGTTTAGAGGTCAGCGTTTAGACCGACCTCTCCAGCTCCTTTTTAACCAAATATGGAAATTTCTGGCTTCAAACTGCCAAGATGGTGCCGATCAAATTAAAAACTCTCGGCTTCAAAACAGCAGTTCACGAACCAATGGGTGACGTCACGGTAGGTTGCCACTTCGGCAGGCTTAATTTGGAGCAGGATCTTTGATGAGGTCAGTAGATGGACTTGTGAATGCTGGGCATCATCTGATTGGTTTAACCGAGAAAGAGAGTGAATGGAGAAGAGTTAAGTTACTCTTCCTGATTCAAATCTCCAGTTGTCTAAAGTGAGAAAAAACTGTGACTCACAGGAAGTGCCTGGCTGCTGCTTACTCCATGAATCTGGTAATACTGACATTTGATAGGCTGGCTGCATCTGTCCATCCTTTCCATGCCAGTAGACAGTCATTAGTATGCAGGGACAACTGCTTTGTTTCTGTGTAAATATTACTGATATGTGTGCGGAGTCAATGCGTGTATCAGTATAGTGAGCATGACTAATAGGGAGGAGGTGATGTGTCTTTTTCCCACTCCTGATTCTCAACCTGCTGCTCTCTGATAAGAGAGAGACTGAGACAGTGGGCTCTGGCTAATCCTCGCCCTGCATCCAGCCTGCTGTCTGCCATGAAAAACAATAGATGGGACAGACTGGTCATCAGGCTATTCTTCTGGCTTCTGTTTATAGCTCCTGAATCACCAAGGATGGAGTGGGTTGCAATGCTGTTGAGAAACTCTTGTGACACTGTAGATTGTATAACAATCCTTTTCTTCACAGCCAACCTCCCCAGCTACAAATTGGATTGAATAAAACTTTCTGTAAATAATTTTCTTCTCGCCTCTGTGGATTGTCAAGAAATATAGACACATCAAATGTTGAGTCATACACACTAATGTAATTACAAGGACTACCAGGAGAGAAGAGTCGTCGTGGTGCGTAGACACTCCTGAGAAAAAAGACTTTTCAAGAGCCCATTAAGATTTATTTTAGTTGTTTAGTTTTGTTAGAAAATGTGTTTGTAACTCATTCAGATGTGCCTGCATCTTAGATTGTTTGAAAACAGGAAACACATTTCACAGAGCCGCTAGCATGACTGTAGACTGTAGTTGAAACTAGGCTGTTTTGTATGACAAATATTCTCAGTCCAATTTGCAAATCAGATGTTTTGGAATGTACAGGAGCAGCCACACTCAAAAGCCTAAGTCACAGTTATCCCTGACAGATTTGTCATTACAAGGCACGTTTCTGTTTTGTGCTAGAGGTGCGGTGACTCAGTGCAGTCTTCTCCTAAACAAAAGGTGTGGCCACTGAGGCAAAGAAGAAGAAGAAGAAACACAACACAGTTTTGGCAACGGCCCGTTTCCTCCAGGAGCATTGCTTTAGGCCTGTGCGCTTTGCTTCGACTTATACTCACAGAGGTATTTCCATAGTTTCCTGCAGAATGCCTAGTCTTTACCAACAGTCTCTGCAATCTCCCTCCCAAGAGCCATCTGGAGGGAGCATAGGAGCAGAGAGATCTCTGTAGAGACAGACCTGTTGGCAAACTCTTGCCTCCAGCTCATCCATGTTAGCAGCGCCGCCCGCAGCAAGATCAAAAAGTGGGCAGGTGCATGAGAGGTGCATTTTTGGCAACTGACGCAATGCGCAAGGACAGGAACTGTAAGCAAACACTAAGCTTAAGTGTTGTTGCCAAGATGGCAGGAGTGAGGTTAGCCCTAGAAATGTGAATATCTATGACTGAGCGACCAACTTTACACCATTTGCCAGCTGAATGCCATGTGACGCACCATTGTTTGCAATGGAGCAAATAGACTTAAATGAGCCTCTAACTTTCTCTCTGGTTGAACATTGAATACATACATATATGTAGCCCAAACAACAGCTATTGTATTTAACTGATGTATATGGTGATTTTCTCTGAACACACCGTTGTTATTGTCTCAGATATTTTATCTGGCCCAATCAGAAGCTTGGATGGAAGTAATTGGTAGTTACATCCTATCTTAAAGGACTATGTTTCACTGTTGAATGAGCATAGAGAGGGGAGAAACAAACAGATGAAGGGCAAAAACCTGCTGCATGACAATACAATACAACGTTATTATAAATATGCTAATTAACATATTATGGCATAGTGACTTATCAAGCAGCTTTAGCCACTTTCCACTTGGGTTGGGCAATCTCATCTACATTGGCATTTGACAATGTATGCAGTGAAACATCGCGATGGTTGATGCCAAGGAGGGGGGTAGACATCGTGAAAAAGGGTTAATAGCATTACGATTTGAAGACCATTTGTTTAAGACGGGAATACTGTAGCAGAGAATTCACTCACTTCCTTCTGTAGGTATGTTTTAATCATCAGTTTTGCAATACAAAGACTCAACCCCTAAGAGGCAGACGCAAACTAGCAGGATTTTAAAAATGATTTCTTATGCAAAAATCAGGTGTAAGGAGCTACTATAGGCTAATAATTAGAATATACAGATCTCTCATTTCCTAGCTCTCACACCCAGGCCCCACTGGCTGCAGAACGGCCGCGGAATCGCCATGTGATGCCTTGCTCTTCATTTCCTGCCCATGTTAACAGATTAAAGTGACCACACTGCCTGCGGTTCTGTCACGGTTCAGCTGTAGTTCAGCCGCAGAAGCAACGCTGCTCTTCTAGAGATTTGAGGTCTCGCAGATTTTCTCTGCGTACCATGCAAGGTTCACAGCAGAATTGGCTGTGAAAATGATCTTTCAGCACAGTTTCAGTATTTATCTGTTGAATGTTTCACAAACATGATTGTTTGCAACACTTCCTGTACCCGTTTAAAAAAAAAAAAAAAAAAGAAGAACTTTATTTTCACTGCATCCATTCATCGTTTTAACAAGGCTTTGGTTCTTATCACAAGACCGGAAGATACACGGTTTCATACTGTACTGTCGTCATGTTAAGTTTAGTACATAACCCAACTTTTATTCGAGGAAATTATACCAGTAGTCATTATACTAGCAGCTTTGCTGCAGAACCGCAGCAGACACGTGCCAGTGTGAACAACATAAAACCAAGACAGAAGAACCGCGGCATAGCCATTCCATGGTGAAACTGCAGCCAGTGTGCCCCGGGTGTTAAAGTAGCCTAGCCTACATATTCATCAGTTCTACAGCTCAAGTTGATCTGAGGGGAAATCCCACAAACAAGTAATAAATATATTTTTCTACGTTATAGTTGACACTGAAATTGTAGTCTGCGCGGGTAGGCTGCACCCCTCTGTCAGTGTCGAACGAGAGGGCTTGGGCATCACGGTGTCGGCTCAACAATTGCCCCAACCCTTTCCACTGAGAGTAGTTGTTTACAGCTTTTTCAAAACAGATTTCATCCTCAATTTCACAAACTGACCACAGTGGGTTCTTGTGTTGTCTTGTTTTGAGTTCTATCTCCACCTGTTAATAGTACTATATTTCTTCTGCTGAAATTAGATTTCATGATGCTTGTTTTTTTCGCCTCCTTTAAGACTACTCTGTCAGAGCACCCAAACTATTCACTCTCCATAAAAATCCTTGATATAAAATCTTGCGGCCATCACTTTCAGCATGAAAGAAAAAATATTTGTAACTGCCCAGAGCTCTGACAACTTGAAGTTTTTCCTTTTAGTGCAGCAGTGTGTCTAGTCAGCGTGGCTGAACAAGGGTGATGGAAAACAAGTATGAAGCAAGAGACCGAGGAGGATGGTGGGCAATGTATGTTACTTTCTGAATTTAAAAAAATCTTTTATTTCTAAGTTTAGATTTGCCAAAGCAGGTTATGTAAGGGTGTAAAAGCGTAGTATTTAAGTAAAAAAAAGTGTTTGAATGATGAATGATTTTCTTCATCTTTTCCCCTCATGGTATTATCTCAGTGTGTCATTACAGATAACATATCCTCTACTGATCAGAATAAAGATAATTTTCCTCTCTGTGGGCAGACATTATTTTGGCTGATGACTGCAGTTACAGTTCTCTTCCTAGATATGGATCAGAAGACAGAATTCACACAATATCGAAAGACCAAAAAATATACGTAGAGATGCACTCTTAATTTAAGTTTTAATAAATGTATTCACAGTTTTAATACAATCGCCATTTCCCATCAGCAATTATTTAAATACCTCTTGATTCAGTGCATCTCTTTAGAGTGTGCACCTCTTTTATTGTTGAAGATTGAGTAAATTAAATGTCATTTTGATATTCAATGATTTTGATTAATCGGCAAATGTACATTGTCGTGGCAATTTCTGCAATCCCACTCTTGAGGAACGAGACACAATTCTCTTACAGTATTGTCACACTTTAATGCTCAAAGCATGGTGCATACGACAAAGGTTAGTTTGTAATATGCACACTGATGGGAAGCAGTTCTTTGTCATTATACATTTAGCTCATCCCTCCCACTCTGGTTGGGGTTGTTAAAGGTCAGGATCTTCTGATGACATCAAGGCAACAATGCCTTAGTTAAAGCAATCAGGCCAAGATTCATTCAGTTGTACAGGATACAGCATGATCGAGGTTACATTGTATGAGATTCAATCATGGGAAATTAACATGATCATATTGTGGTCAAAATGTTACATTTCCCTTACAATATCATATTCAGTTTTTTACACATTACATACCACGATACATCCCACCCCTCTCAGCAACCCTCTCATCTAAGCTACGCTCTCAAAACATGAATGCACACTGCCTGACAACTGGTTAAAAGCCGACTTTTCTGTGACTATCTCCCTCACTGGCTTTCGTCTATGCTTTAGCGGTGTATGTCTGCCCAGCTAAAGATTCCATTCAATTGCAGTGAGACCATGGGCAGGGTGCACGCAGGCAGGCCGGCCAGGTAATGACGGATAGGTATGCCAGCAGTTAGGGTTAGGGGGTTCAGGTTAGGGTTTCACATTTGGCACAAGCATTCACTTAGAATCAAGGATTATCTCACTTTATTTTGGTAGCCAAGGGTCAAAGGTCAAGGTCACAGTGGCCTTACAAAGTATGTCTGTTTTTCTTGAACATGATATCTTAAGATCAGCTTGAGAGAATGTCATCAAATTTTGTACAAAAATTTACTTTGACTCAAAGATGAACTAATTAAATTTTGGTTGTCTAAAGGTCAAGGTCACATGACCTTGCATTGTTTTGAACTCAATATATCGGGAATGCCCAAAGAGAATTTTGTCACATCTGGCACAAACGTTGGACGCAAGGATGACCTGAATAGACTTGGGTGGCCAAAAGTCAAAGTCAAGTTCACTGTGACCTCACAAAGCAAATGTTTTACCTTGTGAATGCAATATCTCTGAAACACCTTGAGGAAATTCTTTAACATTTGGCACAAACATTCACTTGAGCTTGGATTTCATCTAAGTAGCCAAAGGTCAAGGTGGTCTCACAAAGTATGTTTATGTTTTTCTTGAACATGATATCTTAAGATCAATTTATGGGAATGTCTTCAAATTTGGTACAAACTTTCACTTGGACTCAAAGATGAACTGATTTGATTTTGGTTCCTGGAGATCACAGGTCAGGGTCACAGTGACCTCATGTTACTATAAATGTGACATATTAGGACTGCCCATAGGGAATTTCTTTACATCTGGCACTAATCACTTGGAGTCACTGATAAATTGATTAGATTTCAGTAGTCAGGGTCACAGTGGCTCCAAAAATGTGTTTTTTGCCTCTTGAATTTGATATCTCTAGAGTGGTTGAGGGAATTTCTTCAACTTTTGATGAGTTGTTACTTGGACTCAAAGATAAAGTGATTATGTTTTAGTTTTCAAAGTACAGGCACCTTTATATGTATCTGGAACAAAAGTAGGTAGGTACTGTGTATACACTCACCGGCCACTTTATTAGGTACACCTTGCTAGTACCAGGTTGGACCCCCTTTTGCCTTGAGAACTGCCTTAATTCTTCGTTGCTCAATTGGTACTAAGGGGCCCAAAGTGTGCCAAGAAAATATCCCCCACACCATTACACCACCAGCCTGAACCGTTGATACAAGGCAGGATTGATCCATGCTTTCAGGTTGTTTACGCCACATTCTGACCCTACCATCTGAATGTCGCAGCTGAAATCGAGACTCATCAGACCAGGCAACGTTGTTCCAATCTTCTATTGTCCAATTTTGGTGCGCCTGGGTGAATCGTAGCCTCAGTTTCCTGTTCTTAGCTGACAGGAGTGGCACCCGGTGTGGTCTTCTGCTGCTGTAGCCCATCTGCTTCAAGGTTCAACGTGTTGTGCGTTTAGAGATGGTATTCTGCATACCTTGGTTGTAACGAGTGGTTATTTGAGTTACTGTTGCCTTTCTATCATCGCAAACACTCTGCCCATTCTCCTCTGACCTCTGACATCAACAAGGCATTTTCGTCCACACAACTGCCGCTCACTGGATATTTTCTCTTTTTTGGACTATTCTCTGTAAACCCTAGAGATGGTTGTGCGTGAAAATCCCAGTTGCAGTTGCCCTTGTCAACAAGGCCCGGGACCCCCATCTGACTTGGACTCTTATCCCACCCCCACGCCTCAAGTCTGTTACATTAATACACATTACATAACATTACAGTACATTGCACATTGCATATTGCACATCTACATTGCACTCCTGTTTTACATTTAGCATTTTACTTCACTTTTGATATCTTTTATATATTTTTATTTTATATTTATAATTTGTATTGTTTTTTTTCTAAATGCTGAGTACTTATTGCGTTTTTATGTTTTTATGTTTTATGTTCATTGTATGCACTTTTTACACCAAGGAAAATTCCAGGTAGGTGTAAACCTACTTGGCAATAAAATACTTCTAATTCTGATTCTGATTCTGATCAGCAGTTTTTGAAATATTCAGACCAGCCCCTCTGGCACCAACAACCATGCCATGTTCAAATTCACTTAAATCCCCTTTCTTCCCCATTCTGATGCTCGGTTTGAACTTCAGAAAGTCGTCTTCATGCCTAAATGCATTGAGTTGCTGCCATGTGATTGGCTGATTAGCTATTTGTTTTAACAAGCAGTTGAACAGTTGTGCCTAATAAAGTGGCCAGTGAGTTTGTGTGTGTATATATATATATATGTAATCACCATTTCTAAAAGCCAGAAAAATGTTTGTATATTGTTGTGGTAACAGAAAGATAAATGACAGAAGGCGGATATATACATTTTACATTTGTTTTTTTATTGATGACAAGCCCAAATGATGGCATTATTAAGATTGATAAATATAATCAAGCTAAAACATACCACAACATAATTAAATGTGGCTGTATCTTTGCTATGCCTCTGAGCAAACATAGGATGATGTTATTAGAACATTTTTTTAATCTTTTATCAAACTCAAAGATAACCTTTATCCTTAACAATTGGGGCATCTTAGCCTTTGCTCTCTTTTTTTTTAGCAATTATAGGATGGTTGAATAAAACTTTTTTATTTTCTTTTTAAATCAAACAAACAACCAAATCTTTACACAAGTGAATGTGAAATCTGAATCTGAGCCCATCTGTAGAAGCAGTGTTGAGCCAGTTCACACTTAAAAAGAATGAGTTCCAAGTTCAGTTCATGCAGGTGAAAATGAACTAGTTCACGTTCATAGTTAATTTTTTATTGGGACAATTAAGGTGACAAACATACAGTCATGTGTTTGGTTAGGAATCCATGGTGTCGGATCATGTCTGCGTCCTGACTGTGAGCCCCACGTCTCGTGCACAAAATGTTGACGAGTCATTTTCATGATGTTTAAATGCAGCCTCATAAATTCTGGAGCGAATCAAACAAACACTAAGTTACTTCGTGTACTTATCAGGTCCTGATAACTAGTGATGAGAGTTTATTAGTTCATGTGAGAGCAGAGTGGAGGAGGACACAGAAACTCCAGCTTGGTACAAACCAACTGCAGCTTCTGCTCTGATCATGATGCAGCTGATCACTGAGCAGCTGTGACCAGAGCAACTCTGTATTTCACTGTTCTTCTACGAAGTCACTGACCGGCTGCTTAATGTGAACAAGCTCTGATCTCACTGCATGTGTCGCTCTGAGCGAGTGAGTGGGGATGGGTATGGGTAATTCCACAAATTTATCATGCCGCATTAATGCGTTAATTTTTACAGCCCTAATATATAGATAGTTTTAGTTGTTTTTGTTTTTTTTGATGTGAAGTTGAATTCAACAAAGAAAAAGAAAATAATTCAGAAACAACTTACCAACCCCACCTTTAACATAGACCTTTAAAATACTTTCTTTCTATTTGTTTTGGTAAGCCTTGTCGTACATTAGATTAGCCTGATGAGTGAGTTGCATCAGTTCGCCCACCTCATGTACCACAGTAATGTAACAAATGAGATTTGGTTTTAAACAATCTTGTCCACTCATTTCAGTGAGCAGCTAATTAAATGAATTAACTTATACATGCAAAACAGCAGCTGTTATCAAGATACTGAGTATTAGTGCTGTCATATAAAGGAGTATGTATTGTCAGAGGTTGTCTCTATTAGTGATAATAGAGTTAAACAGTGAAGCTTCTGTAAAAAAAAGGTTACGGTTATGCATGGCTGCACATTTACATGTCATAACCATATGGTGTGTGTGGAACATGAAGTCACTTTCCTGTGTGCTGGCTAGTTTTTTTGCTGATTTATGTGTTGTTACTGGCAGCTACATAGAGAGGGTACACTTATTAATTGTGCAACACCACATTCTTATCATCACTGTAGTATTTAAGGATAATTGTGCAGTTTTTGAAAGTCTGTTTTAAAAAGATTAACAACAACACTAGATATACTGGATTCCATCAACCCATGAGAACATGTAGTTAAAGTATATTAACAGCTTAAGTTACTGAGGTGAAAGAGCCTATGTCAAGTAAAACGCATTCACAAACATGCTTCCCACATGTTGCTCTTGAACCATTGAGCGAAATGGTGAAACACCAACATCACCTTCTACATCATCTCAAACCTGTTGGAATCACAAAGGAATCACAAAGGAATCACTTTGTCCTTGTATGCGTTAGTTGGTTCGTTACATTAAGCACTCAAACCTTGTTAACATCTCTGGGCCATCCCTCCCTGGCAGCTGATAAGTCATAGAAATAAAACAGCCATGTGTTAGTAATATAACATAAGGAGAATTATTGCACAATGAATAGGCAATATAGTGATATATATTGAACCTTTTTTAAATTGTTATTGATGGAAATTATAATTATTAATAATTATTGATATCTTTTTATTGCCCAGTCACATAATAGGTGCACACACAATTAAGGAACAGTTTAAAAATGTAAAGCACAAAGGGATAAGAAGCGTAGAAGAGAATATAAGCCTGAGAAATAATGTGGGGCCTTCAGTTTGGTCTTAAACATGTCTATGGTGGAGGAACACTTAATTGTTAACAGTTCAAAAGGTTGAGGGCAGCTACAACCAACACAAAATTGCACTTACCCCTTCATGTCAATTAAGGGACAACCTGGAGCAACTGGTCTGAGAATCTGAGAGATCTGGGGATAGAAAGGGGACAGAGATGTTGTGGGGCAACAGACCATGTTAAACTTTAGAAACAAAGAAAAAACACTGACACTCAATTCTATACTTGACCAGTGGCCAGTGTAGGGATGCAAGTACAGTTAGTTCTTGATACAATTTAGTATTCCAGCTGCAGTATCTGCATCAGTTGCAAACAGGATTAGGATGACGGGCCGATGCCCATCAGAATATCTATCATAATCCAGTCGAGAGGGGAAGTGATGGGATTCTATTCTATTTATCAAATCTATTTTATAATCTGTAATACCCCCAATCCACTGAGATTAACATGACAGCTCTCTGATATAGGTCTAACCCTCAGCTTCAAGGTCTCACAATGGCATAACAATTAACTCTTACAAAACCACTTCCAATTTGAAACATACATTTACACAAACAACTGCTTGTTTTGGTTCATTTAAGATACTAGAAATGTGTGAGTTTGAGCCTGATGTTTCATACCTGTCTAACTATAATGTAACTACTGATTATAGTTACATGCTGCAGACAATGTTGGAGGTCTTTAGAAGTGAGAACACTGACACAGCGCAGGGAGCGTTTCCTTTTCCAAAGGAACAACTTCTGAAGGGTTTGCCTTGGAAAGAGAAGTTGTTTTCACTTCCTCTCATGCTGTTGCTTCCTGAGCCTTCTGGAGGAAGGAATTCCCTCTAGCGCCTGTTAACCCACCCTACATAAACACACACTCACACATAGAGAAAGCTGTTAGCATTCTTCTACAGAATTGCTCCTCCAAAAGAGACTCAAAGCAGTGAAGCACCTTTCAAAAAGTCACATAAGGTTGTCGTTCCAGATCCACAGTCACAAAAGGTGGTCTACAGTTAATACAAATCTATAAGTTGTTCCCACTTTCCACAATGATGGGTTCAGTTATCAATGGGAGGTGGAAATGTTGTGCAGTGCAGTAACTGAATGTTGCTGCCATTTTCCAAAGCCTGTTTCTATACCAATTAATACTTTGCCTTTATCATTCCCCCTCCCTTCATTATGAGGAGCAGGGTCTGCCTTCAGAGGCACTTCTTATAAAACAGTATACACAGTTTAGCTTTTTAACATAGTAGATAATGCTTCTTTAAAACTTATTCTGAAAGACCATGTATTAAGGCATCACCAGTCAGCCCACTAATCCAAGTACCATTTAATTTAAGGCTTTAATCTAACTATAATTCATCCCTCTGTCAATTAAGCCACAGACTCTTATTTCACTTTCTAACATCATCTAAGCCTCTGTGCTTTGGCTTTTCAGTCCTGCCTCTTGCTTCTCCTCAGTATATTTATCCAGGCAGCAGGCTTCATTAAATTACTTTTCCCATTCCTTTGCAAATTCTCTCGACCCTTTGTGGCATTTCATCTTGTGTCCCTGTCCATGTGGCTCTGAGTCAGTCATACATTCCCTTACTCACAGTCGTCCAGAGGGGGGTGGTTTTCACTCGGCTGACCTTAGCCCCACCCTTCACACGACCCCACCCTGCTCTGGGCCCCACAGCACTCCATTCAACTGGCCAGCAGATGCTATGTAATCAGACCAAAGCTGTTGATACTCACAGCATGGTGGAGGGTGGGATAAGGAGGGTCTTTGGTTGGCCTAGAAATGTTTTTTCTCTTCAAACTGGTCTTTGTCTAGTCCCCCCCCGACACACACACACACACACACACACACACACACACACACACACACACACACACACACACACACGCACACACTGATAAAGTTGACCCAATGAACAGCACATTTCGGGAAGTTTTGAACTAGAGCGGGGCTGACTACATACACCAGCATTTAAAAAATCTTAAAATTGTGAATGCTCAGAATAGAGCTCCTTTAAAGTACACACTATTGTGGCTGGGTCAAACAATTGTTTGAATTATTGATTCATCAGAAAATATTTTCTTGATTTGTCCAAACTGTGAAACATCAGAAAATGGTGACAAATGTTTTGCAGGCAAGTATTTTTTTTGTCAGTGTCACACATTTGAGAATCCATTGAACTATCAATTTGTTTTCAGTTATCTGTAAAGTTGCTGATTTAATACTTGACAAATTGCAATTGGACATTTCAAACAGACCTTCAGGTTTTTTTGACATTGCACCCTTTATTGATTTTGGATGTCTTCACTGTGAAAATAGAATTTAATAGGCAGGTTTTGTCAATTTGTATAAAGCAAGTGCCTTAGTGACAACATAACATCCACTCTTACATACCAATACCCCAGTCTTAATTGTTATAGTGAGAAACCTAGCTATTTGTGTTCAGGTTTGATTGTTACCCATGTCACAGTAGTGTGTGTGTGTGTGTGTGTGTGTGTGTGTGTGTGTGTGTGTGTGTGTGTGTGTGTGTGTGTGTGTGTGTGTGTGTGTGTGTGTGTGTGTGTGTGTGTGTGTGTGTGTGTGTGTGATAAAAACATTTTTAACTGGAGCTACTTTTTTTTCCTCTTACCTAAAGTAATGAAACTTGTTTAGTTGCTTATATACTTTTCTCCATACTCTTTTGTGTATATATAGTTATTTTGTTAGTCGTGTGCTGCATGAATAACTGGAATCCTATGGCGTAAGAGATTCTTTGGATTACAGTGGCAACATATATAGGTTAGTTCAATTTCCAATAAAGAAAGTCATTTTTTTTTTTCACATACGGATCAGCCCTTTCATCTTAAGCAACAAATCAGGGAAAAACATACGGAATTTTATTAACTACTCAAATCTGCTAAAAACCTGCATAGATACAATAAAATCGATCCATACTTGCGCCTCAAACAGGTCATAGATTGTAATTGATACAATCTTGGTGTAAGGAGCATGCATATTTTGGTTCAAGGAGACTAAGCACAAATTTAGAAGTGCAGCTTGTCTTGTGTACATTCCTTTTTTGATTGCATGTGTTCTGCAATCTGAGAACTTTGAAAACAATATATAGGAAACTTGAAACAAATTTGTCTCAGTTTCTAAATTTCTTCTTTATTTCTCTCAAGTTGCTTCACTCTGTTCATCTTGTCTGGGTCAGTCTGTCTGTGCAGCACGCTGCTTGGCTTTTACCCACTCCTCTGTTTTACAATTTATGTGTGTGTGTGTGTGCGTCTGTCAGATGACCTATTGAAATCATTGCGGTGCAGTATGCCTGTTACCACAGCAACGCAGGCTTCTCAGTCTCTCAGTCCTTCTCTCCCTCTGTCTCTCCTCCATTTTCATTTCCCCTCCGCACTAGACTGAGGTCATGTGACCACTCTGACGTCAAGCTGGGCAGGCAGGCAGAAGAGCTAGTCAGTTTGTGGGCTTTTAACAAACCTCTTGTCCAAGCTAGGAGTCTCTGTGTGTACCTTTTTAGCTCTGTCTCAGTAATTCATGCATTGCTCTTTTCCCCCCTTCTCTGTTGTTCAATCTCCCTTTCTTTTCCTCTCATCTTTGTTTCTCTCTTGTGCACTTCTGTTTCCTCGCCTGTTGCTTGTCCTGCAGCTGCTGCTGACACAAACTTAGTCTAGGGAGAAAGTGCTCGGTGATGGACTGCTGAGCAGCTACATTGCTACAACGCGAGGTAAGCTTCCTGTGTTTTCTCTTTGTGTGCTTTAGAAGCCAGTGGTTTCTTCAAGAAGAGCTTGTAGCTCCTGCCTCTGAGTCACATACTTGTGCAGAGGGGAGATTGTCTTTTAGATGAATAGTCAGACAGCAAGTGAATGAGTCTCTGTGAATGTAAGGGAACTCTTTTTGTAATGGCTGAGATGAACTTGAATTGAATTAGTGCACACATGTAGTGCAATGTTTTAGGTTTCAATGGGGGGGGGGGGGGGGGGACTAGCTGCTTAATTTCCTGGCAAATGCAGCCAGATCTGTTTTCAACCACTACCCCCCCCCTTCACCCTGCAGGAAATGACTGATGAGAGAAGGCATAGAGAAGGGGAGGTTGATCATTATGGGGGCTGAGTGTGATATGCATGTAGCTGGATGTGATGGGCAGCTCCACATTTTCCCCCCAAAGTGTTGCTAATGTTAGAGGCAGTAGTGTGGGCTGGAGCTGCTGGCTGTGTCTGCCAGAGAATCAGAGGCAGGGAGAGGGGCAGCGCAGCTGCCACCTGCCCCCTCCCTCAGTGGGGATGGGAAAGCCTCAGAGGTATGTGCTGCAAAAATGTAACGCTCATAGTCTCAAGGTCAGTTTAGACATTCTGTTTTTGTAAAGATATTTAATACTGGGGTGAGATCAGGTCATTTTATTTCATTTATTTATTTTTCTTCAAGGAATTTTCTCGAGAAATGTCAAGCTTGAGACATCCCCCACCCCCGGGGACACACACACACACACACACACACACACACACCCAACTCCCTGCGTGCCTCAAACAAAGGCATGCCAGCCCCCATTTAGCCCAAATAGGGTGGAAAGGAAACAAGGATTACAAATTGTCCAGATTTCCCTTCAATACTCCACCCTCTTCTCTACCTACTTCTCTAGAAGTATAGCTCTTCGTTTGCTGTGAGACTTTATCGCCTCCTCTTCAGCAGTGCCTCCCTCCTCCAGCCCAACAAACATGCTTAGAGCGTATTACAGGTCATTGTCTCTGTATCTGAATTATCATAGTCGCACATCTACTGACTATAATTATTGTGAATGCCCATTAGTAACATGTAGAAGATCACTGAAGGACACAAACTGGAATTTGAAGTGATGATCACATGGGATTTATGGTTGGGTTTTTTTTGGAAGGAGTTGTTACCTTATATTTTCCATTGTAATGAGTATTTTTTAGGTTAGATAAAGGAGTTGGTGCTTTTTATTGCTGCTTTATGATAAAATGGTAATGTTCCTTCAGGATCCTCAGAAGCAGACTGAAAGTTCTACGAATTGTGACATTTAATAGTTTGTTCAAGCTACATTTTATAAGGTATGTTAGTCTTTCTCCACCTTTTATGGTTTGTGTTCAACAGTTCCAACAATCCCCTGAGCCTGAGCTCACATCATTCCCGAAATGTCTTTTTGTTCTGAAATTAGCTGCATTAATACCACAAGAGGCCATTTTGAATTAGTAGACTAGTGTCATTTCCTAATTTAGTGTGTGTGGCATGTGTGTTTGTGCACAAAAATACTGTTATCTAGATTTTATGTGTTTGCATATCATGTGCGCATTATAAGCTGTGGCATGTTGGCAGCACTGTCACTTGCATACACACACACACACCGCTAGCAATTTGGCTTGTAGCTTTATCTGACATCCTGCTGCAGTGGATTGTCTCGGAGCGTCTTGTTGTGTTTGTGCTGTTGAATGTTTTTCAGACAGTTTTACAGATGAAAATACACAAATATAATGCTCTCCCAAATTAGTACTTCAAAGTAATAAAAGTATTTGTATAACCTTGCAAGTTTATCATTGACATGCAGAGACTGAATTCATAAAATGAAGGCTGTGACAGCTTTTATTGTAGTGCTGTATTGACACAATGGCTCATTGATTTCACATGAAAATATGAATTCAAAATATATGAATGTGCTGTTATTTAGAATGAATATATACAGTATGTGATGCCAAAACCACTGTGTGAAACCATTTTTACACTAAGCAGTTAACCCTGAGGCAGAATCACACACACACAAACACATGCAAGTGTTAGATCTATGTATTGAACAGTTAACTTCAATCTGTCATGTAAAATTTCCCTTCAACAGCTAAACACACACATATTAGATGAGAGGTAATGAGATGATTGAGCGCTGGCGCCATGGTTACCATGGTATTTTCTCATTTTGTTCTCAGCCTTTTGGTTACAAAGAACACACACCGTGTCACGTCAGGTTTTTTCCAGCTTTATTCTCTGTGGTTGTTCTTTTCTCTGGGTCAGATCCTCTGTGTGAAGACAACAAAACTGCTTTACTGATATTGTGTATATTTTTCTCCATCCAAATTATAAATAAGCACTTTATATCTTTAACACCAGTGTATTACATCCAACTGGGAGGGATAGCATAATAATGCAGAGTTGAAACAATTTTACTTGCTAGAACTTACTGCTTTTTAGAGTTGCAGTTTAAACACTTAACACATCCTGCAACTTGTTCTGAGATGAAGCTTTCACTAACCAACCATTGGTTTCCACCTGGAAATGTGAAACAGCTACAGCGTCCTGTGCCATGGTTCACAATGTTTGAAACTGCTTGCTTTACCAAAATGTTGGTAAATTTCAACACCTCGAAGCAACACAGCTGGCAGGGCTGCCGTTATTTTAACATAAAGAACTTAGTAAAGACAAAGACTACTTTGTCACCATCAGTACATCACACAACTAGAAATCATAATTATCATCATCAACCACAGATAATGATCCAATTTAGGCTGTACGCAAAAGAAAAATTGCATTTATAAAACTGTGCACACGCACACCTGAACGGAATTTTCCCTGTATAAATCACAGTCCAACTGGAAACTTTCGGACATGAATCTGCCTCATATCCCACATTCAACCATAAATGGTCAATGCAAAGCATGAATATTAAATATTAAACATCATGGGACAACAAATATCTGTGATCACTGAACTCTTGTTTCCTCCTAATCCTTCCATTTGCGTACTCTATCAGTGCCAGTGCAACTATCATGCAGCATTACGCTGCAAGTGTTTTTACACACACTTGTACTTGATTATATATGCAGTGTTAGAAGATATTATGAAAAACTATTATTGACTGCAACTCTGCTGTTTAATGCTATAGGAACGTAATTTGCTGTAAGTTGTTTTATATCTTTTTCAACTGAAGTTGTTCGTATGGAACAGTTATGTCAAGCAAGCACCAATAACGCTGTTGGTTTTAATGTAAATGATGAAGTGGATCAAAAACTGCTTCAGTTCACTACCTCACATCAGCATCGTCATTTTCACATCTCCAAAATGTTTGTACGCATGGATCAGAAGTTCGCACATTCTCCTGTCAAGTTTTGTTTTTATAAATCCCAACGTTTGCGTGAGAAGTGGCGTACACAACTTTCAGTTATATACTTTCTCTGTTATAAATGAGGCCCCAGGTGTGTTTTTAGATGTAGCAGAATAATTATTCTATACTACTAGACCAGGAATTTCAGGTGAATTGAAAATAAAAAATAGCATGGTAGGGTGTTCTAGAATAACATATTAAATCAACATCAGATCGGCCTGCAGTCTGTAGCTATCCACTTCGCTATGGCATTTGTTAGCTTCTCTTGCCTTTGTTTATCTATACTCCTCCCTGCATCTAACGTAGTCTGCCAAAGCCTCGCTCCACTGTCTGTTTCATTGAATGATTTGCTGGTATCAACGGTATGTGTTTTGCATTTAGGTGATATTTTAGACTGGAAGTACTCCGGTGATAAGAAAATTTAACTTGGCAGTGGTTACAAATAACTTTGGTTCTGTCAACTCCGCCGTCTGGAAGAACTTTAAAATGAAAATGGCCATGTTAAAGCTCCGTACCCTTCTCCATGTTTGTTTATTCGCCAATTCTTTTCTTTTCCGGTTCCGCAGCAGTCAGCAACAGACTTTCACAAAATAAAAGCCTGTGAGCAACAGACTTTTACAATAATACAATAAATAATAAAACCTGCACTAATTTGCGATAAAATAATTGTTGGCGTTAAATAATTGATGAGTTAACGTGATTATAACAAGTTAACTTGCCCAGCCCTTATTTCATCACATAAAATGGTTATACAAATTATTTATTGCGTCATGCATTTGCACATACATGACACAAAATACAAACCTACTCATCAAGACACTGCTATACAGCACCACTCACAGTTTTATGGTACAACTTACAAATGATTTGTGAAGCACATGGAAGAGTTTGTTAAATGTGGGCTTTCTCACTTGCATTGTCCACATAATTGTCTCTGTGTGTACCTGAGTGACTAAGGCCATTCAACAATGACAATGGCATTCAATGCGTTTGTACAGTGTTAATTCAAATGTATTGAACATTGTCAAACATTTAACTGAATTGTGGAAATGTCAGACATCATGGTCCCGTCACTGAGTTGGCTGTGACATATTTCACTCCTTTGAATGCACTCCTCATGCAGGTCAAAACAAGAAGGACAGGGCAACCAGGACAGTTGGGGTACAATTACACTTCTTTGCCAAGGTATTGTGATGTTTTAAGCTGCCTGTGTGAGCAGCTGTGGCCTGGGACTCATCAATGATTGTAAGGAGAGGAAAAAACACATTTAGAAATATGACATCAGCCACACTTATGGAAATATTTATGTGTTCACTGCACGTTGAACAAACAGCAATGCTCTGTATTGTTGGTCATTGTTAGCCCGGATAGTGTAAGAGTAGTTTTTCTCAGTTGTGTTTTGCTGGGCTGTAATTGACCTAGAAATTAGTTTATTAGTGGAATAGTAGCAAATAAAACAAATGTCCTTCAGAGCATCCATGTAGAAATCTCTATCTTCTGTGAAAGTCGTGATCTCTGTGATTTGCAAGAGCAATTGCTTATGGACAGACATGTTAGAGCTAGTTTCAAGGGACAGCTGGTCATCCGTGCTCTTTGTCATTCTCCCATGGGTTTTTATTTGAAGAGGTCATAGGTCATTTAACCCAAATCCAGCCTCAGTAGGCTGTAGAATGCTCTCTCAGGCTGCCTGCAGTTAAAAGGTTCCACACAGACAGACACTTGCTGACATATATAATTTTTAAGGGAAAGTCTAGTTCTATAGGCTGGCAGGCATTGGTTTAGGCAAACTATGGGAAACAGATGTTCTATTTCTAGTTACAGAGAGGAATTCACACAGAATGTTGTGTCATGCAGGACACACAGGAAAAAAACATGTTCTTTTCCTGTGGCCTGTCGCTGTATTCCTTGGTTGTACTTGATGCTCAAAGATCTTATTGGCTGCCATAACTTAGAATGCACCCTCTAGTAAGGGAAGTAATTTGAGTCAGTTTCACTACACTGGAAATTACTACTCAAAGTTCACCTTCTGTGAATCGAAAAAAGAAAAGATTTGCCAGAAACTAAACTGTTTAATCTTTGAAGCCACAGTGCAGCAACTGAGGCAATGACCAGACACTTGATAAATGCGTTCCTTCAGTCCCCTGTCATAATGTTGTAGGACATTTCCTATGAGGTTTAGTTATGAGGTATTTAATTATGGTAGTTGGTGCTGCAGTGACTTTTTACAATCAATACCAAAATTACCAGCTGTGGAACTGACTCAGTTTAGTAGCTTTTACTCCACCAAGTTTCATTCTGTCCCACACAGTAGGGACAAAGTTGAACTATAAGTGGGCTTTAAGAGCGAATACCTCTGCCAAGGCTAATTCCCCGTTCTCACCATGTCAAAGCAGTGTTCCTTCTAGACATATTCTTATGTTTTTACACTTCTTATAATAACATAAAAGATCTTGAACTTTGTGTTTTGCTCTGCCACTGCATTGTATAGCTGTGCTCACTATTTTCCACATGCTATAATCCATTAAGTTGTTACCACACAGACAATCTGACCTCATAGTTTCAGCTGCTGTCTTGAGCAGGTGAAAGCAATTCCTGATGCTGCCCATTTATTTGGGTCCACTTCAAAATTGTATGTGTTCTCCCATGGGCCATATCCCAGCCCAACCCCCAGCCTCAACAAAATTTTAAAGCATTGGGCAGAAAAAGGAAAGAGGAAACTAAATTTCAATAGCAAAAGTATTACACGTCCAGCTCTAGACAGGTACCATGCAGAAAATAGTTTTAACCTCACTTATAAGGTAAGGAGTTGAATTGTGTCATTAATGATACATAGAATAAACCACTGTCTAGCAAGATACTGAATTGCAACAAAAGTTTAGCATAGTTATTGAATGAATTATCTGTATGTTTTTTGGCTATTTTGCACCATAGTCTATTGTTCTGATCACAAATCTCCAAGCGTTTCTAAATTTAGTTTCTGTGCTTACTTGACCTGAATGTGCTTCATGTTTGTTAAGGCATGGTTCTCGATTACTGTCAAGACTTATATAGAAGACTTAATGAAAGAACATTTGATACTGGATCACTGAAAACATATTAGATATTAGGAATCAAATAATTTAATAATTCACTCCTCACCTAATTGAACATCAAATTTGATCTTTTTTGGGGGACTAACAAAAAAAACTAGGGCTACATTGTAGCACTGA
Source organism: Verasper variegatus (assembly GCA_026259375.1). Lineage (NCBI taxonomy): Eukaryota > Metazoa > Chordata > Actinopteri > Pleuronectiformes > Pleuronectidae > Verasper > Verasper variegatus. The sequence continues at coordinate 713,202 of CM048048.1, forward strand.
ACAGGCCCAAGCACACGCAACTCAGGACCTGTTGCTGTTGGTGGAGAGAGAGATCGGCAACCTGGCACACGGCTCCGCGTTGCATGCGTTTTGCACACTGCAGGAAGGATAAACACTTCACTTACTGCATCCGTCACGAGACGTAGATCCTTGTCTACTAATTGCGCATTACGGTCCATGGTATCAATTGCAGATCACACGGTGAAAATTGTATGTAAATCGAATAATAGTTGTAAAACAAAGCTGACTTCCTGTTGCCAGTAGGTGGCGCCATCACTATTATTACATACAGACTAATAGATCTGTTCAAGTAGGGGCTCTTATGTAGCGTGAGCAATTTTAAGTCAATTGGACAATGTTACAACAACTTAATTATCACACTGATCAGTAGGTGGCGCTATGACCTTGCACTAATATTAATATATGGATCTGTTCAGGTCAGGATTGTGAGCATAGGTCAGATTTGGGGGCCGGTTCGAAAGATTTGGGGGCCGGTGGATTTACAAAGTACTTCCTGTCTCATGGTGAATCAGTAGGTGGCGCTATGACTCTGAGGAAATATTGACACATGGAGCTGTTCAGGCTTGGACTCTGATCATGAGACAGAACTTTGGTGGTGATAGGACAATGCACAGTGGAGTTATGACAACATCGTCTCCTTTGGCGAAGGATGAACCTTCGCCGCACCTCAATGTTTACACGGTTTGAGGAAATGTCACAATTCTTACCATGGTCCTATGACTTGACTGAGCTCTTTTGAGCTGCATATTGTAAAGCAGCCAGGAGCAGTGCATCAAAGTATGAAACATGTCACTGTCCTGTCGCCAGCAGGTGGCGCTGTAATGATGAGTGAATATTGACACATGGATCTGATCAGGGCGGGACTGTCAATGTGTGAATGTGGTTTGAGGCTGATAGAACAATGCACAGAGGAGTTATAATAAATCCCTCTTTCTTGGCGAATCATCAAGATTCTACGTCACGCCACGGTCACACCGTGTTATAAAATTGTATATACCGAGGTAGTTTATATCTCCATCTTGTTGAGATGACACTCATCTCAATATGAAGTTGAACTGATGAAAGCCCTACGACAAGTTCATCAAAGTAAAAATGTCTAAAATGGCCAAAATGGCCACTAAAGTAAAAATGGCGTGCTTCCTGTTTGGTCTAGCATATCTATAAGAGAATTTTTTGTTTGTTATGTAAAGACACATGGCCCTACCGATTTTTGTACATGTCGGCCAATCATGGTGCCGGGGCTGCACTTTAGGGGGCGCTAGTCAGTTATTTTGCCACGCCCATTCCTTAAAACCATATAAATATCTTCGGGGTGGCTGTTGTTACACAAATGTAGTTTGAGGGAGGATGAACCTTGAACACCGAAGTTACAGCAATTTCATGTGTCACGGCGAGTTGATGAATTTTACGCCACGGCACTAATATGGCGTTTGACGAAAAGTCACAGTAATCTTATGCCTTCATTATCAATGTCTTGAGACCCAGTTGATACAGATTGACATGGCTGCGGTCAGTGGATGAAGAGGAATACTTCCAAGTGTAAGATGTTCCAAAAACAAGACATTTCCTGTTGCCACCAGGGGGCGCTGTCATGATTTCTATGTAGATGTCATCAGGCCGGGACTCCTGTCTTACATGTCTAGTTTGGACGCGATTGGACATGTATGTCCGAGATACAGAACCTTGTGTTTTGATGGCGTGTAATCAAACTTTGTCTCCACGCCACAGTCACCCCAATGCGACGAAAACGCGACATTCATGGTAGTTTATATCTCCATCTTGTTGAGATGACATTCATCTCAATATGAAGTTGATCTGATGAAAGCTCTACGACAAGTTAGTCAAAGTAAAATGTGGAAAATGGCCAAAATGGCCACTAAATCCAAAATGGCGGGCTTTCCTGTTGTGTTTTTCACAATGCACCTCTAGACTCTGTCTGGTCATGATACACAGGTGTCTTGATTTTTGTGAAGATCGGTGAAAGCTAACTGAGGGGCTTTTCCTTAGATGGCGGTGTTGAGCCATTTTGCCACGCCCATTTCAAATTACTCCAGAATTCAAATACTTTTTAGGGTTTTGAATTTCCTGCAAACTTTGGTGAGAATTTGAGCATGTCTAGGCCCTGAAAAAGCCCCAAAAGGGAAATAAAAATCCTTCGAAATACAATAGGGCCTCCCACCGTCGGTGCTCGGGCCCTAATAAATTTATTCACTACATTATTTTGATTCTATCTGATTTTTTTACCTGAGACACAGCTCTCAGCCACTGTGGATGAGAGTAAATGACTATGTGGCAGCAGGGAGGTTATGAATCTCTAATACACAGCTACTTGGAATTCCTCAGTGCTTGCAGATATCTTTGGCTGTCAGAATGTACATCTTATATGTGAGGCAAAAGGAGAAGAGTGCCATGTCTGAATCTTCACTTAAAAGTAACTTGAATGCAATATGTGCTTGGAAACTACAGTTTGAAAGCTGTCCACTTTTGAGGAATCAGAAATAAAGATACTATCATGGAATGGAGATCCTGAATTAGTTTTGTGATTACATACTATGTCAGTGTGTTTTTCTTTGTGTACGACTGAGTTTGAATGTGTCAGACCCACTCTTAGCACCTTCTGTCTCCCAACTCATGACTTTGTACATGTGTTTATACATTCAATCCAAGTTACTTTACTTTGCTTACACAGACATCCTGTAAAGCCAAAAATTTAAAATTATCATTGATTGGCAGCAGTGCCCGTAGTGTGACATATAGCTACTTTGATGGTTGCCCAAAACCATAATTACACATATTCACATTAAACAGTTTCCAATTTTTTTTATTAGATTTCACAACAATGAAAACCACTCAGTGTAACTGTCCACTAATTTGAATTCCTTAGTAACCTTTAGGCTTTAATACATGTTCACTGTTCAACATATCCCAGTTCCCAATGTTCATCGTGACCCATGACCTCTACTGTGATGCAACTTCCGTTCTGGTATTTTCCATGATGTTGTATCCTGTTTCTATATTTTTCTTGACCACAGGAAACAGAGCAAGCTTTGTTGAATCCCCTGGGCCAGTCTTCAATCAGAACCATCTCCATGCTCAGGCTCTGCTTGAGTCATGTTTTCTCCTTCCCTTTCTTTTTACTGTCCCATGCTCTTTTTACACTCTGTCTCTTATTAAGCATACACTATAAGACATGATAGACCTTGCACTCATCCTGTAACAGCCATTCATTCTCCAGCTGCTCTCATACTTGTCGTGCAAACTCTTATCTGTAATGGTTCTTTGTGTCCTTTTACAGCCAACTCACTTCAACTTTAACAATACTAATGGATGTGTGTGTCCAGCAGGTGTGAGGCAGTTCTTTTGTTATCATCCTCCATCAGTTTTTTTGAAAGTTTTTATAGAAAGTTATCCGTTATCTTTAGTCTGTCAGGAGCATTTTATTCAGATGTGTTTAATACACAGATGGGTATGTAACTGAGCACATGTAAGGTTAACTGCCTGACAGTTCCCTAAGCCACGACACTGAAGACCAAACATCTAGTCCTAGCTTACAAAGTGTAGCTATGCATGGCTAGTTTATACACAGCTTTGATGGTGGTTTGTTATTGTTTACCCTCTCCAAAACCAAACTACAAAAGGAGAAGTGTAAGAAATGTATTTAACATTCTTTGTTTACATTTTGCATTTGAATACTAGGACTAATGAAAAGCATTTACTGCATGGTCATCATATATACCTCAATCAGGCACTGCTAACTTTTTATGCTGTAATAACCACATTTCATAATGATGTCATCATGATATCTTTATTCTGTATGATGACAAATGATTAATTAGTTTAACTTATTTGTTGCAAAAGTTACTGGCCTCACTATATGACGTTACTTTCTGACTCATGGTTATATCATGTCGGCATCATTCCTATCAAATGATCATGAATACATTTTTGATCTCTCAGCTTAAGGTCATGTCCTATAGGAAGCAGGGATACCTCAAAATAATGCATTTCTGAACTATATGCATGGACATTATTCAGTGCCATAAATCACGGATATTACAGGAGACTATATTTCCAGTTACTTATAACTGTAACTTGTAACTTGTAACATGGTAATTCCAGTTTAATATGTGTGAGCAGGAAGTAAAATCATTTGGAAAACAAAGTTAGAAATCTGTCACCATTATTGACTAATGTGGCTGGGCTTTGCAAATGTTTAGTGACATGAATCCGAGGCGTCAGGCTTCATGTTGAAGTTATTGATGTTGGCGGCAGAGAATTGTAATATCATTTATAAGAGACAGGTGGATATCTATACTGTCTCCCCCCTGTTGGGACCCAGCAGTTAGACATCCAATTAACCAGGTCCAGTGATCCATTGCCTGGCAGGCAGGGAGCTCCCACCAAGGCAATGCAGACAAAGAGCCAAAGAAAGTAGTTATGACCTCTGTGTACAAGACGGGTCATTTTCTGTTGGACGAAGAAGGAGAGTCCACCCAGAGACTCAAACAGATGTGACTCTTACAACAGTCCACCAAAATAGTTTTAAATGTGACTCAGCTGAGTAAATGTTTAGTCTGTGGTTATCGTAAAGCTTTACACATTTGTATATCTATTGGACCCCAGTATAAATAGTAACATTGTTATATAACCCTTATTTAATACCAGAACAATTACACATAGCTGGGACTATGGACCACTGCACTGGGGCTTCACACATTAAATTGCATAACCCTTAAAGTTGATTATGAAATTGACTTGAGGAAGTGTGTCATCTGCCTCTCACTGGTACACTCTTCTTCTCCAGAATCAGTAGGCACAATGTGTGTTTGCCTCCTCCACAACATCCTCTCAGGTCTGTTACCATAGCAACTTAATGAAGGATAAGAGGGCCATTTAAAAGTATAAGGGCTGAAGACGACAGCATCACGCTCACCAGGTAGCAGCCACCAATCACTCGAGTCACACACTCCTGTCTCCTGTATCAGGTTCAGAGTTGATTTAATTGGAAGAAGCTTACACAACGGTCAGCCTTATTACAAAAGGGAAGGGAAGCATGAAGGAGCCGATCCTAGAAATGTCCAAGTAGTACAAACTCATCTGCCCCCCTCTTGTTTCACCCTCTATCCAGCTTCTCTATCCAGCTACTGCCTGGCTGTCTGCCAGTGCCTGTTTTCCTATTTCTATTCCCAGATTCAGAGCATTGAGGGGAGATGTTTCTCCTTTTGAAGGACTCCTTGGAACCGAGGCTATAGCTTAATGGTTAAAAATAACTTTTTTTTTATCTGGAAAAGCATAAACAGATACATTGACGGCTAACCCTGTGGATTGATTGGTGTGTGCGTCCGTCTTTTTCCTCCCCATTCCCACTCCTGTCAGTCCTGTTGCCTGTTGTTCTGAAAACTCAAGCTGCTGCCTTTCATTTAGAAAAACAAAGTGGTTATATGTTTTTGGAAAGAAAAATAGAGGGGGAGGGGGGCTCTCTTTTCTTTCTCATTTATGCTCCACAAACTAAATCTCTTAATCTCTTAATCATCTCTTAATGTTTTTCATTAAGAAATATCTTCTGTGAGTAAAAACATACAGGTTAATTACTTTTTAATTAGTGCCATATGTATTCATATATTAGTGACCTTTTAAAAAAGGCTATGGATATTGAGTTACTACATTTATTAGTACAGTAATGGCATGAGCCATTTGAATACTAATTCTAAATATCTTTTATACTCATACCAATATTCTATGTATAGTTTCTGCATGTCTTGTATTGTGTAAAACTGAACAGTCTTGCACATTGAGTAGACCAGAATGCAGCTAGGTCACCAAGGCTTTGCTGAATGTTCTTTGAAACCAGATGAAGTTGTGGCATCTGCACAGTGGGATCCAAAGATTTAAGTCATTGACAGGGGCCTGCCTTTGTGTACAGCTTCAATAGAGAGCCCACATCCATATTTGCTGCCCTGCTATTCTCCAGTGTTATTCTAGTATTTGAAATATCCTGCAAGGGAGTCTGGCGACAGTAGCTCTAAGACATGATGGAAACTGCAAACAAGGTTAATTGTGAATATATGGATTTTGAACATTTTAGCAATAAAAAGACTGAGATGTCCCCCTTGTTATTGCATCCTTGCATTCAGAAATGAGGTGAGAATTGTTTGTAAAGGTTTTACTTTTTTCCTTTGTCCATATACTACTGATTGTGATTCATCAGAGAAAAAACTGTGCTTCAGATGAAAAGATAAATGCAAAATAGACTGATCATTTTGTTTCTCAGTTATTATTTGATTATTGGGTTTTTCATTACTTTTCTGAATTTGTTCATGTGTTCATCACAGTTTGCTACTTGTAACTTAACTCGTTTTCTTACTGGAGATGCACCCACACAATTACCAATACACCTATATACACTGGCACACGCATCCTGTCATCAGAGAGAGTGTGTGTGTGTGTGTGTGTGTGTGTGTGTGTGTGTGTGTGTGTGTGTGTGTGTGTGTGTGTGTGTGTGTGTGTGTGTGTGTGTGTGTGTGTGTGTGTGTGGGGGGGGGGGTATAGTACATACACTATACAGTATGCATTTATTTTTTCATTTCGCCTCCCTGTCTCCTCTTACTCTCTCACTGCTGCACTCTCTTCACCTCTCTCTCTTATAAATTAAAATGGAATAAATACTGTAATAGATTGTAAACGTGTATTCATACGTCATTAACATCATCATAGTCCACACAGCCTTTCATCATTGAGAAACGTTGTGTTTTCATAGTTAAGTCAAGTTATTTTGTCCAAAAAGGAAGTGATTGGAAAACATCAGCAGTTTAACTGGTGTGTCTTTGTAAACTAACACACAGGCCTCACTGGCTGCGTGAGATGCGCATGCGTGTCGCTGATGGTCTTGCTTTTCATTTAGGCACCCATGTTATCAGGCTAGAGTGTCCACACTGCCTGCGTTAGCAATGGGTCTCAGACCCGTGAGAATCTGAATCACTGTCTGCACCCTCGATTTGAACAATCTGTTGTTGGCTGTAGAGATAGTCGGTAATTTGCTTCAAGAGACAAAATTTGACTGGATGCAACTGCAGTGTGGAAATAACACTAACTTTAATTTCTTTATTGAGTTGGCTCTGTGCAACAAAGCAGTCCCTATCATGCTTCTTCGATTTGTGATCTGCTGTCCAAGATTTGTCAGTAGAACACTCAGAAAGAGCCACATGTGAGGGAACCCTGTCCCAGGATGTTCTGAAGTGCAATAGATGTTGTGTGTAGGAGAGCAAGTCAACAGAATAATAATATTTACAATGTTCACAAGGCTCCAGATTGCATGTCTGTGTTTGATTGAATCGTGCCACTTCCTCATCTCATCTCCTCTCCTCTGCTGAGTTTACACTCACACACTCAGGCTGCTGTTGCTAGCAGCATCAGAGGTTGTATAGCTAAAGTTGTATGTGGACTGGAAAGTGCCTCCTACCAGATGACAGAGCAGAGTGGGTTAGTAATTAAGATCTCTGTGTTTGTGTGCGTGCGTGCGTGCGTGCTTGCATGTGTGCGCATGCGTGTGCACATGTACTATATGTCATTCCATTACCGTAATCACTCTGAGGGTCAGTCGTTGTAGCAGTATTATAAAGAGTACAGCAATTGGCAAAAAAGTAGCTTATTAGATTCAGTAAAAATCAAGCAGATACATTTAAATCACTGTGGAGAACATGCATAAAAGTAATTAAGTTTCTTGTCTGAATAGTATTTGTAAATTGTAACACTTGACTTAGTGTAGAAACTACTACTACTACCTCATCTTTTATCATTCTCAAATGGCATTGTATCCACATTTAGTCTTGCAGTTTGTTTCTACTTTTTAGTCAGGTTAGTGGCATGGCTGGATGGTCTGTTGGTCAGTCCACCACTTTAATCCAGACTGAAAATCTCAGCACCTATTGGATTACATTTGTGGTTTATAGAATAAATCGGAATGAATTTGTTTTGAGTAAAATGTCTTGACAGTTACAGTATTCCCATGAACTGTAGTAGACAGGTTCATGTTTCCCACAAGATGATATGTACTATCTTTGTTGATCCTCAAAATTTTCATCAGGTGAAAATATCAATTTACACATTCCCATCAGCCTCAAATGTTACTTGTGTTTAGTGTTAATTAGCAAATGTTAGCATGCATATACAATAAACTATGATAAGCATAGCTGCTACACATAGTGTATTTGTGAGCATGCTTTTGTTAGCATATAGCTACAAGCAACAGTGTACAACTAAACACAGGCTCACAGACCTGCTAATATGGCTGACTCTCAGTCTTATTAAATTTGTCAACATTTACTCAAATATGCTTTGCCATGTGTATTAGTATCTGTGTTCTAACTTCCAATGTACATATGGCATTAAGAGTTTTCCCTTGTGTTAATTCCAGTCTCCATGTTATCTTGTTTTTTTGATATACTGTATGTGCAGCCTGTGAAATGTTATCTATTTCCATGTTATCTCCCTTCACACATTTTCCATATGCTGCTGTTTAAATGTTGATCAGTTGATTTTACAGAGCTCAGTGTGACTGTACAAATAAGTCATTGATAGAGGTAAACAAAGGTGAGTGTCAAAAAATAATGCTCTGTGAAAAACATTCTTGCATTCATTCATTAGCCACTCAAGTGATTTATCACTCTCATTATGATTCTGCCCCACCCATACATAAGAGCTGTGTTCATTATCCTGTTTGTCAAAAACAGCTAGAAGCTGTCGAACACCTCACTGGGTATTTTACTGAGTTTTACAGAACCCTAGGAGCTGGAGATTTTCCTTTAGAATTTGAGAGTCTCTGATATGTTATCACTTCTCAAATATCCTTGCTTACTGTATGGCATTTCTACTCAGTGGTAGCCTTGATTGAACCTTGGGGGCAGAATAGTGTTTTAACTATTTGTCATAATTGAACTTGAGCTGATGATACATTGAACTGTTCAGTTTTCTCCATTCTCCCAATATGAAATTATAGCAGTAACGCTATTGTCGTTTCCTATGGTTTCATGAAGTGCAGTAGTATTAAAAGACCTTGCTACATTTGAGTACACAAGTGACTCATCTTCTGATAGTTGGAGGTCAGAGCAAGGCAAACAGGGCAGTGCACAGGGCAGTGCACAGGGCAATGCACTGGGCCGAACTCATACATAAATGCAGTACATGTCCATACAACCTGAATACAACATTTCAAACATGTTTATGATTCTTGTATTTACATAAACACTTATTATAACACACATGATAAAATATAAGAACGTATTATTCCATAAAATATAGAGGGTGGTTACTTTAGAGCACATTATCACTGAGACCATGGATCAGGCACTTCCTGTTTGTGTTAACAAAATGGCAGATAGAAAACAGACTCAGAACTCTTTCACTGTGTCTCTCCTCACTGTCACTGTTTCTCTTACTCTAAAACTCACTTCTATCCCTCAGAGAGAACCACATGTGAGGGATCCCTCTCCCAGGATGAACAGAAGTGCAATAAATTCCATGTGTAGCTGAACACATTAACAAAATGACAATATTTACAACATTGATTAGAAGAAACAGAGTTTAGCATAATGGAAAGGTGTGTCAATGTTTAAAGTATTTATACATAAGAAATAGTCTCATATAGATGAAAAAGATAGATCCATCGATGGATTTGATTTTTCAATTTAGATTTTCACAGTAATAGCCACAATAAGATACAAGGTAAAAAATACACAAAAAGGAAAAGAAAATACACAAGGTGCTCTGAAAGTCCAGCACACTTAAAATATGACAGAAAGAGAGATTAAATAAATAAGGTGCAAAGGAAGTTTTGATACTGCTGTGCAAAGAATGGTGGTGATAGCATACTGATGAAATTATGATAGTGTACATGCTGCATAATGTACAGTGATATCATAGCAATAATAACAATAGTAATGATAATAGTTATAGTGTACATGCTGCATAATGTACAGTGATATCATAGCAATAATAACAATAGTAATGATAATAGTTATAGTGTACATGCTCCGTATTTATACAAATTATAATAATAATAATAACGGAACAGCATAATAGTTTAATAATACTAATATCAGTAATAAAACAGTAGCAGTAATTTAGTGATAAAATGTGTATTTATGACTAGCATCATATACACACCATGTAAGAGGTACATACATACATAAAATATGGATATAATATATTATATCAATATGGCATGGTAGTAACCTACCAGATTAATGTGATCTCATGTTAATCACTTAACATGACAGACAGAAAACAGTCACTTTGATAAGCTTATTGTTAGAAAGTAAAGCAATGTGGCTGGATCAACTGCATATAGATAATGACTTATCATTGTTAATATTCAGAGTCAATGTTTTATTTCTCGTTTTAAATTAACATTTGAATTGACTCTGAAGAGGGATTATAAGCTTTATCCTTTTCATAAAGATTGGCACTATAAACACTTATACTCCAGTTCCAGGAAGAGAATCTAAATTGTGTTTGTCAAGCAGCTCAGTTTAAATGTCATTTGACAACACATCTTTTGCCTCCCTGTGCGTTAAAGCCAAGTTTAATGTGTGTCTAGAGATTTTATAGACTAATTAAATCCATGTTAGGCATATGGCACTGTGGAGTTTTTAGTTTATAAAGAACGGTTGCTTACATTTTGGTTTATACTTCGACAAAACCACTTGAGGACGCAGCAGCTGCTTCCTCAGCTTAGTCTGGTGGTTATGTAGTTGATGCATGGATTAGAATCAGACCTCAAACCAACACCCTACAATAGAACCAATTGCTAAACTACACTTTTGAAGTAAAGTAGAATTTAAGAGGGATACAGTTCCTCTGTAGTTTATGAAAGAAATGGCTGTAATAAGTCACAGAAAGAAGGACACATGGTAAAATTACCAGTTATTTGTTTTGGGGCTCACGGTGTACAGAATTACACCAGTTAGATGTGTGGTAAAACCACACGCTGCCACAAAATGTTATCCCTCTATTTTCTATCTAGCTTGCGACTGGTCACAGTGGCAGCAGGTGGAGTAGTCCAGATGTTGTTTCTTTTGCAGCGTTTTCTAGTTTCCGCTGGTGGACCCCAAGGTGTTCCCAGGGCCCTCCTACCAGTTGACTGTGCAAAAAAAACTTGAATGGATAGTTCCTACAAACCAACCATAGTGATCTACCCTGAACCACCTAAAATGGCTGAGGACCCACAGCTTTATTCCTTGCTCCCTCCCGATATCTGATCTCCTATATCCACAAGGGTGAACCCAGCCATCCAAGGAGAGAACTTTACTCCCTTCATTTTACTAAATTAGCATGTATTTTCGATGTCATTCTATCGGTCACTACACAAAAGTCCCTTGTGAACAAGACCCTGAAATACTTAAACTTCCTCACTTGAGGCATCAACTGACTCTCATTTTCCAACCATGAACCTCAGACCTAGAGGTGCTGACTCTCATCTGAAAATTGCCACAATAATGTAGTGTCCTTTTGATCCTAGGAGCTGCACTGTGGGGTAAACAGCCCCTGGTAGAGTCTTCCAAAGAAAATTATTCCCCGTGGAGGGGTCAAACTCAAAGCAATTCATACAACCCTGATGGAGGTTGTATTTTTCACCTGGACCAGGGCAAAGCAGGGCCTTCTCCTGAAGATAGACCTGGAAGGGGAGCGCCAGCTTTGACCCATGGAGACCAGTCGGGCAGAATCCTGCGGCTGCAATAGAAGGGGGGGGGGGGGTACCTGGGCATGTGAAACCATCAACCAGCTTATTAAATGTCTCTGACCAAATAGATGCTAACAGCAAAGTTTGCACTTATTGGAATATTGAACACTTCCAACCATTACTTTTTGAAATTCATGCAGTTTGGGTCACAAAAACAACTCATCATGTGGATATGCTCATAAGGTCTCAGTCATTCCAGTTTATTTTCCTCCCTTTGTGATGTTGTCACCTATAGAGAAAAGTTTATTTTTAATTAATTTTGTTTGTTTAATTAAATGTGTAACAGTTTTTCTTTTTATCTCTGTTGCTCAGCTGGGACTTAGTAATCAAAAGGCCATAGTGCTGTTCAGGATATGAACTGATATCTGCATATATCTCATCCTAAAAGCATCGCCTTCTCTGTTCTCTGTCCCCTCCAGCTGTGAGCTGATTGATCAAAAGGACTGACAGACATGGGAAAGCAGAACAGCAAGCTCCGTCCTGAGGTGATGCAGGACCTGCTTGAGAGCACCGACTTCACCGAGCATGAGATCCAGGAGTGGTACAAGGGCTTCCTAAGGGACTGCCCCAGCGGGAACTTGTCCATGGAGGAGTTCAAGAAGATCTATGGTAACTTCTTCCCCTATGGAGATGCTTCAAAGTTCGCCGAGCATGTGTTTCGCACATTTGATGCTAACGGTGATGGGACAATAGACTTCCGGGAGTTTATCATTGCACTAAGTGTGACATCACGTGGCAAGCTGGAGCAGAAGCTGAAATGGGCATTCAGTATGTATGACCTGGACGGGAATGGGTACATCAGTAAAGCTGAGATGCTGGAGATAGTACAGGTGAGTGTGCATGCTATCTGTGTACACAAATAGTACATATTAAACAGATAATGAGTAACCAAAGTTCTCAGTGTCTAACATACTGAAAAGTGCAAAAGCAAAAAAGAAAATTGTAGCACCAAGAAGAAAGTGTTGATGTCATAAAGGCCTCAGGTGGCCATTGCCTGCGAATCATTCAGTTCTGAAAAAGATTGCAGTCACGTGAATCACAGATATTCAAACATCCACTCAACTGTGACATTAGCCAGGCCAGTGACTCTTTATGACAGTACAGGCATTTTTAAAACAGGAGGACATACAGCTCTGCTTCATGTCAGTGCTCAAAATTACCTAGGACTAGTTAGACTCATTTGAAATGTTCCTTGTCCTGCACATGGATAGTTTCAGAACGTGGTTAATTAGCTTTACTCCTTTTTTACATGATGCTTGTAGCTTTATCAAGAAAGGGAAATGATAGATTTTCCATCTGCTCTGCATCATTTACAGGAGCAAATGGAAGTAAATCTTAGCCTAATCCATGTCTGCTGTTTAGTATATACATTCCTCCATTTGAACATTTCTAAGGATGGCTTAATGTCTGCATTAAAGGGATAGCTCACCCAAAAATGAAAATTCACTCATTATTTAATCACCACTGTGTTTGGAGTGTGTGAGGCCACAAATCCCTTTTGGAGTTTCAGGGGTAAACAGCGTTGCAGCCAAATCCAATACAATTCATGTAAATGGTGAGCAATTCTTTAAATGTATAAAAACATTTTTGAAAAAACATTAAATGCCTCCATACTGCTCCTGTGGTGTCATCCAAGTGTCTGTAAGCCCAGGCATTCAAATTCGACTCGAAATGGTGTCATTTACACTGTTTTTTAGCCTAAATGTCCTCTGTGAACACAGCTCTGGGCTGAGGATATTAGATCAAAATTTGAATGTCGGGGCTTAGGGACAGTTGGATGACACCACAGGAACAGTATGGAGGCATTTTATTTTTAGTTTTTTTTTATACATTTCAAGAAGCGGTCACCATTTAATTGAATTGGATTTGGCTGCAACGCTGTTTACCCCTGAAACTCCAAAAGTGTTTTGTGGAGTCAAACACATCACCCACCCCTCCATCGACATAGTGGTGAGATAAATAGTGAATTTTTATTTTTTGGTGAACCATCCCTTTAACTATCACTTTAAGACTATTGTGTTATATCACAAGCATTGGCATATTTTGTAAAGCCTACTTATTTTATTTTTTAGCTGCCAAAAACAGCCTTATGCTGGAAACATGAGGAAGGATATTTAAACCCCAGCCTGCATATTAACCTGTTATTCATAAAGGTAATAAAGATACATGTCAGTTGATTTCAAACTTAATAGCAAGATATTAGTGTTTGAAAAGAGATATTACTGACTGAATTTCAGAAACCCTTGTTATTTTTTCCAATGACCAAAACATGATTTATACATCTTGGAGCATTTAACAAACATACCTTTTGTGTGTAATCTGACTATTTCTGAGCTCAATAGCAGGGCACAGCTCACCTTTAAAAAAGAAAACAGCAAGGGAAAAGGGGGGGTGGTTAGGTTGGCATTTCCTGTACAAAAGCTCCTCAAGTAAACACACCATTCGCACACACCCAAATGCAGTATATCTAGTCTAGTTTAAATGTGTGTGTGCACGTGTGTGAGTGTGTCAGCCTGCTTTTCATCTTTTTTCCTTTTTTTTCCCTGGACATTTGTGTAACAGCAGGCGGCTTCTCTCGCCCCAGTATCACCCAAATTCAACTCGCTTTTAGTTCTTCTCACCTTGTCTTTATGCTGGGAGTCCTTTTATAAACATGAGGTGTTTGTCTAAGTGAGGAAATGAGTTGCATACTTACTTATTGGAGACAAGCCATAGCTGGTAAATTTGTTTTTAATAGTAAAGAAACAAATATCTCAAACAGAAAAATGTATATAACATAGAAATTGTACACAGATTGTGGAGTTCATAGTAATAAATAGATTTTAAACTGTTGGGCCCTGCTTACTTTTTTATCAAAAGACATATTTCCACCAATAACTCCTCGTGCAACTGTCTTTTTATATGCCAAAATATAGTTAGAATACGAATGCTGCCATGTTGTGCATTTAGAGCAGGAGCGATCGGTGAAGGATGAAGCCGTAGTAGTGAGGTCCCGCCAATACACAATCGACCAATTGTGAGTCAGTCTCAGTTGTCAATGTTTCACCCATATCCCATCAACTAACATGGAGGAGGCAGGGTTCATGACCTATATACAGTCAGCCACAAGAGGGCAATCGGGGCTTCAGTTTTGAGGAGCCATCATGTTGTCCATCGTTATATACCTTTTCCATTGTGTTAAAGCTGCGTTATAGTTTTGAGTAAATACTCTTCTTATGTCACTCCCATCATAATCTCACAGAGCATTGGTTTATAATGCCTCACATGTATCACACCTACTTAAGATTAAACTCCTACCTCAAGACCACCTGCAGTGATTCAGACTGAAGCCTGTCACTTCTTTCTGCCTCCTGATGACATATGTAAACCCTCCACCTACTCTTCATTAAAGGGTGGTGCGGTTCCCCTGCACAGAAGGATAGAAAGTAATATATAAATTGTGTCTGCAGGGCTTATCAATGTGAGTGAACAAGAGTGTTGAAAAGTTGAGTGGGTTTTTGATTGCCTAATAAATTTGTATATGTGTGTTGCATTTGTTATTGAGTATTGTAGTTAACTCGCAAATGTGATTGTAGCTGTAGGAATTTAGAAGCAGGAACTCTGTGTTTTACTCATCCGATTCGATGGTGCCATGCTATCACTGTTGAAGTGCAGTATTAGGAAAAAGCCCAGGGCCATCTTAGTTCCTTTCTTTATATCAGATTCACACAAACACAAGCATGTATTCACACACACACACACACACACACACATTATCAGGTCTCCATAAAGTTGATTCCAGCCATTTTCTGCCACTTGCAGAGGTCTGGGTTGAAGCAGGATACCCAAAGTAAGCCACACCAACCTATATCGATGCAACACATGCTTTCAGTGTTGTTACTGGTGTTGCACTGGTTCAGTTTAGGTTGGGGGAGGAGGGAACGTAGTTTTTTAATGAACTTTCCTGCTCCACATCCTTTTATACTAGTTTCTGTTAGTGGGAATAATTTAAGCAACGGATGACAATGTCATTCCAACTATCAACCACATTGGTTCAGACAGGAATTTTGGTGTAGTGGAGCATCCAGGCTGTTGCTCTCTTGAAAGGTTTAATTTAAATATTTTCGACCATCAGTTGTCATCATTTTATTTATGAATTCTGCTGACAATGGATAACCTTCTTCAGTTTTAGTACTCTCAAGGGACAGGCATTTACTGAGAGCAAAAGCTAGCGAGCTTGTTGGCAGGTTTGTTGGCTACATCCATGCGAAACCAGCTAATTCTGGAAACGCTGTTTGAAGCAAAAACAACTGTTTTTCAGTTCTTGAATTCCAACAAGTGTTAATGTATGAACTTAGATCAACCTTTTGATTTGTCCAATATTTTAGTTTCTTTCATTAGTCATTCTTTTTGCAGGTGTGCTTACATACAAGATAATTAGCATAATAATGATTATAGAAACTAGACTGGCACCCAGCCGCACCACATACATACACTCATAGATTTTATTCCTCTAAATATGCCTGATGGTTGAAAAATGCTTATTCCTGCAACGTTAAAGTAAGTGAAAGAATTCCTTGATCCGGATCCGTACCAGTATTTAATGGGTTGTTTCCCGATCATGCCACGTCCAACCATCAAGTTTCATGGTAATCCATTCAGTAATTTTTGCCTAATCCTGATAACTAACAGACAAATAAACATCAAATTGTCTAGTATTTTCTGATGAAGATATATGGGATATTTCAATGTTATTCTGGTTTTAGGAGCATTCTTTGCACATGCAGTTCATTTGATAGTGTAGACTGTTATTCCTGTACTGAATCTTGTTTGTGCAGCCTGTTGCATTGTTGGCCATTACAGAAATAACTATTTGAATCCTCAAATGACAGCAGGTAGCCCAGTTTTTTTAGTTTATTCTCTCTGTCACACCAGTATTTGTGGGCAGCACTTTTCCAATGCTTTACCAAAAGGGCCTGGTCATGCCTCCCACGGTGCTCTCCATGTTCTCTATTCTCACTCACCTCCATTTGCTGTAGTGACTGGGGGGTAGAAAGTGTTCTCCTGTAGAGTGTGTGTAAATGCTGGTGATGCTCATAATTAGCCTTGCTGTGGGAGTAATTGAATGACATGGATCACAGCCAGCCTGGTGCATCCTATTCAGATAATGACCAAATGTGAAAGCAGGGGGAAAGATAAATCCATCTCATCCAATCCTCAACAGTTTTCACTTCTAACCTTCTATTCCTACCTTCAGTGCGAAACACAAATATCAGCAGAGCAGATGAGCACAATCTATAGTCTACATTGGTAAAAAAGAAAGACAGCATTCATAATGGTGAGGCATAGTTGCTAGAAATGTTGGGCCCCATTAAAGAATATAGTACTGGACTCTCCTTCCCCACCCCAACCAACCCCCAGCAAACCTAAACCACCCACCAACCTGGAAAACCCATTTGATGATCCGTAGTTTAAAGCAATAGTTCACAGAAAAATTAAAATTCCCTCATTATTTACTCACCACTATGCCGATGGAAGGGTGGGTGAAGTGTTTGAGTCCACAAAACACTTCTGGAGTTTCAAACAGCATAGCAGCCGAATCCAATGCAATTGAAGTTAATTGTGCCCTCTTCTGCAGACTTAATAAAACAACAGAAAAAAACGTAACATGCCTCCATACTGCTTGTGCAGTGTCATCCAAGTGTCTGCAAGCCCCGACATTCATATTCTATGCGAAACTGTGTTATTTATACCATGTTTTTAGCCTAAATGTCCACTGATAGTGTCCTCCCAGGTGCGTTAATGGAGCCTCAGGCACACCATGGTGTGGCTACGTCCGCTTGCATCGCCACCTCCGGTAGTGGACATTAAGGCTTAAAACACCTTGTTTCGAGTCGAATATGAATGTCTGGGCTTTGGATGACACCACACAAGCAGTAGGTTTTTTCTGTTGTTTTAAGAAGTGGTCACCTGGACTGAAACACTGTTTACACCTGAAACTCCTAAAGTGTTTTTTTTGGACTCAAACACTTCACCCACCCCTCCATCGGCATAGTGGTGAGTAGATAATGAGTGAATTTAAATTTTTTGGTGAACTATCCCTTTAATAATAGAATAGTAATAGTAATAGAAAAAAAGAAAGACAGAAAACAGAGCCCTAGAACAACACTCTTCCCCAACTGAGCTAGATAACCACTCAATACATTTTAAAAGTAAGTTATGGACTTTATTGTGCAATAGAGATGGGCAATATATCTATAAAAATGCTTTTTTAAAACACAAATCAACAAATTAGTCATAAAGTGCTGCCTGGAGAATGATGCATAAAAATTAGAAAAGGGTATTTAGGTAGGTAGCGCTTCTAGCGCCCACTGGAAAGCAAGCAAGATTGTCATTGTCAGCAGAGT
Organism: Verasper variegatus; assembly: GCA_026259375.1. NCBI lineage: Eukaryota > Metazoa > Chordata > Actinopteri > Pleuronectiformes > Pleuronectidae > Verasper > Verasper variegatus. The sequence goes on from CM048048.1 coordinate 731,346, forward strand.
TCATAAATAAAATGATGACAACTGATGGTCGAAAATATTTCAAGAGACTGAACCATGCAGTGAACAGAGAGAGGGGTGAAATATAAAGCCTATCCTGTTTTGACAAATACGGAGAGAAAACACACACATTTATTTCATGTATAAAATATATAGATATATAAAATATAATTTTTATTGCATTAACTTACTAATAATAATAACAATAATAGTGTTTTCTGAGGGCCCTGTCTGTGCTTGGCCCTTGGAATTGTCCCTTTATTCTCTCTTTCCGCACTCACTGGCTGAAAGGGAATGACGGAACCTTTGTTTTTCTCTTTGGAGCATTCAAGTTGTAGATTGGATGCTGCTTGGTGAAATCTGTCTGAAAATGTACATTTTGTTACCAAAAAATAAAGGAAAGATTGCTGACAGAGAGGGGAAAAAGGAGGTGTTGTTGTTAGATTTATGAGAAATAAAGAATAATGTATAGAATAAGGTGGGAGCCAGGATACAGGAGAGGATACCTCACAGGTAGGGCATCTTGAGAGGGAAAAAAGATGGGAATGCTTCAAACTGTTTTAACACAGATTCTGTTCTGTGGATACAGAAGAAATCTGAATTACACTGGTTTTACTTTAGATATAAGAGAATTAATCTGCCCGATAATTTAACAGCCTCAAATATGCAATCTAAAAACTGACTCTGAATGATATTGCAGCATTTATTTCAATTTTTGTAACTGTCAATAAAATATATAATATCAATAAAAAATAAATGTTGCTCTGGCCACGCAAGCATTGCCTGCGTCCATGTTTGAAAAGTGTAATGACTCACTGCATATCACTTTAGTCATCTTCAGCTTTCAGGTGCATTATCGCCACAGGTGTGGATTTAAATTAATTTCGCTCTCTCTTTCTACACTCTCTTACCCAGAAGTTGATCTTAGCTACCAAAATTTGGAACCATTTCATTTAACATCTGTCATTTCTCAGTTGTACCAACGTAATTTTGTCAGAACCCTTAAAAGTACGGACTTTGGTAGCCAACCCTAGTTCCATCCCTTTCTTGGAACAGTTGTTCCTGGCAAAGATGTAAATCTTTAAATGTGAGTGACAAGGCTTTGCTTTCAGCCACAGTTTAATACAGAATTGGTTGGCACCTTTAGCCACCAGGTCATGCATGTGGGATTGAGTCTAAATAAACTACAATGTGTGTTTTTTCTTACTGTTTTAATAGTTTTTAAATGGCAGTAGCACTCAGTGTCAAAGAAAAATAAGATGTATGAGACACACAAAAGAAATGATAAGATAAAGGCATCAACAGACTTGTACTTTCAATCAAGTAGTCCTTGTTTGTTGTGTATTTGAATCATTCATTAGATGTCAGTCTAGAATACAGAGCTTCAAGAAAAAAAAGTCAGAAATATTGTGTCTATAAGCTGCAGATCATTAAATTTGTATCGGTTGCTTGTAATTTGGGGATTTTTATGTTTAAGCTCATTCCACTGCATAGCTTTAGATAAACAGCTAAATTCCCATGATGTTATATTGGCTAAATGTACTAAACACTCACCAGCAGGTTGAAGGATTTTGAATAATGACTGACCAAGCTTCAAATAGAAATGAAGGCTGATATTAACCATGGATGCTGCTTGTCTCTCGGCTCCACTTTGACCCAGAAGCTGAGCCACCCTGCCTCTAATAGGAGGCATAGCCAGCACCTATTTAAAGCTCCCACCGTACTGTAATTACAATCAAACATCCTCTGTTCACATGTCAGCTCCCATTCCCCTCAAGCCCGCCTCTTTATTAGAGACACAGAGAGTGGGTTGTGATTTCACTGTTTACTGCCAAACAGCCTGTAATGCAACAGAGAGCAGAGGAGACACAACACTGATGAATAGTCTGTGTGGGATTGTGTATGTGCACATGTTTGTCTCCACCCCTCCACCTAAACTGTGAAAATGTAATCACAGAGCAGTGAAGCAGTGCTACGAGCTGACATATATGAAAACATTCCTGTCTGTGCTCAGTGGGTGCAAACTCTGAGAATCTATTATGACGCACCTGTTTGTTTTTGTGTATAACTCGTTTCAGTAAATTAATTATCTGTTTGCTTTACACTCTTTGTTACACTTTCTCTTAATTCTTTCAAAAACAAATGAAAACAGTGTAGCTCCCCTTTTGTGAGAGTGAATTAATTTTCAGTTGAACAAACTGTAGCACAGCAGCAACTGTGCAAGCTGAAAAGGAAAGTATGGTGAAGGTTTCCTATTCAGCACAGAAGAAAAGAAATTAATATTCATATTGTGGTTGAGCATCTTTGGGACTAAATATCTGTACAGAAAAACACAAACAATAGTTTCAAGTTCCCTTGATGCCTTAAAAATGTGAGTAAACTAAAAGGTTAAAGGTATGAATGAATTGAGTTTGTGTAGCTTTATGAGCTTTGAAAATGTAAAACTAGAGTTAACTAAACATGAGTTCATCTTAAGTTTAATAAACTTAAAATGTCAAGTTAACTTTAGTGACTGATTACAGAGACAGATTTTACATTTTCTAATTTAAAGAGTGAGATATTGTAAGTGTGCAGGTGTAGGGACTGAATTGATAAAGAACCATGGTTAGCATTGTTTTTATTGTTTAATATTTATTTAAAGACACACAGACTGAAAAGTCTACTGTCTTGTATATGAGGACATAAGGAACAGACTTTTTACCTTTTATTAATGTTATTTTCTTCTATTTTGAAACATTATGGAAAAACTTGAGTTGTGCTTAGGGAATGAAACTTTTTCTGTAAAGATTTTGCTTGCTAAGATTAAGAGAGAAGGCAGAATATTTTTAAGATTGAGCTCTAAAATAACCATTAGTGTTGGAATTGAAATGAAATGTTTCAAAATGTTTGATCCATTGCAACTGTACTGTCAGTATCTTGTAAACCTTCAAGGGTTCAAATTGTGATACAAAACTACAATGCCACTTAGTAGTGTGCATACATGTGCCACATTAAAACCACTATCAAAATTAAAGATGAATAGTTCTTGTGATTAAATGATCTCACTTGTGTCTCCATGTAGGCAATCTATAAGATGGTTTCCTCAGTGATGAAGATGCCTGAGGATGAGTCTACACCTGAGAAGAGGACAGAGAAGATCTTCAGGCAGATGGACACCAACAGGGATGGTAGGCTGAACTCCATCTACTGATTATCTTATTTTAAGTGAGGTAGTTTCACATTGATAATTGTAAAACAACATGTTGGTCATTTTGATGACAAGACTATGTTGTATTAAGATCATAAAAACACCCACTGGCGTCACCACTCTGCTTAAAGCCAAAACATGCTGCATCAAGTTAAAACTGACTCTGCTGCTGATAGGTATTAGAGAATATCTGTGATTGTAACTTGTTAACTGGTTTGACATGCACATATTTTCCTTATATATTCCTATTGTTTATCTATCAGGATGCGGAAAATCCCTTTAAAAAAATTCTGGAAGAAATCTTTGATTGAGTGATAGAGTGAATTCAGTGAATTAAGACATTACAGACATTAAAAAGCAAATTGATTGAACAGTTGGTCTCTGACACCTGAGGCATTCTCCCGTCTGAAGCAGCTTTTCACTGATGGCAGAATTCACACTTTAATTCCAGTCATATACAACACACTTGGGTCACACACAATTGTAGTGCATGTACTCAGAAAGCCATTTCATACAGCAGAACAACTCCAAAGGTGATCCTGAGCACAGGAGACACAGAAATAAGAGGAGGAAAGATGGACAATTAGAGGAGGAGACATAGTAGAAGATAGTGGAGAGAGAAGAAATGGAAATGGAAGGAAGCAGAAGTGCAACAGGGAGAAAGACAGTGTTGGGACTGGACATGGAAATGTCTTGTCTTTCTTTCTGATAAAAATAAGTAGCAAGGAACTCACTCCCGCTCTTACTCCAAAAGCGGGGAGAGGAAGCTTGAGTGTCTCTGTTACAATGGTTGGTGGTCAAGAGAAAGAAGAACATCATCAACACTGTCACCTTTTGGTGAGAAAAGGGACATCATTAAGAGTCACTTATGAAGGATGTGAAATCTCAAGTGAGAACAGAGAAGATTCACATTTAAATTACATTTCAAATGTCACAGATTTCATCAGCCGCTCCAGCAACAGGTCTAAGGTTGTTTAGGTCTTTCTGCTCCACAGTCCAGAGAATTGCACTGACATGGACATGTACTTCCTCACTGCATGAGGTAGCCTGGAAATAAAATGTCCAGTGTCTGTGGCCATCATAGGACTGTGAAAAACATGACCAATCATTTCATTTGGATTGAACTAAATTATTGGCTGGTGTACCCGTCTTTCACCAACAGATCTGCCGGCCTGTGCACACTCTGTCAGTGCTCTCAATGCACATGACCGGAGTCTTCAGCTGGGAAGGCAGAGAGACATTCAAGGTTGAAGCAGAGATGAAAGTCAGAATTTAGCGAGCAAGTCATGATAAAGTCGGCTGCTAGCAGTTGTCAATCAGTGTAGCCTGCAATTGCCAGCTTTTCCAGGATCCAACCCTAGCTTTAATGAGGATGTCAAAGGCACCATCATACTGTCAGAATCTGCTTGTTTGCGGAAACAAACTATGTGTTGAAAGAAGTGTAGCTCTTGCAGTCCTACATCTTATCAATGCAGACTTTTTCCTTACTATCCATCAGTTTTATTGATATATTAAATGACAAAAATAACAAACTGATTATTGCACACTGGTCTTGTCTGTGTTGTAGGTAAACTATCTTTGGAGGAGTTCATCAAAGGAGCTAAGAGCGACCCCTCCATCGTCCGCCTGTTGCAGTGCGACCCCAGCAGTGCAGGACAGTTCTAAACCTGAGGCACGGACATAACCTGTAGGTCTCAGAGTCAGCAACTCACTCAAAATCATAGAGCATATGTCACTTTCACCCTGTACTTAAAATGAAATGTTAAAAAATTTGCAGGGCTCAGCAGGTTCAGAGAGGTGATAGTTACTTAAAATGCACTAGTGTTGTAACACTAGTTCAGGTTTCAGGAATGAAGGTGTTTCTCCTACGAACAGTTGTGCCTCCCAGGCAGTGAAGAGGCTTGCTGGAGGGAAGCTATTCAGAGGCTGCGTGCACTATGCAGGATGTGGGATGGGTCATCCACAGTGTCACTGGCTGTGTGACTATTTGTAGCTCATGGACCGATATGAGAGACTTTGTAGGAGGTGGCCTGGTATTTTGAAACATGCACCGAAGATGCTTAAGAAGTTTCTTCTTTGTAAAGCCTCCATGTGTAGGATTTTTGAAGTACTGTCTTTGTGGGCAACTCTTGTAAAAATAAAAACAAATCAGTATTCCCATAGCTGTTTATTTAAACCCTGAGCTCTGATGAGTGAGAAATTACTTCTTTCATCACTCTGTGAACTTGGGCTACAACTTTACTTCTGAGTTGAATGTCAAGATGATGATGACGATGAGGAAGGTGATGATGATTATTATTTCTACAAGAAGCAGTGGGAGCCTTCTCTCTCCTGGGGGAGACTACAGTAGGTCTTCTAGAGTTTGCTTGGACTTTTTCTTCTTCGAACTACCACATATTCCCTCAAACTACAGATAGATGAATAAAGAAGTTGTGTTACAAGGGGGCGAGGTCTAGTAATGATAAACTGTAGACAGACATGAAATGTCAAATGTCCATGTTGTAAAGGTGTAAATTATTCTTGTGACATGATTTATTTTAATTCTGTTTAGTTCCTTTTAGTGTTTTTTTTATCATGGATGATGATTTTGTCCTATGTGTGTGTATGTGTGTATGTATGCATGTGTGTGTAGCCTTTTTACACATGATCAAGAAGGAAAGAGACATTTTAAGGAACCAAACACTGATTTCATAATTTAAAGGAACAGTTACAGAACATTATAGGATGCATGCGTTTATAACTCTAGAGTCCAATAATGCATTCCTACTTCCAATTGTCTACTTTTCATAAATCCACAGATTGTGTTTCTTGTAATAGATGGAGATGCTGATTGGGGCACTATTATTATCTTTGGGCGGAGCCAGGCTACAGCATTTGTTGACCTGGCAGCCACTGACCTGTTGTGTTGTGTGTCTCAGTGCTGGTCTGACTGTTCATTTTCACCTTGTCTCCTTGCATTGCTTCTTTAGGTGACTTTAAATGCCCTTAACTCTCCACTATGGAGCTGACTGATGATGAAGGAAGATGAGCTGATAATGATGATGATGATGATGAAGAGAGGCCATCAATTTGCACTGAGGACTTCAAAGACGGACACAGGAGCCACATCCTCCAGTTTTTTCACCTAAAGATGTTTTTTTCTAAAACTTCCAAACTCCAACAAAAACTGAACCTGAAGACTTTCCCACACCCTCATCAGGTTTTCTAACCCCGTTGATTGTATTTGACCAGGAATCCTCAGTTGTCCTTTAGGCATGTCAGAGTGTGAAGAAGGTCTACGGTAGGTTGTATATATACAGTATAAACTGGAGTATCTGTATCAGTGTCTTTGCTTGGCTCTCTGTGCCCCCTGAGCTTCCAGCCAGAGTGACACAGAGCCTCCATCACTCAAACATGTATCATAGATGGATTGTGTGCATGAGACAACAGAAGAGAGATGATGGTGTTGAACAACAGCACGTATCATAGGTGAGATCATTGAATCTACAGAGAGGACGGTTTGTCCTTCACTCAGAATGAGTACTGCTTTTAGTTTCCTCTTTTCTACTGTGAGAATGTGTACGCATGTTTGAGTATTTTTGCAAACTTGATAGATTTTGTTTCATATTTTGTTCTGGGACAACAAGAACATGTTATATTATGCTACTATGCATAAACAGTACACCCTAATCAAAAGTCTGATTTTGTGACGTGTCGCTGATGTAATGAAGGATGAAATCTATCGCCATCATCTGTTCCAGTGGTTTTTCATACCAGTTAGAATTTGACAAATTATAGAGCTACAGTGTCACTGTGCTCTATCTTCAGGTCAAATAGAAAACTAGTTATTAAAGTATTATGAGTAGTGTAGATATTTTAAAGTGTAACTACATTTGTAAAGCAAATTTACATAGTCCAGAATGCTTAGTTCATAACAAATGTTGTGAAATAATAATTTTTAAAAATCTGTCTGTGTATTTAAGCTGTTGCAGGATATCAAGCATGCAAACCAATTTCTTTATTTTCGACATGTACTATGTGAAGAACAGACACACATTTCTTCACAGTCATGTTCAGGTGTCTTTAAATGCTGCATGTTGAATCAGTCGTTGGAACAGTTGGGTACAGCAGTGCATAGACTAAATAACATATGCATGTGGCTTGTGCGCATGTGTGGGTTTTTAATGTGTGTTTATGGTTATCGGTGACTATTCGTCCACCCAGCTCTGTACTCACTTCTCTGTATGTTGGTATTGTCATTAGTACGACCAGTAGTCAGTGTTGTTGGTGCATGGACTGCCAAAGATGACACATCTGAAGGTTCATAACTTTATGGAGGGAAACCATGAGGACAAACGCCATGCACACCAAACGACACATAATGACACATGCTGTTCAGCAGACATGCTGGTTATTCAGCAAAGATATATTTTTTTCTGTTGCAGTTGAGCTCAGTAATTATCTGTAAAATTTCCCAATTCTAAGTATATACTATCAACTAAATGGCATCTACACAATTTATAGTATTACATCAAATTAATGGCAACTTAAGTGCTGGTGTCCCACTTAATAAAACACTTACAACAAATCATTGATTTTAGGTTTTCTCAAGCCGTCCTTCTTAGCTCAGCTGCAACTAGAAACATATAAAAAGAGGAGGAGGCTCCCTTGCTCCCCCCTTAGATAATTTTTGGAATTTCAGCCAGGAGCAGGGAACGTACCTGAGCAAAGCTGTTTCAGTTTTTACATTGGTTCCCGATTAGAAAAGCTTTGAATGTTTTATTAAATAACTGCTGTTTTTTTATAAAGAAGAAAAAGATGCAGACAAACACACGGAGAATCACAACTACTGCAATGACACTGTCACAATGTGTTGCTTTTACTGTATTTTTATAATTTTGTTCCTTTGTAAGCAGTCAGGTAAAACATTTCTGTTAAAACACAAAATAGCATCTTGTGCCAAATAAAAACAAAAAACAGTATTGTATAAATTTATACTGTACAAATGTTATCTGTTGAACAAAATGTTTGTAATTGTCGCATTTTGTAGGTTTTGTATGGTATTCTGTATTTTAGTGACTGCAGTTTTTTGGTAAAGGATTCTGTTTTTTGTCAACTTTAAAAGGCTAGAATTAAATTTACAAATTATTGTGTGCAACCATTCAAATTATGTTCAGTTTAGTTGTGTAATTGTGGTTTTCATTTATAGCATGATGAATAAATCATGGCCAGTGTTATTATTCAGATATCATATTGGTTTATACTTGTATGTTTGACCATAGCTGAAGATAATTTCGATCAGGGATAGTGTTGCCATTACATAGTTTGTCCAGAAAACTTTAGTATAACTTCATCAGTCCACAGGACTGCATCAGGTGTGTTTTGACGTTTCTTTGAAAAGCTCAAATGCTGAACTATGTGGGGAGAACACAGTTAAGGTTTGGTCTGATGACACTTCCATGATGGTCATTTGTGTAGAACAATGCACTTCACACTCTTGAGTCATTTCATTTCATTTTCAGAGTGCTACACAGCATCTTCCAGTTTCTCATGGCTGCGGAATGTTGGAACAAGGTTTTAAGAGTCACAAGCTTTTAATCATGTTGCCTTTTGCAACCATGATGAACATGAACAAGCCATAGCCTTCGCCCTAACAAGCTATTTGGTAAAAGCTCATATCTCCAAGTTCCCCTAAAGTTTGCATTGTCCATTGACCAGGGGTGCTTAAAAATGTTCACTGTATTCCAGTGTGTAGTGAGTGTACTGAAGTACCTAAGATTTGTACTGTCATATGTGTACTTAGTTCCTTTCCACCACAGGTCAAGCTGCAGTGTAGTTCAATTTTGTTCATATTACTTGACTGTATATGAATTGTATTATATTGTATATTATATACAGTCAAAAGATTATACAGTACGATACATTATATAACAAATAATAAACTATATTTTTAAAGCACTTTTTAAAAACAGTTTACAAAGTGCTTTGACAACAAAGCAAGAAAAGCAAGTGACAATAAAAATAAGTGAACAAGTAAAATAAAAGGTGAAAAGAAAATGATAAAATCGCAGTATCACACGAAAGCAAGTCTATAAAAGTGGGTTTTAAGAAGTGATTAAAAAGAAGTCACTGACTCTGCGAGCCTTATTTCCTCAGGTAGGCTGTTCCAAAGCCGAGGGGCCCTGATGGCAAAAGCACGTCACCTTTGGTTTTCAACCTCGACTTTGGAACAGCGAGCAGGGCTCCACCTGAGGATCTAAGGCTGCATGCAGGCACATAAGGGGTCAGTAATTCTGTGATGTAGCTTGGGGCCAGACCCTGGCATGCTTCAAAAGTGATCAGTAAAATCAATTCTAAAACGGCCAGGGAGCCAATGAAGAAAAGCAAGGGTCGGGGTGATGTGATGTTGCCTTTTAAGACCAGTGAGAAGCCGGGCTGCTGCGATCTGAACTAGTTGGAGGCGGGAGAATTACTTTTGGCTGATGCCAGAGAGGAGAGAGTTACAGTAGTCCAGTCCAGAGAAGACTAGTGCATGAATTACTTTTTCCAAGTCTGGGTGGGAAAGGTTGGATTTTGGAGATGGATTGATGGAATCTATTACTTTAAATACAATTCTGGGATTAGATTAATTGATTAAAATCAAGTTCAAAAAGAAGGATCCTTTTGCGTCTTTCAGTGTTGTTTGGTGGGTTATCATTGCAGATTTCCAGATGTCATAGGATATATGTAAACCTGTTTTCTCCATTTTCTTTCCTTTCTCCTACAGTCTCTTTTTAATGCCTGGGTGGTTAATTTAGCCAGGGGTGGGGGAGCAATCTTGGATTATGCATAGCAGCAACCAAATTGAACAGCCCTTTGCTAAAAGCTGAATGTTAATGTCAATCAATCAATCAAATGTTATTTGTATAGCCCATATTTACAAATCACAATTTGGCTCATAGGGCTTTAACAGGGTGTGACATCCTCTGCCCTTAACCCTCAACAAGAGTAAGGAAAAACTACAAAAAACCCTTTTAACAGGGTAAAAAGAACGTAGAAACCTCAGAGAGAGCCACATGTGAGGGATCCCTCTCCCAGGACGGACAGAAGTGCAATAGATGCCACGTGTAAAGGAGAACATCATCAAGATAAAGGTTTTAGCAGCATTGATAAGAATTAAAATTTTGAAGCATAACTGAAGGTCAATGAATTGATGGATTATTGTCAGTATAAACATATATCAAGCAGTCTTCATGTAATCATAGTCTATGGTCAGCAGCCACCACGATCAGGATCCACTATCACGATCTGATGCCACTATAGTCCACAGTCATGATCCACTGCCGCCATTAGGATCCACCATCAGCTGCCACCTCGATCATGGTTCACCACCACTATCAGATGCCAACACAATACAGGATCCGCCATTACGATCCCGATCTCTGATTTGCGATCTACCATCATAATCCATGTCAGCTTGCTAACATGCAGGAAACATACCATCAATTCATACGATTGCTATGACATATCATTTTGCAAGAACAAATTAATGGGAATATCATAAGCTTTTTAGGTATTTGGCCAAAATCTAAAGGATCAGATTCTAACCTGAGAATAGCACAAGACAAAAATAAAGTCTGAACAAAAATGTCAACATCTGAAAATGAAAAAGAACTGGAGTTTGGAAGGTCTGGGACAATCAAAGCTTTCACATTATGAAAGGTGTCTGTCATACTCATTGTGGCATTAGTGGTTATGTCAGGGGATCACCAAATTAGTAGGATCATCCACTGGGGAGCATAAACAAAGATCATACAAAAATACAATCCATTCAAAAGTTGTTGAGATGTCTGGACCAAAGTGGTGGATTGGCCAACGCTGCTGCCCCTACTGATCCGGTAGAAATGGCATTATCATCATCAGCTCTGATCGACCCAAACCATCAAAACCCTTCTTTAGATTCAGAGCCATTTTCCTCAGATGAAAACGTTGCTTTCAAAAGATAAGATCACTGTGTTCTGTCACACTGATCTCATGACTTTGATCCTCCAATACAAGAGGGCACCGAGAGAAACAGTCTGTTCTACCACTTACTCTTTATAAGCTACAGGCTCCAGTAAATATACTGAAGGTAAATGTGAACATCAGGATGGGTCACAAAAAAAACAAATGTGGATGTATTTATGCTGAACGCATCACATCATGAACTTTTTCATGTTGTATGAGTTTGTGACCTTGTGGAAGTCTGGAAAAAATGTATGTGGACTGAAACTCACAAACTTGGTAGAGGGATAGAACCTCATTGCAGTATTTCTAGTTTATTTATAAAAGCCATTAATTACAACTTAAAAAGCCTTGATGGTGTCTTATTAGACAACATTAGCAGCAACGTTGAACTTGGATGCAGAATCTTTTTAATAAAACTGCAAATAATAGTTAGAAAATTAAGAAAAACAGGTGACTACATATAAAACTCTTTATTGGCTCATATAAAATACAAGACAGTGCATGACACATATGGAGGATGGAGAAGCTGTGGGTGGATCAGGTGGAAACAGGGACAGAGCAGTTAAGACTGAAGCTCTGATGTCTCACAGTCGGCTTGGACAAGGTTGTGTATATCTACAAAACTGATCTCATAAACATGACTGCAGCCTCTTCAGTGAGAGAAAAAGCAATGAACATAACACACAGTGGGAGCTAAACAATTTTACAGCATCCAGGAAACCTACAGCCTCGTTCCATTATGATACCTGATGTACTTTATGGACTGTGAGAGATCAGCATGTAATCGCAAACTGGGATAACCCTTGTTTCACTGGCAGCAAATGGAAAGAAAACTAATCAACATGTATAAAAATAAAAACAAATAAATTTCAAAGATGGACAACCAATAAAGATTATATTTCACTTTCAAGACAAGTTGAGAAATAACTATGAACATATAAAACAATTAGCTGTTACCTTAAACAGCTGACTTTCAGCAAATAACAAACCTGCTTGGGTCAAGTCATTAAAAAGCTTCCTGCTGCTGAAAGATGTGAGAGGAAGAAGAGCGGAGGAGACAAACAGCAGCATCCCTGCTGTTAATTTTAAAACAACTGTCCTCTTCCTGTGAAACCACAGCAAATTGGCTGGATGGATGATTTATGGTGATCTCATCTCAGTCAGACAGACAGACAAGAAGTGTCAGGAAGTGAAGCTAGTGAAAACGTGTGAAGCTTGGTATCCAGGAAAGATCAAAAGATTCTTCCCACCTAAAAACAGATCCATGAGTTTTTAATAGTCAGCCTGTCTTTTTATTGCAGGTTGTCGACGCGTACTCCAGCAAGTGAAGAGTACAGAAATGTTTGTTACCATGATGATAGCGCTGTCATCTAACACTGTTATCACTATTCACAATTATTACACATGGCATGGCTTCACCCAACACTGATACCCTCTGTCTGACTGATGAGTACCGAGCTGTGACAAACAACGTCAGATCTCGGACAGAATCACCCGCAAGGAGTCTGCTGAGCTCTCGATAGCCAGGGTGAAGGTGTCCTCGTTGGAATAATGTTGGATGATGTTGTCATCCATGTTCACTAGGACCCTGAGGAAGACATGGATGCACCGTATGAATGTGTGTGTGTGTGTGAATGGCAAAACTGTAATGTAAAGTGCTTTGAGTGGTCATCACAACTACAAAAGTGCTGTATAAATACAGACCAACTGGATGGATCGGCACCAAAATTTCCACATTCATGGTTCTTAGATGATGTACCCTAGACATTTTGGTGATCCTTTGATTATTTTCTCGCGCCACCACTAGATTGTGGCTTAAAATGAAATGTCTCAACAATGATTGACATTTATAATCAGTTACCAGGGCATTACACAAATGAAAGTCCAAACCAAGGACCATGTCTCTGTTACATCGATCACATTCCATGCAGTAAGTTTTGGTTTAACATTGCGAACATTGTGTTTGAATGGATAAAATGAATAGCCAGTTTACTTTGTTAATTACGTTGCCCCTGTGATATCATCATGGTATTGCTACTAGAAATGTGAAAGTCCTCATCGTTCAAACATTATATCGTCGGAAACAATAACAAAGATGATGAACAAGATCATCTGCTTGGCATCAGCATGTAAGCATGTTAGCAAACTGTTAGTGTTTGTGTAGTTTCTGGGCAGTTTGACTCACCCTTTCTTGCTTTTTTGGTAAACTTTGGCCATCTTGTCAACAGGCAGTGCATATTTCTCTGAGATCTGTGAAGAACAAAGTTGAACTATTTAATAAAATATATTAGTTTTCCAAGATAAGATAATCCTACAATAAACACAATAGATCTAATGTTCAGAACATGTTCTATGCTGCAGTTAAAACCTCATGACAGTACAACTCTTAATACTCACTGCCTCAATCAGTGCTTTGAGTGTTGGGGTGTGCAGCATTAAGGCATCAAACACTTCATCACACTCCTTCCTCACATATAGGAGGACTAATAGGGCATAGGGTAAACAAGACAAAAACATTTATATGCAGTTATATCTTTTACTCAAATGCAACAAAAACATTGAGAACACAAAAGACAAACCTTTCCTTCCATGGTCTACTCTGGACTTCTTAGGGGGACAGACAGCCTCCTCATCAACACAGGACATCCTCTTCACCACAACACTCCTGACATATGTACATAAACATACACACACCATTTAAAGTCAAACTATTTCACGTTTGTTGAGCAGAATCATTAAGTGGATATAAATCTGGCTGATTGTGATAATAATGGCGGATCCTGTATCATGTTGGCATCTGATAGTGGTGGTGGACCATGATCGAGGTGGCAGCTGATGGTGGATCCTGATGGCAGCAGTGGATCATGACTGTGCACTATAGTGACATCCAATCTTGATGGTGGATCATGATCGTGGTGGCTGCTGACCATGGACTACGATTACAACAAGACTGCTTTATACACAATATTTCTCCTCAGATACTCGACCATTACTGACAATAATCCATCAATACATTGACCTTCCATTATGCTACAAAGTGTTTATTCTAATCAATGCTGCTAAAACCCTTATCTTGATGATGTTCTCCTTTACATCTATTGCACTTCTGTCCATCCTGGGAGAGGGATCCCTCACATGTGGCTCTCTCTGAGGTTTCTACGTTCTTTTTACCCTGTTAAAAAGTTTTTTTTGTAGTTTTTCCTCACTCTTGTTGAGGGTTAAGGGCAGAGGATGTCACACCTTGTTAAAACCCTATGAGATAAATTGTGATTTGTGAATATGGGCTATACAAATAAAATTTGATTGATTGATTGATAAAGATGGACAACATGACAGCTCCCCAAAAGTGAAGCTAAATTATCTTGATGGCCCCCTGGACCTGTTACATTTTTCTTAAAGATGGATTCTGTAATTTTTTGTCGCTCTTATCACACTGATTTATGTGCATGTGTGGTTTTAATTAATTACATGATGCCATAAAAATGGGGTTACAAGTCTTGATTGACAGCTGAGACTGGTCAAGCTCATGCATCAGTGGGACCTCGATACCACAGATCCATCCCCCTATCATGACAACTTCAGTTCACATCAAAAGCAAAGATGGTAGAACTTGTATCCAGGACATTTTTGCACAATGGGAGGAAGTGGAGACACTTCATCCATCTTTATTTACACTCTGTGATCTGAACCCAAAGCAGTAGTCTGTTGTCTGTGAAATAGAGAAAAGTAATTGTCCCCAATCACAATTTTTTAAACCATGCAAAAATACAGAGACTGCAGGGAAGGATCATAAAAATAAAACATTATTACACAGGTGCACATGGGGCAGTGAAGTGCAACACATGAACATTTAGAGAAAACCAGTGGTGTGTAAATAACAGCACTGATAATACTCACCCATCTCTGTCAACCTCCTCTGTGTTAAAAGCAAACACCTGCAAATAGCGGAAAAACCCATTATGAATCAAACTGCGCCAGAACTCACTCACTGTGTGTGTGTGTGTGTGTGTGTGTGTGTGTGTGTGTGTGTGTGTGTGTGTGTGTGTGTGTGTGTGTGTGTGTGTGTGTGTGTGTGTGTGTGTGTGTGTGTGTGTGTGTGTGTGTGTGTGTGTGTGTGTGTGTGTGTGTGTGTGTGTGTGTGTGTCACAGAAAGGGTTACCTGCCCTGCTCTCTGCAGGTTTCCAAAGTGGACGTCCGGAATGAAGAGGACAGGCTGGGAGTCCAGGTCGGTCATGGCTTTGAACAGCGTGCAGTCAGTCCTCTTAATGTTAGAGGTTGGCCCCAAGCTGCCATCTTTCCCTAATGCCCAGAGAGTGTGAATTCAGCAACTGTTGCCAGGCAACAAGTCCAAGTATCAGGTTTGATTACACTGACTGTCCTCTCTATTCTATTCAATTTCATGATTTATCAGAAAGTGCTTTACAACCTAATTTCAGCAAAATTCTAATCAAGCTGGGTGACTAATCATTGATAAACATAATGGAAATTAATATCATTTTATTATCTGGCAAATAAAGGAAGGAAAAACTAAATTTTTTACCTTTCACCCTCTTTCTGAGATGTTTCTTCTCCTCATCACGAAGCTTCCTCTCAGCACCCTGCAAAACAACAGCAGGTTATAATGACATAAAGTGCAGAATGCTTACAAAGACAAAAAGTAAAGAATTGAACCCTTCTCTAATCATTGGCCAGACCAGGCAGTGGACTGTGCCTGCAGCCTTCCTCACCTTGTCACAGAAAACCTTGATCTCGGAGAAGGCCCTGTTGATGGGTCTGCTGCTGCAGCTGTTGTAGCTGTAAGTGTCAATCTGGATGATCAGAGGCATCCCCTTCACGCCCTTCTGCGAGGAGAAGTCTGTGCTCAGACAGTTCACAGAGATAAAGACCTGAGAAACAAACATAAGACAGAGGGCAGGCTTCATTTCTGGAGGGGTCTTTGACACAAGCAGTGTCATATCTGCATGATTTTATGCATTGCACTGTTGGCACACAATTGGCCTATTGGATAGTTGCATGAATGGACACATGCTCCTAGTAAAGTGCACAGTAAGTTCATATGTAGCTTATAGCAATGAACACATGTCACATTAAATGTTTGTATAGGCCATATTCAATCACAATTTGCCTCATAGGGCTGAACAATCTGTATAAAGTGGGATATCCTCTGCCCTTAACACTCAACTAGAGTATGGAAAACTACCAAAAACAAAAAGCCTTTTAACATGGAGGAAAATAACAAACTTCTGAGTGTGTCACAAGTGAGGGATCCCTCTCACTGGATGGACAGAAGTGCAATCGATGTTGCGTGTAACAGAGCACAAACAAAGTAACAATATATAAAACACTCATGAGAAACAACAGTGTCAGCCATAAATTGAGAGGCATATCAATGTTTAAATAAACAATTAAACATAATGGAACATGAACATACATGAGATCATCTGTCTGGGTACATCTGAAACCTTAAATTACTTAACTAGTTGATCGGTCACAAGTAAAGAATAAAAAAGTGATGTCAGTAATTTATTTTTGTCTGAATGAGATGTGAAGTCAAACAGGGTGAGCTCTGATCTTCTCCCACTAGCAGATGGTGTATTACAGTTGATATTGAAAAGGTATCACTCTTTTTTCTAACTAACTAAAACCAATTATTCACCTCTTATCAGCTGATGTATAATTTTATAACCTGTTGTTGTGAATCTTGACCTGACTCATAAAATGTGAAGTGACAAGTTAAAAGGGTCATAGGGTCTTGAGTCACAACAGCAGCCAAGACAACTCCACCACTTCTCAACACGACTTATGGAAAATATTTGACCTGCCGACAAACAAGCTTGAAATTTGGAAATATCGACTGAGAGGAAAGTGCAACATCGGCACTGAACCAACTGAATTGCCAGTTGTTTAATATTCTTCCTGACCTGATGAAGCAGAGTGGAGCTGCTGAGCAATTGAATTTCAAAATCACAACCAAATATTGAACCACTTCAAACTGTAAAGTGTACATGTTGAACCAGATGTTCTCCGTTTTCCAGGGAAAACAACCCTTGAAATAAATTGACATAGCCCAAAGAACAACACGGGTTAAATATCTTTGAAAGATGTTAGACATGTACAAAAAATATTTTAACCATGTCAACACTAATTATCAATATATCATGATCATTTTAATGGATGAATCTGGAAACTTTTCACGAGCACCCTGGCAGTGGTCCATGGACCACCTTTTGACATATGGTTATTCTAACATATTAAATAACATTATGGAGAAGATTACCAATGAGGGATGACAATTTTTTTTTTTTAAGCCAAATCATGTAAACCAACATTAATCCTCCAGTTAAACAGGATCAACAGCCTGAGCAACAGGTCGGTGAAGACAGATAACGGTAGAGATTCCTCCCCGTGGCTCAACAGTGATTTTCCCACTATGCAAGCACCAACAGCATCGTGTTGGAACCTGCAGTGGAGAGGTCTGATCGCTGGGAAGGCCTGGAGCACAAACAAGCCTCCTACACACCTCTGCAAATCCACACCTCCACAGACCCAAGCCATTTAAAAATCTCCACAAGTGGTAAACGCATTGCTGCAAGTGTGTGTGTGTGTGTGTGTGTGTGTGTGTGTGTGTGTGTGTGTGTGTGTGTGTGTGTGTGTGTGTGTGTGTGTGTGTGTGTGTGTGTGTGTGTGTGTGTGTATACACAAGTTCATGAGGGCAGAGTGAAGTGGCTGTTTTATGCTGTCCGCAAACAAACAAAAAACAGAGAGGTCCTGCAGGAAGCGGCTCATCTCCCCTATCAATACATCTCACACTAATTTACAATTAGGGTGATGACTGTTGCCTGGCAACAGCAAAGCCATGCCAAAACAAATGATTAGGATAAAAAATGAATACGTCAACCAATTTGATTCTGATTTAATAATAATGGAAACCGAAATGTCTCTGTGGCACAGAGAGAGGAGGGAAGTGATAGTGGAGACACGTGAGCCTGCATACTTCCTCACAATAACAGACGTGTTTACAGTGAGCCCTAGTCCTGTGTTAGTCAGTATGGCTAAGAGAGGCCTGATAAGAATCATCTTGACCATAAGTTGTAAATACTGTGATAAAGACTCCAATTTGGTACACTTACAGACCAAATCATGCTAAAAAGGCTTTCATATTGAGCCACTGGCAGCTGATCATTTTCTTATCATTTTGAGGCTAAGGCTAATGAGAATGATTTACAGATATTGGTACACACATCTTGCAGGTATTGTAGTACTGGAAAATTTTATGAAAAGTCACTAATGTTCATCCTGAGGGGAATTTGAAGGTATGTACTAAATTGTTTAGTAATGCAGAAACTAGATACAAAACATTATTAAAATAAAAATGTAAAGATGTCAACTATAAAGAGGGTCAGTTGAAAAAATGCAATTGACTTACTAATGGGAAGTGCTGGATGTGTTTTTTGGACTTGACCCCATGTTAGGGTCAATACTGACCATTCTCTCTGTCTGACACTGCCACCAGCATGCTTCACCACAGGGAGGCTATAAGCCAGGTGATGAACAGTACGTGGTGTTCACCAGACATATTTCTGTCCAAGGGGTTCAAATTTTGTGTAATCAGAGCTGAGAGAGTTTTCCAGACATTCTCAGAGCTCTTTAACTCCACCATGCAATGTGTGACTGAAGAGGTGTCACTTTGGTGCTCATCCATTCAGCATGTTCTTCCATCTCTGCTCTGATAGATTAACCGTTGGGTCCTTCTTGTCTTCACTAAGGCTGGCTGACCAACTCAAGGAAGAGTCCTGGTGTTTCCAAACTTCTTCAATTTCCCAATTATTATGATAATTGTGCTTCTGAGAAAGCTCAGAGCCTTAGAAATGATTTTATACCTCATAGCTTGCCACTATTTTATTTCAAATTTCTACAGAGATCTCCTTGGACTTCATAGCTTGGGAGGCATCTGACCATAATTTGGAGCACCACAGCAAATAAGCAAGAGATAAATAAATAATATATTTCAGTTTTTGTTTTATACATTTTAAAAAGTTTGTCACTTTGTCATTATGGATTATCCAGTGAAGATTGAAAAACAGCTTTTTAGTCACAGTACAATCTCACAATTCTTCTTTTGCTTGTTATTTACCTTGGCTTCTTCACTGACGTCCCATGTGAAAGAGACAGCATTGTAGGCAATTTCCTCCACATTCCCAATTGTACTGAAACTCTCCTTGTAGTCGGCTGCATGAGAAGTGAAGATCAGAGGAAACACTTTTGGGTTCAGGGAAGTTTGGTGTCAACCCTTACTATGACATGTCAGGACACATGCAATGATGAAAACAATGTAAAATTACTTTATTCAAAATCCCACTTAACTAAATGTATACAGATATTGAAGCAAATATACTTCAATTATCAAAAATAATCATTTTTATTCTGCTGAGAATATATATGATTTTAATACTGCTTTATCAATGCAGGTTTACTGACTGTGTATCACAGGGTAAAAAGGTCCATCTTTAGAATTGTATTGAATTCAATAAGCTTATAATTGATATGTGAGGAAACTATGGCTCTAAAATGTATGTTGTGGTGCAGTATTTCCTTCCAAAGTGTAGTGGGATGGAGGTGTAAAGTAGTATAAATTGGAAATACTGATTTCGGATAATAATCTAGCATTTTCTCACTTTCTCAACTAGGCCAACAAATTAACATTCTAATGCTAGATACAGATTCCCATAATGCCATTGCCATTTCCTCTCAACCTCTGTTCATGTTGACATTAACTTGCCACAGACAAAGTCACCAATGTGAAATCTGTGGTTCATTCCTTAGAGTTTGAAACCACAGGTTGAGGCCTGTCTCTTGCTGAGAGGACATGGCCTTCCTCCAGGCCCCAGCCTACTTCTCCAGTTAACATCTATGCAAATGCAGACCTACCGACTCCCTCGACACTGAGCTGGGAGGATTGAGTATTGACAGTTATTAAAATGATGTAGAGTTGCACTTCAGGATATGTGACAGGATTCTCATGCAGCCTTCCTGTGGAGTTTCCACCTGCATAGTCTCTTTTCTCGCCTGGTTCTGTGCAGTTTAGGTGTCAAAATATCTATATCTGAGTAATCTATATCTGGGCGCATTTTTAAGGTAATTTTCGGCCTGTTTACATTTTGAGATTTGCCATTTTAATGACAGTCCTTGCCTCTCCAAGTGTAAATGTTAGACCGAAACAAGTCCCTCTCACGACTTTGCAGTGGCACTGTGGCTGCACCCTGAGCTTATCACCACCAAAGACAGAGATTTGTTTGAAGAAACTTAAAAAGGGTTTTTTTTCCTTTAGCAGAGGGGTATTCAACTAAAATTTAAAGAGGTCCAGTTAGAGAAAATTTCTTGAAGCAAAAGGTCCAGAAGATCATAATGTCTAACTATTTAGTGTGATATATATTCAAGTTGCCTAGTAGTTGTATCAACATCTGCATGTACTAAATACCTGACTGTCAAATCAAATGAATTCAGTACGATTCAAAAACTTTTTGACAATATTTATTGTCACGTAACATAGAACTGAACATATATGTATGATTGCAGATCATAACCCTAACCCCATGTATAATGTTCTCTCATTAACTAAATAAAAGTTGGGCTGCATTTCAAAATAAGAGAAAATAAATAAAATTGTGCATGTTCAAATAAAGGCCTTAACTTCACAAAAATAAAATAAAGGGAGCAAAAGCTATTTTTTCACATCTTGACTCAAAAGTCTCAACCAATTTCACAGATAATAAATCTCAACCAATCTTAACAATTGTCTTATATAAAATCTTATATCCCACTCCCCCACTTTTTTCGTCTGTATCTCTCCCTTTCTCACTCCTGTTTCTCAACTTTCTCCATCTCACTCCTGTTTCTCTCCCTTTCTCTGTCTCACTCCTCTGTTTCTCAACTTTCTCCATCTCACTCCTGTTTCTCTCCCTTTCTCTGTCTCACTCCTCTGTTTCTCTCCCTTTCTCCATCTCACTCCTGTCTCTCCCTTTCTCCGTCTCACTCCTGTTTCTCTCCCTTTCGCCGTCTCACTCCTCTGTCTCTCCCTTTCTCCGTCTCACTCCTGTTTCTCAACTTTCTCTGTCTCACTCCTCTGTTTCTCTCCCTTTCTCCGTCTCACTCCTGTTTCTCAACTTTCTCCGTCTCACTCCTCTGTTTCTCTCCCTTTCTCCGTCTCACTCCTCTGTCTCTCCCTTTCCCCGTCTCACTCCTCTGTTTCTCAACTTTCTCCGTCTCACTCCTCTGTTTCTCTCCCTTTCTCCATCTCACTCCTCTGTTTCTCAACTTTCTCCGTCTCACTCGTCTGTTTCTCTCCCTTTCTCCGTCTCACTCCTCTGTCTCTCCCTTTCTCCGTCTCACTCCTCTGTCTCTCCCTTTCTCCATCTCACTCCTGTTTCTCAAATTTCTCCGTCTCACTCCTCTGTTTCTCTCCCTTTCTCCGTCTCAATCCTCTGTCTCTCCCTTTCTTCGTCTCACTCCTCTGTTTCTCTCCCTTTCTCCGTCTCACTCCTCTGTCTCTCCCTTTCTCTGTCTCACTCCTCTGTTTCTCAACTTTCTCCATCTCACTCCTCTGTTTCTCTCTCTTTCTCCATCTCACTCCTCTGTTTCTCAACTTTCTCCGTCTCACTCCTCTGTCTCTCCCTTTCTCCGTCTCACTCCTCTGTTTCTCTCCCTTTCTCCGTCTCTCCCTTTCTCCATCTCACGCCTCTGTTTCTCTGTCTCACTCCTCTGTCTCTCCCTTTCTCCGTCTCACTCTGTTTCTCAACTTTCTCCATCTCACTCCTCTGTTTCTCTCCCTTTCTCCATCTCACTCCTGTTTCTCAACTTTCTCCATCTCACTCCTCTGTTTCTCTCCCTTTCTCCATCTCACTCCTGTTTCTCAACTTTCTCCGTCTCACTCCTGTTTCTCAACTTTCTTCGTCTCACTCCTCTGTTTCTCTCCCTTTCTCCGTCTCTCTCCCTTTCTCCATCTCACACCTCTGTTTCTCTGTCTCACTCCTCTGTCTCTCCCTTTCTCCATCTCACTCCTCTGTTTCTCAACTTTCTCCATCTCTCTCCTCTGTTTCTCTCCCTTTCTCCATCTCACTCCTCTGTTTCTCTCCCTTTCTCCGTCTCACTCCTCTGTTTCTCAACTTTCTCCGTCTCACTCCTCTGTTTCTCAACTTTCTCCGGCTCAGTCGTCTGTATCTCTCCCTTTGTTTCCTCTACCTGTATTTTCTACCGTCTTTTCATGTGTAACTTGCCTCTAACTCTCTCATCTGTCTGCATTGTAGAGTCGCAATGTTAACCGCCTGGAATGCACAGACTTGATTGGCTGAGTAGTATCACGTGGGATGGCTTAACTCGCATGCAATTGGTCTGTGCATTTCCTCATTTGCTAAACCACTACCGTAAAGACTATAAAAGCTGCGCCGGTTACAAATAGAAGCCCCCCGTTATTAAATCATAACCTTCTGTTTTGGCTGTAGGTCCGGGTCCGTACGGGACGTCTTCTGGGTCCGGTCTCGGACCGCCTGTTAGTGACCCCTGCTTTAGCAGAATGATAATGTCTGAAGCTAGACCATTCTCCAGCAAAGACACAGTGCTGCAGAGATCTGACTATGGGAGACTATCCTGTCAGTGACAAGCACAACAGCAATCATCTTACCAATGTCAAGGACCCTCTGTTTGGCAGTGTGCTGACGGGAGTGCCAGTATTTCCAATTCTTCAGCTGCTCGTCTCTGCACTTGTCTTCCCCAAAGACAATCATGATAACACTCTGCGGTGCAGGATAAAGGATCATTAGGCCAAAAATCTAAAAGAAAATAACATTTCTAAGCAGGACATGGTTTCATGCTAACCAACAAAAAGCTAACAGAAATATACCTCTACACTGTCTCCCCTCCCTCACCTGTACAATACTGTCCCACTGCAGCTCAGAGCCTCCCATGGTGCATTGCTCACTATTGCATGAGCTCCCATCAGGCCCCTGTGAGGGTGAAGGTCGACTCACCCGCACTTTGCCTCTGTGCTGACCTTGGGTTGAACTGAAGGTGGCCTCAGACAGCGTCAGAGCATAGAACTGTCCCCGGTTCAGGTAAGCCATGGGTCCCTCTCCCTGCCGCAGCGACATGCTGGCCTCCAGATTGTACTGGAAACGGTCACTGTAAGAACACAAGCATGTGTGGAACCATCTGACAACCCATCATTAAGATGCACATCTGGAACATCTCCACAGATAAAATAATAAATAAAATAATAATAATAATTGACACGAGTGCAAATAAAAATGGGAACAAATGGTATCACCTTTGATAAAAAATAAAAAGTACACAATTCATTTTTAAGATTTAGCCCAAGTAACGTTCTATATTTTTCTAATTATCAAACAATTGATACATCTTAAAACACCACTAATGTCAGCAACAATTACCAACCTGTTCAGACCCACTATTACAATCACCAGTGGACAGGGTAATGTTAGTCTGTTCACATCTGGCATTAAAATGTGAGTACCTAGATCAGATTTCACTTACCACCCTATATGCAAATAATCATATCAGAATAATTTATCAATGAACACAAAATCAAGCTGGTGGAATTGTAACAGCTCATTAACATAACTCGAAATATTGCACTGTGGTTGGATACGTCCCCCAACCAGTGCCGTTACCATCTACATTTTTAAAAAAGTCCAGATTCAAATAAAGGTCACTGTGACCTTTACCTTTGACATCTAATTAGCTAATGTTTAAATTCAAGTGCCAACTGATCAATATAGAAACTTCCTCAAGGGCACCCAAATCCAGTCCAAGTGAACATTTGCACCAAAATTAAGGAGATTCCCCTCGAGAGCGGTGCAGTATATGTACGTACAGATAGACAATCCCAAAACATAATGTGCCAGTGCGGAGGCCTGAAAAAATTGCAAAACATCTACATGGACAGAGGTGATTGTTGCAGGGTATTCAGGGTCCTTATGGTGTACCAAACTATTATGAATGACACGAGGAGGAGGTTACATTTCAGATACGTCATTTCTATTCACAAAGAAATTGTTATTTTATGGTATGAGTTTACAGATTTGTTTGATGACAATGTTTGGGTGTGTGTCAGCACAAGAGAGAAAGAGAGTGAGCAGATTCAGGAGGGAGTGAAATAATTAATGCTGTGTTAGAGCTACTATGAAGAAAGATTTTACCCATTTGAAAAAAATAGAAATCACTATGTGGCAGTCAGTGTAGATACTGATAATGTATGGGCACTGAGAAAAGTAAAAATATGTTTGATTCATGTCCATGTTCATGTTCTATCCATGTCCATTATTAGTCCCCAAAGGACTTCTTATTCTTATTCAATGTTTTAAAGCATAGGACAAGATGGTGAATATCCCTTTGACATTTAAAGGTCTTCCACATTAGTTTGAAGATAAGTTGCCGACAACCAGCAGATAAAACTGTAGTGGGTCAGAGGATACCAGCTGACTGGACTGTCCATATGTGGCCCAAGAGGCGATTTGTATTCACACAGTAAAAAGAATGTGGACATATGTGTCCTAGACCACGTTGGAATGGCATCTGAGTGATCGGATCTCAGGACGCATTTGGGGGCTTTGAGACCTGAACTAATCACTTGTGATTGGATCACGCAGGTCAAATGTTAATAACAAGTCTGACAGGGGTCTATGCATGAGTGTGCGAAATACACAGTGGCATTCTGGGGGAGTCCCCCCCTAGCCAGTGCTCCAGTGTTATGCATGGTGGAAGGCAGACGGAAGCCGTATTTAACGTTTAACATTGTTGTTTTTTTTCTTTTCATGGGACTTGACAAAAACATTGATTATAGAGGATTACCGTCTTATCTTTCAATACTTCTGTATCAAAGTATTCTGTGTGCCCACAAACAAAATGTTAATAATTTGGACTTCCAGTTTCTACGTGTTGAATTTTAACTCACCCAGGTCGACTACAGTGGAATTCATCAGGTCCTGAGGAGGGACTTATCTGGTACATCTGTAAAAGAAGATGTACACTGTGTTCCAAGAGGAAAACAGGAGACGACGACACATAAAGCAAAAAGTACAAATAATGTAAAGCAAGACATAATATCACCTCCACTCACCTCTCCTTCCACAGCTTCCTCATATGTGCTGTCTGGAGTGCTTCTCTGTTCATCTTTCAAGTATCCAGACAAGGACAAATCATAGCAGCTCTGTTTGTAAACCATCTCTCTCTGCTCTCCGGTCACTGCTGGATAGGAACCTCCACAGGAGGGCTCTCCCATAGGCTTCTGTCCCTCTGTCTTGACCAGAGCAAAATATACCCCACCTTCACTTTTACCATCTCCTCCTCTAATGCCTCCTGTAAGGCCTGTAGAGTCATACTTGGAGCCCTGGTGTTCTATAGTGGTGCTGTTATTTAGAGAGAGGTTGACAGGCATGCATCTAAGAGCCTGAAGACGCTGATCTAGTATTTCCAAGTTACCACAGTTATTGGGCCCAAGAGCAGAGGGGTCTGTGGGTTTTATACAACTGGCTGCAAGTCTCCTCTCCCTAGGAACCTGACAAGGTTATAGCAGATACAAAAAAATAGGATCAGAAACAAATCATTATGCACTGTGTTGGTATTATTTTATGTAATGTAACACTTTTCTCACCTTGTAGTAGTCATAGAGCAGTCCCAGAGCAGCTGCGCTGTCCTCGTCTCCATTGATGCTCATCATGGCCTTAGTGGCAGCAGACAGAGGGTTCTCCAGGTAGCCCCTCCACATCTCATCATCACTGCTAAACACCCTGCCCGAGGTCGCTGACGCTTCATTTGGTACCACCACCACCAGCCGTTTACTGAGAGGACAGCAGAACAAAGGGAAGAGACAATAAGACATGTTGTCACTACTTATTCCCCGAAGCCTCTTCTGCCAAGCCACCAAGTCTGCCCCAGGCTGTTTCCCACCAAACCTCCATCTAATTGTCTGCTGCATGTGAAGTGTGTTTATTTAAATTCACTGAATAACAACTGCTTGCATTTACCACATTAAATAACATAAAAATATATTGAGTCAGTGCTGAAAGTGTCAAGCTACTGTTTCATGATCAAAATAAATAAGATCAATAAGTAAATAAGTAATTTATAAGTTATTAGTCGGCACAGAAGAGACAAGCTCTCAGTCCCAGAAAGGCACAGTTTTTAATATGCAGAGTGAAGTCAAATCTTTAGTACCTGTAAAATCACCATTATATTAATCAAGTAAACTCTGTTTCTGTGATGCATTTAGGGCATTTTATCTCTCACGGAACAACTGTTAGGTGAGTGTTTGTGTCTTACCTGTCCATGTCCATGCTGCCTCCCCACTTTCTGCTGTTGTCTGAGACTCGCTGGAGAAACTGGACTTTCTAGTTGGAGCAGGTGAGTTCGTGTGGGACACTGAGGAAACAGGGCCCGCAAGAGGCGGGTCGTATTTAACGTCTCAACAGCCAATGAAATCATTCAATGAAATCATTACGCAACTAAACATAGTCGGGCACCGTGGATGAATGGGTTGTGTAGAAAGTTGTTAAATTAAAGAGAAGGGAACAACGGAACCGGAAGAAGCGGCGCAAACAACAAAACAAAAGTGTCCTTGCTGATTGGTTTAATGTGTCTACACAGGTGGCACAGACAGGAGGAGGCGTGACCTGTTTTTTTTTCTTTTTTATTGACGTATACACACGTATACATCCTCCTGAAAACATATCATTGTCATTTTGTAATAATGACTCATATCAAATACGAAAGAAAAAGTTAAAAAAGGAATAGAAATACAAACAAATATGTATAAGGGAGATGATAACATAAATTTATTGTGTAATTTGTACGTTATCAGATTGTGTAGATTTTATGTTTATTGTTATTTTTTAAACAAATTCACATGATGTTGTAATTTAATACAAAATATGCAAATATTAGGGCTGTTCTGAAGCACTCAGATTTGTAATGTTCATAAACAAAACCATAACTTTTAGTACTGGTATCAATCTGATGAAGCTTTAAAAAATCTGCAGCGAAAACGAGGGAAATGTAGAAAAGAAAATGCTAAAATTCAGTTTCTGTCTTTACCAACTGAGTTTATATAACTCTTATTCTTTCAATAAAATAAGTAATGCATGTATTAAAATTAGGTATAAACATAGTCAGTCTGAATAAAGGAATCATCAAATTTAAACGTGGCCTTGTATTTGATGAGAGGTGTGTAGGTGTCCACTGTCTTCATATCTGACCTGATGATGCTCTGCACATCACGACATCTATACTGTTCATGTAGAAGAGGAGTCACCACGCTGCTGGAGTTCAATGAGCAGCAAACAATGCACAGCACACTCCTTTATCTTTTTACCATCACAATGATAGAATGTGTTGTGTGCTATTCGACAAGCAGCTTCAGATCACATATACTCAGACAACTTTCACTTGATAAGGCATCTGAAAGCTAAATTATGATTAAAAAAATTATAGCTTGATCTACTCGTATATTTTAGGGACAGCTGCCATTTTCCTATTAAATCATAACCATCAACAAATGTTAAGCATGTTTAGATCTAATGATGAAATCATACGAATAATCTAATAATAAAACCAAACATTGAAATGAAACTGGCTACGTTAAGAAAAACCTACAGGTTGGGAAATGAATTATATTTACAATGAAAGACTCCGTGAGCTTTTTGAACTACGTTTCCCATAATGCCCAACTCTGTTTACCTCTTGCGTCAACTTTAAGCGACACAATAACCGTCATCAACATAATAGAAATTTCCCGAAACTGCAGTTTGAAGAAAATTGTCAGCACAATGTCCCCTAAAGTTTTGGGTTACTGTAGAACTCTGAATAATATTATATGATGTAACCGCGCTTTTATCGATAACCTCTGCGGATTCTCTGGTCGTCATTTATCGCCAAATACTGCTCTTTCAAATTTAGCGCTATTTGCTCCGCCTGAACAGAGATTCGCCGTCTAGCCTGTTAGCCCACCGTGTTTCTGTTGGCTGTCGCGGAAACACAAAGTAAAGTGCCAATTGTTCTGCTTTCCAAAAGTTTGCACTTGGTTTCTATAAAGCGTTGTAAAATGGAGGTGACGGACATAGGAAACAAAGAAGAGGGGAACGTGTGGCATCAGAAACCAACAGCAGGAAAGAGGTGAGTTTGAAACGTCTGAACGACACAAGATGGGTCTCTTGTTGTATCTGATGCTGAGTGGGGGACAGCTCTGTCTTGACTGTGTTGTGAAATCATATGATCACTGTGTGGGGAGTTTGTTCACTCACACTTGTTGCAGCGCTTGTGCATGCATGGTGACAATTATAATACAGATATACAAAGCTAAAACTCAATATAGATAGACTAGTACGCGATCATGTCATATAGTCAAGTCCGATTTATTTATAGAGCAACAGGACTTCAGCCACGCAGTCCAATCTAAATTGTGGAGTTTAGATAGAATCCTGATTAAATCAGATCTCATCTGTTGTATGGTCTAATATCAAATTACATTTGCTGTGTCTCACAATTGCATGGGTAAGTAATCAGATAGTTATTGTTGTGCTGTAACCATTCTGTAACTGTCCAGTTGGTTAATCAATAGCAAGACAAAATTAAATTGTAACAATTTTTGAGAATTGGAGGAATTGACTTGGCCATATTTAATTACAAAATGCTGATGAGTTGCACTCAACATAAGTTTGATCATGAGACAAGCTGCTTAAGCGTTTCTGACACTTTTTTCAGGGTAAATTATAACCACAGAGAACCACCACAATTAAGTGAAAAGCACTGAGTTTAATTTTCAGTGATGTCTGAATTTCCTTTTCTGTTATTTATATATGCTGTTTGTCTTCCTCAGTGTTTTAGTGACAGTTGCTCGCACAACTCAGCGGGGCAAGACTGTGCGTTTCCTCCATGTGACCTTTGACACCAATGGAGATTCCTTTCTGGCTGGAGATCACCACGGAAACATATATGTCTTTGACATCAGCAGAAACAGGTGATTGACAATCATGCTAATGATGCAAAAAACACTCTTTCATTTCATCTATATGAACATGACAATGATTCATATCACCAGACATTCCCTTAATGTCTCATGGCCACATGGATCCCGCAAGGCTCAGTGCTGAGGCCCCTTCTATTTGCAATGTATATAATCTCATCAGTCGAATTAATCTACTTGCTCTCTCCATTTCAACATTAAAAAACCTATTCATCTCTCACCCTTACTAAGGTTGTGAGAAATCTTGGTGCGATATTTGATGACCAGTAATGCAACATTGCACTATACAACATAAGAAAAATCCAGCCTTACCTCACTCATAATGCAACCTCATGTTCCAGAATGCAGTGGAGTGGCTGGTCTTCAATCAGCCAAAAAGAGCTGCACATCACTAAGCTGCTCATTGACCTCCACTGGCTACCCAAATTAAAGTCACTGCCTTTCTTCAAAGAACGTTATTTGCTATTGCCATCCTTGCAAACAAGTCAATCACAGTCCAAACTGTTCTGGTTGCTGGTTCCACAATGGTGGAAACAATCTACTGTACTTATTACAATCAGAACAGGGACATTTTTGTTTATCGTCAAGAACCCCTTAAGGACTCATCTCCTCTGACAGCACCTCCTCTTCTAACACCTCTGACATCCTAAACTAGTTCTTACTGTGTTTTAGTGTTGTCCCTCAGTAGTAAATAACTGTGGATACACGGATCAGCCAAATGAGTACATGTCAGTGTAAATGTTTTTCTTTCAACTTAGAGGACACAATCAGTGGTCAGCCATTACCATAAAACCCAGCATGCTTTCCCATTTATCCACTCCTTTGTTTTGTTTTTTTATTGCTTCTTCTTGGGGTAGATTTCGTCTGGTGCAGAAGACCGGACAGGCCTGCACTGCTCTGGCTTTCAGCCTCCGCAGGACCACAGAGCTACTTGTGGCACTGGCTGACTACACTATCAAGTGCTTTGACAAGGGTATGATGGACACATACACACAACACATTGTTTTCGTTATTTTGATTTTGATATTAGGGATATTTTGTGCTTTTAGGTTTTCAAGTCACAACTTTTATCGTTAATTTTAAATCAAAGTTGCTATTCTTTGTTCTCTGCTGCTCCCCCCACCCCCCCCTTCCCCTTCCAATTATATTGGAAATCAGCATTTATGATGTATTCACTTCATCCATTCCACACCACCACAATTAACTGTAAATAAACTTGTTCAATACAATTTACCTCTGTATCTTTGCACAGACACAAAGCAGCTGGTCAGTTGGATGCGAGGTCACGAGGGAGCAGTTTCATCAATCTCTGTCCACAGCTCAGGCCGATATGCCATCACCACGTCCTCAGACACGGCACAGCTCTGGGACCTAGACACCTTCCAGCGAAAGAGGAAGCTGAACATCAGACAGTCTTTTTGCATACAGAAGGTAAATGTGTAGACATACTAAGTGAAAACAATAATTACAAATAGTCAGAGGCAGTGTTTAACATTGTAAATTAATGGTTTAAATGAATTGTTCTTTTCATTGTTGTTATGGTAATGGCACGCTGTTCTTTGTGTTGTAGGTGTTTTTTCTGCCTGACAGTAACACCATACTCAGCTGTTTCAGTGATGACTCCATCTTTGCTTGGGAGAGTGACACACTGTTGTGCAAATACCAGCTCCCTGTTCCTGACTGTGGCCCCCAAATCTCCTACAAGGCTTTTGCTGTCACACGGTGGGTCTCTCACCTCACAACCAGTGAGCTCTTTGCTGTGTTTTTCTGACTACATAACACTACACTTCAGAAGCAAACTAAAAGTTAGCGTAAATAGGGATCAGAAGGGATCACCAAACAATTACTTTTTTGACAGTGATGGAAAGAGACTTGTAGCAGGTGGGCGCTCCAACCTGCTGCACCTGTGGTGTCTGGACAGCAAACAGCTGGTCAGGGTGATACAGATGCCCACACAGGTCCGAACAGTCAGACAGCTGGAATTTCTACCAGACAGCTTTGACAGAGGAGCCAGCCAGGTACACAGAAAACCCGACCAGTAAACATCACTTCCTCTCTCATCTCCTCTGTTCTTCTGCTATGGGGTCTCAAACATTTGTATCAGTTTCAGAAATATTTGACATTATTCTCCTGTAAGAGATTCTGTTTGTGTGTCTGTGGGTGAGCATGTAGTCTGTTTATATGTGTCATGCGTTCGTGGCTTTTTTTCCCATCTGTATAGACAATAGGTGTATTGAGCCAGGATGGTGTAATGCGTTTCATCAACATTCAAACCTGCAAGCTGCTTTTCCACATGGGTTCCCATGACAATGCCATTACCACAGTGGCAGTCAGTCCCAACGGAAGACATGTTGTGGCCATCATGGATAATGGCAGAATCAATATCTACAATGTCCAGAGTCTCACACAGGAATTAAACAAGGTGAGAGGCAGTTGTGACAACAGTGCAATTATCTACAAGAGGTTTCTGATATGTTGCTGATAAGAGTTCATATTTTCATGTTGTGTGTGTGTGTGTGTGTGTGTGTGTGTGTGTGTGTGTGTGTGTGTGTGTGTGTGTGTGCGTGCGTGCGTGCGTGCGTGCATTTATCTCTGGCCCTCACCCAGCCTCCTCCCTCCAGGGTGGCAGTAGTTTCAGATGGTGATGCTCACCAGGAATTGTCAAAGGTCACGGTCAGGTCAGAGGTTGTTCAAAGACCAGTCATGAGCTCAGGTAGGACACAGGTGAAGATTCTTAGAACTCCTGCTGTGCCTACAACTGATGATAAAGAGGTAGGAGATCATACAGATATGTACTTACGTGTGCCAACACATTGGTTTTCTTTTGTAAGTGTTGTTTATTTTGAAGTGTGTTTTTTCACTGCATATTTTGTAATTTTCTCAATTTTGTTTATGGAAGGCAATGTTTTGTTTCAACATTAAGATCTTCACTTAACAAACAAAGCACCCCCCTCTCTGACCAGGTGTAGTGACTGTATCATTCTTTGAACAGAATGAACTACCAGCTGGGCTGAATAAGAGGAGACTGGTGGCTCTGCTTAAGGCCTTTGGAGAATATCCTGCTAAATACAGGTAAATGTAGGATTAAATTCTGTCTGATGACCAAAAAATGCATACCAGTCAATTTGTAAGAGTTCTTCATATACTTTATGTAAAGATTTCTATGGTGTGTGTGTGTGTGTGTGTGTGTGTGTGTGTGTGTGTGTGTGTGTGTGTGTGTGTGTGTGTGTGTGTGTGTGTGTGTGTGTGTGTGTGTGTGTGTGTGTTTTGCAGGATGTTTGTGTGGCGGTCTTTGCTGTGTCTCCCAGAGAACCATGCAGCATACAGCAGTCTGACTGATAAAGGCCTGCATTCAGCCTACCTCACCCTGCACGATAAATACCCCGTCAAAAGTCACAAGTTACAGAGAGGACTTCAGAGGTACTCTCTCTCTCTCCTCCACAGACACACACAGACACATGTTTGTACCTCTATCTTAGTGAGGACACTCATTGACATAATATATTCCCCAGCCCCTTATTCTAACCTTAACTATCACAACTTAATGCCTAACCTTAACCCTAAAACCAAAGTACAGACTGGTCAAAATGCCCTCATTTTCCAAAAATGTACTAGGATCTATGCTTCAAATGGTCCTCACAAAGTACAGGAACACACAGTAATGAGGGAGAGAGGAACAGTAAAGATTAAACTTGTTTTAACCATCATTCCCAAATGCCTGAATGCCTAACTCTAACCTAAACCTGCTAAATATAGAGTTGAACCTTTAATTGTAGAAGTTTTTCACTATTTAGATTTTCCAATATTTTTTAGACCTAATTTGCCTCTACTTCCCAGGGTTTTGTCTGCCTTAGCTCACTGGGCAGCCATCTTTGGAGAGGTGGAGTACCTTCCCCTGGTGGCATTCCCCTTTGTGAAGCTCTTCCAGAACAACCCAATGCTCTGCTTCGAGGTGGTGGCAACTGTCATTGGTACTTGTCATTTTAGATTCTGTTGCTTTAGACAGAATTTTTACACAAGAGCTTTTTGAAATTCTGAACTACAGTTTTCATTGTTTATGAGGTCACCGAATGTCATGTGGCAATGTCAGGTTATTGTCAGTTTATTAAACATGCTAGTAGGAGTTTTGTTTACTCAGCAATGTTTTGCAGTGAACTGGTGCCAGCACTGGTTCGAGTACTTCCCTAACCCTCCTCTGAACATCCTGAACATGACGGAGAACGTACTGGCTCATCATGACAAGGACCTACTACAACACCTGGTGGACTGTGGCATTACTTCCCAGGTATCTTAAACACACAGCTACATGCAGGTGGAATAGAAAGGTGGACGAGAGGTCAGATAGACATCTATGTGACTACATCTCTGACTGGTTAATTTTAAACACATTATTTTGCATCTTTGTGTCTCCCCCAGCTTTATGTGTGGCCCCTGATGGAGACCCTGTTCTCAGAGGTTTTGACTCGAGAGGAGTGGCTCAGACTCTTTGACAACGTTTTCTCCAACCATCCGTCATTCATGATCATGGCCTGTGTGGCCTACATCACCTGCTGCCGTGAGCCACTGCTTCTCTGCTCCCAGAAACAGGATTTTTCGGTAACAACTCTCCCATCTCTCTTTTCTACTTCTTTCTTCTGAAAATAAGGGTTTCCCAAGGTCACTCAACAAAATATTTGGTTTCTCCTCCTCCATTAAAATTTCCCTCATCTCTCCTGTTTACCTCTTTATCAGTATTTTTTTCACCATCGAAACAATCTGGATGTGGGAGCCATGATAAGGGAGGCCTACCGGCTGCTGAGTAGCACGCCTGCAGACATCCATCCCAGGACTCTGCTGTCTGATTTCGCACCACTGACCAAAGGCCAGTACCCCGTGTTCAACCACTACCCAGAATTCATAGTGGAATATCAGAGCCAGGAGAGGGAGAAGATACGATTGCAGGAGATGGAGTATCTCTGTGAAAGGTGAGATAAAGGATGATGAGGTGATAATTTATGATTTTTATTTATTTAACTTAAGCTCATGTTGGATAATAACATTTAAAGTGAATGCTGTGCAAAGAAGCATCACATCTTAGTGTATATGTGTTGTTTAAACAGGCAGGAGGTGTCAGCGCTTCGGGCAGATTTCGTTCGTCGCCAAGCTGAAGAGGAGGCATATTACACTCAACAGGTTGATTGGTTGTGCAGCTTTTCAAAATTTACTAAAAGTAGATTTTACTGTAGTGTAGGTTGTTGGCTTGCTCATACAGTGTATCTGTATATGAAACGCAGGCTTTGCACGGAAAGTAAGTAAACTGAATCAAGGTACGTGATTGGTTTGAACACAGGAGCTGCTACAAAAGGCGGAGGAACAGCGCAGAAACAACCTGGCACAAGAAGAGGAAAAACTAACACAGCAGAAGGCAAAGTAAAAGCACAAGACACAGACAATTCTATAGTTAAGTTATGAGAAACAAAACGATGTTGATGTTTTGAAATTGGTTGTTGAAACTGCTCTGTCCTCTGTAGGTTGGCAGCCATGAAGAGAGAGCTGAAGGTGAAGGAGTTACAGCTGCTGGACACATCTAGAAGACGCTTCCTCAAACATCAGCAGGACCTGAGAGCCTCACAGATACAAAGACTAGACCAGGAGATCAGAAGAAAGGTAAACACAGTGTTCTGTGGTCCAAAAAACAACATGTAGTTTATATATTTATATGCCTCTGCGCCAACAACAGCCAGTAGCCGGAGGCATTGTGTTTATGGGTTGTCCCTCTGCCCATATGTCCTCTGATTGTCGTGAACCCAATATCTCAAGAACACCTTGAGGGAATTTGGTGGTCATTGGTCCAGGTCACCGTGACCATACCAAAACTGTAGGGTTTAAAATTGACAGCATTTCATTATATGAGCTCCCAAACTCACCAGCGAATCATAACTGTAATACATGTTGTCAGTTTATTCTTTATCCTCAACATAGTTTTTGTAGTTTGGAAGTTTCTGCTAAAAACTACTCACTGGATGGATCATGTTATTTACTGCAGGCACAAGTTGAACACTGTTACCCTGCCTGTGTCTATGATCACCCGCTGTGACTTGATGCTACCTCATTTTAACTTTAATTTGGTCTATAAATAAGTGATCACATTAAAAATAAATGTCAGCTAATAATCAGCTGTTTCCTACTAAAGATACAAACACTAGCGTCCATGTTCTGCCACAGATGGATCTCCGAGAGCAAGAATCAGCTGCAGCAGTCCATGATCTGGAGATAAGACAGATGGAGCTAGAGGCTCAGAGGAAAAGACTTGAACAGGTGATGAATGCCTAGTTTTTAACCTCTTTTCTATTTTGTGGCTTGTATTTACTTTTGTTCCTCAATAATATCTTTTACAACCAAGAAACCTATTTGCAATTGTAATACCATAAAATGTAATAAGTTATAGCTGCTTTCCTCCTAGATATAGAACAAATGAAATAGTGTAACAGTAGTAACCGGTCAGACAGTAAGGCTTAGGATGTTAAGTTACGACTGTTAACTTGATGTAATAGGCACTTTGAGATTATTGCAGTGACTTTTAGTTGAAAATTTGACCGTGTTCTTTTAAAAACCTATTTTTCCATGACCATTTGCCCTCAGCACCTGCTGAAGGAGCAGGGGCGCATGGGACGGGAAGTGGAAGAGGAGGTGGAGATAAGAATGAGGAAGGCAGACAGAGAGGAGGAAAGTCTTGCAGAGCTGCTGCATTGCCCTGAGACAAACATGCAGGTGAATGACAATTTCCAGTATGGACCCTGTGACATCAGTTTGAAAAAAAAAAAAAAAAATATATATATATATATAATATAGATCTCAATACCACATCTGGTTTTACAAGAAAGCCTCACAATCATATTGTAGTATCCATGATCTCCTCCTCTGTGCTTGCAAATCCTGGAGGAATCCCTAGCGGAGGCATGCCAGCTGGGCCTGGAGTCAGACTGGCAGAGAGACATAGCGGACCGGCTGCAGCAGGTCAATGCTGAGAAGGAGAGAAAGAGGGAGAGGCTGGCAGAGCTTCACAGGCAAACCCTGGCAGAGGAGGAGAGACTGGCTGACACCATGAGAGATGTGGCAGGAAGGAAGGTGAGAACAACAAGAGTATGTTTTGCCGTTTACAGACAGGAAAAGACTGGAAAAGATTGGATGATGTTGGCCAGCAGCTTACAGTCCCATCACATATTGTCACTACCACCCTGAGACCAGACCTGGTACCCTGGTCCAACACCCTGTGCATCATTTATTCTGTAGTATTGACCCTGGGTACCCAGTACCCTGGGAGGATGCTGTTGATGACGCGAATGAGAAGAAAAAGGCTGCTGTATGCAGACATGGCATTTGAGGCAAAACAACATGGCTTTAGGGGAATAGTTTGCCTTGTGGAGATTGGCTGCAGGGGTTTCCTTGAAACATCCACCATTAGGTTGCTCAAAGATCTGGGGATCCATGGACAAGTCCTGCACCAGACCATAACAGAAACATCACACACTGCAGAACACTGTAGCCAATGGCTCTGGATCAGGAGGACAGATCCCAACTGGGCCCCAAAAGGCTAGGGACATGCACCCAGGTCTGATCAAACTGTGGTGGGCCTGCCTTAGAAGAGGGTGTCTTGTGATTAAAGGCGGAAACAACTGATGACACTAAGGTACACAGCTGAAGACATGTCCCTAACATCCGCTGGTGGTCACTAACATCAGATAAAATCTACTGGCGGTAGGCATTAATTAGTGCAGCAGAACGTAGAAGGGATATTCTCCATATTGTCCAATGTTCTAAAATGGAACAGTGTTTAGTTTAATAAAGGCAAAGAGGTAATGGTGTCTGATCTACTGAGTGTGATTTTGGTTTGTGGTATTTTATTTCCGCTTCTGACACTACAAAATATAACGGTTTGAGTCTGGTGCAGCGCTGTCTTTCGATTTTTCGGTAAATCAAACTTCAGGTTTCTGTGGACTAAGTCCAGCAGCAGGTCTTTACTGGCCACAGCTCAATTACTGCAGGTGACTAATATCTCATATTATGAAGACCTTGGAAAGGCTTTTTCTCGATCACCTTCGGCCCCAGGTCCGCAACACACTTGACCTACTGCAGTTTGCCTACCAGGAGAAAGTGGTTGTGGAAGACGCCATCCTCTTTCTGCTATACAGGGCTCACCTGGACAAGGGGAGACTCAGGGACAGACAGGGAGGAGAGTACAGGAGTCTGGTGGACCAGGTCACATCTGCAGCCAGTTTGTAAATACCTCGGACTGCAGCTGGATGATAGACTGGACTCGTCAGTGAACACAGACAGAAACGGAACAAGGAGGAGGCTGGGGTCCTTTGTTTTACCAGTCAGTTGTTGCGAGCCCCTTCTTTTATGCTGTGGTGTAAGAATAGAAGCATGAAGAATAGAAATACTACGAGGCTGGACATACTGGTGGGGATAGCTGGCTCTGTGGTGGGAACGGAGCTGGAATCCCTCATATCAGTGGCAGAAAGAAGACCAGTAACAAACTGCTGGACATTATGGACAATACTCACCACCCCCTGCACAGAGGAGCACAGTGGCTGAAACTCACTCACTCACTCAGAGTTACAGAAAGAAAGCTGCAACCAGAATAACCACAGGCCAATCAAACAGCACTTTCTAAGCATACAGGTTTAGAACAGGCACTGCCCTAGTTAATTATGAATTATCACTGAAGACAAACTGTGGGATAATAGAACCACAGCACTGGCCTCAAGTTCATTGTCTACTGTTATTCATTTAGACGGTATTTGTTCTTTTGCAGTGGGATGAAGTGATGAGTGCAAGAGCCCAGTTACAGGAACAGCGACAGGCCTGGTCTTCAGCAGACGCAGGTATTAACACACATACATTATGCACACACGTGTTGATTGTGGCTGGTGAGTTGAAATTTGGACGAAGTATGACAGTGTTTGCTTTGTATCAGATGACCTGAGACATACGAGGATGAGGTCACCAGGTTGTATCAGAGGACTTCCACTTAGACCCAGCACCACCGCTGCTGTTCATGTTGAAATCAACGGAGCTGGTCAGGCCCTCAAACTCAACACTGCCACCACTGCAAGACAGGCAGGAACTGACATGGTGTGTCTGAACAGCAACTCACCTTCAGGGAGCAATTCTACCAACTGTAAGTCACTATATATATGTTCTTGTTTTTAAAGGCTACAGTAATGTATTTTATAATTGGGATTTTTGTCATATTATTGTGTTTTCCTGGTGCAATCGCAGCAAGATAATGGTCAGTTTCAGAGACCACAAAATCAATGTAGCAAGATATATGAATCAGTCACCATAAATTAAAACAGCAAAAGAGATCTCCTTTTACTTTTTTGAGAAAGTGAAATAAAAAAAAATGCTTGTTTCAATGCTTGTTGTTATTATTTTGACATTTTTTGTATCAGGTAATCATATTCCAGTTTGTCCTTATCTCTCTCTCTACTCTGTAAGTCTCCTTAGACAGAGGCCGGGCCCAGTTGGACTGCAGTGAGAGAGAACTGCTAAAGAAAATCAGAGACCTGAGACAGAAACTAGCAGCCAGAGTCAGAGAGGGCATCTCTGCCGCTTCACAGTCTGTCCACACACTGTCTTCTGTCTCCCAGTGACTACAAAATGCTCTGCGTCTTTAATGTGCCTGGAAAAACATATTCTCATTTCAAGCGAGCTGGCAATACAGAAACAGTGAATCAAGCTCTGACTTTATTATCACACCGCCTTCTATTTAATGTTATATTGCATACATTCAGGGTTTTCATTTAAACATTGATTTACATGGATATTGACTCACACAGTTTTGTCTATTACATGTTTATATGTGCTGGTGCTCCATTTTGGATTTTAATAAAATGTTTTCATATCATTTGTCTTATTTAAAACCTGTTGTGGATAAAAACAATTTTTTTATCTCTGTCTCATTGTAAATTTTAAGGTAATACTTTCATTGCTTCTTTTGTTTTGTCCTTAATTGTTATTAAGCAACAGTAGATTGTAGCCCCGAGGATTTGTAATGCAGCTCTTGATAACCTGACAGTTCTGCCTTTGCTCTTAACCGTCCCTAGTGAAAACACCTACATTGTCATACTAATTAATGGCTGAGTCTCAGCAGTGGCCTCTTCCAACTCCATTTGAGCTGTTTCTTGACCAGTAATGCGAGTGCTGCAGCTTTGCGCTCATTGAAGGAGGCAGGGTCTACTGTTACCTGTCCACTGTGAAGTCCCCTCTCATTAATGATTAATTAAATACGATGTTGACATATTAAGTAATGCATTGTGAAAATGTAGTGGAGAAGTGTTTGCAGATATTTGCTGATATATCTGTAGTGGAATTATAGTAAAAAAATACCTGTTAGTTAGAGTACGGACCCATGAAAAATGTACTTAAGTACAGTAACATAGTAAATGTCTGTTATATCCCATCACTGGTTTGGGTGCCTTTTCCAGAACAATCAATTCAGATGAACTAATGCCATGACTATACACTAACCCACACGCTAGGTGGCGGTATAAACCTTTAAAGCTTCGACAACAAACAAGAAGTTGAGCACAGGAAGTGGTGGAAGGTCCAGAGGAGATAACAGGTCTGTTCTTCACTTTAATTTGGTGGATGCTTTCACCAATAGCCATTTACAAAGTGTATTGTGACTTGTAATATCCATCAAAATCTGTGTACCTGTATTCTACCTGGCTAGCTTCAATATTAGCAACCGGCTAACAGAGTGCAAGACGGCTCTGTTCCTCAGTAAGTCCGTCTGTTTCATAAACTAAACCATCGGTAAAGTTACTAACGTTACTGATTGGCCAGTGTTGTCAGGTAGTTCTAGCTTAAGTCTGGTTTCACGAATGAGTGCAATGCGTTTCGGAGACCTACTCACGTCACCCACCATGTTAATGGTGGACATCACTTTCAGTGTAAAAGGGTGCTAGAGAAGAGGATCATGGTCGCCCCTGGTAACACACTACGACCCCCGGGGTCCTGATAAAAAATGTCCCCCTATCGCCACCGTCAGTCAGAAATATAGTTTATAGAACCGCAGCCCTGGCCTAGTTCTAGTGTTTTGTCCATATAAATATCTGTAGTCTGATTTTCTTTGGGGAAATCAAAGTTAATTGCCTTATCCTTCTACCCCGAAAACGTGACATTTAACCTAGTTTTAAAAGATTGTTCACAGCCACTGCTGTCACACATTTTTAGGACTGTAAGTTGTATTTGAGACAGCTTTCTTTAAACTATCAATCATCAAGGTTATTTTATCTGAAGCCTTAGCTGCTGCAGAAGCGTTGCATTTCAAATAAGAGCAACCTTCAGTCCCTGGGTGCTTTCCATTTTCCTGGAAGTCATTCTTTACAGGCAACGTTTTTAAGTCTCTCACAGCTGATGGCTCATCACCTTCTTTGTGGTGTTGTGCTGATCAAATTCCTGTACAAGTTCTTCAGGTGTAGCCCGCGGGCACCAGAAGTTCCAGTCCCAGCAGAAGAATGCCAAAAAGCAGTCAGAGATCAAGAAGAGCAAAGGGCATGACCAGAAGACAGCAGCAGTGGCTGCTTTAGTATACATGTGTTGGGTATGTGCATAGGTGAAGAACATAAAATAATTATTCTCCAATGACCTTGGTATCATTTACCCATGACCTTAGGATAGCACTCAGGCAAAGGGCCTCATGCCTTCCTGCTCTGAAACATGAAATTGTTCTTAAAGTTTTGACTTTTTAATGAAAGTATGTATTAAAGAGTTTATATTATGTGTAAGCATGATGAAGGTAACACCCATACCAGATCATTTCATGTTATGTATTGCTTTGGCCCTGTACAGAACAACTGATTTAAAAAGCTCCATTGACTTTGATATTTATTTTTTCATTGCAATATATTCTTGATCAGTAGGCTGGAGTTAATGGTTAGTGTTGTATTTTGCAAATAGAAAAGAGGGCTCCTGCAGCTCCTCTCTTCACAGTAATATTGTAATAAGATGGATAGATAAACCATAGGTAATCCTTGTCTGTGCTTTCTTTAGAGATCTTTTAACAAATCTTCAAACCTGTATACCCCTTGTACACTCTCAAGAAAAGCCCCTTTCTGAAAGCTGGTTGTAGCTACTCTGGCAGAGTATTAAGACGCTGGCCTTTTTTAACATCATGGATTTATACTTTGACCTGTTGACTGATCTTGTTGTGAAAGACCAACCATATATCCACCATTATGATGCTGTTGGTGTTGATGTACCTGAGCCAAGGTATTTAATGACGATTTATCTGAAAATATACCCAAGATATGGAGTGGGTGCCTTGTATCTTGTAAATTATTAGCTTTTTTAAATGTGTGTTTCATGTGCTGTCTGTATTTTTGTTTTTGAATTTTTCTTTATTTTGTCTTAGGGTTATCTAACCTTAACCCTAGGTGAAAAAGTAAATGCCTTAGAGTTAAGAAACGCAGTGATGCCGTGGTCCGAGTTGACTTTTAGGGGGTGACACATAACAATGTGGTTAGTCTTTGTAACAGCCTTTGTTAGCGCGACCATGTACCTGGCGCATGCAGTTTGTCCTCTTTCTATGGAGTCCAGCCTGGAACTGTGGTACATCAGTACATTCCTGGTTCCCTCCTTTTTCTGAAACAGGACCGCATTCACCACTGCTCCTGTTTCGGAAACATCTAAATGAAAGTCTGCATCGTAATCAGGTGAAGCCAAACTTGCGGCATGGGCAAGCACCTGTTTGGTGGCGGCAAAGGCTTATTCTGCGGCAACAGTCCATTTCAGGGGTGTCGTGAGGTTTCTGTTGCCCGCTGTAGCCACAATGTCTCTTAGAGGTTGTGTGAGGTCCACGTATCGTGGGACGTGGTTACGGCTGTAGCCAGTGAGGCCTAGAAAGGCCAGCATCTGTTGCACTGTGGTTGGTTGTCCATGGTTGAGAATGTAGGTCCTT
Organism: Verasper variegatus; assembly: GCA_026259375.1. Lineage (NCBI taxonomy): Eukaryota > Metazoa > Chordata > Actinopteri > Pleuronectiformes > Pleuronectidae > Verasper > Verasper variegatus. The sequence goes on from CM048048.1 coordinate 773,475, forward strand.
TGTGAGCGTCACACTGTTGGCCGAGATCATTCTTCCTAAGAAGGTGATGTTCCGCATGCAGACTTGGACCTTGTCTTTGTTGACCTTGTATCCACAGGTCACCAATTGACACAGTAATGTGTGCGTGGCTTGGAGGCAGGTGGTGATGTTGGGGGCTGCCAGTAACAGGTCGTCCACATATTGGAGGAGCATAGTGCCCTCTGGCCAGGTCATGTCTTGTAGGTCCTTTTTGAGAGCCCTATTGAAAATACCGGGGCTGTCTCGGAATCCTTGGGGCATCCTGGAGTAAGTGTACTCTTGTCCTTGGTACGTAAATGCAAACATGGCTTGTGAGTCTGTGTCCAGCGGGAGGCAGAAGAAGGCGTTGGCTAAGTCTATGACTGTGAAAAACTGGTGAGACAGGTTCAGGTTCTGTAGGACCAGGTAAGGATCAGGTACTGGACAGCCTGTAGGTTCTGTGGCATCATTAATGGCTCTGAGGTCATGAACCATTCTCCATCCCCGGCCTCCTGCTTTGGGGACTGGGAGGAGAGGGGTGTTCCATGGAGAGCGTGTAGGGAGTATGACTCCGGCTTCCAGTAGGCCCTCTATCGTGTTTCTTATTCCCTCCATTTGCTCAGGTTTGAGACGGTATTGGGGCTGCCAAACGGGGTATACTCCATGTCTGATTTTGACTGTTACTTGATGTTGTGGCACATGACCAACGTCATGGGGGTGTGTGGTCCATAGGGATAATGGAATATGGGTTAACATATCGGATGCATCAGGGTGGTCAGTGTTCTGACCCTTGTGGTGAATTTTCCACCTCAGTCCACAAGGGGAGACAAAAAGTTGGGGGGCATGTGTGGGGTTCCAGGCGATAGAAAGGGAGGTCTTCACCATAGGCCCCATGGATCTAGCTTCGTATCCCACCCCTATGGCCAGTGTGATGTGAGGTGCTGCCTCGTCTTCTAGTGCATACCAAAGAGCTTGTTCTTCTGAAAGCTTGCAATGAGCAGCGACCCCCTCCGGTCCAACGTAGATGTCAGTGACTTGTATGGTTTCAGTGTCACCCTCCTTTTCTTCCTCCCATCCATCCTCATGTGTCTCATCCATCTGTCGCAGGTAGTTGTATGTGCAGTGTAAGGGGTCTGGGGGTGGGTGGTAAGGGTGTAGAGTCATGAGCCATGGCTTCCATTCCATGAAACACCGATGAATTTTGGGTGTATCGATTTGAGGTGAGAGGAGTCTTGTCCAAAAAACTTTGGTGGTCGGGACATCCGGGATGTATGAGGGGGCCATGTACAGGATTCTGTGACAGAGGGGCTCTGGTGTTTCCTCGCCTGGAATGTGAAGTCGGAGCCCGTCTTTAGTGCAGTAGATGGTGATTCCAAATTTGGAGAGAAGATCTCTTGCCAAGAGGTTGACTGGACAAGATGGGGAGTGGAGGAACTGATGTTGGGTTTCTTGGTTTTTCATCTGTACCGTCAGTGGAAGGGTATATGACTGTGACTGTTTCTTTCCTGAAAAGTTAATGACGGTGAGGGTTTTGTTTCGAAAGTGTTTATTGGTCTGTGTCGACCATGAAGGGGATGGGCTCTCCATTGATGTTACAGGTCACTATGGGGTCAAATTCGGGGGGCACGACGTGACCTGCTGTGGACACTGGGCAACTTTATTGGTCATATTCGTAGCCGTATTCCCAGGTGGAAGATGGCATCTGGTGTGGTTGCGGGGGCATGCCTCTTCCTCGGCCTCGTCCTGGGGGCCTCCGTACTGGGGGCCTTGTCCTCTGTAGGGGGCTGGTGTTCCTCTTTGTACCATGAGGGCAGTCTCGGGCCCAGTGGTCAGGCTGGCTGCATATGAAGCATTCGGTATTGGGGTTTCCTCTGTTTTGACCTCTGTACTGACCTCTGTACTGACCACGGCCGTACCCTCATCTTGGTCGGAACGGAGGGGGACCCTGTCCCCACTGATCGTAGCAGGGAGGTGGGGGCTGCAGGGCGACCGGGGTTGATTGACTCTTTCGGTTTTCATAGCCTGTGTTACTGCCTCTGCTATTTCCAAATGTAATCCTGACACGGCCGCCATTTGTTACAACACGAAATTTTCTGGGTGACCCCAAACTTTTGAACGGTAGTGTATGTAAAGAATTTTAATTTTTTGTTTTAAATATTAGTTACCTTAAGTCTTAGTAGTACTTAGTAATATCCACACATTCAGACCTCTTAAAATTGTATATTTTTCTCTTTTTTCTTCTTCAGTCAGTCTTTTGGTAACAGCTTATGGTCTCTGCGTCTTTTAATTTGTGCCCGATTCAAGCAACGGTGTGTCTGGCTAGTTAAGCTCCCCACTCGTCAGTGCCAGCGGCCCCTTCCTCCAGGTTCACACCCTAATCCCAGATTAGGTTGCACAGATGCAATCTATTGCATGAATTGTCTCTTTTCTCCAATCTGAATTAGTTCGTGCGTCACAGACTTTAAGTGTGGCGCCCGTCCCGCGCAGGTCCCGGACCTTGCTTTTTATCTCGTTTCTGTTGCGCCAAGACAGGGTCCTAGACCCCTCACAGGGTCCCAGACCTCTGTTACACTTTATTTCATGTAGCTTTTCATTGCTTACAAAAAAAACACAGGATTTATAGTTTTACCTCCTTTCTCCTCTCTGCACACTCACAATCTATATCAATGCCTATATAACTAATGCAGAATTTGTTTTAACAGGTTTCTGCTTACCTTTTGGTTTGGCGCCTTGTGAGTATGTGGAGAATCGATCGGAGCAGCCTCGACCTTGGGGTCTCCGGTCTTTCTGGTCAAAACTTCTCTTCAGTATCACGTTGAGGTCACCAATTTTGTCGTGTTCTTTTGTCCCGAGATATGAGAAGAGCCAGTCTTGGTTTGGTTCAACAAGTATTTATTTAGAAGCAATGAAAAGGAACAGCATAGCTATGTGCACATAGCTATGGGCACTCAATACACAGCCTCGGCCATCTAGTAGCACGGGGTAGTCAAGAGTCGCCCCGAATGGACGGCGGGTGCATTACTTATAATGGTAAAATTTCATTGGTCAATAATGAGAGGGAGTCGCCGTAGTATTAGACTTTGGCTTTCCCTTGCTGGTGTGCAAGCGTAGTCCCAGCCTCTTGGTGCTGGAATCGAATGATGAGGAGCCGCTCCCAGTTTCGCCCCTCCTTTGTAGAATCAGGGCAAATCTTCACATTTCTGATACTGTTTTAAAAACAAGCCTTGACAGTACTGATATAGATTGGAGTGAGGAATATCGTGTTCCTGCTTTAATGGCTGTATGTTCTGTGTGTGTAAGCATGTGCATTTTCTATCTGCCTTTCAGAACCTGGGGCAGGTCACAGTTTCTTATGAGCACAGTGCATTCATGTATGTGTGATGTTGAATAAAGCTAAGGGAATACTGTAATATATAAAAGGTTAGGTATAAGAACAAGTTTAAGTACAGTGTATAACCTTCAGTTATGCTTCAAAAAGGTCTACCCCTATCAATACTGCTAAAACCTTGATGATGTTCCCCTTCACACTTGACATCTATTGCACTTCTGTCCGTCCTGGGAGAGGGATCCCTCACATGTGGCTTTCTCTGAGGTTTCTACGTTCTTTTTACCTTGTTAAAAGGTTTTTTGTAGTTTTTCCTCACTCTTGTTGAGGGTTAAGGGCAGAGGATGTCACACCATGTTAAAGCCCTATGAGACAAATTGTGATTTGTGAATATGGGCTATACAAATAAAATTTGATTGATTGTATTGTGTGCCACGAATTGCAACAGTTTGTGGCTCCTGTTTTTGTGGTTCTGCTGTGCGATGCAGCTCTTGTGCTGAAGTTGTTAGGAAGGCTCCTGTGTCGCTGCCTTTTGGAAGGTTTCAGCAGTCTGCTCCAGACAGGCCTGCTTGAAGGTTGGTAGAGCTTGGGTAGGGAGGAAGTTACCCTGGCTAGGTGAGCTGGATAGCTACACCTCTCCTCTCAGAGAAGTTGAGTAGAAAGAGTTGAATCAAAAGTGAGAGAAGAGAGGGAACTGGGCTTATATCGGCCTGTTGACCTCATGGGTCATGGGGCCCAGAGTGACCAATAGTGGTTGAAAGTTGTGTCCAGGGGAAGTTTTAACACTTAGGTGTGAAGTTGAAACACCCTGGAAGACTGAGTTCTGGAGGCTCTCCTTTGCCTCCAGAACAAAGAAACATGGGGTCAGGTTTTGGCTATATTAGTGCCGTGGCATGAAAGTTCATCAACTCGCCGTGACACACGCAATTGCTGTAACTTCAGTGTAACTTCTATTTCACTCAAACTACATTTGTGTAACAACAGCACCCCCCCTGCAGACATTCATATGGTTTTAAGGAATGGGCATGGCGAAATAACTGAATAGCGCCCCCTAAAGGGCAGCCCCGGCACCACGAGTGGCGGACATGTACTAAACATTTGTTAGGCACATGTGTCTTTTCATGACAAACAATAAAGTCTCTTGGATGGATATGCTCGAACAAACAGGAAGTCTGCCATTTTGTATTTAGTGGCCATTTTGGCCATTTGGACTTTCACGCACTTGTTCTAGGGATTTCATCTGATCAATTTCATATTGAGATGATCATTTCAACAAGATGGAGATATAAACTAACTCAAAGATTGATTTTTTTTGTCACACCGTGTGACCGTGGCGTGGCATCAAAGTTTGATTACACGCCATCAAAACACAAGCTTCTGTATCTCAGGCATATTTGGTCCAATCGAGTCCAAACTAGATATGTAAGACAAGAGTCGCAACCTGATGACATCTACACAGAAATCATGACTTAAAATCACAGCGCCACCTGCTGGCTACAGGAAGTGACATGTTTTATCCTTGCAGCATTGCGCAAACCGCATGCAACGCAGAGACGTGCGCTTGGTCATTGATCGCTCTCTACACTGACCTGCAACAGGCTTCGAAATGCCTGTGCTCAGGCCTGTTAGTGCTACAACGTAGCCCTAGTTATGACTTAGAATCTCATAATTATGCACCTTGACAAATCAAAGAACACTTTTTTTTACTGCATTTCTGTTGTCAATTATATCTGATCTGAACTGTAATAGTTTTCAAGCTGTGATTCTTGGCCCTATAAGGAAAACTTGACAAGGCAAAAATAACCCACTCTCTCCCCTTCAGAAACAATATCCTGTGTTCTACTTTGTGATGTAATTCTGATGCTGTTCTAGACAATTCCACAAATGTGTGAGAAATTGTAATATCTAATTATGCAGCTTACGAGTTAACCTGTCCTTGTGAAAGTTATTTTTTAAGAATTTAATAAAATATTATCTGCACACAGCCATGATCTCTGTCATAGGATCCATATTACGGATGCCATTCAAGATGCAAGAATTACTTTCTGTGTTGTCTTTTTACAGTGAGAAGACTGTCTTGAAGCATATGGGTGATCTGCAGTAAAACAGTGTTTGAATCTGTAAGTGATGACTTCCATATTAAACTTGCTGTGATGTTCAAAGGTATGCATGGTTTTCAAACATTTGCATCTCTACTTGTTTGAATGCAAAACCATGGCACAATGTCATAATTGTAATAAAACAATTATTTTATCATGAAAATTAAAATGTCCTCACGTTAATTACATTATTTGCAATCACTTGTCAGCCATTCGCCTCTTTAAGACTGGGGCAGGAACAGGAAGGTTAACTGCAACTTCCAGAGGCTCTCGTGTTCGGTTGCCCCGGTAACGTTTGACGTCACCACTAACCCCTCCCCTCGGGCCTTGCCTTGGCCTGGAGTGTTTGGAGGGAGACCCCGTGGACCACACTCAGCACTCACACGCAGACTTACCGAGAGGATCAGCTGTTGCTGGTTACGCCGACATCGCTGCTATCTGCTAGCACTCTGGTATGGGATCACTTAAGGCTTTGAAATGATTTGTTGTGTTTGTGTTAGTTATTGTAAGACCTTCTAACAAATATAGCATTATTGGAAGCGCCTTTGCCCCGACTAGCTGCCACAGATATCAACTCAATGAACAATGGCTAGCTTTGCTATAGTTTGGGATATGTCTAATGGCTGGATTCGAACAGACAGCTTTGGCGAAATGTGTCTGTTATTTTGCTGGTAGCGATAAATGTAAATCAGGTTTAGCGTCTGTAATATTACAAATTCGCAGACAGTATCGGTTGTATTTGCTAATGTTGTGTCTATCAGTGTATTAACAAAGATATAGAAATACGAGTTAAACTGCTACCTAACGGGCTAAGTTGCAACCCTTTTATGGGTTGTGTGTCGCCCTATCAAACCAAGGTAACACTATCTTTGCTTGAGATTAACAATAATTGGTGACTCATTTTGGAATCTAACGCAGAAATGATTTACACAATATTTTTGGCAAGGAATGCTTACGTTTCAGGAAATAGTCAACGCCATATTTGAAAGTGGTTACGAGGGCCTATGGGAAAGCAGTTTAGGTTGATTTTGATGTACTACATGGTACTCCTCGTTACAACCAAGTTTGTCTCAGTAATGGGGGTTTCTTGATCTATATTAGTAAGGCATAATGCTAATAGTCAGAGCAGGCTAAGTCTGAAGGCACATAAATTCCTCACTTCCCTGTTGGGCGAGCCGCAGGTAGAGGGATGGGTGTGGTGTGTGCGTTGGCGAGAGAAAGGGGACGTTTGCCCTGGAGAAAATGTCGTTTTCTATTGTACATGTGGCTGTAGCTTGCATTCTTTTGTCGAGTGAATTCCAAATACGTGACTACTTATTTACCCTTTTTGCTGCACAAGTTATTTACTGATGGAAATATAACCGTGAGTATTATTCAATCATGTTCACGTGTCACGTTGTCCAACATGTTACATTTTATTGACCAAATCCCTTTTGATTATATTATCAAAAGGTTATTGTAAAGCTGTGTGTGTGTTTTAATGTTTTGGCGTGGTCATAGTAATGCTGTAATATAAAAGGAATACTTAACACACTCCATGCATTTTTACTTCAGGGTTACTATTCAACAGAACTTGTTAACTGCAATGTATTTTAACATAAGTCCTTAAGTGTGAAAGCCATAGATGTACCTGAATCAACCCAGATTTGATCAGTGCAAACAGCAAATCCTCTGGTATTTGTCAGGTTGTCATTAGTTCATTTCCTGGCTCTTTTTTCAGTTTACTTGGTTACCCAACTTGTGAGAGGTTTGTACCTATGCTAGAATTGGCTTTATTTTCCTTATTCCAGGACAGATCTTGAACATGTCAAACTGCATGCTCTCTGGAATGGAAACTAATGAGATTGATTTTGTTGAAGCCTGTTTGCTATTTTGGATAGGTCAAAGGGATGTAGGTCATGGTTTAGTGGTGAGCATTGTATCCGCTGTTACATTACTTCTCCTCTTACAACCCCATGGTACTCAACATTGCTTAGGAACTCACTCGGCTAATACTATACCACAGTAGGGTTTAATAGCACAGAGCACATTTTCTCAAATTCCTATGCTTATAGGTCTTAAAACCATGCTTTAATTTGAATACAACTGTATGTTTACCTACTACACCCTCTCATTTTGTAGCTAACAAACATTTAACATTTCAAATAAAAAAACATTTTATAGTTTGAATATAGTGCTTTTGTGCTAACTTGCTATGTTCTCACCCATATCCTTGAACTGCCTTGGTGTGCATCACATTTCCTTGTACAAGTACTTCCTGGAGAGAGCAGCAAGCCTCAGAGACAGTAGTTACTGTCATGTGCTTTAGCTTTTGTTCGTTGGAATAAGTATAAGCATTTATTGATGTTCACACCAGAGCCAGCACAGAGTATTTCTCTGTTTGTGTCAGTTTATATGTATTTATGTGTTCAGGTGTTCCATCCATGATATTCTTATGAACAGAATATCTCAAGAGCACCATGAGGAAATTTCTTCAAATTTGGCACAAATGTTCACTTAGACTCACATATTAAAGCTATAGTTAACAGAAAACAAAATTACAAATCACTCATTGTCTACTAGGGATGCACGTTATGGATTTTTCAGGCCGATACCTGATAATTGCATGTTTTACATGGCCGATACGATAATAATTTCACGTTTCTTAAAGAAGTTATTGTGTAGTTTATGCACAGGGTAAAATTGCAAAATATAGGAAGCAAATTTGGATGAATCATTTTCATTGTTAACACAACAAAAAGTGTTCTGACTCAGATCTGAGTGTTCTGAGTACATCAGAAAACTTCAAACAACTTTAGGTGGAGGCTGGAAATTTCTCCTTCAAAAGAAATTAAATTAAATATTTTGACATCTCAAATAGGACATGTCAATGTATTAAAGTAGTAATTCAGATAAAATAATGTGCATTAAAAAATAAAGGCTTTTATAGAACTGAAAGCCTCTGATAAACGCATCACTGACAGGCACGGATGTATGACATCATGTCATGTTTATCAGACCTTTTATCGGCTATCATTTCCGATAAATAATAATATAAAAGTCCCATTTTATATTTTCATATATTTATCTCTATCTCGTGCATCCCTATTATCTACTCACCACTATGCTGATGGAGGGGTGGGTGTTAAGACCAAAAAACGCAAAAGACTGCTTGAACTGCGATAAATGGTGTTCCATGTGCCAAGCATCACTATGAGCAGCTGATCATATAAAATAATTAAGTGGCTTATTTATGATAGTATCACACACACTGACTCCGCTGCTCACTTTCTCGCTCTCATCTGACATCTTACTCACTACAGTTTAAATGTTGATTTGTTTAAAATGATGCCACAATATCACACTGATCAGCACATAATGATCAATCGTTTTCTTAATTACATCTTTCTCCAGCGCTCGGTTTGGCCTGATAGTCACAGAGAGGAGCAGTAAATCACTGACAGAGCTGCTAAAAACTGTAAAACATAACTTTTCGTTGTCCAAACATGTATGAAAAGTCCCAAAATGATCTTGTCAGCGGACTTAGTGGAACTGTGCATGGCTGTATACACTGTATAGTTAAGCATTTGTTTATATATCGTTAGTCATCGCAATACTAAAACGTAGTAAACAGCAGGGGAAAAACATAAAATGCCTTCATAATCATCCTGTGGTGTCGTTTACATGTTTTTAGCCTAAATGTCCACTTTTATCCTCCGCCAGAGCCGCTTAACATTTGCATGCACACACCACACACAAGCTCTCGCCCAAGAGTGTGCGCGGGGTGCGCTGTAGCATCGCCAGTTCCGGTAGCATAGCTGCGGTTAGTGCTTTTGTATCGCTGATGTCGTCACTTACCCCTTGGGCAAGAGCATAGAGACGCAAGCTTGTGTGGCAAACGTGAACACGGCTCCAGGCAGGAGGATCATAGCGGACATTTAGGCTTAAAAAATTTATGTAGACTGTATGTGCACTGGTTGGCAGAAGCATATAACTACAGAGCAGAGTAATTCTTTTTTTTTTCTCCACTTGACTTGGCTCTACACATTTATTTTTGGGTATTTATTTAAAATAAAAATGACCCCCTTGCTTCTCAATAATATGTAATCTGTGGTTCTTTTCCCCTTTTTTTCTTTCTTCCAGTGAGCAGTCATGAGCAGTCTTGAGACGAAGGCCAAGCTGGCCGAGCAGGCTGAGCGATATGATGATATGGCTGCTATAATGAAGTTGGTTGCAGCAGAAAGTACAGAAGAGCTGACTGATGATGCCCGTAATCTGCTGTCAGTGGCCTACAAGAATGTGGTGGGTGCCCGACGCTCCTCGTGGCGTGTGGTGTCCAGCATCGAGCCTAAAAACACAGAAAACGAAAGGAGGGCGCTCATTGTCGTAGAGTACAAGAAAAAGATCGAGTGCGAGCTGAAAGAAATCTGCGATGACGTGTTGGTGAGACTGCTTACATTTGATTACTTGGCTATCTGTTTTTGCATGAAAAGTAGCATGAAAACGTTTTGGTGTCATATACACCCTGTTTTTGGCCTATGCCTCCATCGGCATAGGGGTGAGTAGATAATGATTGAATTCTTATTTTCTTTAAGTGAACTGACACTTATCTCTAATATCCATCTTGAGTGATCTGATCACAAATGATCAGCGCTAAGTGCAGGTCCATATGCACCTAAATGTGCCCTTAATGTGTCATGAGATTCAATCTTTTAAACCACATTCAGAGGCCTAGGATGCAATTAGCTACATTGTTTTATTTATTTATTTTTTATTGTTTTTAGAAAAATTGTTTAAACATGAGGACAGTGGTGCTTTTTCTTTTCTAACAGTCCTTGTTTGTTTTCTGCCACAGAATCTCTTGGACAATCATCTCATTAAAAATGCCTCCAAATCACAAAGCAAGGTCTTTTATTTGAAAATGAAAGGAGATTACTACCGTTACTTGGCTGAGGTGGCTACAAAAGAAGAGAGGAATGGTAAGCTCCAAGTCCTTTTTGTTATACGATCTGGGTGTGGGCTTCTAGAGGTTTATTACTCTTAAAATCATTGTGAATTTGTCGTCCCTCCACACTCCTGCTGACCTGCGCTCACTTTAACTATAAACACTGAACACTCATCAAAAGTTATTAGGACCTGAACAGTACTGAAGTCTACTTTGTGTTTGTGTGATTAGCTTCAGAGTTAATGGGGCACGTATTTAAACAAATGCATTTCACCTGCTACACACAACTAGAGACGACCACAGCCAGGACATCAGTGTTAAAGTGATTCACGAACAGACACCATTAATTAATATCTAAATACATGTGAAGAGTGACAAAGGCAAAATTGAAAAGTTCTTAGGCCAAGGCTCGGGTTAACATACTACAGGTAAGGACAAAAAAGTTGTGTAAACGGTGTTAGTCAGCATGTCAAAAGCCATACAGTAGTTTTGGTTTGGCTTGGTGTGCAGGACTATTTCTTGGCCAGGAGCAGTGATTTCTAGAGACTTAATCTGGTTTACATAAAACCTCACAGTGACGAATTTACTCCATCAAGTGCCCATCAAAGAAATAAACTCCACATAAACCCCCATTAAACTCCATGAATGCACCTTGAAGGACGATATCATTTAGGCTTAAAACTTGTAGTGTAAATCATTTAGTGTAAATGACCTTGTTTCTCCTCAACCCCAAAATTTTTGGTGTGGACTGTTTTGATTTTGTGGACTCAAACACTTCACCCACCCCTCCATTGGCATAGTGGTGAGCACGTGATTAGTGAATTTTCATTTTTCGGTGAACTATTCCTTTTAAGTGTGTTTTGTCCGTTTCAGGTTTTTCTATCCTTCTTGGTCTCTTTTTGTACACTGTAGCATTTTACAAGTCCATTTGTTGTTATGCTTAGAGTCCACAGTACTCATACTTTGTTTCCCTTCAGAAATCATTACAAACTCAAAGGAGGCCTACGAGAAGGCCTTTGAAATCAGCAAAACCGATATAAAGCCAACGCACCCAATCCGCCTTGGTCTTGCACTCAATTTCTCTGTTTTCTACTACGAAATCATGCAGTCACCTCAAGATGCCTGCAGTTTGGCCAAACAAGTGAGTTCATGACACCACTTAACTTTCTTTTCTTATTTGGGATAGTTTAAATGCAAATTTTTTTGATATCTTGCATGGATTTTGTGAATACCAAACTGAAATGCATATGTATACTACTGCTCCATAACTGCACCGCTTGTTCTAGTCCAGTGGTCATCAACCTTTTCGAGCCCAGTATCACTTTTTAATTCCAAACGTAAGCCGAGATCTACCACCCTGATATCTTCCAAAAAAAACACTTGGGTCTTATTTATTTTTTGCCATTTCTGTTAAAGGCTGAATGTACGAGCATAAATATACACATATAAAGGTAGTTGTGCAACTTTATTCATTGCACAATATCAATATCTACAGCATCTGTTCGATGCACAATATTTAGCTTCAGTTCAACAATAAGTTCTGCAGAGGAGCTGCTACTGCAGGACAATGTTTTTACATAGGTTTTGACTTGAATATGGCCACAAATATCACATTTCCATGTATAAAATTAGTCCTGTGTACTCAAATAAATACTAGTGCTATACAGTATGAAGCCATGCATCTTATCCTGCAAATATTTCCCAATAAAACCACTTTTTTAAACAAAATAATGGATTTGGTCAACAAAAAGGCTGGAGTGTTTTTATTTTAGGATGCATACATAAAGTGTTGCAACCATTTGTTTGTGACATAAATTCAACAGATAATCATTAAAACTCAGGTGTAGGATGATTTTCTCTGTATATTCTGCTGTGAACCACAATGTTTATCTGTCTGTCACAAATGTATTTCCACACTTCCTGAACCTGTTTCAAAATAAAAGCACTCCAGTTTCACTTTCTAAATCCAGTCATTTGTTCTAATGGGGATTTGATTGTTATCGACAGACCAGAAGATGCACGTCTTCATACCGTAGAGTCCTGACATTATGTTTAGTACATAATCCGACTTGTACTGAAGGAAATGCAGTAGATAAACCTGCAGCTCGGCCGCCAGTAGCGGACACACACGGTTGTGAACAACAGACAGCTGACACACAGCTGATCTGCAGAGCAACCACAGCCAGTGAGTGCAGAGAGTTACGGGGATCAGCTGTTAAGAATGTTGAGTTCAACCAGTAGATAGAGATCGACCAGTAGATCGCGATCGACGGGTTGGCGACCACTGTTCTAGGCCATCGATTTCCGGCTAATCTAACACATTTGTTTGAATTCCTGTAGGCTTTTGATGATGCTATTGCAGAGCTCGATACACTGAGTGAAGAATCGTACAAAGACAGTACGCTTATCATGCAGTTATTGAGAGACAACTTGACAGTAAGTTTCATTTCAACTACAACCAATTATTTTCATTGTTAGTCTAGTTTTTAAGTTTTTCTACTTGTAACGACCACTCCAAGCACTTCACACAGTCATATTCATCCATTCACAATTTTTAAATGAAATTTCTCTCATTCTCCTTTTTGTTCATCTGTCTTTCCTCAGCTGTGGAACTCTGATGCAGATGATCAAGAAGAAACCAAAAATTGAGCCAGATGGGGGCATAGGCGACCCCCTGTCTGCCTACTATCATCCTGGCTCATCTGTATCATGATCCTCAACACTGAGACCACTTCACTATCATTGTCCAACTCTTTCCATCTTTTTTCTATTTAGGAGTCTCAACACTCATCTCTCATCTGTTTACGATTTCCTTTTTTGTAGTAACTGTGAGAAAAGGGGACTGGGAATAAGGGTATAGTTTAATTTGTTTGGTGGGTGGGTCCACATCAGGGGCTCAAATGTATGGGTTGATTGCCTGTCTGCTGACCCCTTGTGTGTGGTAACAACATAGCTATTGTATTGTTGTGGTGGTGGGAGAGTAGGCAAGTTTTCAACTCATGAAACATGCAGGTGGAGTTTTTAGAGTCATAAAAAGGTTATATTGTATGTATTCTATTCATAATAATGGTCTTTTTCTTGTCAAACTTGTGGGTTCACAAAATCACGTGTTGACTTGCCACATCTGAGCAGACGGCGTTACTTAATATGTAATTTGTAAGATAAATGACCTAAGAGTTGAGGGCAGTGATGGAAATGATGGGGATTGGCAGGGTTTTGTTGGAACACAAAGGTTACATTCCATTTACTTTCAGTTGCTTAACTTTATACTCTTTATTACTTTGTTTTGTTTTTGGGTGACCTGCTTTTGTATTTCTGTTTTCACTTTTGAGGTATAGAACATTTTGAAGAACAAAAGAGCACACAAGCTTGTTGCTGTTTTGTATAATGTGGCAGTAAGAAAATCCCACATGTTTCTCTTGTTTCTGCCTTTTCAAGTTTTTCTTTCAGTACTTGCCTAAACTGCATGTTGATACGTAGTTTCTGGAAATGCAAGAAGGGTTTTTGTCTTTGGGATTACAATAGAGAACTTTTATTGGGAGAAATGTGTAATTTCATGTAGGTGAAATAAAGAAAACAAACTTCTGTTGATTTGTCTGTTTTGATCCATTTTGGTAGCCTACATGCACACTATCTTGAAGGAATAATCAAAGAATTTCTTGGATGTTAAAATGTAAACAAATAAGGCAATAAAAATGCACAGGCCTTGAATACACTGGACCTGGCAAAAATGTCATTCACTTCCAAAAGGCTTAGGCTAACTAATTCAACTTCAACTATTCCTAGGGCTTAGTTGAGAGTTGTATGTCTTGTCTTATTCCACAATGACACAGTTTGGTTAATTGGAGCTGCTTAAATGAACAGTAAAGGGGGTAAAAGATGTTTCTGTGTGTCGACCCAACTGACATGAACATGGATAAAAACCTAGGAGGAGAGCCCTGCTAGGCTATGGCCACCAAAGAGGAATGTTTACTTACAGGGCAATCTGTAAATCCCAAACCATGACTGAACACATGCTGTACAGCAAACACAGGACTCCCAGGAGCCCTTGCCCTCACTCAGTCTGCACACAATTGTATAAACACTAAAATTCATAAATGATACACCATGCATGGGGCGGCTGGCTGAGGGGTAGAGCGGTCGTCCTCCAACCAGAAGGTCGGCAATACGATCTCAGTCTTCCCCATCTGCATGCCGAAGTGTCCTGGACAAGACGCCGAACCCCGAATTGCCCCTCATAGAAAACAAAAGTGCTGCTAATAGATGCAATGTATGTATATGTGTGTGTGAATGGCAAATTGTAAACTACTGTACTGTAAAGTGCTTTGAGTGGTCATCAAAACTAGAAAAGCGCTATATAAATACAAAACCATTCACCATTATGAATTAAATGATCATAGTGACCATTTAAAAAATGCATGATGTATTTTCCTAGGCCATATCAGAGTCCTCAGATAGAGGGTTGTATCCATAGAAAATATGGCCGTTCAGGTGTTATTCTTTGCTCTCTGTGATCCCCTGGAGTTACAGATCTTTTTCACAGCAGCCATTTTGATTTGAAATAGTTGCTCAACACAGGTGTAACTAATCACATAAATGAAGGCTCTGTAAACACCTGTGTTTGTTTACTACTTATCTCAACATGCCTGCTGTTCGCCAAGAAGTGCACGACCTACAGTGAAGGGGGTAACTATTTTGTCACTGCATGCAGTCCACCCACGTCCTTTAAGTACAGAGTCCCCCAGTAAGTCCTATAGCCACAATTTATTAAATTGTTGGAAAGTTAAATAACTTGTTGCCAGGAGATAAAAATCTGTTATCTCACAACTTTTCATTTAATTGCATTATGCAGCCTCTATAAGAGACCTAGGTGACAGGATGCGCCTGGCGCATCTGGAAACCAGGAAATATTGATTGACTTAACCAACCAGACATTGGTTTATACACTGTTCAAAAACATTTGGGAAGACTTAAATCACATATCAGATCTTGATGAATGAATTATTAAAGTTGAAAATCTTTACTGATGCACATTCTATAAATTGTTGAGAACAAAATGACATAATGGTCAATAGAAACCGAAATCGTCAACCTATTGAGGGCTGGATTCAAAACCACACTGAAAAACAAAGTAAAAATTGAAATCACAGGCTGATGCGACTTGTGTGAATTTCATCACGTTGACTCAGTAGTGTGTATGGCCTTCTCGTGCCTGTAAGCACTCCCGACAACATCTGGGCATGCTCCTGATGAGTCTGCGAATGGTGTCCTAGGGGATCTCCTCCCAGACCTTGATCAGGGCATCAGTGAGCTCCTGGTCGGTGCTTGGTGGCGGGGCATACACTGATACATAACGCCCCATAGGTGCTTAATTGGATTTAGGTCAGGAGAACGAGAGGGCCAGTCAAAGGCATCAATGTGTTCATCATCCAGGAACTGAGTACACACTCTGGCCACATTGTTCTGCACCAGAAGGAACACAGGGCCCACCTCACCAGCATAAGGTCTGACAATCACTCCGATTTAATTCCGGTACTTAACAGCAGTCAGGGTACCATTGACTGTGACAGGGTCTGTGCGACCCTCCAAGGATATGCCTCCCCAGACCATCACTGACCAACAACCAAACCGGTCATGCTGGATGATGTTACAGGCAGCATAACATTCACCACAGCGTTTCAAGGCTCTTTCACGCCTGTCACATGTGCTCAATGTGAGTCTGCTCTTATCTGTGAAGAGAATGGGGCACCAGTGGCAGACCTGCCAATTCTGGTGTTCTCTGGTGAATGCCAATCAAGCTGCATGGTGCTGGGCTGGGCACAGGTCCCACCAGAGGACGTCTGTTCCTCATGCCACCCTCATGGAGTCTGTTTCTGACAGTTTGGTCAGAAACATGCACGTCAGTATGTTGGAGGTCATTTTGTAGGACTTGTAGTAGTCCTCCTGTTCCTCAGCGCACAAAGGAGCGGACACCGGTCCTGCTGCTGGGTTGATGTCCTTTTAGGGCCCAGTCGTGCTCTCCTTTTGTAATGGCCAGTCTCCTGGTATCTCCTCCATGCTCTTGAGACTATTCTGGGAGACACAGCAAACCTTCTTGGCACTGTACGCATGGATGTGCCATCCTGGAGCAGCTGGACTACCTGCGCAACCTGATTGGGTTGCAGGTACAGCCTCATGAATACCAGAAGTGACAAGGACACTGGCAGAACACAAAACTAGAGAAGAATCAGTCAGGAAGGATAAGGAGAGAACAATTGTCTGTGGTCACCATATGTAAAACCATTCCCTTTTTGGGGGTTGTCTTGCTTTTGACTCTCTATTGCACCTGTTGTCACTTTCATTTGCGGTTCAGAGATCGTAATGGCGGATCCTGTATCATGCTGGCATCTGATAGTGAATACTGGGGGTGGACCACGATCAAGGTGGCAGCTGATGGTGGATCCTGATGGTGGCAACCGATCGTGATTGTGGATCCTGATTGTGGTGGCGGCTGATTTAGTAGTTTTTCATTACTCTTGTTGAGGGTTAAGGGCTGTTAAGGATGTCACACCATGTTAAAGCCCTATGAGGAAAATTGTGATTTGTGAATATGGGTTATACATATAGAATTTGATTGATTATATCTTTTTTTACATATGTTGTCATCTTTTCGTTCTGAGTGGATTTAAGTTCTAAATCTTGGATATAACAATGTTTATTTCATTTTCAGTGTTTATTAAGACAATATGTAATTGTTACAGTTTTACTGTGACAAATGAACAAGGTATTGAGAACATAATATGTTAAAAATTAAGAGAGCACACCACAGTGATAGCTGTTACACAAGGACCATGGATATTTTTTATTGAACATACACAAACCACTCGCAGAGAGCACACATAGACAAAGGCAATTTAAATGTTGTCAAACATATGAAAGGGGGCATATATAACAATAGGTGGCTTGACACATACAAGAAACTAGCAATAAAGACAAAGGTTCAGTGTATAAAAGCCTGCTTATGAATACCTTACCTCAAAAAAGGGGAATGTCAATCAAAACAATAATTTAGTTATATCCTCATAAAACCTCCTTGCTTTACCATAGTGCATTCTCTTAAGTGATGAAAAAACAAGATAAAATCTTCCATGAATGCTAAATTGGGGCATGGAATTTCTGTATTTACTACTACTATTTACTACAAATTGTAAGCCTGGAGCCCCCCACTCCACTAACGACCCACGACTGGCCAACGACTTGAATGAGTTTTACTGTCGTTTTGGAAGACAATGGGACAGTCCTGACACCACCACCCTCCAGCCCATCAACTGCACCTCCCCCACCATAGCAAAGGCCTGCGCCTTTCCACAACTGCCCACCTCAGAGCCCCCTCCCTCCTCCCCTACCACAGTGACGACTCTCTCCATCCTGGAGAGGGACGTCAACAGACTCTTCAGGAGACAGAACCCCCGCAAAGCAGCCGGGCTAGACTCTGTCTCTCCATCAATCCTGAAACACTGTGCTGATCAGCTGTCTTCGGTGTTCACAGCCATCTTTAACAACTCACTGGAGACATGCCACGTACCAGCCTGCTTCAAGACCTCCACCATCATCCCTGTCCCCAAAAAAACAAAGATCACTGGACTCAATGACTACAGACCTGTCGCTCTGACTTCTGTGGTGATGAAGGCATTTGAGCGCCTTGTTCTGTTCCACCTCAAAGTCATCACTGACCCTCTCCTGGACCCCCTGCAGTTTGCCTACAGAGCCAACAGGTCTGTAGACGATGCAGTAAACATGGCCCTTCACTTCATCCTCCAGCACCTGGACTCCTCAGGAACCTATGCCAGGATCCTGTTTGTGGATTTCAGCTCTGCCTTCAACACCATCATTCCGGCTCTACTACAGGACAAGCTCTCCCAGCTGAGTGTGCCTGACTCCACCTGCACCTCCCACTCACCCCCATCACCCTGAGAGACTCCCCAGTCGACACTGCGGAGTCCTGCGGTCCATCAGGACCAAAACCTCACGCCACAAGACCAGCTTCTTCCCGGCTGCAGTTGCCCTTGTCAACAAGGCCTGGGACCCCCACCTGACTTGGACTCTTATCCTGCCCCCACGCCTCAAGTCTGTGTTACATTAACACACATTACAGTACATTGCACATTGCATATTTACATTGCACTCCTGTTTCACATTTAGCATTTTACTTCACTTTTTATATCTTTTATATCTTTTTATTTTATATATTGTTATTTTTTTGTAATGCTGAGTACTTATTGTGTTTTTATGTTTTATGTTCATTGTATGCACCTTTACACCAAGAAAAATTCCAGGTAGGTGTAAACCTACTTGGCAATAAAATACTTCTGATTCTGATCTGATTCTGATTCTGATATGGTATTTGATTATTGGGATTATCACCTTAACCATTTAAAAAAACAAATGAATTTAGACTATCCTAATAAAAAAGAATATGGGAAATGTAAAAGGTGTTTTTTACTTAAGGTGATAACCAAATTCTAATATCTAGCCAAAATTTACAAGACACAGAGCAAGAAACAAATATGTGTTCTAATGTTTCGTCAACTCATTACAAAAGAATCCACCTCAAACTTTAACCTTTTTTAAGGGATTCTGCCACTGGGTAAACCTTGTAAAATATGTTTAACCTTTTGAGGAACAGGCCATTTGATACATTTTGAAAATGCCTTATCCATACTGGACAGGGACTCCATTCAATAAATATGTAACCCTCGATTATAATAAAGAAAACTATGGATTTCAAAACAGCACAAATACATTTCTTGTTAGATTTTTTTATCTTAAAGTGACAAAAAATAATCACAGATTTTGGCAGTACATACTTCACATTAGAATACGTTATAGTGTTAAGGTTTAACTGAAGTAAACCAAACACGTTCCTTCAAATGTCAAATATCGCGAGATGTGTGACGTCAATCTCTGTGGTGAAAGCGCAGCAGTTTTCGACCGCAATCGTGAAACAACCTCTACCGACCTTCCTTTCATTCCCGTAATCCGTCTGCGCAGGGTGTGCTCCGGAGCTAGTCTCTGCACACATTTTATTATTATGAAACAAACCAAAAGCTAGAGCGCACACGCAGACATATTTTTATAAGAAAAATTAAAATCGGTGAAGCAGGATTTAATTTGCCAAACCCAAGCAACGCGAAGAAGACACTGCCTTCGAAAAACAACGAAAGACGGAACGAGAGGAACGGTAGCACGTTGAGCAGCTAGCGTCATTGTTGAAAACGTGTGTGATTAACGTTAGCCGGTTGTACTGTTAACAACTTATTTTTCCCTTTTAGGGCTTTGCCATCCCTGTTTGTATTATAAGCGAGGACTATTGCGTCTTATACTGACTGTGGAGGAGAACAGATTCAGAATTGTGCGAGACACATTGATTAGGCCACGCTCCGACATTTGCTAACTAGCCCACGTTGCTAACTCTTAAAAAGCTAGCATTGGTGTTGGCGCTCCCATTCATTTTTGTGAAGCTAACTGAGACTTAGCAAACAGTCCCTTCTTATAGGGGGTTGGCAAAGGTTGACGGGTTTTTTTAGACATATCAAACTATTACAATCCCACATTTGTCTTGTTAAGAACACGCGTGGTCGGATATGAATCCCAGTGCGCCTAGCTACCCAATGGCCTCCCTCTATGTGGGAGACCTGCATCCAGACGTTACAGAGGCCATGCTCTACGAGAAATTCAGCCCGGCTGGACCAATTCTCTCCATCAGAGTGTGCAGAGACATGATCACCCGTCGATCCCTCGGCTATGCCTATGTCAACTTCCAGCAGCCTGCAGATGGTAGGTGTACCGTCACGTAATGAAGTAAGGACCGCTAGCGAGATGAATGTGGCATCATCCTACTCCATTTTGAACGCGGACTATGCATGCCATGTTAAAGCATTTTTTTCTATTAGCACTATTGTTTTAGTCAATGTGTTGTGACGTGGTGTAATTATCAGATACAGTTATGAATGGCATGAATCCACTTTACAGGTACAGAAGTCTTTGCATTGTGCAAAATATAAACTAGTCCTGAAGCTAATGTCAGAGGTATTGTCATCTGTTTCAGCTGAGCGAGCCCTGGACACCATGAATTTTGATGTGATCAAAGGCAGACCTCTCCGCATCATGTGGTCTCAGCGTGACCCCTCCCTGAGGAAGAGTGGAGTGGGCAACATCTTCATCAAGAACCTGGACAAGTCCATTGATAACAAGGCTCTCTATGACACCTTCTCTGCATTTGGAAATATCCTTTCCTGCAAGGTAGGCAATACATGATTAAGTTTGTCTGCTTGTTTGTTTTTAGTGATTAAAAAAAACACTAATTTGCACGACTAAAGATTGCTGTTGTTTTAAAGGTGATTGTGTGTGTTTTTTTACACTGCATGATGCTCAGGGTTGTTGACATGCTCAAATCTTCCTTTTCCAAGGTGGTTTGTGATGAAAATGGCTCAAAGGGTTACGGCTTTGTGCACTTTGAGACCCACGAGGCTGCTGAGCGGGCCATTGAGAAAATGAATGGCATGTTGCTCAATGACAGAAAAGTGTAAGTGGGACTACATTTACAGTCAATGTTTAAGTCTGTGTTTTTTGGGGCCCCTCTGATTAACAAGAGTTATATATCTAATCAAAGTTTTTTTTGTGTTGAACTGCATCTTGTCCACAAACTCACCTACCATTAATGCCAGATGTTTTTTTTGGGGTCTTCATACAACAGCCCAGTTAAGAATGACAAACATCCCAGATGAATTAGAGAGAAAGGGAGAAGTGCTCAGTGCATGATGGGAATTTTCCCAGCAGTGTAGACCAGCATAACTACAGAATGGTTCAGGACTCATCTGATCCAGCGCAAACTATAGACTTTTTATCAAGTAGGAACATTTTAATTTTAACCTTAAATATAGAGATGGTGTCTGCCTCCCAAACCCAGAGTTGGGAGCTGGTTCCACAGGAGAGCAGCCTGGTAGCTGAAGGCTCTACCTCCCATTCTACTCTTGCAGAGTCTTGGAACCACAAGAGAACCTGTGTTTTGGGAGCAAAGTGATCTATTTGGATAATATGGTGTTATGAGCCCTTTGATATATGATCTACTCACCACTATGCTGATGGAGGGGTGGGTGAAACTCTTTTGGAGTTTTCAGGGTTAATGGCATTGCAGCCTAATCCAATGGAAGTAACATGTGAGCAAGTCTCAAAACGTAAAAAAAACAAACAACTTAAAATACCTCCGTAAGCCCTGACATTCAAATAGGCTATAAACATGGTGTAAATGACGCTGTTTCTGCAGTGTCGGGGCTTACGGAGACTTGGATGACACCCCAGGAGCAGTATGGAGGCGTCTTTTTACGTTTGGAGACGTGGCCACCAGTTACTTCCATTATATTGGATTAGGCTGCAATGCTGTGTACCCCTGAAACTCCAGAAGTGTTTTGTGGACTCAAACACTTCATCCACCCCTCCATCGGCATAGTGGTGAGTAGATAACTAGTGAATTTTCATTTTTCAGTGAATAATCCCTTTAAGCTAGAAGAAGCCAGTTAGGAGTTAAGAAAAGTTTAAAGGTTGTCACAGAATGAGTTGCCGTTAACTTTCCTGTTTGACCAACAGATTTGTTGGACGCTTTAAATCCCGTAAAGAAAGGGAGGCTGAGCTTGGGGCACGTGCCAGAGAGTTCACCAATGTTTACATCAAAAACTTTGGGGAGGACATGGATGATGAGAAGCTAAAGGAGTTGTTCGGCAAATATGGTAAGACAAAGACATTTAGAATTCAACAGGTTTACGATTTAAATATGTTACCAGTGTGATTTGGCGTGTTGAGATTTGATACACTGTTGTATGTTGTAGGTCCGGCACTCAGTATCCGTGTTATGACTGATGAAAGTGGCAAATCCAAGGGATTTGGCTTTGTTAGTTTCGAGAGACACGAAGATGCACAGAAGGTTAGGATCTACTCCATGTTCTTCGAAGACATGGCCATCTTCCTATGTATTTGTATATTAGGAAAATATAAAATGAGCTACACTGTCACTGTACCTTTTTGCTTTTGGCTTTGAATCAATATAGATGTGGCTCTTGTTTAAGCTTGTTTCAGTGGACTTCTGCTTATGTAATTGTAGGCTGTCGATGACATGAATGGTAAAGAACTGAATGGCAGGCAAGTGTATGTGGGCCGCGCACAGAAGAAAGGGGAGCGCCAGAACGAACTCAAACGTAAATTTGAGCAAATGAAACAAGATCGCATGACCAGATACCAGGTTTGTTTAAATTTTGAACTTTTTCAGAGTTATTAAATTCAGTATATGATATCACAAGGGTGGTTTAAATGGACGTGTCTGGTCTAATATTGGAACAAATGCCCAAAGTACAGCTATGTCAAAGGCACATTTTGCTGCCATTCAAAATCTTGGGTCAAATGCTCTGTCTCAAGTGCTACAGTGTTGGTGCTACAAAGATAAGAGTTGATTTGACTTCTTGATAAGTCTAACTGCCAATTTTAATGTACACCAGGGTGTCAATCTGTATGTAAAAAACCTGGATGATGGTCTGGATGACGAGCGTCTGCGTAAAGAATTCTCTCCATTTGGAACCATAACAAGCGCTAAGGTAAAGATTTCAGCACTTGACATATTGAGCTTTTGATTTTCATTTAAAAAAAATTATTGGCAAGATGACATTATTTCAGAATAGATGCTAATCATTCCCTCCTTTGCTAGGTGATGATGGAAGGTGGCCGCAGCAAAGGCTTTGGATTTGTGTGCTTCTCGTCCCCAGAAGAGGCTACTAAAGCTGTAACGGAGATGAATGGTCGTATTGTTGCCACAAAGCCTTTGTATGTGGCCCTGGCACAGCGCAAAGAGGAGCGTCAGGCCCATTTAACCAATCAGTACATGCAGAGGATGGCCACTGTCCGTGCTGTGCCCAACCCTGTCCTCAACCCATACCAGCCTGCCCCACCCTCAGGCTATTTCATGGCTGCTATACCTCAGGTGAGCCAGTCCATTTACAAAAGACATTCATGTACTTGTTAGAGCTGCACGATATATTGAAACTCTATCCTCATCTTGATATCATCATGTGGGTATATCAACAGAGGCATCGCAAAAACTGGGATAAATGGTGTGTCCTGCGCCACGCATTCACACTCTGCATGTCAATATATTTGGCCAATCAGATGGAGCCCTGTTGCCCGAGATGATAATTTAAAGACATTGAGATGATTGATGGGTTTTGCGGCATTGAATCATTATCTGAAGAAGAGAATTGTGAGAAAACAGAAATCTGATGGAGCGACGCAGCTCCGTCAATCTCGCTTCGCCTCCAACTAAACTCTACTGTGGAAACTTCTAGTGATCATTTTTTGTTCCGAGTTAAATTCATCATTATGAGCGGTTTATTATATAAAAGAATTGTGATGCTTATTTATGATCCCAGAACCTGAGGGAAAAGTAAGTGCTCTCTCACTCTCACTCAAACTTACTCAGCTTAACATTCGATACAGTTTTAAAGTTGATTTGTTTGTCTCAACACTCAAATCACGTAATGATTGGTACTTTTATTAATGAGTTCAATCTTTCTTCAGAGTAGCGCATTCATCAGTCGCTTGCTCTTTTCCTGTCTATCCATCTTGCTCGCTCTCTAACACACACAAACATTGTGATCAGAAACATTTGTAATCAATTTAGTTTTAACAATTTTATAATCTTAGTAAATGTATGTAGAGCTGGAGGAGATGGCTGCATGCTCGGCTTGATTCGATGAGGTTGGTGCAGCGCACAATGACAGACACATGAGGATGTAAATTACAGACAGAGCCACTAAAAACTGTTCTTTTAAAAAAGAAAAATGCTTTTCACGGTCAGAACCTATATGAAAACACCCCACATTAACACTGTAAGTGGTCATAGTGGAGCTGTGCATGGCTCCCTGATGTCTTTCCCGACTTGGTGGTGCTGCGGCCCGGGCTGTGTGTGCTTTCTCCCAGCTGTGGAGCTTTCTGTGGTCTCTGCGTCAGTAGCCAGGGACTGTTTGTTTATTTATTGCAAATCATATTGGCATCGCGTTATTAAACGTTATCGGATATCGCATGTTTTCCTAATATCATGCAGCCCTAGTACTTGTGTACATTATATGAATCATATGTTGGTTGTAGGGGAATTGGGAAAATAAAGATTATGGTCCATGTCAGTAAAATACCATACAATGATGAATCTTTGCTCCCAACCATGTCAGGCCCAGAACCGTGCTGCGTACTACTCTGCCAACCAGCTGGCACAGCTCCGCCCAAGCCCCCGTTGGGCCACTCAGGGAGTGCGTCCCCAGCGTAAGTAACCACAGTTGAATTGCTCTTAAAATTCTCCAAGTATAACAAGAATGAAGTTCAGACTGGAATGTGCTGGCTCCATATGTTAAGTCAGAGAATGACAAAAGGTTTAGCCTTCCTCTGGCTATTCTTTAATATGTTGCTGAACTAACTGTTGGCCATTTAAATGAATTACAGTATAGTACAGTATTGCATAGTGTTATAAACCCACTTGAGAACATTTACCCTAAAAGTATGCATGCAGCATTATCACTGTAAGTTAAGAAAAAGGACTAATTTAACAGCTTTATCTAGCCGAGAGCTGCATTTATTGACAGGATAATCAACTGGCAACTTAAACTTGATAGGTCAGGATCCACTATGATTCAACCTCCAGGCATGTGGTAATAACTATTGTTAACCAGCCACCTCTTAACACTTAAAGAACAGAATTCTAACAACATTGTGGTTCTCTTCGGTTTTCTGTTCCTTCAGACTTCCAAAATATGCCTAGTGCCATGCGCCCATCAGCTCCCAGGCCACAGACTTTTAACACCATCCGTCCCACCTCTACCACCAACACTCAGGTGCCACGCATGATGGCTTCTCAGCGCATGCGTAAGTATTTCAGTCTAAAGAACACAAGAATCTCCTATAATTTGTTCCTCTGTCACTTTGTTTTTGTCACTAGATGGAGTTAATTGCCTTTTTTCCTCCTCTCTTACCTCAGCCACCCAGGCCCTCAGCCAGCGTCCTGCCAGTGCTTCAGCCACTGCTGCCCCAGTGCGTGCCATGCCCCAGTACAAATATGCTGCTGGTGTGCGCAACCCCCAGCAGCACATGGCGTCCCAGCCACAGGTCACCATGCAGCAGGTAAAAATCGAAAAAAGGCAAAAGGTTTCTTTTCCAAACAAGGTGATAACACATAGGTTTCGTGTTTTCAACTGCATGTGGTGATTTGAATACTAAATAAACTAGATTACTGACAACAAAATTTAAACCACAGTGTTTGTGGTGCTGGCTAAGCATGGTCTGTATTTAGTGTGGCAGGTCAGAGCTGGCTTACTCAGGGCTGATAATGGACTTAAAAGGTGAAATTCAGTTGCTTTCATATTGGATGGTGTAGGAATGCATTTCATAAGTTGTGTATGGTCGTTTTACTCTAGAACCTGCCTTAGTTATAGCCAACTAAATTTAAGAACTGAAACTGAGAATTTAGCTTGTGTATGGCAATGGCATATTTAGACTTAATGTACATTTAAAAAACAGATAAATTTGGAATTCTGAATCTGCTATTAAGAATCTAATATGCCATGGATTTGACAAGAAACAGTGCCAACTAGAATAACATTCATACATTCACCAAAGCCCACTACTCCCCATAAATTAAATGAAGCTGTGCCAAATTGCACACGTTCATAGATATTAGTCCCCATGTATCTTTTTCATCAAGATACATCCTGGATTTACCCCTTTGCCCAAATCTGCCACTTCATTTAATGAGTTATTTTTTCTTTTCTTTACTTTTACAATTGTTTGGGGAAATATTAAGTAGCTTTTATGTAAACCTGCTGACAAATGAACAAATGGTCAGGTGAAAACACAACCTCCTTGGCAGAGGTAATAACCATAATTTAACCCTAATTTACACAGGAATCAGAAAATTCAAACAGTACTCAACACTACTCATTCAGTCATTTATAAAGTCTAGAACTAGATTGTAATAACTGCTCCCCCCCCCCCGTCCCGTCCCGTCTATAGCCTGCTGTCCATGTCCAAGGACAGGAACCCCTGACTGCCTCCATGCTGGCTGCTGCCCCTCCTCAGGAACAGAAGCAGATGCTTGGTTAGTACTTTACCTGCTCTGACTTCCTTATTTTTTCGCGGTTAAACTAATATAAAGTCACCAAGTTATTTGACAACTTGTTTCTGGTTTCTTACATTGACCTCAATAGTAGTCATAATAGTTGTTGCTAACTGTTCTTTCAGGTGAGCGTCTGTTCCCCCTGATCCAGAACATGCACCCCAGTCTGGCGGGCAAGATCACTGGTATGCTACTGGAGATCGACAACTCAGAGCTTCTTCACATGCTCGAGTCACCCGAGTCACTGCGCTCAAAGGTCAGTTAATGGCTAATATGTCAGATTTATCTCCTGAAGCCAGTTGTCTGTGATTGTCATTAGAATTTGATCATCTTTAAAATATTTGTTTCTTAGAATTACCATTAGCCTGGTTGCTATGTAGCATCTACATGAAGCAATACTCATGAATGGACAGCATATAGTTTGAGCTTATTATTTAACTTGAAAGTTAAATGTGAAATGCTCCATATGCAGTATTTGTATATATTTACTTGTTTCAGGTGGATGAGGCTGTTGCTGTGCTTCAGGCCCACCAGGCCAAGGAGGCTGCTCAGAAGTCCACCACCCCTGCTGGTGTTCCCAGTGTCTAAGGTGTGTGCACGGAGGAATTCTGTTTTTATAAATTCACAAGTTAATTAAAGTGTTAACTTCATTATCAATATTCTCTCTTACAGATTGAGCCTTTTGAAACCTGCTTCACCGATGGAAAAAGAGAAAAAAAATATTAAACATTGAAAAACCTAAAACTCTGAAAACATCGAAAAATGATAAATTATTTCTTATAAAAAAAGAAAACAATTGACTTTGCCAGGTCTAGGGATGGTTTGACTAGACCTTGATCATAAATAAAAATTTGTTGGAAAAAAAATAGCAAAATAGATAAAAATTGAATTTATGAATTTGAATGCATTCTTCTGTTTTATGTCATTTTACTGTCAGTGCAAAGAATATCAGCCATGTTCACGAAAGTGGTAGCTGAGCGATTTTGAAAGGTGATTTGTATCGTAAACTACAGGCTGTAATAAATTCTCATTCAAAAGATGTGCCTGTTTTATGACTGGTTATTGTCCCTATGAATTGCCATTATTATACTCTGTAAAATGAATGCACACATTTACACCAGTGGATAGAATTCATGTGTTGGTCATATTTGCCATATCTGAAAGCATGATGGTCTGGTGTACCAAGATGATTCTCACTGACACCTGGTGGAAGAGCTGTCTTCCACCAGGTGTCGGTGTCATTCGGTGCTGGTAAATCTGTCCAACCAGAGCACAGGGTTTGTCTTAATAGAACACCTGAGAAGTGAATTGTGATGCAGCAGTTGTATATCATAACATACCAATCACAAAACTTAACCTCCAAAAATCAACTATAATTCCTCTGAAAATGTCAATCACAAACATCACTTTTTGTGATTTCTTTTATTTTTAATTTATGACCATATTTTGGATCATACTTGCCCATTTACAATAGAATTGGATGATGATAAGAGCATCTTCTATTTGTTAATTAAAAAAAATTATTGGTTGTGATTTAACTTTGCTTAATGATCTTTCAGGCATTTAGTTTTGGGGATGTTTTATAAAAGTCATGGGAGACTTTACTGTAGAACATAAGCTGTGATTCATGATATGGTACCTCACTTAATTTTGATGATCAGAAAGGTTTTACTGAAGAAATGTTGATTATGATTAAAAAGAAGGGAGAACTTGTTTTGTACAGATGAACATTAGATTCTGGCTGTGATACAGAGGCCAAAGGCCTCTGGAGTCTTGTGATAAATGATCTGTCTGTTAAAACTTCAACAAATTGCTTTGATATCTATGTAGAAAAAGATCTGAATGAACATGACCTATGTTTGGTTAAAAAAAAAACTTTCCGTTTTCAGTAAAACGTACCTCACCAAAATAGAGAGCATGTGTTCACTCAATATCTTCATGAGCACTAGACTTTGTTGACTCAATAATCCAACTCATATTAAAAAAGGCCACAACTTTTTCTCAGGGATCGCAGGAAAGTTGTGCTGATTTGTAATGGACTTATTATATGCAAAGTGGCAATGGTAAATTGTCTGTATTTATATAAAATACAGTAGTCATCAGCAATATAAATATGTTTTTCTATTGTAAATTTGACTGATTCCAATCCTAAATACTTAAATCTCTTATCAATGTACTCTCATACCCCATCTCACCTACCCTTACATTTTATCATCAGTACTATTACCATCATCTTGCCACTGCACCTTATCTACCTATTTATCGTGTGTTTCTGTTTTTATTCTTTCTACCGCAATTATTTTTTATTTGATTCTATTGTATTGTATTTTATTGTATTCAAATATACCGGCTGCTATGACGACTTAATTTCCCTTCGGGGATGAATAAAGTAATCTATCTATCTATCTATCTATTTTCTAAATGTAATTCATTTTATAGTCAAAAGTTGTTTGACAAGGTCTATTCTATTCTACAAAGCCCAAGATATCTTCAAACGCTTCTATTATGAAATCTAACTTTACACTAATTTTATATTATAAATTGTATGCTAACTATAAAATTAATATACAAATCTAATACAGATATATATATATTATTTAGGTGTCTTCGTCAATACCAGTTATTTAGTGAGTGTTAATTTGAGCAGGGAATTTGAGCATATGATGGCTCATAATAAAATAATAATCATAATTAACTAGACTTGTACAATGCGGTCCCGAGCCTTGCATCCGCGGGGAAGTGACGCAACAGTGCTGAGGCGAGGCATTCGCTCAAAACTCGACAGGAAGGATGTCAGACCGTGTCCCCGTGTCCATCAGGTAGCGCCGGAGAATACTTGCTGATCGTGTCTCACGATTCAGCGCAGGTCTTGAGTCGGCTGTGAGTGGACAATATACTTGGAAAGTTATAAGCACTTATTGTTTTCTGGCGAATCATCTAAAGTCGCTGCCACGCCACGCCCCCTGACGAAACCTCATAGTTTATAACTTTTGATGAGAAAGTCTTTAACATGACACAAACCAAATGTGAAGTCGATCGCATGACATCTGTAGGATGTAGTACGAATATGTAGAGGGTTTTTTTTGTACGTCTGGGCATGATACACGTGTGCCTATTTTCATAATTGTAGGCGAAAGTAAATGAATAGGATGACCCTCATTGAAATTTGTAGGGGGCGCTGTTGTGGCATTTTTGGACGAACATTCCCGGGCACATTAAAATATGTACATTTGGTTTGGTTAGTTTTTGAGTATGTTAAGGCACCAAAAAGGCATTTCAACATGCAGGGGAAGAAGGAGAAGGAAAAAAATCCGAGCAAAAACAATAGGTCCATGCTCGTGACCTAATAATATTTGTATTTATGCTTTGTAGGTGACATGCCAGCTCCAAATAAATCTGCCAGACCTTCAGGCCCATGCAGCTATGATGTAAATCTCGCGATACCATTTGAATTTGTGAGCTACAACGAGAACAGTGAACAACAGAGCAAGCTCCAGAGGAGCTGTTGTCGCTCGGAACGGAACAGATAGGTGGGACCTAAGATTGAGGAAAAGAAGTGTTTGTGGCAGAGAGGACATAATTCACGGCACTGCAGCGGAACAAGTCACTACTGAACTTAAACTTGTCTTTGGAAAGCACAACGAGTCCTTTTTTCTTTGTTGCTGTCTTCGGAACAAGTGTCACTAGCAACAGACGGTACGTTCTCATCGTTTGGAGCTAACCTTGCTAGCCAGCCGCTAACACGATCTTTGGTAGTTAGCTGGTTGGTATTCTAGATACCTTTAACAAGCCAAGCTTAGACCAATGCAACGTAATTCCATTTTGCTAAAGTCATGTGTATCTGATTGTGGTAAATTATGATGTAACGTAAAGTGGCATGTAACACAATTAACTATGAAGCTAACCTAGCTATCGGTTTAACGCTATTATGAAGTCAAATAGCAATCTGAAACGGCACGTCTGGTTAGTACCTACCTCATAACCTTTTGAATCATATCTAATGCTTAGTAGTATTTGACTTGGTATACTTTTAGAATGTAGACAATTATAGACGCTGAGTTTTGAACTAGCATCAAACCAACTAAGTATTTCAGCAGTGTGTCCAACTTGGGCAGCAGGGCTGGTTTGCTAATGACTGCCATGACACCATAAAACAACAAACAGCCAGAGGAAAAACTGTGATTTTACAGGCTATCTGTCAGTGATAGACTTGAGAAATATCTCAGATTTATCTGAGTGCTTAATGTTTCTCATTATTATTACTATGAATAATTATAATTGTATTTAAGAAAGTCAGAGTTGGTATGAGTTTGCTTCCAGTCTGAGATTTAGATGGACCCCACTGCTCAATTTCAACAATTAAAAACACACATGGATATGTGAATTTGACTAGAAGAACTGCCATGATCCTTGGGTCAACATGATCAGCCCTATGGTATATCTTAGATATTTGTATGCCAGGGATTCATGTATACTAATGAAGCTGCCGCTTTTTATCAGCACCATGCCTAAATCTTGAGTCTCAGTTAGAGCATATATAATTCAGTATGCAGATGAACTAATCAAGAAAAAATGTAAGCTCATTTACCTTTCCTAATTATGTTATATACTATACTAACCAAGTCTGTCATTATACAGCATTGAGTATGTTTACACTAGATCCGTTTTCAGACATGACCTAAAATCTGGAGAATTGGCTACGGAGTTTACCCGTAGTCTGCCTTTCACACATGCACAACATAGTGGGAGTTTTTCTGCACAGGCACGATCACAATAGCATCAAATCCTCTGTGTTATTTAGGCAAGAGGTGGAGCAGTGACATTAACTCTGCTGCCGAGATCACGTGTTTACAGCAGCCAGACACCGTTGTCAGCTTATAAAACCACAAACTCTTTATCATCATGTGTACAATAATCACATACAGGAGACGCTAGCAATTAAATTCTTGTCACAGGCTCCCTTCCAGCTATGCTAAAAAATAAAAAAACAATATAAAAAATATTATAAAATAAATCAAGTATTAAAATATAATATATAAAACACACACCTAAATATGTAAATTATAAACTAAAATAAAGTATCTTGCTGAGTACAATCAATGAATGAATGTAAGTAATACTGATAGGGTTATGCAAATATTGCAAGGTGCAAAGTTCAGAGGAGTGACAGTCTTATGGCAGATTGGAGGAGGATGGCCTGGGAGATGAAGCTGTATCTGAGCCTGGTGGTGCGGGCCTGGATGCTGCGGTACCGTCGGCCAGATGGCAGCAGACAGAACAGTTTATGGCTGGGGTGATGGGTGTCATTAATGATCCTGTTGGCCTTCTTCCTACACTGCTGGGTGTAGAGGTCCTCCCACGTATGGCAGCTCCATCCTGGTGATGAGCAGACTTCACCACGCTCTGTAGAGCCTTACAGTTCAGGGCGGTGCAGCTGCCATACCAGGCGGTGATGCAGCCAGTCAGGATACTCTCTATGTTGCACCTGAAGAAGTTGCAGAGAATCCTGGAATCCATGCTGAGCCTCCGTAGCCTGCGGACGAAGACGAGCCGCTGTCTGGCCGTCTTTGTGATGGAGTCTGTGTGGTGAGACCAGGTCAGGTCCTTACTGATGTAAACCCAGAGGAACCTGAAGCTGCTGACTCTCTGCACCGTAGTACCGCTGATGAAGAGTTGGAGGTGTTCTTCTCCCAGTCTCTTCCTGTAGTCCACAATCAGCTCCCCTCGTTTTGCTGACGTTGAGATGGAGGTTGTTGTCCTGGCACCAAGATGTCAGGGCTCTGACCTCCTCTCTGTAGGCCATCTCATCGTCGCCAGTGATCAGGCCTATGATGGTAGTGTCATCAGCAAATTTGATGATGGTGTCTGAGCTATTGGTGGCCACGCAGTCATGTGTGAACAGGAAGTACAGGAGAGGACTGAGCATGCAGCCCTGGTGGGCCCCGGTGTTGAGAGTCAGGGTGGAGGATGTGGTGCTGCCTATCCGCACAGCCTGGGGTCTCCCTATCAGGAAGTTCAGGATCCATCATAGAGGTTGATGTTGAGCCCAAGGTCTCTGAGCTTGGTGAAAAGATTCAAGGGCACGATGGTATTGAACGCTGAATTTTAGTCAATGAACAGCATTCTCACATATGTGTTCCTCTGGTCGAGGTGGGAGAGGGCATCTGCAGTCGACCTATTTGACCTGTAGGCAAACTGAAGTGGGTCCAGTGAGTCAGGAGGTGATTAAGGATTTGATTAACTGCGCAAATCACTTCATGATGGTGGAGGTAGTCGTTCAGTCACAGGGTTTGGGGTTTCTTCGGAACAGGGACAATGATGGTCTCCTTGAAACATGTGGGGACTACAGACTAAAGCAGTGACAGGTTGAAAATGCCTGTGAATACATCTGCCAGCTGATCTGCACACACCTTGAGAGCTCGGCCAGGGATTCCATCAGGTCTAGGTGCCTTAGGTGTGTTAATTTGTTTAAGTGATCTCCACACATCTGCCCTGGATATTGCAGGTAGGCAGCGGTCCTCCTGGGCCTCTTGGTCCTCCACAGCCGGGGTGTAACTCTCAAAGCGTGCATAAAAGGTGTTCAGTTCATCTGGGAGAGATGCAGACACCACCTCAGCACTGCTGTCCTTCATTTGTAGTCTGTGATGGTTTTTAGTCCAGCCCACATGTTCCTCGTGTTGGAGCCCTGGCAGTGAGACTCCACTTTGTCCCTGTACTGTCTCTTACCACTGCTAATAGCGCGTGCCTGGACGTCCTGTACTCCAACAGATCACCTGAGTTGTAGGCGTCGTTCTGTACTTTAAGTTTGGCTTGGACGTAGCCATTAATCCAGGGCTTCTGGTTCGGGAATGTCCGTACAGTAATCTTCAGTACGACATCATTGATGCATTTGCTGATGTAAAAGATGACCGCTTCTGTGTATGTGTTCATTTTGTTGTCCTGAAACGACACCACTCCGTAGTGCTGAAGCAGTCACGTAGAGCCGATTCTGATTGGTCGAACCACCGCTGAATGGTGCAAGTCACCGGTCTGTCATGTTTGAGTGTTTGCCTATAGGAAGGCAGCAGCACAACTGAGACATGATCTGATTCACCAAAGAGGTGTGGGAGGGCCTTGTATTCATCCGGGAAAGGAGTTGAAACATAATCAAGTGTGTTCTCAACATGTGTAGGACAGCTGATGTGGTGATAGTAGGGCAAACCATTTCAGTAGAATTTTTAGACCATTATTTCTTGAGTTGTATTTTGTTTTGTAGACTTAATTTCAAATTTGAATTCAATGAATTATTAACCACGGATCAATATATTTGACTTAAGATTTTGTTCTGATATCCTTTTTATCTCAATAAATTACAAAAACAAATACATATGTGACAAAGCTTGTGATATATTAGTTTGGTCAGTAAAATGTGCTTAGCTAATGTTTTTTTTAAACTTTTACAGGTACCCTAGTGAGTCTAGTTAAACACTAGCTCAGCACTACAGATTTCTAATGTCAAATTCTAATGAGACTCCCCACATTCAGTTATTCTAGCACTCGTATCATAATACGAGTGCTAGAGGCTACCCTCCAGGGTCATCAATGTTTGGTTGTCAGAGGCCCATCTAGGCTTAGCAACATGTTTTCCAGACCTGTGTGTTCTTCCAAAGAAAGGTCATCAGGCCAGAATTGCAACCTGGCTTTGTGTGTGTTTGTCAGGACCTGTGTGTGACCTCCCTTTCTTGCTTTATGTTAAACATAGCTGCTAAGCTAGGTGGTGGTGGTCTAGCTAACACATGTTGCTGTCATTGATTAGGACATGCATTTATGCATCGTGGATGATCAGGCACCTATCTCATAGTTTGGGATGACATGATGGGCAAGTTTTAAACTTAAAAAAACCCCACAAACAATTACACCAGACATTTTACAAGAGAAGACATGTGTTGGATCAGTATGTGTATAGCATGCAGTCTCCCTCTTGTGGTGCATTTGAAGGTGTGTGTCTAGATTGGAAGCGGTAATTCCAGATGCTGACATTTTCATCAGACAGTTTGCATATTACCTCATTATTATTGCCAGGTGAAGTGTTTGAGTCCACAAAACACTTTGGGAGTTTCAGGGGTAAACAGCATTGCAACCAAATTCAATACAATTGACCAAATGGTGACCACTTCTTCAAACGTCAAAAAACAACAGAAAAACTAAACAAGGTCATTTACACCATGTTTTTAGCGGACATTTAGGCCCAAAACATGGTGTAAATTACCTTGTTTTGAGTCGACTTGAATTCTGGGCTTATGGACACTTGGATGATACCACAGGAGCATTATGGAGGCATTTTTCTATTTCTGAAGAGGAGAGGAGCAGAGTGTCTTGATGACCAGCAGGGACAACTGGATACTGTTAAGGCTATATAAACAGAGTTTTTCCCCACTCAAGGCTTAGTGCATTTGTTTGGAGAGCGTCAGAATAATCAAAATATAATCAGCACTATTGATGTTATTGTTGTATTTATTTATTTTCTTTTTGAGGGGGGGGGGGTTAAGATTACGATCTAGGGGTGGGGGGGGGGGGGGTTAAGAACAACCCTCGGATTGCCACGGTGTATTTCGCACACTCCCTGTTACCATCTGTAATCCGATGACACTTCTCTTCACTCTATATGCAAATTAACATGCATGTTATTTCTGTTTTGGGAAGACCCCCTTTTATTATGTCTGATGCTGTCGGAATCTTTGTGTCCGTTGGTCTGAGAAAGAGAGGGAACAAGCTGAGTCACGAGGAACTGAATATAGAAGAAAGAATTTACACAATTAAATCAAATGGAACAAGCTTTTGCACAAATTTTATTTTGAAGTGTTTTTGTATGGGACAGTTAAAGGGAGATTAACCTACCTACTTGGCAATAAAACCTAATTCTGATTCTGATCTGCATGGAATTATCTAATGAAAGTGGTTAACTGCAGGTATAATTTGCCACCACTACTAACTTGTGGTCTAACTGCTCTACACAGGCCATACATCTTTTACACAATTAATTACAGAGGTGATGTATTATTGATAAAAATATATTAATTCATATTTAGAACAATATCTTTACTCACCATACCACGTTGTATGTACTCTTGAGTTGTAACAAATGTTTTCTTTCTCAGTGGTATTAAATATATATTGTTAATAAATAATATTGGTCAATATCATTGTGATAATAT
The DNA here is from genome assembly GCA_026259375.1 of Verasper variegatus. NCBI lineage: Eukaryota > Metazoa > Chordata > Actinopteri > Pleuronectiformes > Pleuronectidae > Verasper > Verasper variegatus. The sequence continues at coordinate 809,197 of CM048048.1, forward strand.
TTTTTGACATGCCCCCTAACGTACCAAATATAGTGTGTTCACAGCTCGGATTACACTATTCAAATGACAGATGCTTGTGTTTTAGCATAGCACAGTAAAATTGGTCATTTAAAAAGAGCCAATAATACAAAATCTCTACTGGTTAACAATGCTCATGTGCTCATCTTCATTTTATCACCAAACCTTCAGTTTACATACTTTGTCTCATTTTTCAGTGTCACCAGGGGAAATGTATCACATACTCCCAATTTATCAGTTAATTTCATTCATTTTCACACCCTTTTCCTGAGCTGCTGAGCAGAAATGCTAGGAAGCTTACCTCATTTCCTCCCTTCTTGAGTGAAGCGAGGGAGGAAAGAGGGGAAGTCTGGGAGGAGGGGGCAGTTGGAGACTGTACTGGCATTGTTGGGGTTGGAAACTTTTCCTTTTCTTCCCACTATTGGCCTGCCTTGTCTCTCTTTGTACAGCATTGTTTTCCCTGTTAGCACTGCTGTTGTGGTGGATGTTTTCACTGTTTTTAATTATTTTCATTTTTAAGGGTCAGATGCAAAACATACTGCAAGTTTTTGATTGTTTGAAATATAGGTTTTATATATTTTTCTTCTACTTTGAATATATATATATATATATATATATATATATATATATTTACTCCATGAAAAAGAGGGAGACATTCAGTTAATAACACTGATATGTTTTGAAAGTCTTCACTGACCACACTAGCACCAAGGTTTCCGCTTGCTTCACACTTTGGTGAGCAGGATGGGACACTGTTTGACTTTCATCCCACAACAGTCAATAGCTGATCAGTTTCCCTGCCAGGCAGATGTCCTCTGTCTGCATATGATGCAGTGGCTGTCCCAAGCCCCATAGAGGCCCAGGAATGTGCATAGAGGCAACATTACACAGGAGATAGGCAGGTCAGGAATGCAGCTGAAGTGATACGGACTGACTGACTACACTGGCTCAGCTGCTGCATGTTTTACTGGTTAACTCTAAACTTAAATAAACATAAATAAAAAAACAGAAGTACACCCAATTATATAGAGCCTGAATGAAGATATAGATTTTAGGTAAAATATAAACATATAATGCAAATGTATAATTTTCTGCATTGTTTAATCTGTAGAAAATAGTTTTGATGTTCCTCCAGAAAATAACTTGAATTTTACTTTGGTTTTCATTTATTTAGTTGTTCAGATTAATATATTCCTTTTACTTAAATGGAACAAGCTTTTGCACAAATTTTATTTTGTATGGGACTGTAAAAGTGAGATTAGGAGTTCAGGCTAAGTTATTCTTTGTTGTGGAATAATGCCTTGCAGTGCATACTTAGTTTAGACCCTTAGAAGGGTCAGAGTATTCGGTAGTGTTATTACTACTATTTAAAGTCAGACAAGAAGCAGAGTCGTGTGTACTGCAAATTGTGTCGAAAGCATGTTCCCGCAAAGACACGTAACACCGCATTTTTTTTTACCACCTGTAGCAGAAATGACAAAAATAGGGATTTGATTTATTTATTGACAGATATGAAAAAAAATATCAATACGATTTTTTTCCATATTGCCCAGTCCTAATCACATGTCGGCAGGAATTACAATAATATGAAATGTCTGTGAAAGCCATCTAATCAATTCTAATCAGCCAACTGTTAAATAGGTCGGGCTCTACATTTTTGGTGATAAATTTGTCATAGTAGAGGGCCTATTTAGTTTGTGAGACTACCAGTAGTGTACAAGCTAATCCTGGGTTTGGGCCTCATCAACACCAAATGTCAGACGCACAAAGTAATTTATGCTCATTATTTCCATGCTCAATAAAATTGTAGTTTATTGAGCGTTTTCTTGTTTGTTTGTATTCATGCTGCAGTGAAGTCAATGAAGTTTCAATGTTGCTGTCAAATATGTCACAAACATAAATGGTTGCAACACTTTCACCATTTTCAGAATAAAAGGACTCCAGCAATTCTGTTGACTGAATTCATTAATTTGTTTTTAAGAGTTTTATTTTGAAAATATTTGCACGAGCAGAAGATGAACAGCTTTATACTGTATAGTACTGTTATCTATTTAAGTACATAAGACTAAGTTTATACAAGGAAATACCTTAGTTATACTAGAAACCTCAGAAATGGTGTAATTAAATTAAAGGTTAACATAAAGAACTCTTAATGGCTGGGTATCGTGATACCTTTCTAATATCGGTATACTGTGCAACACTAATCTGGAAGCATATTTTACTTTGAGATGCACTGTCACCATTATGTTTTTGCTTTAGTATGACATATTTTATGTTTGTTGTATGCACTGTAGCTTGGACCACAGTTAAACCTGCTTGAGGTTATATCTTTTTATAGACAGAGCAATATGCATGATATATACTGTAGCGTCACGGGTTGTCCGGGGGGGGGGGGGGGGGGGGGCAGTGCGAAAGAGCGTAAAACAGGCACCATCAGGCAGTATAAATGAAAAATAAAGGTTTATTTGTACATCCCACTGGCAGTTCCTTTACATTACTACTAAACAAAAGTCCATGAATAAACATAAAGCGTCCCGGAGGAGAAAGTGGTTTCTTCGTCAAACAAAAGTAATCCAACCCTGCCAGGTCCCCGGTAGCTGTTCCTCCATGTAGGCGTCCTCTCTCCCCTGCCCGGCCCAACTCCTCTGCCCTTCATTCAGTCTCCCAGCCCTGCCTCAATTAGGGGCCTTAAGCACCTGCAGCTGGGTGCACGATGAGGCAGTCTGGGAGCTGTAGTCTCTAGCCCGGCGGACATTTTGGGTTGTGGGCACTGATCCTTTTGGCCGATCCTCCCTTTGTGGTTGTTTGAGGGTTTCGACTTCGTTTTAGGCTTAGGGTTAGAATTAAGTAAGGGTAAGGGGCTGGCAAAAGCGCTATGCCTATGAGTTTCCTCACTAAAGCCGTTTTCAGACCTGAATTGGCTACGGAGTGTACGGAGCAGTATACCTTTCACACATGCACAACACAGCCGGAGGTTCTCTGCACAGATCCTCTCTTGACATCTTCGTGTGTGTCTTCTATGTGTGTGACATCCCTATTTCACCAGGGGATATTTGTTTTCTGTTGGTTTATTTTATTTTTGCGGACGATAAGGCAAAGGGACTCTGGGGAAGAAGTCAAGTCAGTAACATGTATTGATGAGATATTAATTTCTTTGATGTGATAAGGAGGGAGAAGAGGAAGGAGAAGCTGGGAAGAGAAGCTCCGTGTGTCATGTGTCCCCCAACATTCTAGACATTCTATAGCAGCATAACTAAGAGCAGGTCCAAGACAAGCCTGGACCGTCTCTAACTATAAGCTTATCGTAAAGGAAGGTTTTAAGCCTACTTGGCTCATTTTGTAAAGTACAAAAGACACATAAACACACATCCACGCAGGCACTGTATGCATGGATGTGCCATATTGGAGCAGCTGGACTACCTGTGCAACCTGATTGGGTTGCAGGTACAGCCTCATGAATACCAGAAGTGACAAGGACACTGGCAGAACACAAAACTAGAGAAGAATCAGTCAGGAAGGATAAGGAGAGAACAATTGTCTGTGGCCACCACATGTAAAACCATCCCTTTTTGGGGGTTGTCTTGTTTTAGCCTGTCCATTGCACCTGTTGTCACTTTCATTTGCACCAAAGCAGGTGAAATTGATTCACAATCACTTGTCCTTCCTAAATGGACAGAATGATATCCCTGAAGTTTACCTGACTTGGTGTTATACTGTGACGATTAAGTGGTCCCTTAATTTTTTGGAGCAGTGTAGTTTGTCATAGGTGTCTTTGTATTATCTTATATTTCCATTTCTACCGAACTATCCTTGATCTAACATAGATTGGAGTGTTGCTCAGGACACATATTTGTGTCTGAACCTGACCTAAGTCAGAGATTTGTAACCAAGACTTGCCTGTACCCGACAGGCACTTTATTTCCGAATCCCACTTGAGCACAATGCAGTTAATGCAAGTTATGTTAGCTGTTAACGCTGTCACACTGTTATTGTTACCATGGACACAGCTTGCTTGTTTATCCTGACTGCAAGTGTGTAAATGACCTTGAAAAGGTATTGTTGTACATAGGCTATGGGTAGATTGTTTCAACAGAGAGAAGTCAAATGTTTGTGGCCTGATGTGACTGAACCAAACACAAACATCAGGCTTGGGTAGAGTATTAATATTGACCCCTTTTTTATTATTTAATTTATGATAATTTAAATTATAGTTAATATGAAATAAAGATGTTGTAAATTTGCATCTGGATTACAGTACACTTAATTGTTGCTGCAGAGTTTTATGTATAGTTAATGTCATTTTTGCAAACATCCCCCTTAACAAACAATGTATGATGCTCTTTATTCAACTGATAGTGTGATCAATTAGCTTTACTTAAATTCTTGATCAAAAGACTTGTGAGACAGGTATTAAAGTTAGGACATGCTTTTTATTACTGTTCAACCTAATATGATTAACCTCATCTGTCTTTGGAATTGTGATTTCTGCTGTGACTTCCTGAATTGCTGGTGAATCAGAAACCAGTCTATCAAGTAAAAAGCATCGCTATGTATGCATCAATTCTGTCAAAGGTTGTTGTCACTTTGTCCTCTCATATCACCTTTTTTACTGATGCACCGATCACCTTTGCAAACCTGTACCCTGACAGCTGTGATACTGAATGAGCAAAGTATCTAAAACTATGTTGGTAAACTGCAGTGTTTATTGTAACTGAGGATTGGATAGGATTTATCAGAGTAATAAATGCATACAACTATCAATGACATTAACATACAATCATATTTATTTTAGATCTTGCATCATAAACTTGTCACAAGATGATCACTGTTCCTGATGACCGTTGTTTATCAAAATTCAATAAGATGATGCTTTATATAGTCAAAATTAAATGTTCATAATTAATGTTTTATGCTCCTCAATTGTAATAGGCCATTATTAACTCAGCTAAAGACTATTCTTGACACAGTGGTGTACCTACTGGCTGCCAACAACAGAAGGATTGATAATTCCTCTTCTCTCCTCAGTGTCCAGCTATAAAATATTGATTTGTTTTGACACTTTGAATATTGCTTAATTTTAACTTTGAAGAATGCCCATGTGTCCAACAAAAAAATTGCATTGTATTTCTATTCGAACGCATTCATACTATGACTGAATTATTCAAATCTATATCATATATTAACATATCTTTTTCACACTTGTCTTCCTCTCTCCAGGTTCTGTTGCATTAGTTCCATAACAGGTGACCCCCCACCCCTCCGCCAAAATCCGGCTATTAGATGTGACCACGAGGTTGATAAGGCGAAGCCACCATGTCTTAAACACAGACGGGCCATCTGGAGCCCTATCTCCCCACCCTGGCCAATCTTCCTCCTCCCTCATCCACCACCTTACCCCTTCCCCAATCCCCATCCCTCTCCCAGACTTCCCTGGACATGTGAGGGACAGGTTACCTAACCCTGGCTCCCCACTGGCACATCCTTCCCCTCCCTCAGGAGAGATGACCCTGCAGAAGCACCAGCCGCTGAGTGGTGGGGTGATGGGTTCAGACAGGGACCTGCACTCCACTGCTTCCTCCATCTCCCTGCCCTCTGTGAAAAAGGCCCCCAAGAAGAGGCGCCTCTCTTTGACGTCTCTTTTCAGACGACGAGGATGGGAGCCCAAATCAGGGCGCCAAAGGTCCCGAGAGCTCCAACAACCTGGACCTAGTAGCCTTGGAGGGGTGGATGGCATCGCCAGCATCGAGAGCATCCACTCTGAGATGTGTAATGACAAGAACTCTGCCTTCTTCTATGTGGCTGGGACCGGAGCTGCCTCTGCTGCTGCTGCCACGACCTCATCTGCCTCAGGGCCTTCTTCCTCTACCTCCTCCTCTTCCTCCACCTCAAGGGGAGAGGGTGGGGTCGGAGCAGAGCTACTGGAGTGCCCGCTGTGCCTTCTGCGCCACTCAAGGGAGAACTTCCCTGACATCATGACCTGTCACCACCGGTCCTGCATCGACTGCCTGCGCCAGTACCTGCGCATTGAAATCTCAGAGTCACGGGTCAACATCAGCTGCCCAGAGTGCTCAGAGCGCTTCAACCCGCACGACATCCGCATGATATTGAGTGATCGGGCACTCATGGAGAAATATGAGGAGTTCATGCTGAGGAGATGGCTTGTGGCTGACCCTGACTGCCGCTGGTGCCCTGCACCGGACTGTGGGTAAGCATACAAATAGACATGATTGTTCTCTAGAATGTTTGGTTGTAATGACATTTGTGAGGGTCAGCTTCATTAGCTGATCAGCAGACCAGTAGTACACCACTAATGTAATTTGATTGATACTTGTGACTTGTTAAAAGGGTTTTGCTCAAAATTTAAGATGGGAATATGTCCAGTTATATTTATTATATTCTGTATATCTTTAATGTTTTTTCATATGGGATCATAGGACCATGTGTCAAAAATAGCCAAGGAAAGGAAAACAAAACTTGATGGTAGCAGTTGCAACTCATCAGACAGGTCAGCTATTTCTTCTCAGATAGACTGAGATAGAATTTATGTTGATAAAAACTTGTTGGCTGTACCACTGCAGTACACAGTGTTTTTATCAGCCACCGCCTTGCTTCCTCTCACATCTATGTTTGTTAGACAAGAAAGCAAGTGTGTGTTTCTTGTGCAACAGGTTGGTTTGGGTTTTGAGGAAACTACAGTGTCCTTCCTTTTTAGTTTTTCCTTTTCTCTGCTCTATCCTTTCCTCCTGCTCTGAATCCAGTTGATATGATTGTGTGATATGTTGTTGAAATATTGTCATTTGTGTTATTATATGTTTAATTTATGTTTTTATTTATTGAATGGAATTGCCCATTGATCCAAAATGAATTTCAGTGTAAACGAACAGTAAAGTTCTTTTTTTTTGAATTTCAAATTAAATTCTGTATCAGCACAGTTAGAGTAAACTTTCTGTGAAAGACAAGTGTATGTTGTGCCAGCAAACACAAGCACTGTCTAAAAGAGGACATCTGGAGTGGCACCACAATACCAACCAACAGAAAATCAAAGACTGCTACCCATCAAAGAGCACAATCCGTGCTAGGAAAGTTCACAAGCTAAAATCGAATTTGAGTTGAAGGCTCAGCAATCGCTTTTCACAAAACCTCCTGCTCCAAATAAGGCTGCTACTGAAGCATCATTTAATCACTTTTTGGTTTAAGACAAGAAGCCTTTTACAGATGGCGATTTGTTCAAGGAAGCACTGAACATTGCTGCAGAGACTGTTGAACAAGACTTCTAAAACAAAGACATCAAAACTAGAGGTGTGAAAATGTCTTGACTCGACGACTGAATCGATGCAGTGACAGAACATAATCGATAATAGACTTACTGTTGTAGTCAGATTTTTGAATTTAAAACTTTATTTTGTGAATCACAATTGTAATCACAATAACAGTCTATAATACTTTTTAAAGCACTTTCTTAAAAAAAAGAGTTCATGTTTGTCTGACAGTTTTTTATTAATTAATGAAAATACAGCCATGTGCAGTAATATAGAAAATTGTGGAAGTGATTCGAATCATTGACTGCTTAATCGTAACCGATTGTGAGGCTAGTGAAGATGCACACCTCTAATCAAAATCCCACTCCTTGGTGTAGTGCTTGGCCCTCCAACTGTGACAAGTAGGGTTCAGTGGATACAGCTCAGTGAATGGGTTCAAGGTCAAGCTCAGTGTTTGGACCACACATCTATAGAACAGGAGGATAACACACTTTCCCAAACTGGAGAAAATGTCTCAGGCCATCGAAGACAAGGGTGCTTTTCTCCCTGAGCAGTACTGTGCTATTGCTGCATTTGTCTCAAACCCAATTCTGTCCATTAATTTAAGAACAGGGCGCAGCCAAATTCCAGCAGGTACTTGCTTTTACCAAGTGCAGATGACATGGACATGGTTTTGGGGACTTGTCAACAGAGAGAAGTATCCTCTCTTCACTGCATGTGCAGTGAGTGAGTGCCTACTTTGGATCCCCTTACCTCTGAGAAATGGCATTTTCACAGATGAAAATAATCAAATCAAGGTACAGGAGCCGGCTTACTGACAGACTGCCTCAGTCTGGCTGTCTGTAGCTAAGGGTCAAACTACAAAGCACACACAGACAGTATTTAGTCACAGCAGAGCGAGTAAAATGACTGCAACAGTGGGGCCTTCTGATGGCATTGTGAAGGTGATGCTGCATAAAAGGGGACATAGAACTGCACTTAGCTTAATTGCACAGAGAATTTTGTTTGTGCACATTACAGTTCTACTTTCTAAAATGCTAATGGTAAACAAAGTAACTTGTATGAAACTTCAGTGGATAAACATTTATGGTTAACAATGGCACTTCATATGATCTACTCACTGCAAGTGTTTGTTTTTGTCTACTATGTAAACCATATAAATGGAGAATATGGGCCACATTCATTTTTTGTGTTGGAATGAAATTAAATAATGTAAAATTCTTAAAGCAAGACAGCTATTTGCTGTTTGGTATGCTAGTAACATTGTTTTCTTGGTTGCATCAATTTGAAGTTTTGACCAAATTAATTCATGTAATTCAAATAAAATTAGCCTAAATATAAGGCCTCAAGATGGATGTCCAATCTAGGTAGATCTTGCATTTCAGAAAGGCCAAGGTCAGGGATCTTGGGCTTACAAATGTTGGTGATAACTGTTGTAGAGTCTACAGTGCCAAGTCTGCACAGCCCAACACTACACTGTCAATGTTATTTTTTTCTTTATTTAAGAGCATAAACTTTGTTTGAGAGCAGGACTTGTTGAGGACTGATTTCACATCTGGATTTTGTAATGTTTTCACTCAAAACCCTGTGCTTGCACTCAAATAACCCCTGCTTGTGCTTATATTTGCTGTGCTTATCCCTAAACTGTGCGCCTGCACTCAGATATTTTGTTGCTAGGAAGGATTTCCTGCACCCCAGGGTCAGCTATTTTCCCTAAATCTGTGCAGGGTGGGAGTGAGTTAACCCAGTTAAAGTAACCACTCGTAAGTAAGTAAATCTGCCCACAATGAGGCCAAATTTTATTTGTCAATACTGCACACAGCATCCTGCCAGCAAAAAGGTTAAAAGTGCCAGTATATTGCAGGTCTATTTGAGGAGGGCTAACTGAAATAATACAGAAATAATTCTGAAATGGGCTCCTGAGCATTACTACAGGCCAAGCGAACAGCCCATTCCAAACAGGGAGGTTTAGAACAGGCATTGCAACCACTTTATCATTCCATTAAGTTGAAGCTTAGCCTCACATTAACATATGGCCTTTGCTGTTCAACATAGCTCTACTGTACTGCACTTCTCCTTCCTTTTCCAAGTTTTTATTTAGAAAAAATATATTGTGTTTATTGTTCCATGTAACTCAATAGAGCGTTTCAGAGTGTGTTCTCTTGTCAGGCAGTCATTATAATTTCGGTGGCAGTTCTCGGGGGTGGGGTGGCTGTGGCGATTGTCCTCCAACCAGAAGGTCGGCAGTTCGATCCCCAGTCTTCCCCATCTGATTGCCCCTCATAGAACAAACAAGTGCTGCTAATAGATGCACAGTATGAATGTGTGTGTGTGAATGGCAAACTGTAATGTAAAGCGCTTTGAGTGGTCATCAAGACTAGAAATGCGCTATATAAATACAAAACCATTTACCATTCTCTCTAGAGTACTCAGATCTTGAGCTATTAAATGGTGAATTTGGAGCTGGGCTTGTGAAGGTGTAGGAATACACACCACCCCCCAGTCACTTAGGCCCTGTTCAGGCCTGGTATTGACATGAATCCTGAGCTATCCGATAACAAGTACGTCACTTCACACCTGGTATTGGAATACCTCCCTGCATGTGTCTCCTATGACCACTTGTGACTGGATCTCATTCCTCACACTTATTTTGCTTATTATGATTAAATTATGCTGTTTGCATCAATGTTCTGAATCTCGCTTTACAATGAAGTAAGTTTTTACTCACTTGGGTCCGTTCACACCTGCGCTTAGAGCTGTCCACTTGTGATTGGATCATTTGAGATGGATATTTAAACCAGGTCTGAACAGGGCATGAGAGACGGATTTAACTGTTCAGAATATCAGCTCTGTGGGAGTCATCTTGAAAAGAAAGTTTGGTGTCAGTGAAGATGGAGCAAAGCTTAAATCTGAGGTCCCCTTTTAAAGGATCTTGTTCTTTTGAAAACTGGAAGCAAACCATTGAATAACTGAAAAAAGTTGAAAAACATTTGATAAAATAATGCGTGTGGGTATTTATATGATTTGTTTGTCCTCTACTAGATATGCAGTGATAGCCTTCGGCTGTGCCAGCTGTCCTAAGATCACGTGCGGCAGGGAGGGCTGTGGTACTGAGTTCTGTTACCACTGTAAGCAGCTGTGGCATCCCAACCAAACCTGTGATGCAGCACGGCAGCAGAGAGCGCAAAGCCTGCGCCTGAGGACCGTCCGCTCATCCTCCCTCAGCTATAGTCAAGAGAGCGGAGCTGCAGGTTAGCTGCCTATGCATGCAAGTGCACACACACATACATACAAAAACCTTGAACCCTATGAACATTCATTCTGTCTCTCAGCTGATGACATCAAGCCATGTCCGCGTTGTGCTGCTTACATCATCAAGATGAATGACGGAAGCTGTAACCACATGACCTGCGCTGTCTGCGGCTGTGAGTTCTGTTGGCTCTGTATGAAGGAAATCTCAGACCTGCACTACTTGAGGTCAGTAAGTCCACACAAACGCATTGCATTCTTAAAGGGATAGTTCATCGAAAAATTATAAGTCACTCATTATCTACTCACGACTATGCCGGTGGAGGGGTGGATGAAGTGTTTGAGTCCACAAAACACTTCTGGAGTTTCAGGGGTAAACTTTGTTGCAGCAGAATCCAATGACCCCTACTCAGACGTAATAAAACAGAAAAAAACACAACATCAATCAATCAATCACAAATCACAATTTGTCTCATAGGGCTTTAACATGGTGTGACATCCTCTGCCCTTAACCCTCAACAAGAGTGAGGAAAAACTACTAAAAAACCCTTTTAACAGGGTAAAAAGAACGTAGAAACCTCAGAGAGAGCCACATGTGAGGGATCCCTCTCCCAGGACGGACAGAAGTGCAATAGATGTCAAGTGTGAAGGGGAACATCATCAAGGTTTTAGCAGTATTGATAGGGGTAGACCTTTTTGAAGCATAACTGAAGGTCAGTGAATTGGTGGATTAATGTCAATAAGGGTCAAGTATCTGAGAAATACTAGTGGTCAGCAGCCAGCAAGATCATGATCCACCATCAAGATCGGATGCCACTATAGTCCACAGTCATTGTTCACTGTCGCCATTAGGATCCATCATCAGATGCCACGTGGTCGTGGTCCACCACCATTTTCCAATGCCAAAACGATAAAGGATCCGCCTTTATTATCACGATCAGCCAGCACGATACAGAATCCACCATACTGGATCCACCATTACAATCTCTGATACGCGATCCACAGATCCTAATCCATGATGTCCCTAACTATAAGCTTTATCAAAAAGGAAGGTTTTAAGCCTACTCTTAAACAGGTGGTGTCTGCGTCCCGAATTGAAAGTGGGAGATGATTCCATAGGAGAGGAGCTTGATAGCTGAAAGCTCTGGCTCCTACTCTATTTTTAGAGACTTTAGGGACGACAAGTAAGCCTGAATTCTGGGAGCGCAGTGCTCTAGTGGGTTGATAAGGTACCATCAGCTCTATTATTAAGGGCCTTGAAGGTGAGGAGGAGAATTTTAAATTCTATTTTAGATTTAACCGGAAGCCAGTGTAGCGAAGCTAATACTGGAGAAATGTGGTCTCTTTTCTTGGTTCCTGTCAGGACACGTGCTGCGGCATTTTGGACAAGCTGCAGGGTCTTTAACGACTTACTGCTGGAGCCTGATAATAATGAATTACAATAATCCAGTCTGGATGCCTCCATACTGCTCGTGTGGTGTCATCCAAGTGTCTTCGAGCCTCAACATTCATATTCAATTCGAAACGAGGTAATTTACACCGTGTTTTAAGCCTAAAAGTCAACAGGAAGTGGCTAAGCTAGCTGCCTTAGCCACACAAGGGTGTGTCCGAGGGTCCCAGAATGCACCTTGTAGAAAGATATCAGTGGACATTAGGCTAAAAACATGGTGTAAATTACCTCGTTTCGAGTAGAATATGAATGGACTCACCATTAACTTCAGTTGTATTGGATTCTGCTGCAACAAAGTTTACCCCTGAAACTCCAGAAGTGTTTTGTGGACACTTCACCCACCCCTCCATTGGCATAGTGGTGAGTGAATTTTAATTTTTTGGTGAACTATCCCTTTCAAGTACACATCAATGTACAATGTCCAACATAATATCATAAGCCAATCATAACGCAGTTAATTATCATCAATGTCATTCAAATTATACCCAGGCCAATAAATAAACTACGTACTATTTGCTGTTGTGAGATTGTGTCACTTTTATTCGTGGCAGTTTACAAGATCTTTTCAAGTGATTATTACTCTTCAAACTGTTGAGCTGTCTGGCTAAATAACAATAAAATATATTAAATCAATCAAAAGCAAGTCAGCACAGTGAAGATCTTAAGTCAACATCTGGAAAATGTTTTTCCATTCAGTTGTATGATAGGAAATGTAAAAGCTGAAGTGCCATTGCACTAATCTATGACTGACTAATACACATTTTTCTTTTTCTCTTTCAGTCCATCAGGCTGTACTTTCTGGGGAAAGAAGCCATGGAGCAGGAAGAAGAAGATCCTGTGGCAACTGGGAACACTTGTGGGGGCCCCTGTCGGCATCGCACTCATCGCCGGCATAGCTATTCCCGCCATGATTATCGGCATCCCTGTTTATGTGGGAAGGAAGGTGAGGTTCGATAGGCACAGTGTTTGTATTAGTATTTAGTCAAGTTCCACTGCTCGTAATTCTTACTACATGATTGAACATTGACTCATTAGGTCGCTGCTAAGATTTACTGCTCTAACACTTTATTGAGCTGGTTGGATTATTATAAAACATTGGGCTTCATTCTCAATGTTTAATTTTAATCATTTGAATAGTTCCCTTGTTGTGGAATTCACCTTCTTACACAGAATTCCAGCAATATATTTTTAGTGGTAAATATACTCTACAGTGTTGCATAACATCGTACATATCACCGTTGTCAGTTATGGTAATAAACATGACCAGAAACAAGTACTACATATAAATCATTAACTAACCAGTTATATAGAAAGCGACTGTCGTCTGTTTCTCAGACTATGAAAGTTGTCGTAGGACATTTCCAACCTTTGCGTCTGTCTACACACTTATGTTGTATCACACATCAGTTTAGGTCTGTAATTAGAGTTTGACGTTGCAATAAAATGAACACATTCACCTCCTTCGCCTGCCAAGAAGAAGGCAGAATCACCCAACTTTTTCCCCTGACTAATCCAGAGCAAATCCAGTTGTGATCACCTGACACATCTGAACCATCTGATTGTGAATCACGCGCATTTAATGCACTGAACAAATGTAGCTGCCCAGACGTGGTATTGAATCTGTTTACACCAAAGCCATGGCCGTTTTCTTGCTGTATGGTCATATTACATTACATTACATGTCATTTAGCTGACGCTTTTATCCAAAGTGACTTACAATTACATTTAGGACATTTTTTGGGGTTCAGCATCTTGCCCAAGGACACTTCGGCATGGGCTGGGATTTGAGCCACTGACATTCTGGTTGGAGGACAACTGCTCTAACCCCCTCAGTCACAGCCTCATACTCTTAAGTCTTGTAGTAGGTTTACATTGTTCCTTTTATAAGTTGACTGATGTATGATAATAGCAACAAGTAGTCTTTTTTGGAGGTAAGTAAAGCATCACACTTCCCAGCAAAAGACAAGTAGGCAAACAGGTGGGAAAAGGAAAAACCTTATAAATCAACAAGGCTAGCTGAAAATGGATAATGCTTTCCTAATAATATGAGGCTACTAGACAACTGACTAATGTTGAACTGGTAACTCACTCTGAACTGGTCTACTGTTTTTCTTATGTGATGTTTAAATGAAGACCGTTTGTTTGAGTCCTTGCTGTGAGAACCCTTTTCTCTATCAGATCCATAACCGCTACGAAGGCAAAGATATTTCCAACCACAAGAGGAACCTGGTGATCGCTGGTGGGGTGACGCTCTCCGTCATTGTGTCACCAGTGGTAGCTGCAGTCACTGTCGGTCAGTTTGCTCTCTAATACCTCTGAGCTCCTTCCTGTGTCTCTTGTGTGTCTCTGCCTCTGCTGTAACTCTCTGCATGCCTGGAGATCTTCATTGACATAACCTTGTTTGCCTTTGCTGTTCACATTATGCAAAAGTTTGTTTCCAAAGTCAAGTGGATGTCTCGAGAGTTGCGCATAAGGATGGTCCAGTGGAAGAATGGTCTAACCTTTCCCTGTCTCTTTTTCACCCTTCAGGCATCGGCGTTCCAATCATGCTTGCGTATGTCTATGGTGTGGTGCCCATCTCTCTTTGCCGTAGCGGAGGTTGTGGCGTCTCAGCTGGGAATGGCAAAGGAGTTCGCATCGAGTTTGATGATGAAAATGACATGAATGTTGGCAGTGGGGCAGCTGCCACTGGTAAGTTTTAGGGGCCCCCACAGACCCCTGACCACACTCACAACCAAAATCCACCTTTTGTGATGATGCCCAAGTCAGCAAACATCACAGTTTTTTTTCTGCTCATTACAGAGTCCTGATTTAAATTTAATCTAGTGCAGGTTTCACAAATCATTTATTCTTTCACATTTTTCATTTAACTGAAAATCAAAAAAATGGGTGAAGAAAAAGCCTCACAAGTCCAGAATTTTTTACATTTCAGTTAAACCAAAACTTGGTGACAGTTTTATCCCTTTTTTGTCTATTTTTAATGTTATTTCATGATGGTATCGTCTCTGTAGACACTACATCCGTGGCAGACACAAGGAATAATCCCAGTATAGGTGAGGGCAGTGTTGGGGGGTTGACGGGCAGCCTGAGTGCCAGTGGCAGCCACATGGACCGTCTGGGTGCCATCAGAGACAACCTGAGTGAGACGGCCTCCACCATGGCCTTGGCTGGAGCCAGCATCACTGGCAGCCTCTCAGGCAGTGCCATGGTCAACTACCTGAACAGGTGCTGAAACAGAAACACACACACGTTAATGCAACCTTGGACCTTGTGGTGCTTTCTTGTGTCGTCTTATCTCCCCCCCTCACATGTTGTCAGGCTGGAGGTGCAGGCTGATGTTCAGAAGGAACGCTGTAGTCTCAGCGGTGAATCTGGCACCGTCAGCCTGGGTACAATCAGTGACAATGCTAGCACCAAAGCAATGGCTGGATCCATTCTTAACGCCTACATGCCCCTAGACAGGTGAGCATGATTAACTTTTTATTAGGATAAATCACAGTCTGTTCATTGGCAGCACTGATGTTGTTCTGTGTAGCTGGAGTCCTCCCAGAAATCTTTATTATAAAACAGATTGCAGATGTTCAAACATGATGTTATTATAATGTGGTGCAATAGTATTATACTTATAGCTAATACTTTTTCTATAAAGAGTGCCAGGTTTGAACCCAATGTTTTCACTTTTGAAGGATCAGGGTTTTAACCATTATCCTGGGAAAATATTTTTTTAACATAGCTCCTGTCCCTGCTCTGCCACAGAGTGTTTGAATAGTGTTCTCTTTTCTGTGATTGTTATTTTAACAAAAAACATTAATTGAATAGACCAACATTTGTTATTTACTAAGCAAGTATTTAGTATTAGGCATGTTGGCAAATGTCAGCAGTTGCAGACTTGAGAAGTATTACAGCTTTCTGAGGCTAATCATGTTTTTTTTAATAGCTTACTTTTTGTCTCTGTACTCTTCCAGAGATGGGAACAGTATGGAGGTCCAGGTTGACATTGAATCCAAACCTAGCAAACGACGGCACCACAGCGGCAGCAGCAGCATAGATGACGGTAGCCACGTTGGCCGCTGTGGCTGGACCTGCCCTTCTAATGGCTGCACCTCCTCAGAAGGCAAAGGAACCTCTACCAAGTGGGCCAAAGAGGCCTCTTGCTGCTCCTCCACCAGCTGCGGGGGAAAAAAGAGTAAAGGCAAGCTACGCAAGAAAGGCTGCGGAGGCACAAAGATCAACGAGACGCGGGAGGACATGGATGCTCAGCTGCTGGAGCAGCGCAGCACCAACTCCTCCGAGTTCGATTCTCCTTCTCTAAGCGGCAGCCTGCCCTCGGTGGCTGACTCCCACTCCAGCCACTTCTCTGAGTTCAGTTGCTCCGATCTGGAAAGCATGAAGACGTCCTGTAGCCATGGCTCCGGTGGAGGCGACTACAACATGCGCTTTGCCACCGTCAGCCCCTTACCTGAGGTGGAGAATGACCGTCTGGAAACCTGCCCCACTTCTTCATCGTTCTCGTCCCAGGAACAAGGAGCTGTGATCACACCCCACTCCCCCACATCCACCTCCTCTTCCCTGGGCCAGGGCACAGAGCTCTTGCCCCTCTGCTTCATCACAGAAGAGAATGTCAACCTGGTGTGTCAGGCTGAGCTGGACAGCAAAACTGGAGAGCAGCTTAAAGAAACCAACAACAACCACCACCGACTGCAACAAATCCAGCAGCAGCCCAAGAACTCCTGTATACAGACTGAAATCTAAAATCTCAATACCTTAAGTGCTGCACAGATGCTGTTTTTATTCAACATCCTGTCCTCCACTAAATTAACAATCAGCTTACACTTTAGCCTGCATTTTCTGGTACTCCCTTGTAAAGGGAACATGTTATTTGGGGATTTGTGTCCTTCATGAAAAACAACATTTTAGTAAAATAGAACTCTGTGCCCACTGAGTGTTGAAAGGCTCGCTGGAAGTATTAAAAGGTTACCAAAGTGCAGCCATGTGACAATTGTTAAGGTTGTGAATGCTGGTGTTTCTCCCTGTGTGGCCTGCAGACTGCTGACACATTTCTGACAGTTCACTTTCTAGCCACTTGTAACAGAAGACAGCACAGTTTTGCAACTATTTGATTCTGGCTTTTTAATGCAGATGCAACACCATGCAGTAATCTTAATGTTTCAGTTCTTGAGGTTGACAACAACAGGGACCAGGCAATGTGACTCACTAGTTCCTCTTTTTTTTTTTTTTTTTAATGTATAAGTTGCAGAGGAGCCTTTGTGCTCCTGTCTGTATTTATTATTAGAGTTTCTTTCTCCCCTGGATATATAATTATAATGACTGAGCTCAACATTGTTAAACAGTTTAGCACTAAAATGGACCTGTAACACATCCAATGGTATCTTTAGATGTATGCACAGATGGCTGTAGACCCTTTGTGGGAAATGGTGCTTGGCAGCTTGGTATCCACTGACCTGTAGCCTGAAAACCCTTATATGTGCTTTTAGTGCTAAGAAGACTCTGGGAGCTCAGGCTTTGTTTAGTTCTGTGAAAAGCTTTTGATGATAGGTTTGGGGGGTGATCGTTGATTTGAGAGAAGGTCTCTGGAAGGCCACAGTTGTCCAGATATTATATTGACATTAACCAATGGGTTGGTCAGTTCTTCAAAATTATGATTTTTTTTTACTTTTCAAAGGTGATTTATTCAAGCTGATGGTCTCACCTCACTGAGTAAGAGAGAGCTTCGATATCTTTCTTTGTAAACTCATGGTGCCTTTAAGAAGTTGTTTGTGTTGTTTGTGTCTCTCTCTCCACTGTGTCTTCAAGACTCCAAACAGCAACTTATTGTAGGTTACAGAATGTCTATCTGTGTAGGGGTTATGCATTTACATACAGAACATACTGTGGTAGACATGGTAAATGAAAACTTTTCAATTGCCTACCAAAGACAGCACTCAGGCTCTTGTTAAATCTCATACCTTTGACTTGTCAGCTGTACACAGTGTGGTGCATCCTTTTACACCAGGAGATGAATGAAGACAAGACCCAGGATTATACCGACATGCAGAACGCTGTTTCATACACGCTTCACTAATGCTACGCAAATAACTGAGGATACACAACAGCCAAAGGCACCTGCACTGTTTACTCTATTCCTTATTACATTGATATTCTGCAATGCACAAGGTTGATAGGGATACATAGTTTGTTTTGGGTTACCTTCTCCGACTGATTTTCCTGTGATTCTTGTTGGCAATCGGTGCTGCTGAGCAGACTTGAAGTCGAAATCGGTTTCCAGCATTTTTCTCTCTTGAGTGTTTTGCTGATGCCTGTCTTTACAGCTCAGTGGTCAGCTCTATTGAGGCCACTGAGTTGGATCAGGTGAACCTCTACCAGGTAGGTAAAAGCAGCCTGAATGGTATTTTGACCCTAGCCTGTTACTGAATGGGCCCTCAATTTGGTTGGGTGGATAAGGCTACAATCTGCAGTCCTCCATGAATCCATACAAAAACATCTGTTAATCATTCTTCACTGAAACAAAAACCTGTTCTTCATTCTAATTTGAACACCAGTGGCAGATATAATTTGTAATTTGTGCAGAATGGGTTAAGGTGATTGTATATTTGTTTGGTAATTTGCTTTACTATATGCGTGTAAATGCATATCAGAAAAATAAAAAAATATGACATGATGGGTTGTCCTGTATTTCAGGTTAATACAATGCTTCACATATTTAAAGGTATTCCATCTTTAATGGTTATAACTTTCAAATATTTGAACTCGGCATAAGGAAGAAAATCTGTTTCCAGTTTATTGAATAGCCCTCTGTTAACATTGTTCACATTTTTACATCACTACTAAAATATTATTTAAAACCACAATGAGGAGAAAGTGGAATGTGTAATTATTGCCTGTTGCCCACTGACTTATCAGCATGAAATAAATTTGGTACAATAAGGTAGAGCAGATAAACAATTGAAAACAAAACTTAGGCAGTCAACAATTTTGAATGACTCATTGAACAGTTATTAACATGGATAGAAAGAAGAGTGGCTTAAAAAGAGCAAATGACACATTTTAAATAAATGCATTCATGTTAGTAATAATGAATCATTTCTGATGCAAATCCATTTGATAATTTACTGAATGACATACTCTTATAGGGAATATTTGCACACTCACTAAAATGTAAGCAACCCAGTGTGAAATCCAAGGCACGCATCTCATTAAGATGCTGCTTCTCTCCAGTGTGCACTTCTGCATGGCTGAACTGCTGTGAAAATGAGTGTGCAGATATACATTGCCTGGCAGGCTAATTTGGTAACAAACATCATGAATGACTCTGTCGTCTTTTAAATGAAATTTTACATAGTTGAATAAACCAAAGAGAGCCTCTGGGTCATGTAAGGTTACAAACTGTATTTGCTCACACAGCGCTGTCAGTAGGTACCTGTCAAAGAGATACTGTTACCATACAGCGCAGAACAGCAGTAAGATGACATACAAGACTATTTCTTCCTCAAAGAAAATACAATACATACGGTCATATTCAAATTTCTCTTTTCTGCGTAGAACATCTACTTAACCACCTCAGTAGCAAATTACCTCACTTGTTCATTTGCTTGGCATTTCTGAAACTTTCTGATCTAGGTTAGTGGCAGCAGCTCAGTTATCAAATCGGAAGACTGACAGGGTTCAAGGACCAGCTCACAGCTAAGCACAGTTCTGGGAATATGAGCTTGTCCTGAGCAAAAGCTACAGCTTGTAGCGTTACATAACTTTGTACATTGGACCCTAAGTCAAAGGTCCATAGTATCCTGACGTCTGCCTGTGGTACAATGCAAGTCATAAGTGGTGGTACAAAAGTAAATCTGCATAGCAAAACGTTTCCAGAGAGAACAATTCCTCATCCTGTCATTTAAACATATGGTGATCCTTTACAGTACAGATCAGTGGAGTGAATGTGACCCAGTGCCATTGAATTGCTCTGGGGAAACATTTTACAGCTTCCTGCCTTTGTTTACTCAGATCTTGTGGAGTGGTTTGCATAGATCATAGAGTTGTAGTGGTGCAGCAGCTCATGCAGCAGGGGCAGGAGGGTCAGATATATTTGTTGGCTAAGTTCTGAACATCGTTCTTAGTGAACTCTGTGCTCTCGATAGCCGACAGATGCTCGAACAGATGGGTGATGTGGTGACGTTCATCCTTCTCCAGCAGCATCAGCACAATCTGCAGAAACAGCACATCATCATTTATCACAAAAATGTCAGTTGCTGGAAACAATGTGGACAGATTACTCACGAAATACTGTAAATTTATAAAAAGTAATAATCACTGCGGTAATACATTTTTAGATTGTACATTTTTCTGAGTCAAACCAGTGTGTTCCAATGAAGAGAAAACCTCTCTTACCGAGAACCTGTCCGTTGTGTGCAGATGGTTGAGGTGTTGGAAAACCAGATTGGGGTCTTTCTCCAGGAGGTGGGAGTCCAGCACCTGTACGATGAAGGTGATGGTGCGTCCGTCCAGCTGGGTGCTCAGGTACTGTGGAAGCATCTGCGGAACTGTGGAGGCCAGCAGGTCAGCACAGGCTGCAGTATTTCTGCTACAGCGAGCTGCATTCAGAGCCTGGCCAAACTCGTAGACGTTTGTTGGATGAATGTTGATGGTGAGGTCTTCTCCTCTGCAGCTGCTCTCCGAGGTAGGAATAGCTGTCACCTCCTCATCACCTTCAACCTGAAGAAGATCAACACAGGTGATTTACAAAAGAAGGACTTTAGTTGTGGAGAAGTTTTAAGCTTTGAGGTAGAAAGACAGTGCTGCCTTTGTGTGCATGCACTGCACACATAAAGACAATGACAGACATGAAAAAAAAGATTCCAGGTATGATCCCAACACGTTATTTACAGAATTACAAAAAAATACTACAGAATTCACTTCCTTTTTTATAAATTATTCGATTGGGCCACCATGATCCAATCTGTGATGTAATCTGGTCTTTCTCTAGTGTGGAGGTGAAACAAATAAAACAAAACTTTAGAATCCTGCTCAGTGTTCGGTGTCTAGGAGTTGGTGCGTGTGCATCAAGTCTATGGCTCCAACAAATACAGCTGGGATATAGAACACTGTGTGTTGCTCCTTTACTATGTATATCTGCTCTTTACTTCGGGGCAGGTAGTGTGCCGGCTTGTCTGGACTTGATATATTTCCTACACAACCATTAGTGGAGGGTGATGAGAGTGAGGAGACTCCATTAAAGTTTCTCTATGTGCTTAGAAAATCATAACTATGATCCTAAAGCTGCGCTCAGACATGCACTGAACTCTGGAGATCCTCTGGACATTCTCTGGAGGGGCTGTATGAATGAAAGTAAATGTACCAGTGAAAGGCTGTGAGTGGCTAAAAGCTGCAATGTCAGGTGTTGATTTGCAGTGGGTTGTAGGTAATAGTTGAATTTAGTGTTAACATAAAGGCTGTAATGGTTGAAAGAGAAAGAACTCAAATAGGACATTCTAAGTCTGTGTGACATGTAGGAAATCGTTTTGCAGTGGAGGCATGTGTTCTGTAGTTCATACAATGGCCACTACACTGGACCATAAAACCCATACAGCCGAGCACTGATCGACAACCTGAGTCAGGCTCTGTCTATCGATATGTAGCCTCATATTTGGAGAGAGGTGGGGAACTGAACAGGCCGCCTCATAGAGACAAACAACCATTCTTATAATATACACTTATATTTACAATTTATTTAGAGTTAACCGGTTAACCTAACCTGTCCTAGGACTGAGGGAGGAAGTCAGAGTACCTGGAGGGCACAACCGTGCTGCCCCACTTGTAAACAAATCCAGCAGAGGGGGAAAAATGATATGCTCTTTCCATGTAAACACTGTACCCTGGTTAAATTAGGCATCCACAGTACATGTGTGTATACCTCTGTAATGGGGACAGTCTTTCTGGACTTGGCTTGTGAGTCCAGGGCCAGTCTGAGCAGGACTGTGACTTCCTCCAGCTCCCTCTCAGCCTCCTGCAGGTTGGGGTCCTGCTGCAGCACCTCCTGCAGGTCAGAGGTGCATGCCAGGTAGTCCTGTTTGATGCAGACAAAATATAGCTTTACACATGAAACCAATATGTTTAAGCGGGTTTCATTATTTTAAGGATTTTAACACACACACACACACACACACTTTTAAATGAACACATCACCTTATGACATTTGTCATTAATAGACAGCTTTGTTCAATCTGTTCACCTTAAGGCCTTTATTGGCCAGGGCTCTTCTGTAGAAGGCTTTCTTATTGGTCAGCTCTAGTTTCAGTGCTGCGTCACAGTCCTGCTTGGCTTCAGTAAACCTCTCCAGCTTCAAGTAGCACAGGGCTCTACACACACACACACACACACACAAACACACACAATTAATAAAATTTGTCTGTGACTCATCAGTTGTTACTCAGATTAAATGAATTAATTTCATATATAAATACATGATGCAAGAGACGAAATGTATACTATACATATTATATATTGTTCTCGGGTCTCAGCAGCTGTGTAGTAGAAGTAATATATGTGTGTTTTCTCTGGTGTGGCTAACAAAGCCCAACAAACACACGCAAACACAAAACACACAATAGGACATTTTTCATCAACGTCACAGTTTCCTCTGTGATATGATCAACAATCTATGCCTGATTAAGTTGAGTGTGTGAAAAGAATGAAGTGAGACCTGCCTCCTGCATGCACCATGCTTTCTGTTAGACAATACGTTTGGTATTGGCTTTAGGAGAAGTTGTGATAAACAAAGAGCTGAAGCAGGCAGCTGCTTCCTGAGCCCTGACTGTTCTACTCTTACCAACAATAGATCTGGATTTACAGCCAGTGACAGACTGATGACTGGTTGGGATTCATTGCAGTGCTGAATGCACCATCTGACAGGTGACAGTTGTGGATGATTCATCGGTCTGTTTTAATAAATCCAAACCAATGACTTAATTTTTCCAGGTGTTTTGTAACATTCCTGCTTGATGATGAAATACACCATGAGAATGTAGAGTATCACAAAACCGAGAGGAACAGAGAGTAAAGGACCACAGGAGTGTCCGTGAGAGTGAAGATTCAAACCTGTTGGTGTAGACTGCACACTCCTCTGGCTTAAGTTTGAGGCATTCACTGTACTTTCCAAGTGCGTCCTGGTATTGGCCCTTCTTCACAAAATCATTCCCTTCTTGCTTCAACACTGTGAAACGAACTTCTGCTTTCCTCTCTGGAAGACAAAGTCAAGGGGTGATTACTGACCACTGCTTATTCAGACCAGTTTATCTCTCCTTTCTGGTGAAGCCATGAACCCACATTGACACTTAGATTTAAATTGAATTTCTTACAAAACCTAACATAAGGCTATGTGTCAGTCCTCTGTGCTACAGAGCTTGAAGGTTTAAACAAATCAATGTTGGGCTGGCTGGACATGAGGAATGAGTTAAGTCAGCAATCAATCTGCTGCCTTCAGTGTCTTCAGGGAGAAAGACTGTGCCAGCAGCTCCATTCTTTCATTAGAGTTTCAAAATAATAGCTGCAACATGGCCTTGGGAATAAAGAAACTGCATGGTCAGTGAACAGAGGTAACACGTCCACTTATATAAAAGTTAGGCCTTTAACCTCCCTCTCCTCCATAGTATCTCATGGAGTGTGACAGAGAAACAGGAACAGAGAGCATCAGCTTATTCTTTTCAGTGATTTTTCTTCTAAAACACAAACCTGTGTCCCTGGCAGCCTTTTCTGCCCGTGCCTGGAGGACCTCTGCGCTGGGTGGCTCCTCTCTGCGGTGGTGCTGAGCCGACAGAGGCACCAGGGGAATCTCCGAAAGTTTCTCTCTCCACTCTGGACCGTCCTGATCAATTAGTAGCCTGGTGATCCTGGAGGAGGTGCTAGATCAGTAAGTTGCTACTTGGATTTTACACTGGACACTGGACAGTCCCATATGAACAGGATATTGGAATGGCTCAGAGAAAATAAGCATGAAATGTATATGGAACTAAAACCAACATTGTTCAGTTTACAAATAAAGTACATGTATTAAAGCTTTGACCCTCTGGTTCTCCTGAACACAAAGCAGCCAGGTGAGTTTCTGCACTGCGTAACAGAGAACACATGCAGGGCCATATTTAGCCTCTAGCTGGTACTGTTGAACACAAGCTAAAGCCATTTGCCAGTAATTAGAGTGTATGTATTTGTTCATTTGATTTGGTTTGATTTAGTCTTGTGGTTAAGGTACAGTCCATTCTCTAAATCAAAAAATTTGAAGAAAATATTCAACAACAAAAAACATAATGGATAGTAAGGACACTTTGGTCTTTGCTCTCTTTCTCTGTACAAAAAACATGGTACTCATGATCATTAGAGTGGCTGACATTTCAATATAACCTACAGACTTTGTGTTGCTATCCAGACCAGTCAGAAATGTGAATATGAATGTTAAAACTCATTTAGGTCTGTGTTTCAGTGCTCATGTCTTCCTGTCCTCTGCGGCCTCAGCTCAGTCAAGAGGTGAGGGCTAATACCTGTTGGCGCTGTCATGTGCTGCCTGCACACTGATGTCTATCTGCAGGACAGTCTTGTAATCCACATAGGCCTTTCGGTAGCGCTCCAAGGACTCATAAGCCATGGCCCGGCGGAGGAGGGGCTTCAGGAAGAATGGCTGCAACTCCAGAGCTCTGGTTGGTATTAATAGATGGGATGAGATAGAAGTAAAGGATCAAGTCTGCAGCTTCGGTTATAGATGCTGATGTCTGGTAGTACTGTCAATATATGTGAATCTGAGATATTCAAATGGTATATTCTTCTGTGTAAGTAAATATATACCTATACATATATACCTAAAGTTGATATAGGTGTACAGTTGTACTGTTGTATCTGTAAGTAAACTGTCACACATTGATTTTCCTTTATTTTTTCATTAGAAATTGAATTCAAAGCAAACATACTAAGTATTTAGGCTTTCAAGAGAGAGGTTCCCTCAAGTAAACCTGTGAATTCTGCTCATAGAACCGCTTCCGAAACTGAAATCCCTCACAACCCAACCAGTTGCAAATCTCCTCATAACATGATAATGATCTTCTACAAAATGATAGGGCTGTTTGATTTCCGGGTAAGACTCAGTGACCCACAGCAGACATTACTTCCCCCTTGTATTTACGAAACAAAATAACAAATGATCTCACCTTGTGCAGTCCTGTATGCATTCCTGACTGTTGCCATCTTTCAAGTAACAAGCTGCTCTGTTAGAATACAGAATACATAGATCCTCTGGACTGTCAATCCCTGCACAGGGAGAGAAATATCATCACAAATATATCATACTTAGAAAACACATTTCATAGTTTCCCTCTGGATATATGTGTCATAAATTCTACTAGGCTTCAAAGAATCTCTTGACTGCCTGGGGCTGTAAAATGCCTGCATATGTCTTATTCATTTTTTATAATGTTCGGGTTGTTGGCTGAATCAGTTAATTTATCACTAATCAAGGAACTGTTGAAACATGGGAATTCTGCTTAGGTTTATTTTAAATTGTGAAAATCTTGTGCTTGGCGTGTATTTGTGATCCTGTATTGATAGAATAAAGAACATATTTGTTTGCATCAACATGAGAAGTGTAACTTTTCAAAACTCCTTAATAATGAGACCTAACCTAAAGTTGTATTCACACATTTACGATGCAGAAATTCCTAAGTTTCACCAATCTTCCTGTCTGAGTAACTAGGATGTCTATCTTTTCTTCTGCTCCTACACCTTCATACACCTTTTAGAGATGTATAATTATGAGCAGACAATTATGTTGCTAGACAAAATTTCTCATTTGTTTCCAGGACTGACTAGATGAAAAACCAAACAGTCAGTGAAGTCCAATGAAAAGGTTGTCTAACAAGTTTACAGAAGTTTTCCTTAACAACTTGCTCTCACAGCATATTTGCTTTTCTCTCTACTCACCTTATTCATTTATTTTTGTCATTACTAACATGGGCAAATCAGATAGCCCCTCACTAAGGTCTGAGTAACATTCTTCTATAATCTTTACGAACTATGTCATCAGAGCATGCCACATGATATCAGAATATGGATGATGACAGTGTGGGAATGATGACAATGATGTCTCTGCAAATGCTCACACAGTTATGTTATTATAACACAGTGTGTTAAAGGTATTAACTAGGCCATCCAAACATTTGATGTTTACATTTAAGTTTCTTTTAACAGTCTATGTGCATGTTCAGTGGGTTTAACAGGGTTGCCAGAGTGTAACTTCTTCACTATCCTGAGCTGTAATCTGCACTACACGTAGCCTTCAATACATCAGTCAGATGATGGACCTTGGATAATGTTTATGTCCAATCACTTAACCATCCTCTTGCACAGTTGGCAATGAGTGTATTATGGTGGATCACAGAGAAAGTATGTTTGATGTTGTGTCAGGCCTGACAGGCAGCAGTTTCTCTGCCTCCATCGACCACTCTCTCACTCTCTGTAAGAATTATGGCTGTGGTCCCACAGATTCAATTTCACAGTGAGTGGTGAGCAGTCATGTGACCTGGACAGGCTGAGCTGAGCTGAGAGGCTTAGCACCAGGCTGGGGCTAAAACAGAAACCCTGTCCATATGCAACACAACAGACACACTGTGACGCATCACTTTAGACAGTCACTACATACATCAACAAACAGCCTTTTAACTTGTTTAGCTCTTTTTGAAATCATTTAACCATTTCATTACTGTATGTATGCAAGGGTGGTGGAAGATATTGTTTCGTTTTTTTAGGTATTCACAAGAAAGTACATTTGGATGTGTGTTTTTGTTTTTGACAACATATATACTGGAGTGTGATTAAAAGGAACAAAATGTAAATGAAACCACTAGTATTCTAGTGGCAAGGTCATGCAAAATCTTTGACTTACAGTAGCACTCACCAGTTACAGTAAGCCATCTCAAGAGCTTTGATGACTAAAACCATGAAGCAACATTTATTCAAATATGGCTGACACTGGTGATCAAAACATCAGTCAGTTATATTAAGGCTGTTTGTGTCAGAATGTTTAAATCACCGTGTAAACATTATATGTTAATGACATTGAGGCACATAGTTATCTTTTCTATGGTGTCATACATCAACCATACATTGATTTGCTCACTACATATCTGAATTAACAGTCACTTTAGACTATAACGACAAGAAAAGCATCACCAAAAACAACTCCTCAAACCTACCTGAATCAGAATAGCCCTGGATGGCTTGTGAGTATTTATCCAGTGCATCGGAAAACTGTCCATTTTTAAACAGCAGGTTTCCTTCGTTTTTTAGCCGGGACAGGGGTGGGGGCAGGGCTCCACACGGGGCATCTAGGTTGATAGTTTCCCTTGCAGTTCCTCCAACTGGAGTCCCCTTCCCGCTGCTGCTCTGCTCAGTCTGGACTGAAGCTGTCGAGCCCCTCTTGCCTGTTCCATTGGCTACCTTTTCCTTGGACTCCTGTGTGACTTTGTACTTGTCTGAGCTGCCTCCTTTGCTCCTCCGGTGTCCTGTGTGAGAGCTGCTGGACTCACTGTGTGGACCCCCGTCACCTCTGCTGTGGGGCTTCTTTTGAGCGTTACCCATATCTCCCCTCTCGGCAGGAGAAGCTGAGCTCTCCCCTCCCACAGGCTGGCTGGGTTCAACCAGAAAAGCTGGAAGAGAGGCAGAGAGAAGAGGGGTGGGCACACCCACCGGAAGGAGTCAGTGGTTACATCACAGTGGGGGAGGGTTGGACACACAAGAGACAGCCACTTCATAGAGGGAGTTCCAGGAAGCACCACTCTTGACAGTGAATGACCAAAGTGGTGGGTGGGGCCAGGGTGGATAACACGCATGCATAGTATGTCACGTTATGCAGAGGAGAGTTTCTTCTCTCTGTGGCACAGCAGAAAATAGCGACACGTTTTCTATAGAGCGTAAGAGGTTCGAGGGCTATTCCAATTCTATTCAGGCTCTTCAGGGGTTTTATTCAGCTGACACTTTTTTAACAAATGAACAAAACATTTAAAAAGTCATTTAAATTTGATCATTAAGAATAAGACATAATCTAAGTGGTCTTTATTGCTAACACTTTTTTGGTCTTGATGAGCCCTCAAATTGCTTTACACTACAGGTTTTGAGTGGGACATTTTAGTGTCAGCTCTGTCTATATAATGATGTATATCCAAATTATGTTAAACATATCTTTTGCATCTCTGTAATACAATTACAATGCCACTTATTGGCTGATAGATGCATTGGTCAGGCTTAACTGTATGACTAAGCAAATTAAGTAATTTTTCCCACCACAGGCCTATTGATTTAATTAATTTGAGGGAGTGATTATCATTCAGCAATCAATTTATGGCTTCACAGCAGCAAAAGTGCTAAATAGGGAACAATCCCCTAATTTAATTAAATAGATTGGATAGAAACTGATTTCTGGATAGATTCAGGGAATTATGAATTGTCACCTGCATGTTTATAGAGTTTTGTCTGTGTGTAAATCAAGGATATAGATATTTATTATATAGAGTCAGTAAAAATAACATACCTTCTGCTTTTGTGTCATTGTTGCTGTTGTCATATTCCTCTTCTTCCTCTTGGATGAGGATTTTTTTGCCTTTTCTCTGTTGCTCTGGTTGACTTTCCTTCAGCTTCTCAGTTTCAGAAAGAAGTTTCTGTACCACAAATAATACACAAATATTAGATTTCATCAACAGCAGAAGACCAACCCAGTTCAGTTAAGTAAAAGTCAACAAAGGTTATACATGCATTGATACCACAATCATAAATATTATATATTGACTATTGAAATCATTGATGCCATTCTCTATTTACAGCAGTAACAGAGTGTGAATGATGCACTGACTATAATTCCCTGATCTCACACAACTACAGTGACATCTAGTGGACATTGGGCTCCTGGCAGGTAATAACTAACTAACTACTTTGTTTACTTACTTTGGCTGTTACATTGTGAGGCTCCTCCATAAGAACTATCTTCAGGTCTTCAACAGCCAATTCAAATTGACCCATGTGCTTGTGCACAGTGGCATGACGTAGCAGGGCTGTTCATAAAAAATACACACATTCATACATTACACACATTTAAGTTCTTGTATGTGCGGCTGTGTTTAAAGTTAGAATTATAGCACATCAAACAACATAACAGACCTACATGATAGTAGGTCTGTTTTCAAGCACTGTAATAGGCTATTCCAGGTTAAAGTTCAGTAAAAAACGAAAAGCACCTTTCACATTGCCTGGTTCCAGCTCCAGAACACGCTGGCAGTCCGACATTGCATCGTACCAGTGCTTGAGATTGATCTCGGCCTGGGCTTTGTTGTTGTATGCAGCCACAGTTGGTAAAATGGAAAGGCTCCTATCATGGAAGGCCACGAATAAAACAGACCTTTCTTTACAATGGACAAACACTTGGAAGTAGAGTTGATGGAAAAAATCACACTTTCATTGAAAATAGAAGTCATTGGGATTAAATGCCAGGCAAAATTATCAATCTCACCTCAGAGATGTGAAACACTTTCAATAATAAATGATGTTGTAAAAGTAATCTGACCTGGAATAGTACACAACTGCCTCCACATAATCTTTGACTCTGAAAGCTTCGTTGCCTTTGTCCTTTTCACGATTTGCCAGGAGGAGCTTCTCCTGTTGGGTCAGAACTGGACCGGACAGTTTTGGAAGAGACCACACATTTCACATACATACCCACACAACTGAAGTATACACAATGCTTTGCAATGACCACAAAATAAATATGATGTTATACAAAATACATTACATGATGCATCCACTTTTGTCTTGAGTTTAGAATGTCCTTTGGTTATAATGGCTGGAGGATTGTTGTTGTTGATCACATTCCCATCAATCCTTTCACATTCTCTTTCCACATCAAAGCTGGAAAAAGAGAAAACTATATTTGTCTATTTGATAATCTGCAAAAATCTAATATTAGCTACGGGGTTTTTTTACAAAGTAAAACTCTTGAGAACCTTTTGTGTATAGTGGCTGCAGCTGCTGTAACAGAGTGTAGAGACAAAATGACTTACTTGTCCCATTCTTGATAATCACGTGGAGGAGAGCATTTTGTAGGATTCTTCTTTTCCTCTGCATTTAAAGTCTGTGATGACATAACATTTCATCTAACAGTTTTTTGTATGCATACCATAGTTATGTACATTGGTGACAACAACTGTTACCTCAGTAAGTAGAATGGAGCAATGAGAACCTCTTATTGGTGGAATATTTTCCTTCACTAGATCATCAAACACTGTCTGTTGTTTCAGTGAAGTTTCAGTCTTTTTGGTTTCTTCTTGCCATGTCTGTAAAAACAAAATCTAGTAAAAATCAATCAATAAATACATAAAATACACTACCTCGCATCTCATACCTTCAACTCCTCAGCAATTAGGCTCCACTCATCTTTTGAGAAGCTGGCGGCTGTTGCTACTAAGTTTTCCTTCCTGAGGGCTGGGCTACTAGGGTGCAGTTTCTCCAAGTGACTCTCACAGAACTCGATCAGGTGAGGATAAATACCCTCGTGACCAGACCTTTACACAAAGTAAAACAAAGTTTTCTGAAATTCTAATAATGTCAACTGTATCAGACTTTGTATCGGATATTTACTTAGGTTGTGCCTACATTTTAAAAAAATTGTAAATTGAATTGATATATCAATCAAATGATTGATATATAATCTATGTGATAGTGAACAATTAACGTATGGAGAATAGCTAACAAACACAAATAATAGTAGAAAACTTGGCAATCATATACTTTATTTTCACACCTCGAGCTCATGTGGATTTTACCTCAGCACTTTCAGAATCTTCTCCAGGTATTTCACATTTTTGCATTTTTCAATGTAATTATAATCCAGGTGCTCCACAGGGACACTATAGTTAACGGTGGTGGATTGGCTTTGAAGAGACAAAACTGCATCTGCACTCATGTCTGCAAAGAATTTTAGATACTTACGAGTCAAACACTTTACTCAATCAAATAGTACAACAAATCGACAAGGACATACAGAGAACATAAATGGACATAAACAGGCAAATGCCAGTGCAAGCAAAGGAGTAAATAATAAAAATAGAAATTAATTAAATGAATGCAGAAATAGTCGTGTTCTGTATTTATTTATTCATACATGGCAGCCAGGCCTTGTCTGCACCAGACAGAGAACAACTGGTGATGGAGGGACATGTCGTCCTGTTTACTGGGTGAAGTTAGCTTGGCAGCTCTGAATGATACATATAGCTATTGCTAGCTTAGAAAAGTGAGCTAACCCAACGTTATTGTTAATTTAGACTGCGTTGTCTCTACAGAACGTGCGCTGTGTCTTCGTATTTGGGTCAAGACAGAAACTCTTTGCCCATAAACTGTTAATAGTGACTTAAACTAGAGAAATGCTACCAAAGTTAAAATAAGTAACAGTACCTGCTGCTGTTTGTTGAAATTCTTCTCTGAAGAGTGGGCTGTGTTACTATGGTAACCACGCAGGGCAGGCCAGATGCACAGTAAGGGGAAGTCCAAATCGTGGCAGCGGTAACTAGGAGAGGCACTTCCGGTGTCAACAGAAACTGCCAATGTAAAGGCAGCTGCTTTCATTGCCACACTGTTTAAAGGCAGCTGCCTTTGTTGCCACACTGTTTGGCATCTGCCTCAGTTGCCACACGTGTTTGGGGGCAGTTGTCACTGCCGCCACACCGTCTGAGAGCAACTAGAGCTGTTTGTGATTTATTCAGTAACATATATACTGGTTTATGAAAGTGTAGTAAATAGTTTGTTAGCTCTTAGGGGGTTGGACTCAAAATGAATCAAGAAAAGCTAAAACTGAAAGACTATTCCCAGTATCAGTTACAGTGTGACTGATACTGTGCCTGAGTAAACTGTGATAAACCAAAGGAAAAATGTAAATTTGTATCCTTGCCTTAAATTCTACATAAGATTGTGAATAACTCCATGATAGCAATGATCCATAGAGATGCCACTGCTCATTTAGCAATTTATTGATTACACCTGTACCAAAGTAGATGGAAATACCAAAAAGGAACAAAGTTTTTAGTAGCGGTAGGACCAGAAACCCTCTTCATTTATATTTATGTTCTCTCTAGGCTGAATAACTGTATTCAGTGTTTTTGTGTTACAAGACAGCAAAGAGAGACTCACAAAATTGTACTTTTTACTTAATTTACAATATCATAAGTTGACTTTGGCCAGAATGTTTTCCTTATGACGGGATCTCATAGTCATTCTCCAAGAACACTTAGTTAAATACACTTACATCCATAAGAACATTTAAAATAGACTTATTGTTAGTCCTTCAACTTCAAGTAATGAACTTCTATGGTGTAAAAGCATCAGTGAGACAAATGACATACGGAGCTGTAAACAACAAACATCTACTGACCTACTACTTTGCCCAAGTTTTATTCTCATGTCTTCAGTATTTATATGAATTCAGTTAACTGACAATGACTCCATGGACAGCAATATTGGTACAGGCTGGCTTATCTTGTTAAAATAAAATGAAATGTACTGATAGATAGATAGATAGATTACTTTATTCATCCCCGAAGGCAAATTAAGTCGTCATAGCAGCCGGTATATTTGAATACAATAAAATACAATACAATAGAATCAAATAAAAAATAATTGCGGTAGAAAGAATAAAAACAGAAACACACGATAAATAGGTAGATAAGGTGCAGTGGCAAGATGATGGTAATAGTACTGATGATATGATGGTAATGTTATTGAAGCAAACTGTTATTTATAGTTTCCTGGCTAACCAGTAATTTCAAGAACATCTCCACCAAGGTTACCAGTTACAACTAGAAAACTGATGACAGATAGACATTAACAATGTGTAAATAATCGCCTTTTTATTTGAGTAATTTGTGCAAATGCAGATCATGATAACAAATTTAAGGCATTAAATTATAGCATTGAATATTGTAATGACTTATTGTTTCAGCGATGGTAATTTTAATAATGGAACCTTAAAAAGGGCTACAGAGGTGCAATAACAGACACAAACAGCAGGTTTTACATGTGTCACTGATAGCAAAGGTATTGTAGTAAGGACTGGGTTAAAGTGACTTTAATAAAACAAGAGACAAGAGAATGAAAGAAATTTACTAATAATTTTGCAGATAAATGGAAACTAAAAATACATTTAAGAAAAAACTACCTGATTTCCATATCTGCAGAAAAAGACCAGATATTGAATCAGATAAGGATATGCACAATAGGTTACATAAATATACATATGGAAATACAAGAATGTACAGATGGTAGTGCAGTTAAATGTCCACTTGTCCCCTGTTGCAAATTGTTACAGTCCAAAGTAACAATGATGTCCTCAAAGGATTTTGGATGTAATATAGCCTACATGTATCCAACAGTAATATTACTTAATTTTTTTAATGCAGTTCAAAAAAATCAATTACTAAGCAATATGAGGACACAAAACTTAAGAGAAAAAAAGAACATCTTTACCTTGTTCTCCTTGATCATTATGGAAACCTAGTGTGGGTAGCCCAAACGTTCATCTACATTATGTGCTGACTAGTCAACTTCTTTTTCCATGGAGACTGGATTTCTTTGGCTTTGAAAAAAAACATTATTATGTTATTTGTTCTGTGTCGCTGTTAGGAGGCTGAAGTGTGGCACAGGTGCTTCTTGTGGCATCTAACAAGTCTTGTTAAAGTTTGACTAAACCCCTAAAACTTTTTTTCAGATGAAAACCGATATATCCTGATATTTAGTAGAGAAAATATTTTGGGGGGAATTCGGCTGTTTTAAAATACAATACATACGAGCACAGAAAGTGGAAAATAATAAAACAGATGCGAAGGGATGACACCATAACCGACGCAGCGTCTCAACCATCCATGCCCCGGATCAATAACAAGTAAGTAAACGTTCACAAACTAGTCCAAATCTCCCTGAATAAGTCACAAACAGCGGTGGTTGCTCTCAGACAGTATCAATCAATCAATCAATCAAATTTGATTTGTATAGCCCATATTCACAAATCACAATTTGTCTCATAGGGTTTTAACAAGGTGTGATATCCTCTGTCCTTAACCCTCAACAAGAGTAAGGAAAAATTAAAAAAACTAAAAAAACTTTTAACAGGGTAAAAAGAACGTAGAAACCTCAGAGAGAGACACATGTGAGGGATCCCTCTCCCAGGACAGACAGAACATCAGAAAGATAAGGGTTTTTGCAGCATTGATTAGAATAAACACTTTGTAGCATAACGGAAGGTCAATGAATTGATGGATTATTGTCAGTAACAGTCGAGTATCTGAGGAGACATATTGTAGATCAAACAGTCTTGTTGTAATCATGTTGCACTCCTGTTTTGCATTTTGCATTTTACTTTACTTTTTATACGTTTTATATATTTTTATTTTATATATATATTTTTTTTTCTTTTCTTTTTTTCTTTTTCTTATGTGTAGTACTTATTGTGTTTTTATGTTTTATGTTCATTGTATGCACCTATATACCAAGGCAAATTCCAGGTAGGTGTAAACCTATTTGGCAATAAATATTTTCTGATTCTGATTCTGATTCTGATAGTCCATGGTCAGCAGCCACCACGATCATGATCCACCATCACGATCGGATGCCACTATAGACAACAATCATGATCCACTGCCGCCATCAGGGATCCAACATCAGCTGCCAACTCGATCATGGTCCACCACCACTATCAGATGCCAATACGTTACAGGATCCCCCATTATTTTCACGATCAGACAGCACGATACAAAGACAGCTGCCTCTAAACAGCATCGCAGAAAGATGCCTCCAAACAGCATGGCAGCAAAGGCATCTGCCTCCAAACGGCCTGGCAGCAAGGGCAGATGCCGCCAAACAAAGGTGGGAGCTGCCGTGGCAGGCGCCCTAATGCCGCATGGCAGCAGTGTGAGTTTCAATGACACAAAACACAGGCAAAGCTTTAACAGCATTTAAGCAGAATCGGTACAAATGTCACACAGAAATGAGCCATATAAACGAGCATGTTTCACAATACAAGTGGAGAAATACAGATCACTTATTCTTGGTGCTCAGAACAGTTACACGCTGATAAACATTCTAAACTAGGTATAAATCTCAGGGAATAAATCACAAACAGCGGTAGCTGTGACAGCTGCCTCAAATCGCGGCAACTGCCTTTACAAATCAGTGGCAGTGTCTGTTGCCACCGGAAGTGCCTCTACGAGCTTGCTGTCTCTCCAGCTGCACGCTGAAGCGGAAACACGTGACACCGTCCACAGCGGGCTCCAAATTTGAAAACGTGGCTGCTCGGTGACTGTCGGCCAGCATGAAGCAAACACAAATAAGGACGAGGGGTGCAGACTAAGACCTTCAGGTGATCCCGACCAAACAACACCGGCTTCACATCGGCCCACTTTCATCTACAAGTAAGTTTTTATCCTTTTCAAAATCCAGGTATAAATGCACAATAGTATGTGTTTTTGTGCAGTTCGATGAACCACTACCATTCAGGAAGCGTGTGGTTCCCTACTATGTTGAATGTAGTGCACACGTTATGTGGTGTAAAGGTAATTTTATATAAGTCGATGCAAACACCAAGCTGACATGTGGTTATTAGGTGAATGTGTTTATATTGTGTTTGTTACACGCACAGAGCTTACGTTTGTCAAGGTGTGGATTTCTCATTGACGCAGGTGTCTCACATCGTGCTCATTACCCTAACACGTTTGTTACGTAACAGTACGAGTTTAGTGTAAGTAAGGTTATTTGTGAAACCCATTTCAAGGCTTTACATCTAATGCTTGGTTGTCTTTGTGTCTAGCGTCATTTTGCTCATCAGAACTTGCACACTAAGATGAATGGTCACCCGATGAACCAGCTGTTGTCTCGTTAGCTGGTGTTGGCTCAGTGTTCACTGGGAATAAACGTAGGAATCCCGGGGGTCCACTGGCAGCAGTGGAGAACGAGTCAGGACACATTGAGTTGGCGGCTCGAGCTCACTTTATAGCGGCATCACAAAGAGCACGCGCATTAAAATCCACAACACGCGCTCTCATAGCAACGCTGATGAGTTTCTGTCAGGATCTGATTTAGACTGATGCCTCTGTACACAGGGATCCACTGAAAGACTGACTCCACGTTTTTCTTTTATCATCTATCACAAAAAGAGTCCAAAATGGTGCCTAATTAGAAACTTTACAAACACATGCAGCAGTTAAGATGGCTTAGCTTTGTGCCAATTTGCCATGCTTTTACATAATCTCTCAGGTAACACTTAAATTATGAGTTAGTAACCAGGCAAGGGCGCTGAATGCTGTTACTTAATGCCATGCTTAAGTTGATATATTATTTCCTGCTTTTTTTGTTTGCAGGTCACCTCACCTCCTGGTTCTGGGGCAAAGTTAGCACATCGGAGGAGGAAAATGCAGTACACCCCTGAATCAAATGTTTACCCTAACAGGTGCAAAGAGCAGCACTGTTATGATGACTGCTTTGATAGTGGATACTCAGGGTTATTTCACAGTCCACAGAGCATCAGTGGAGTGGACCTCTGTAGGTCTTTGTCACCTGTTGAATTCAATGAGACGCCCAAAGAGAACCTCAGACTTCCTGTCACACCCAAAGAGAGGAGCAGAGAGTCAGTCAGGTTTTTGGACAAGGACTCCAGGGCAACACAGCGGCCATCAACAGTTAGTTGGTGTGAAACTCCAAAAGTGTATAAAAGAGATGCCTCGCTGCGACACAGACTTCTGATGTGCAAACCTAACACAGATGTCAAAACTGACAGCACAAGATCACTGTGCAACAGAAAGACTGAATCTCCCACCATCAGTATCCGGTCTGATCACTGGCTCAGTGCACCGTTTGACTCTCTAGACTCAGTGATGGGGGCTTTGGCATCAAGCACTTTAAACCTAAAACAGGACCTGCCTTTATCTGGCAGGAAACGGCGTCTCCTTTTTTCACAGATGAGGACCTCCACTCTTGAAGATGGTAAACTCCACT
This sequence comes from Verasper variegatus, assembly GCA_026259375.1. Classification (NCBI taxonomy): domain Eukaryota; kingdom Metazoa; phylum Chordata; class Actinopteri; order Pleuronectiformes; family Pleuronectidae; genus Verasper; species Verasper variegatus. The sequence goes on from CM048048.1 coordinate 846,241, forward strand.
CTGGTCATCCTGCTGATTTTGAGAGAATAGGTTCCCTCTCAAGTGCAGATTTCAGTAAGAGCTTTTCTGCCTCTGATCAAATGAATATTGAGACTCCGAACTCTAGAAAATGTCTGCCTGTCTCATCCAAGGAAAACTCTCAATCACCAGTCAGTGTTGTGACAAATGACCTCAATGACTTCTTTTGCACTCCATCCTCCTCACATACACCCAGGTACATCAGGTGCATGCTTTTTTTTTTTAAGATTTTACTTTCACCATGTATTTGTAATTTTTCCAGCCAAATACTTGAAGCTATGAATAAAATAATGTTCTTTTCATTAATCAGAAAGCATGCTGGCATTAACTCCCTTCTAACCCTGCAATAGGTTGGTGTGTGAAGACAGTGGTTTCAGTTCCCAAGACTCCTCAGTGGACCACGATGGCTCATTCCAGGAGCTGCTGCTCCCTGCCTCCAGAAGAAACTGTGAAACCCCAAATCTGGCGGAGGCAAAGCGGCGATCCCGTTTGCAGCGTCAGCACAGGCTCTCCACGCTAAAAGAAGGGGGCTCTCAGTCGGAGGAAGACCCAGCAGACAGAAAACATGAACATCTTAATCTGTGCCACAGCTCTTCTAAAGATGTTTTTGCTGATGATGCTACTCCTCGCAGGGTTCTCTCTATTAAATGTGATAATAGTATAACTTTTGATGGTTTGACCTATTCAAAACCAGATTATGCCACCCCTCTCAGAGCCACCTCAGCCAAGCCAGAAAACATGACACCTTTAGGCACAGCTGCTAATCCAGATGTTACCCCTCTCAGGACAACCCCAGTAAATCTCTCACTGACTCCAGCTTTGCAGCTTGTCCATGCTATGTGCCAGCAGAAAGCTCAGATGTTTGCTGGGCAAAGTCCAAGCCTGAAGGAGCAGTTGAAGTCCACGGCAGCACTGGCTCAGACCCCGGTGACATTTAGGACAGCTATGCCATTGGCAGGACTGATTGGCAGGAAGATGGGGATGGGAAAGGTAGACATACTCACAGAACTGAAGAAGAGGAACCTCAGGCACATCCTGGCTGTCTTACTCAGTCACCTGACCTCTGAGAGCATCTACAGGTGAGGAGTTCATGTTTTCAACAAACTTAACTCATCACTGCTATAAAACAAACAAAAGCGTATCTACTCATCAATTGTATATCTCAGCACATTCAATGACCAAGTAGCTCAATTCCCATCAGATTTATCTTATGCTACTGTCACACATAATCATATATGTTCAAAATCTTTTAATGTACACAATAAATTGTACAGAATCCTGTCATAGGTTCATTATTTACTTTATATGAACCTATTTATTTAGACTGCAACTATTTTAAGATGTGTATCATCTGTTTTGAGTCTTTTTAGTTACATTATTCTTTATTCTTGTCCAAGTTGTAGGTGTATGCAAGTTTCTAATTAAAAATCAGTATTTCACCTTCAAAGTTTTGACAACTTGCTTTTGTATAGTTTTATTAATTTAATGTGAAACCTGATTTATTTCTCAAACCATCAGGCTTGACAAGGTGCAGTGAGGGCTGGAAATATTGCTCTCATACCTGCATTTGTTTATTTGACAGGTGTGGTCAGGTGTGCAAAAGCTGGAGTGAAATTATCAAGCAGGACAAGCGGGCTGCCTTCAGGATAAGAAGCTACCTGAGTGAAGTGACTGCCTCTCTTGAGGTAGGAGATTTGCTATATTAGTTACTATTGGCTGTTATCAGTATAATGCTGTGACAATGTGCCTGTTGCTGATGCTTCAAGCAGTAATTGTGCATCAGCTGTGAAAGGAAAAACATCCACTGTCACATTAACCTGTGTGGTGATTTGAAATAACCCTCAAACCTTTTGCTTTTGTCTTGCAGCTCAGTGGTGCAGTCCATATCCTTGACGCAGAGACCAGACTGACTCTTCTAAAGAGGTCGGCCCTCAAGACGGTTCAGGCTCAGTCCAGGACTTCAAGCTACTACACCCCGCAGTCAGGAAATAGCACTTCAGTCCGACTACAGCACTGTGTTGTACATTCAGGCAGCAGCAGCAAACGAGAGAAATTTCTAGAAGTGAGTTTAAAACCTCACCAAAGATTTCCTGTAACATTTATTATGAAGTCCTCTCTTGGTCGTTAACTTACTCTTCAGTCATGGCGTTTTGTTCAGTGTGTAAATAATCCATCAACTAAATGTCAACCACCTTTTAGTATCTATTTAGTATCTGTACTTGCATGGTCACCTCAGCCTAAATGGCATCTCATTTAACCCAGAACGATGTGTCAGCTCTTTTTAGTGCATTGACCTTACATTGAAACAAAATAGCATTTTCATCCTATTATATAGTGTGTGTGTGTGTGTGTGTGTGTGTGTGTGTGTGTGTGTGTGTGTGTGTGTGTGTGTGTGTGTGTGTGTGTGTGTGTGTGTGTGTGTGTGTGTGTGTGTTTTTAAATAATACGTTGAAATGTTCACTTAAAACATTTACTTTGAGCCATGTCATAACTTATTTTTCTTTCAGGTTGCCAAAACTCTCTTCAATGATGAGTGCCTGAAGCCCTGCCCTAGATGTCAGCATCCGGCAAGATGTCACTCGGTGAAAGGGGAAGGTGTGTGCAGTAGAGCCGACTGTGGTTTCAAGTTTTGCACCGCTTGCTTGTGCACTTTTCATGGATCTAGAGAGTGTGGCAGCCAGTCTGTTGGCCGTCACAAAAAGGACATACTTCTTCCAGGAAGTGCTCAAAGTCGTAGAAATGTCAGGAGACTATGAGAAGTGAACTCTATTCCTTCTTGCTATGCCAAAGTCCATTAAGCACTTTTTTCTGCCTAATGGGGAGAATGAGGCTTTGCAACAAGGAAAGTGATTCTTTGCCAGTATATTGTTCTGTGCTCATTATTTTGTCTTTGTACCTGTCTATTTACTGAACCTTTTTTCAACTCAACTCAACTCTTCTGGGTTTTTAATTATGAATTTGAAGGAAGGCTCCCAGCAGCACAATGATTAAATTTAGCTGTTGGTGTAATTCTCAATACGGTGTAAAAGTTTAGAGAATGTTTTTTTGAAATTCCTGAGATTTTCAGCTTTTACCAATGTCTTTTCAGATCAGTTTTTAAATAAATCTTGTGATTATTTTATTTTTTACACTCCTGTGTCACTTGTCTCATTTTGCAGATCTCCATTGTTCTTTGTATGAATAGATCAGTATGTGCTGCCATCTAGTGGTGTAATAGCACCTTGTCTTAACAGCTACAACAAAGTACATGTAAATTGTTTCCTTACTTTTATTACACGTAAGCAAACTTGGATAGTGTTAGTAATGTAACTTTTAAAACTAAATTATAATAAACTAAGTTTTAGGTCTCAAAGCAACAAAACAACAAACTTATTTTTGCCTGGTTTCCTCTAGTTAAACTTTTACTGCCCCCTGTGTTTTGAAATGAATCCACTTCCATAGCAACCTGAAGTTTGTCTAATTACACTGAGGTTGCTGCCTGGCTCATTGAGGCCGAATGTAGTTTCCTGACCTGACTTTCTGCACCTGTTTCAAACTGCTTTTCAGGCAGTTGTATTTTAGAGGTGAACATGTGTGGACTAGTTTCAGCAGGTAAGAACAAAACTAATAAGTTATATGTACTCATATATTTGAACAGATGTTAGTTTAACTTTAACCTTTTCTTTTTCTTTAAAGAGTTACCACATCTTACTGCTGACAATTTTGTGAGTACAAGTCTTAACGGTTCGGAACCTCATGACTGTCAATCAGTTTAAATTATCATTTGCCTCTTTCAGAGTTAAATGTTTATTTCCATACAGGTACACACGCTGGCCACTGATGATGTATTAGCTCAATTCTTCAATGATTTCTTAAGTCTGCCAGTAAAGTATAAATTTAATGTATAATTTAAGATATATTGTAGTGTTATAGGATATTTTCAATAACACTTAAACCCTTCTTATACATCTTGTCCCAGTCTTTTCCTGAGGCTGTGCTGTACAACCAGGAGACATGTCTGTTTGAGCTGGTGAGCGGCGCAGCTGAGTTTATCTCCAGCAGAATTATAACCGTTCTACACCACAGCAAGTCCCAGCTTCTGACTGGTGACCCCTCAGTGCTGACCAGAACTCCTCCTCTGGACAACCACTTCACTGTCTCTGTAAGCAGAAAGTAATTCATTTAAGTGAAAGTCAATAGTTTGAAGAAGACGAGCAGAGGTATATGCTGTAGCTTTTTAGGGTTGACTGTGTCTCCCTGACCTTAGCAGTGTCTGGACAGAAAACAAGGAATCCAGTGGATCATGGAGGAACGATTGCCACTTTTCCTTCAGAGTGATTGCTACATTGAATACAGGTACTCCACATGCTTTCAGCTTGTGTATGGACCCACCACACTTACAGAACAAATAGTCTTACTAAGGTTGGTGTTGAGATATGTCAGTTTCTGACTGTGAATTCTAATGGATATATTTTTTATTTTGCTAACTTCACTCCAGCTCTGCTGAAGCATTTTTTTTCCAAATATAACTGGCTCCAGTCAGCTTGGATATATCACATTCATATAATGATATTCATGATCACGCAAATTGTTTACAGAGCAATAACCTCTAGCAGTACGGTCTCATTGCCTAGCTTCAAAGAATCCTTGTAGTTGTGTTTCAGAATGTTTCTCTAATTTTTTCGTCCATCTGGGTTTTTTCTTGAATCTTTATTTTCACAGGACATATCAGTGGCATCCTGACACTCACACACACTAAAGTCTCTGTGTAACAGGCCGTGTGTGTGTACAGGTGTAACAGAAAAATTAGTGTGCATTTATGCATCTATTGAGAGGCCTTAGGGCCATATCCCTGTACAGATCAGATGACTGACCATCCCATGCTGACCTGCATCCTTCAAATGGAAGCAGTGAAGGAGAAATAACAGTCACATTTTTTAATTGTGTATTTTTTGTTTGTGTATATTAATTATGTGAATAATTTCAGATAAAATTGTGCTCAGTGTGTTTTTGGAAAAGTGCTGGATCAGTTCTATTTGGTTTTTTTTTTCAGACTGGCCAAGTTGTTGTGTCAGTGGGACCCAAACATCTGTATCCAGAGAAGGAGGTGCAGCTCAGGTCAAATCATTCTGTCAGCCCCACCAATGTGCTGTTCCTCCCGATTTGACAAAGAAAATAACAATGCACCAAAGGATCTTACATGCTCACCTTCTCTAGAGAACATTTCATCCAAACAAGGTACTTACCTTGTTGCCTTCTATTTGTACATGTCGAGTTAAGTCTATTCATGATGCTAAAGTGTCCTATGATGTATTTTTCCCCCTTCCCTTTTAGGGTCAATGACAAAGTACAACTTGACATATCTACCTTCTGACCAGAAGGAACGCATCAATACAAAATGCAAGGAATCATCTAGATGTTTTTCCAGCTGTTCTGAGCCAGAGAACCCATGTACCTTTCCCGCTTTGTTCTCATCATGTTCCTCCTCCTCTAACCTTAAATGTAATAAAACCCAGGAACCCCAGAGCACACAAATAAAGCTGCACCTCTGCCCAGAGATGCAATATCTCAAAGAATCCAGGGGCCAGAGTTTTGAGTCTGTTGAGGCACAGCTGGAGGACCTGGCTGCCAAAATAGTTAAAAAAGTGCTTAACAATGCCCTGAGCGTTATGACTGAGGAGAGCCAGGGAAACATTTCTGACTGTTTCAACAAGTCAGCAGAGCAGACAAACTGCACCAGCAAGGAGGAGAAATTGTGTGAATGTGTTTGCCAACATTCAGCTAATGGAGGCAGAGAGCCACTGGAGGGGATACAAGCGAAAGTTCAAGAAGACAAGACGGGGAATGCAGTGGAGGAGAAGACAGAATGGGATAAGAGGAATAGGGAGGTGGGGAGTTGGGACAAAGGCCGAGGAAATGTCTGTGATATTGGTTGCCATGTTAACTGTTGTCTGGACAACAGACCTGGCTTGAATGAATTCAGGGAGTTTTTGCGAGGAACGCCTGGAGAGAAACTGATTAATCTCTGGATGGACATAGAAAAACTGAATTCTGTACAGCCAGAGCGGAAGAACAGGTGAACATAAAATCTTTTTTCACTGAACAGAAGACCGTGATTGCAATGATTGTAATCATGGTTTAATGCAAAGATCATAACACTATAGATAGCTACTGCAACTCCAAAATAAATACAATGTTTATCTTTTAAAAATAGAATGAAAACAAAAAATATCAAATGTGATCCTATGCGTTTTTTTTTCCCCAGACACTTGGTCCTGATGAGGGGCCGGTACCTGCTGAGCAGCAGTCACAGCAGTCTGAACACAGAGCTGCTCTCCACACTGGGACTGACCACCTCCACCTGCTGGACAGAAGAGAAACTGTGTTCAGTTCAGCCCTGCCTCATTGACGCTCTGCTCAACTACTGGTGACTGTCACGTTTCACTGTGTTTAGCTTCCTAATAAAAGTCTATTTGTGTGTATCTGCCTGTCTGTCTGTCCATATATGTATATGAGGAGACCTTTTCCTAAAATGCCCTATGTGTTATCTCCTTCATCAGCTGGTTAAAACACATATTGTCATGTAGTTTTACCAACGTTCTGTGCTTTATAGACCATGATCATTTCTTCTCCTTCCCCACAGGGCTCCACGGTTCTGGAAGTCTCAGTTTGCTCGGGAGGACAAGAGGCTGTGGACAGAGTGGGGGAGCAGGCCTCTGTCAGGCAGACAGTCTCACCATGACTTGTTGACCCTGCCTCTCCCTGTCCCTGACAGCTCCTTGTCCCGACCCCCCATCACTGTCTATTCACAGGTAGGAACAATAAATTCGATAGGACTGGATGAGTGAAAGGTTAAAGGTAGGAAGCATTTTGTGAAACAAAGTTCATCGTAGTTCATCATAGCATACTGTTAGTAATTTATCAAACAAAAAATAGCAACTCACTGATGAATTGCTGAAAAATCATTGTCTGAATTGTCTGACAATGAAAATAATCAATCAAGTTGTGATCCTAGTAAAAATTTTTATTATAACTGATAGCACAACAATTCTTCTTACCTCAATCTCAAAGGAAACTTTCAACTCCTACCAACTCTGAGCCTTATGTGAGATTATTTTGTGCATGGACTAACATATCCAATTACTTCTGAACACTTTGTGGGCACAGTTAGAAGGGCTATATCTTTGAAACAATAATACAAATAATTGTGTAAAACCATTCAAAATAAAGGTCAAAGCCTGAAGAACAAGAACTGTCCAAACACTTGACTGTTTATATGTCCTCAGTCATATTGTAGCAGAAGTCAATTACTGGGAAGCAGAAGAATGGAGACCATGTTACAGGCTCTCTGTGTCGATTCACGTGCCGGCTTGTTCTTCACACACTTCTGTGTTCAAACTGGAAACCAGGTACAACAACAGCTGCAGGAAATAACATATACATTCTGTTTGGTCCTATTCTACATCCAAGATAGTAGATAACATCTCTTAAGTCACAACGTGGGGAGCAGTTCAAATTGGAATAGTCAGACACTGTGAATCCTTTGTCTCATCTCAGCTGTGGGAGAATGCAGTTTACTTCTGGACTGACCTACAGCACTACCAAGAACTGTTTTACCAGGAGGGTCTGGATCCCTACAGAGTACAAAGGGAGGCACAGGTCAGCGCACACACACACACACATACACACACACAAATAAATGAATATTTCCCTGACTAAGTTTGAGAAAATATTAAGCTGGTATCTGCTGATACAGATAGTGTGATGGAGAGCTGAGGTTATATTAGCTGTGTCTGGAGTTGAGTGCAGGCTGTTGCAGCAGGTTTGTGTTTCTGGTACCTTTGGTGCATCTGTGGGGTTTTCCTGTCATGAAACACTCCTCTTAACCTATTATTTAGCCAAAGACAGCTGCACACTAGTTCAAATAATACATTGTTTATGATTTCATGATTCTTTTCTCTGTTTCTTGAAGTCTCGCCAAGGCCAACTGCACAACATCAAACTAATTCAAGTAATAAAAAAGAGGTATATTCATGTAAAAAAAGAACATATTGCCAATTTAAAACTTACAACCAATTTCAAGTTCAATATCCAGAGTGATAAAGAGGGGGGGCAGCGCGAGACCCTAAGCGTCCGAGAGGTTGGTCGGGCTGCCTTGGTCGACCAGAGTCAATCAGGCTGTACCGGTAATGATCCTTCCGCAGGTTCACCTACGGAAACCTTGTTACGACTTTTACTTCCTCTAGATAGTCAAGTTTGATCGTCTTCTCGGCACTCCGCCAGGGCCGTTACCGACTCCGGCGGGGCCGATCCGAGGACCTCACTAAACCATCCAATCGGTAGTAGCGACGGGCGGTGTGTACAAAGGGCAGGGACTTAATCAACGCGAGCACATTCCCCATCCATTTATTCCCTTTAGAATTATCCAGGTGCTCATGCAGGAGCTCGGTTCAGTTCAGTCTTTATTATTCGGTCTGAAATTTGGCCTGTTCTTCTCTGTACCAGCACTGTGCAGGTTGTTAACAAAAGAGGGAAACTCTCCTATTTTGTGTGCCTAGAACTTGTTTCCTTTTGCTGAGTTATCATAAGGGGCATTGTGTATCATTCCTGCTACTGATTAGAAAGTGAAAGGTCCATGTTTAGTGATATTTACAGAATTTTTTAGTGGTTATACTGTGGTCTATTAGTGTTCTTAGGCAGACACAAGAGGCACTTGCTTATTCTGTTGTGTTGCCTCTTTGTTGTCCCTAGAAGTTCAGATGCACTAGTCCAATACTATTTGAACCTCAGCATCTGGGGTTCAAAATGTGTAAAATTATACAGTATATGTATATTTTTGTTATAATTCTTCAGTCAGTTGAAATAAAGCCAGAAGAGAAACATTTTTGGTTGTTTTGTTTTTGTATAAACCTACTATAAAAAGCACTTTGCATTCTAAATTTTGGTACTTGTACTTTTGATACTTAAGTACATTTCAACACCAGATAGGTTTGTTACTTAAGTACATTTAATATGAGTTACTTTAAGACTTTAACTCAAGTCATTTTCTTACGGGGGACTTTAACTTTTACCAGAGTCACTTTCAGGTAAGATATCTGTACTTTTACTCAAGTATGGCTTTCAAGTACTTTATACACCACTGCTCTTTACCCCTCAGTAGGTGGAGAGATTTTAAAACCCCATAAAAACAAGTGAGTCCGATCCCGCCCAGGTCTGCGCCAGTCCAGTCATCTAGAACCACATGGCTACAGCTGGAACAGTGTGGTATGGTCCAGAGTACCTCCCAATCAAATCTATTTTCCTTCAGTTAACCTTTAGTCCACCAGAGGAATGAAATATGGATGAACTTCCCATGGTATTGCAGCCAACAGGGTTAAAGGACATTGATGTGGTGTGAAGGCATCACTGGTGAGTGTATATTGAGTATGTGAACGCTGAACAATGATGATGCAAGTGGTGGTGCTCTCCTCTCCTCTCCTCAGCTCCTATACTCCACATATCTGTCCGCCTCTGCCAGGAGGAGCATTGGCGTGGATGAGGAGGTCAGAAGGAAGGTGTACGACCGACTAATGCCGGCTTTTGAGGAGCTGTTTGACGAGGTGGAGGAGAATACACTGAACATCCTGCTGCAGCCATGGACACTGCTGCTCAGCAGGGACAAAGAGTCCTTCAAGAAGGTAACTATGGTACAGCCACACTTTCATTCACTCTGTACGTAGTGTTTTCTGTTTTTGATGAGCATTCATTAAACCATTTAGTAACACCTCTTGCTCCATGGATGGAGGGCATGTACATATATATACATTTTTTATGTTCTTTTTTGTCCAACTAATTGTCCAACTCCGCAAAATATCTTATGTAACTGGCTTCATGTCTGTGTGTGCAGGTGCATGTGCAGGAGGAGGTACACAGGGTTGACAGTGAGGAGTACAGGGAACTCCAGAGTGTGTATAAGGAGTCAGAGCGTCGACTGAAAGAGGTCGAGTTAGCCACACTAATAGAATGTTGGTGCTAGGTTAACCATAAATAAACATACTCATGTGAACATAAAACAGCTCATATAAACATGAATGTAAAATGGCCTCTTTGCCTTTTGCTGTTGCTTTGTAACAATGAAGATAAGCTTTTGCTTCAGGACTTTTTTTTACTTGGCATGAGTCAACCATTTACATTGGTGTCATACAGCTGTTCTATAGCCGAAATGATCCATTTGACATTAGAATGTCTAGAAGGAGCATGATGTGATGTGGATGATTTTAATTTTGACCACCTCTTTTTTCTCCCTGTCACTTGCTCTCTGCCTCCTCCTGCTGTACTCCTACAGGTGCAGCAGTCCAGGTCCATGGTCTCTCTCTCTCCTACTGTCTCTTCTACTTCCTTCTCAAAGGGCCCCCGAGCATTCGACTCTTGGTCCAGAGTGTCTCCAAATTACCAAGGTTACCGTCTGGGTTCCTTACTCCGTCAGCACCATGAGATTGGACACTTCATGTCTTTCCTTCAGAATCAGGATGCCAGGTCAGCTGTGTGACACATATATTTCTATTATTCAGATTTACAATATCCCCAGACACAACATATAGATTGATATACTTTAAAATGTAAAATGTGCTTGAAATATATAGTACATTGCACTGAAGGCTGTGTGAAAATTAACATTGTGTTCTAAATGTATATCCTCACAGTATTCATCTGACATGTTGGCTGGATTTGGAGCAGTACAGGATGACTCCTCAGAAAGACAAGGCTGTCAAACAAGAGAGGTCCTCTCACATTGCAACCAAATATCTCAACAGGAAGTATTTCTTTGGCCCTGAAAGCCCTGCCTCCACAGAACAACAGAATGACGTACGTCACCTCCATAATTTGAAACACAATATGTTCAGTATTATGAGAGTAGGGTTTGAATTATTGTTAACATCCTGGGAAAGCAATCCTGAGAGCTGAGAGACACTTGGTACCCAGGACATGACAATCCCAACATTTGATGTGAGCTCCAGCTGAGGCTCAGCATCCACATGTGATAAACAGAAGTTGCTGTGGCTCTCACACACTCTCTGACATCCTGCACACTGGATGACAGTCCTGACAGCACACTGTCATTGGGGAACAGGGATAAGACGACATGGTTAGAATTAAAACAAGAGAAATGACTGGAGTGTGATTTGGATCCAGGGAACAGTAACAATGACAACTAGGGCTATGTTGTAGCACTGAACAGGCCCGAGCACATGCAACTCAGGGCCTGTTGCAGTTGGAGGAGAGAGCGATCGGCGACCAGGCACACGGCTCCGCGTTGCATGTGTTTTGCACACTGCGGGAAGGATAAACGCTTCACTTCCTGCGTCTGTCACGCAACGTCGATCCTTGTCTACTAATTGCTCATTACGGTCCACACATTCAATTGCAGATCACACAGTGAGAATTACATGTAAATCGAATGATAGTTGTAAAACAAAGCTGACTTCCTGTTGCCAGTAGGTGGCTCCATCACTATTATTACATACAGACATATAGATCTGTTCAAGTAGGGGCTCTGATGTAGCCTGAGCAATTTTGTTTCAATTGGACAATGTTAGCACAGCTGAATATTCATACTGATCAGTAGGTGGCACTATGACCCTGCACTAATATTAATATATGGAGCTGTTCAGGTCAGGATTGTGATCATAGGTCAGTATTTAAAAAAAAAAAAAAGACGACAAAAATATAAATTAAATAACATACGTCCGTCTGTCTGTCCACCCCCCCAACAAAATATATAATACGGACAGAAAGACGGACGACAAAGATATTAATTAAATAAAATCTGTCTGTCCCCCCAAAAAATAATACAGACAGACAGACAGACAGACGTCCGTCTGTCCGTCCGGAAAAAAATAATACGGACAGACAGACGTCCGTCCGTCCGTCCCCCCAAAAAAATTATACGGACAGACAGACGGACTGACAAAAATATAAATTAAATAAATTCCGTCCATTTGTCCGTCCCAAAAAAATACGGACAGACAGACAGACGTCCACCCCCCCCCCAATAAATACGGACAGACAGACGACAAAAATATAAATTAAATAAAATCCGTCCGTCTGTCCGTCAAAAAAATATAATACGGACAGACAGACGGACGACAAAAATATAAATGAAATAAAATCTGTCCGTCCCGAAAAAAATAATACGGACATACACACATACGTCCGTCTGTCTGTCCACCCCCCCAAAAACAAATACGGACAGAAGGACGACAGAAATATTAATTAAATAAAATCTGTCCGTCCCCCCCAAAAATAATACAGACAGACAGACGTCCGTCCATCCGTCCCCCCCAAAAAATTATACGGACAGACAAACAGACGTCCGTCCGTCTGTCCGTCCCCCAAAACAAATAAAAATAGGGACAGGCAGACAGACGACAAAAATATAAATTAAATAAAATCTGTCCATCTGTCCGTCTCATCTGTCCCCCCCCAAAAATACAGACAGACAGACATCTGTCCGTCTGTCCGTCCCCCAAAAAAATATGGACAGACAGATGGACGACAAAAAAGATTATATGGACAGACAGACAGACGGACGAAAAAAATTTAATGAAATAATTCCGTCCGTCTGTCCCAAAAAATAATAATACGGACAGATAGACAGTCTAACCTGTTGCGGCTAGTGGAGAGAGCGATCAATGGCCAAGCACACGTCTCCGCGTTGAGATGACACTCACCTCAATATGAAGTTGATCTGATGAAAGTCCTACGACAAGTTTGTCAAAGTAAAAATGTCCAAAATGGCCACTAAAGCCAAAATGGCGTGCTTCCTGTTTGGTCTAGCATATCTATCCAAGAGACTTATTTGTTTGTTATGAAAAGACACATGTCTCTATCGATTTTTGTACATGTCGGCCAATCGTGGTGCCGGGGCTGCCTACGCTATTGCCGGCGCTATTCAGTTATTTTGCCACGCCCATTCCTTAAAACATCTGAATGTCTGCAGGGGGGGTGGGGGGGGGGGGGGCGCTGTTGTTACACAAATGTAGTTTGAGGGAGGATGAACCACGAACACTGAAGTTACAGCAATTTCGTGTGTCAAGGCGAGTTGATGAACTTTAACGCCATGCCACTAATATGGCGTTTGACGAAAAGTCACTGTAATCTTATGCCTACATGATCAATGTCTGGAGACCCATTTGACACATTTTGACAGTGGATGAGGAGGAACACTTCCAAGTGTAAGACGTTCCAAAAACAAGACATTTCCTTTTGCCACCAGGGGGCGCTGTGATTTTAAGTCATGATTTCTGTGTAGATGTCATCAGGCCGGGACTCTTGTCTTACATATCTAGTTTGGACTTGATTGGACCATGTATGTCCGAGATACAGAACCTTGTGTTTTGATAGCGTGTAATCAAACTTTGACGCCACGGTCACATTGTGTGACGAAAAATCGATGTTTGAGTTAGTTTTCATCTCCATCTTGTTTAGATGACATTCATTTCAATTTGAAGTTGATCTGATGAAAGCTCTACGACAAGTACATCAAAGTAAAAATGTGAAAAATGGCCACTAAATGCAAAATGGCAGGCTTCCTCTTGCGTTGTTACCGTCCATGCATAATGTCAGAGCTCAAGCTGAGCTATCTCTTGGTCTGAGATAGCTCAGACCAAGAGATAGCTTAACTTGACTGAAGCTGGACTCGCTTGTTTCATAGTTTTCACACTCTCAATCACAGCAGGTGTACAGGTGTCCCCTTGTACTGTTTTCAAATTAGCTGAGCTACTCAATGATTTCTCTATGATACGGAAAATTGTACAACCATCAAGTGCAAAAATGGGAACAGTGCCTAGCCCAATAACATGTTGACACGCAGACTGGGGGAGCTTGGAGTTGAACTGATTGGTGGACGACCTGCTCTTCCTCCTGATGATGAAGCCTGATTTGACTGTGTTCTCGTAAAGAAACATGCACTGTACTTGTTGACATGGATTGAACTCTGCTGCAGTACCTTTATCATTTGTCATCCTCATCTCGTAAACCGTTTCATACCGTCATAATCATTATAGCTGCTTATTTGAATGAAGATGCCAGTTGTAGTGCTTCTAATTCAATGGGACGGGGTCTGGCTGCTGCTCTTGCATCTCAGTGTTGGTTTTCGTCTGCATGAGCAATGTAGAGACTGACAGCTTTACTGCTTTGGCCCTTTACTTCTTCAATCACTCAGTCATCCAGTCACAGATTGGCCCCCTTTCATCTGCTGACTCCTGCTCCAGTGCCACGACTGGTTCTCATTTCTGGAGCCTGCATATGAGTGAGGCAGGCATGCCTGTGTGCGTGCAAAATGAGATGAGAGAAAATATAAATGAAATATAAAAAGGGAGAGATGGCCAGATCGATGTATGAAGACAGAAAGCAGACAGGGAAGATGAAGAGAACGCAGCCATTGTGGGAATGATGAGAGCACAGCAGGAATAAGGGAGGAGAGCAGTTTTCAGCTGCGTTTCTGGGGGTGCAGTTTTTTTTCCAGAGTTTGTCGTCCACCTCATGTGTTCTTAATGTGGTTCTACAGGAATCTTTACATTCATATCAAACACACATGTAACATCTGCACCTGCTGAAGCTTTGACTGTATTTGTACTGTTTCCTTTACTGTGTGTGTGTGTGTGTGTGTGTGTGCGTGTGTGCGCGTGTGTGCGTGCGTGCGTGCGTGCGTGCGTGTGTGTATGTGTGTGTGTAGATATTGTACCTGGCTGGTGGGCTGGAGCGTCTGAAGCTGGAGTGTCTCTCAAACCGGGTTGTTGTGGAGATCCAGGACATCATCAGGAATCACATAGAGAAAACATGGCTGCCTCAGTTTTTGTCCACCGCAGAGTTTACAGAGCGACAGAAACACAAACCACAGGTAGAACCACCTCTTACCACTTTCAGTTTGTTTGTAGAAGACTGCCAGCTGAAAGGAGACTATTTGGATATTGCTGCCCTGGATAACAATGGCTATTATCCAGATGGTGACATTATGAAATTTACAAATGTTTTGTGTCAGAACAAAGTAGTTTAGGTGCTTTAATCATTATCATTTTTTGATCCAAACACTGAATTGCCCCTCATAGAACAAAGTACTGCTAATAGATGCACTGTATGAATGTGTGTGTGAGTGGGTGAATGTAAAACTGTACTGTAAAGAGCTTTGAGTGGTCATCAAGACTAGAAAAGCGCTATATAAATACAAAACCATTTACTGCAGCATATAAGTATTAGATCCCTGCTGCTGAGAGTGAACAGAGATAAGAAATTAAACCACTAAATTCAGTCGCACTCTCAGGTTGCCTCACTTGGTCAACACAAACACAACAGATTCTGCTGCTCTGCCTCATTATGTTATCAGGTTTGCCATGTTTGGTCACACGCATCCTGTTGGTTGACATTACTCTCAGGAGGAGGAGAAGAGGAGGGGCAGTGTGGAAAAGATGGTGCAGAGGTGAAGACAAGGACAGAGGAGGTTGGGGCTGGGAGACAGACGTGACAGCGGAGAGATCTTTTTAAGAGGAGGTCAGAAGAACTGAAGACTGCGTTAAGGTTAAAGGTTTAAAAAAATCAGCAAGAGCTTCAGTTACTCACAAGGCCAAAGAGCAGCGTGCAGTGTAGAGGTTTGAGATATCAGAGAGGTTTGAGAGGTATTCAGTGTCCCTGTTAATCTCAGTTTACTCAGCTTCTGACTTTTAACCTGTCTGTCTGTGTGTGTGTCTATGTGTGGTAGCACCAAGCAGCAGGCAGGCTCTCACAGCACGTCCACCACCGACACGGATCCAGGAGAAAATCCTGGAAGGTAAGAAGAAATCCTCAGGGGAAGCTGGATATTTTTGAAAGGAGAGAAAAAAGGCATTTTCTGGCCTGAAAGCATGTGGGATTTAGTTCATGACTTGGCTTCAAGCTCTGGCTTTGTTAAATACCATTTTGGCCCTAAAATCCAAAATTGGATCCAGGATAAATAAGATTAAAGCATCAGCATAACCAACTTCCTTTTAAACGTCTTAGGAGTGTTTTCGATGCAGCTATGCAGCCTCCACAGTAGAACTGGGATATTAAACATGAGCATTTCACTTTTTAAGCAGGATGATTACAGGACAGAGTTTGTATACATGGTTATGACTCTCATCTCTCAGGTCATTATCTCATCATTGGCAAAGAAGAGTACAGAGTGTCATTATCTCAGTTTACTGTGAGCTAAGACTGTAGCTCACAGGTCCCACACTGTCTATATTACTCCTGCTCTATTTACAATGTTTTCTCTCTTGTTATAATGTTTACACAATATTTTTTTAATGAATTCTTTAACAATCTCCGTTTTGTCCCCTGCAGGCCAGCAGCTCATGGATGAGTTCCTCCAAGGAGATTCTCCTGTTTCGACAGATCTTACTCAACCCTGTCACTTGTACGCAGTTCCAGCACTTTGTCTTCCTGAAGGGAGACTTCCTGGAGAATGACATGCTCTTTTGGCTCGAGGTCCAGAGGTATAAGGTAAAAAAATAAATGGTGCAATGTACTTGTTGCAGTTTGGATCTAAATCTGATCTGAGGTTTTTGTCATGTGCCATTTTGATTTCTCTCATCTTTCTTTTCTCCCCTATTTTCATTTTCAATTAAAGAACTGCTATCTTTAACTTAATTCTTTGCACAACCCTCAAATCAGCTGATTAACATCATTGTAGGAGCAGTGAGGAAATGTTAATATTCTACCTTTAATTTCTCCTGTCACTTCTCCTCCTGTATGAAGGACCTTTGTCACTCTCACAGTGATGAGGCCACCATCCAGCAGAAGATCTCCACCATCATCAACTGTTTCATCAACTCGTCCATGCCCCCCACCTTGCAGATACATATCCCTCCTGAACAGGCCCAGCACATTCTGGAGAAACGACACGAGCTTGGCCCTTACATCTTCAGAGAAGCACAGGTTTTGTGTGTGTGTGTGTGTGTGTGTGTGTGTGTGTGTGTGTGTGTGTGTGTGTGTGTGTGTGTGTGTGTGTGTGTGTGTGTGTGTGTGTGTGTGTGTGTGTGTGTGTGTGTGTGTGTGTGTGTGTGTGTGTGTGTGTGTGTGAATGGTTAGCATTGTATGTGTTCCTGTATGTGTGCTTAATACGAGTTCTCTCTGTTCTGTTTATGTAGATGTCAGTGTTCAGTGAATTGCTGAAGTTTTGGCCCGAATTTCAAGAGCTGTGCAGCAGCGTCGAAGAGGAGCAACTTCTTCCTCTACTGCAGGACAAACGAGTCAAACACAGAGCCAGAGTGCGAAGACAGAGGAGGAAAGTGGAAGAGGATGAAGAGGAGGATGAGAGGAGGAGAGCTCAGGTGAAGAAAATGTGGTTGTATTTATTCAACATTAAAATCTGTGGTAGAAACAAACTCCATTCAACCTGACATCTTTTGTACAGGAAGAGTGGAAGACACAAGCATCAAGTTTTAAAGAAGCAGAAGACACGGACAGTGACACAGATGATACAGAAGAACCAGAGAGAAGAAGCAGTAGAAGTGGAAGAAGGGAGTGGAGGACACAGAGCAGAGCGCTGTCGTTGGCCACTCAGCCGGTGAGGAGCGCTCTGATGTTCATCTCTAGGAAACATTGTGAAGATATAGCTGAAGATGTGTCTGTGTGAACAAAGGAAATGAAATGATTTCATTTGGTAAACATCTGAAAAATGTATATAAAATAGTGCAGTGATGAAGATAAACCAAATCACAGCGTGAAGTCCGAACAAGGATGTGTCAGTTCTAACCAGAGAAACACAATCCTCCATCTGAGCTGAACCGTTTTAAAATCATTAGATTTGACACGATTTCTCGATATCTTTCCTCAGCTGTCGTGGTCCTACTCCAAATACATGGCAGCTCTGAAGAGAGAGGAGGTGCTGCTGAGGAGGAAGAGTCAGCTGGAAGCCTCATTTGCCACAGCCTCAGGTACACACGCACACGCTCACAGGGAAGTAGTTAGGGTGAATTCTGGAAACCATAACACTGAAGTGACACTTTGCTGTTCCCATGCTAAGATTCAAGCTTTATTTCCAAGGCTCTGATATGAATCTACACTTGAAGTCAAGGCTTTGTTAAACCGACCCCCTCCCCACACATCAGGACTGTCTCATTATACCGACCTCTAGCCAAAACAGTCACTTCAGCCTGTCCATTAAATGTCATCACTTCAGCCTGTCCATTAAATGTCAATGTTCTGTGCAGGAGTTATTAGGAGTCCACATTGCATGAACATGTAAATGAAGTGTGGTACTAACGCAGGACATAGTTCCAGTCCAATGAAGCAAATTGTGTTTTAATGGGGAGGTACAGAGGAGAAATCCTAGACACACAGATGGAGATCATCACTTCGTACAGGAGGTCTTGTAAGGTAAAAATTCTCTGATGCATGAATAATTGTGTCTTCCGCTCTCCCCTGCAGACTCCTCCTGCTGCAGCGTCAGGTCAGCAGACAGTCAGCTCAGCCACAGACGGTCACACCGCTCCTCCAGAGCAGAGAGTACAAAGTGTAATAGATATAACAGTAAGTGAATGGTGCTTCTTCAATGGCTTCACACAACATTCTGCCTCCAAAACAAATGTCCCTCTCATGTTGACTGCAGGAGGTGAGCAATGAAACCAAAGTGTAAGAATGGACTCCGACACAGACCGAGGCTGTTATCGGAGCATAATGAGTGAAAACTGAGCTCCTACTTTGAGGTTGGGTTTACACATGATGTAAGACTTTCTCAAAGCTAGTGTAACAAACACCCACTAACTCTTTAACCTCTGTTTCACTGCTGTGGTTTGAAAATTCATGATGTCTGATGGAAAACTATACTGGCACAAATATTTAGGTTCATTCAATAATAGAATAACAGTTCATATTATGTTAATATTTTTTAATAAAACTTTTCTATATTAATATACATTTATATACATTGAACACAATAGACTTAATTTACACTCAAAAGTGCACAATATCATGTTGGCATCAATGTAAGGTTACAAAGAAAAATGTTCAACAATTATGTCACATCTATAAAAACATTTTGGTTGACAGCTGGATTCTTGAGCTTCCATAAAGATGTAAATAATATTGTACTTGTACATGAGACCGTAAACACCAAGACCTTATTCTGTAGAGTGAAACAGAGAGTTTGGATAGAAAGGAAATAGAATGATGTCTATCTGCAACACTGAAGAGGTTTCACACTGACTGAACAAGTCCTTAGTTTAATTTGACACATATACTTGTTTAGTGTTGGCTACAGTCAAAAGAATGTCTTAACTTATGTCACTTTGATTAAAACAGATTCTGAATGGTCAGATTTCCTCTGTAGCTGTGTAATGTTTCTTGTATCTTTTAAAGGTGTAGATAAAATGTTATTTTAACTCAACAGCTATGTTTGCATAAATAATCTTTTCAGAGCCAAAGTAGTATGTATCCAAAAATATCTTAAGGCTGAATTTAAGTTGGAACAAAGGTCTGATCTTATCTGTATGAATTTCAGAAAGCCACTGACTGAACGTGTATCAGTGGAATCCAATGTGCAAGGCTTTATTCTTTACCATGTGGAACTTGCTGACAAACACCTTGGTGAAGGCAGGATCCACCAGGTAGCGGTAAGACTTGGTGACAGTGGGCGGTGGCTCAGCCAGTGTCACTGGTGGCTGCAGCTGGAGAGAGGCAGTGGAGGGGGAGAGGAACTGGGAGGCTCTTGTCACGTAATCCACCAGCCTCTGATACTGCTGCTCTGACAGACGCTCACGAACACCGTCCCCCTTGGGGAGGACACACACAGGATCACTGTTACACT
Organism: Verasper variegatus; assembly: GCA_026259375.1. Lineage (NCBI taxonomy): Eukaryota > Metazoa > Chordata > Actinopteri > Pleuronectiformes > Pleuronectidae > Verasper > Verasper variegatus. The sequence continues at coordinate 866,042 of CM048048.1, forward strand.
GGGACTAATACAGTTCATTCTGCTGCATATGGTGTCCTATTATATGCCATCAAAGACACATGGTAGAGTGGTTGCCTTGAAAACATATGTTTATGCAACAAACACAAGAGCAGTCAATTTAACCTGACATTTAATGTAATGACAGAGAAACTGGTGAAAAGAGCTGTTCCACCAACATGTAAAAAGATTTGTATCAGTGACAGACCTAGTTACTAAAGGATTGTTCTGACCCTTTAAACTGACATGACTCAAAATTATATGGGGAAATATGTTGGTCTTCAGACCCATTTCTGTATTAGTAATCACTATAGCACAAATGTAGGAAACCGCCCTATCTCACAATGTCAAAGAAAGTGAAAGAAATTCCTGGATCCACACCAAAATGTGAGCTTAGCTCACAGACATGCCCACCCCTTCACAGAATCACATGGAAAGTGTCTTTTGTGTAATCCTGCTAACAATTAAATGCAGATGAAAACATAATCTCCTTGGTGGAAGTAAAAATAAACGGAAATTACATTTTTTTATATCTACCAAATCAAAGCATACCTTGTTTCTGAAAAACATAATGTACTGACAATCACATTTCTGTGATTTCTATATCTATCGGTATATTACTGTTACTTTCTGCCTCACCTCTGTGTCACTTGTGACTGTCTGCTGTTGTAAAGTGAGGGTGAGCTGGCCTTCCTGTCCTGGCTCCTGCTGACACTCCACCTGCAGACAACAGGACATTCAACACCCACACTGCCAAAGAAACCTTCAGTGGACTGTCACAGGAACTGTTGTTGAGTGTGGACAGGAGATTTATGATGTGCTGACGACCGTCAGTTACCTCTGTGATGGGGAAAGCCTGCTGCTGTGTGTCCTCACTGAGACTGACCACAAACAGCACCTCAGAGGTGAGCAGCAGACAGCCAGCGTGCTCCTGACCTGAACCACTCACGATGGTCACCTCCAGGGCCATGTGGAGCTCTGGTCGACCCAGAGACTGAAGCATCTTCCTGTGGTCCCAGGAGAACAAGCAGAGAGTGATGTACATTCAAAACAAGTTATTACATAACTGGAAATTCACTTTATGGTTAAATGTTAAAAAAGAGGCCGTTGTAATTTAATGCTTAATCACCCGGACACTGTAGGGAATAATTACATCCATATTACCCCACCACCGTGAATGGATTATGTGCATACATATAACTGCACATATAATAGGGCAGACCTCCTAACTTCGGACACACACTTTCCATGTAAACACAAGAGTCAAACTAACATCAACCCACAGATACAAGTTACCACATGTGTGTGCATACATCCTGTAATTTACATTTTTTGCATTTTCTCTGCATGGTTCCTATTACACATGCATGTGAGGAGGAACTGAAGTGTTCACTCATGTTCCTCTGACACTTTGTTTACTTTGGGGGGGCAAGTGTATTGCAGAGCAGATGTTGAAGCAGCTACAGTAGTGACAGTTTGGTTCTGCTCTGTGTTGCTCTGCTCTAACTGCAGGCCCCCTCGGGTGTGTGGGCTACTTGTAGTAGTAAAAATAACTGATGGACGCCTGATGGAAACCAGTTTGACTGCAATGCAGCATGAATGAAACCACAGGGGAGCATTATCTCAGAATTCATGTATTTTTGATCTTCTAACATTAGTGCAACATATCGCTAACTCCTCAGGTAATGAAAACTAAAGTGAAATGTCCACAAGGATGGGCAGTATTTATGATACATGTATTAGAACTACATATTTGAAATACAAAATAGTATTTTGTCATTTGTATTTTTGTAGGTAAGAAATACTGTAAAATAGTTTCTGTAAGACGTGTACGTGATGATTTCATAAAAATGTAAATTGATGCATGCAGCCTCTGATTGGCGTTTACTCAGTTATTTGCCCAGGCTCGTTGAGATCGGAACATTGAGGTTCAGAAAATTGATCCAGCACGAAGCGAGACCCAAAGAAGAAGCACAAGGTGAGAAATGTGTTGGTTGCCAGCTCTCCATCCATTTTTTTGCATACATTCTCAACAGTTCCTGTTAGGTTTTGGTGTTTGTTTTAGTATACTAGGTTAAATAATATTGGCCGAATACTATTTAACCCAAGAAATATTAGTAGTCCTCACAGTTAATGTTACCTTGCACTTTCAGCCTATATCTTAATTTTTTGTCAGGCTGCGCACAGGAGAAGAACTATACAGCCTCTCAGAGTTGTATAACATTACTCTATAATGCAAAGAGATGATTTAAATTAGTAAATGCACACATTGTTTGTGTCTTATTGTCATAAACAATGTTCTGCTGCAAAGCCATGAAACAACAGGTTGTTATCCCATCCACCACTGGCATTTGTTGTAGCTCACAACTTCTCTAAGTCAAAGTGTGTACCGTAACTTACTGGGGGCTCTTTTGTGTTTAGTGAGAATATTCCTGAAATAACTGTGCTATTGAACAATTGAATTGTTTTTTTTACATTGATTGATTAATTCATTAGTCAGAAAATAGTTTCTTTGGATAAGGTGCTATCAGTTGTCTTATTAGGAATGACTTGTTTGTCATTGTTGTCAGTGTTGCTAGTGCAAGGTCGGTTCCTTACCAAACAGGTACTGTAGGTCAGACTATTTGAACTATGTGTTGACTGGTTGCATGTCAGATTTATGGCATGCCTCATTAGCTGTTGCTTTCAAAAATGGTTCACTTACTCAACTGAGTCAGTGTGCTGCTGAAGAGATAGATCAAACAGGCTGATAAATATATGGAAGTAGTATTTTTATAATATAAAAATACAGTAGTTTATTTTGATACATGGCATGGTTGCTGTATTTTGGAGGTTATTTTGATACATTTAATATAAGTGTATTTAGTATATTATTTCAAAAATACATTTGGATGTATCTTTGTCCATCCCTGAATTTCCAGAATAAATATTGTAGTTATAATTTATTGCAGTTGGCAATAGCAGACTGCTACTAGAAGCTAATGTTTGATAACTATGGAAACCAAACTTCAGAAAAAAACATTTTAAAATAGCACAAATGCATTTACTATGGCTCCTGATCACCTTCTGCACACACTGGCCTCATAAATTTGTATGAGTACATTGAGTGTTTCAATGTAATCTTGGAATCTGTGGAACACTCAGATCTGATGCAGGGCTGGAGATGATTTATTCCACAAACATGTGACCCCTGTAAACTGAGTCTCTCCAAACCATTACAGCTCACGCAGAGAGGTGTTCCTCCTCCATCTGATGGCACAGGGAATGATCTCTGGATAAACTCATAGTTAAATAACTAGCACAATTTTTAGCTGGTGGCTTTGGCAGAGTGCTTATAAAAACCTTTTACCATGGCTCAATGAGAACAAAGCAGGGCAGGCTGGCTACCATGTGTAGGATCAAGGTCAAATATCTTTCCAGGCTTTTTTGTGGGAAGAAAGTGGGTAATAAACTCTCCAAGGTTATTTTAAACACAACAGCAAAAATGATGAGAGGTGGAACAGCCGATTCTGGAGAGAGTCCAACACAAGTAAAGGCAAAAACACATGTTGCATTTCTAGAAGAAGAGCTGCACAAAATTTAAGGAGGAGCCTGCAGGATTAATGACTGGGGCTTACCAGACATATTTAAGGTGGCTGTTTGGGGCTTGAGCCGACTTCTCCTCTACAGGCAGGTAGAGTTGTTTAGGAAGCTGCCACAGTCCTGCTCCATGAAGGATCCCTGTTAGAAGAGACACAAAGACAACAGGTAGCATCAGTGTACCTGAAGGGTGCCTTATGTTCTCTGTTTGACAGTGGTGTGGATTGTGTGCATGCCTTTGGGTACGACATCAAATTGATAAGGGAATGAATGTGGCTCGGGAGTTAGAGCGGGTCGTCCACTAATCAGAAGATCTGCGATTCGATCCCTGCCTCCACCATCCCTCGTGCTGCAGTTGTCCTTGGACAAGATACCCCAAATTTCCTCTGATGGCTGTGCCGGAAGTGTATGATTGATGTATGATAGACAAGTGCTGCTCATGGATGCACTTTATGAATGTGTGTAGAAAAGCACTATATAAATACTGACCATTTACCATTTTATAAAACAGACCCGTCTAAATTAAAGGTTAGTATGAGCTAATAACTTAGATAAAATTCCATACTCATACTTCAGGGTGAGGTCATAACCCTTGTGTAGCAGCGAGCCAGTGAAGTCATCAAGCAGTTAAACAGAGTCGTAAAGATCTCAGTAGGTCCCATTAATGATGTCAGCGCAGTGATACTCTGCAACACTGTTTAGCTCTGAGTCAGTGTGTGGAAGTATGTGTGTCGATATATCCATTTCATAAGAGAGGATGGAGTGTGACAGAATTACTCCACAAATAAATACACTATACTGTATAATTATAATATATATCACTGGTATATTGACCTTTAGTGCGTCTGTGCTGTTAGAGTGAGTATCGGAGTGTGTGCTGGTGAGTGTGTTTCTACTGATGCAGTGAGCATATGCACAAGTTTGTGTTTGTACTGTGTGAGCTCAGAGGATTAGATAGATCAGAGTCAGGTCCTCAGGGAGTCACAGCACTTATAGGAAGCTGCTCAGCTTGTTGGTAGTAGACTTGTTAGCACTTACAAACACAACCCTCTGATCCACTTCTCACCCCTACACACATCTTCTGCCCCTGATAAAATACTAACTCCAGGGGCCTTAACTTCCCATATGTGGCTCAGAGGGTAGAGGGGTTGTCCTCTGATCAGAAGGTCGGGGGTTCCCAATTCCTCATGCCTAAGTGTCTTCGGGCAAGAAACTGAACCCCAAATTGCCTCTGATGGCAGTATGAATGTGTGTGTGAATGGCAAAAAGCTGTACTGTACAGCGCTTTGGGTGGTCATCAAGACTAGAAAAGCTCTATATAAATACAGACCATTTAGCATAATTGAATTTGTTGGTGACTGGAGGGCTGGCCTGATAAACATGTGACTTCTGTCACATGTGCGGTTATTAGATTATTGTTACTGAGCTCTTGGTTTCCAGAATGAGTTCATCATAGTTTGTGTTGATCATGATGAGAATTGCTCACTAGTCTAACCTACAGTACTAAAGCAGCTCTAAAAAGAAAAAAAACGCAATGAGTGTTTTCAACATGGACTTATCTTTGGCACATCCTGAACTCACCGTATCCAGTCTGAGACACCAGCTCAGCTGCTCCACCGATGGGTTTGGTGAAAACACCCACAATGCCTTTCCCCACTCCAGAGATTACGCCTTTGGCTTTGCTACCAGCTGAGCTCTGCATCTCCCAGCTCCTCTGGAAATTCTGCATGGGCTGGTCAACAATGCCTGCTATCGCTCCTGCAAAATATAGGAAAAAGTCTTTGTCTGATGTGCTGTGTTAATAAATTGAAATAAAATATTCATAGTGAAAATATGCAAGTTGTACAGATGAATTTAAAACACCTTTAACAAAGGGGGAAAGGTGGGGATTTTAGAGATTTTCAGAGAGATGGTGGGTCCTCACTTAGATACCGAGTCCAAAGGATCACAGGAATTCAGAAATGCTTTTACCCTCCAGAAAAGGTCTGACCATTCATGCTATGAACGACAAATTATAATCCAGTGTAACCTAAAGATCCGAGCAGCTGTTGGTTTCGATGTTCTGACATTTCTTTACAGTTTTACAGCCCTCTGGGTGTTTATTGAGTCCCTGCTGTGCTGTCTCCACTGCTCTGTCTCAAAGCTCTCTGTAATTGTGCACACCACTGTGTGTGTGTGTGTGTGTGTGTGTGTGTGTGTGTGTGTGTGTGTGTGTGTGTGTGTGTGTGTGCATGCGTGCATGCATGCGTGGTGCATGCAAATATATGTGGGCAGAGCACAGGCTTGATTTACTGCCTTTTTTAGTCATAAGTATTTCTTGAAATTAATTTATTACTTGTAATGCAAGTTAAAGACAATGCAACATAGTGCTCACACCCGTTTGAATTTTCAAAAACCAGGACTACAAAATTGTATTATTGTCAAACCACTTATTTTATGCAACTGAAAAAACAACTAATAGTGTGAGATAAACAAGTGAGTGTGTGTGTGTATGTACACCTACCTAACAAGCTAATGCCGAGTCGTGACAGCCCCTGCCTCAGTCCGTCCCCGAGACTCTCTGGCAGCTGTCGCCTCCACTCCTCCTGCCTGGTGTAGTGCTCCTCATCCAGAGACAGCCGGTCCATGTTCCTGGCTAGACTCGTGGCTAAGTTAGTGATGGACGTCAGCGTACCTGAACACAATGGTGCCATGTTCACATTCAATGTTCACAGTTTGCAAATGACATCATGAGTTCTGATGGTTAGTGATAGAGCCTCACAATATTCACTCAGAGATTAAAAAAAGAGAAATTGGGTCAGTACATGACTTATATGTACTTATTTCTTTATGAACCAGTGACACCTTCCCCTCAGGCATATTCCTGCGCTGAGATATGTATTTTCTTCACTTTCATTATTTAATTCATTACACAGCTCAAAGTTTATTCTAACAAACCTGCTATATCTGCATGATAGCAATATAAAATCAATATAAATAAAAACTGTTTATCAGATAACACAAGTAATGTTTAACTCTAAGAGAAAATTAAAAGACTGTGAACATTTGTGAACAGTTACCTTTTGAGATATGTTTGACGAAAGAGGTGGTCCCTCTGGACACCCCACTGACAAAGGCTCCAGGTCCTCGGGTCAGACCCTCATAAGGCAGACGGAAGAAGTCTGACACGCCATTACCGATACTCCGCACCAGGCTAGCAGGACTGCCAAGGATCTCCAAAGACCCCACCACCCAACCTGATGAATGACACCGGATGTCAGATGGGTACAATTGTGAATAATAACGTCACATATGGCCAAATATGTACATATGCTGGAACATTAAACTATACTGTTTGATAATGTATAATCAGTCAAATGCTAGGAGCTTTGTTTTATATTAATTTATCAGTAGTGTCAGAAATATTTCTTCAACCTCCTGGCATCTAAGAACAAAGAATTTATAAACTATTCTGGAGTGTGTTGGATCTCCATTTCCTCAATGCTATGAGACATTTCAGCCAGCAGTGTCTTCTTTCCCTTTTTGTGTTTGCTGGAGAAACTCACTCAGTTTAGCTTCACAAGAAAAAGTTGGACTGGAAGAAAATATTTAAATAAATCAACTTTAACTGTATTGTTGTTGGAGGTAGCCATGTAAAACATAATGTATAATCCCACAGTATTTTTTTTATAGTCCTGAAATGAGTTTAGCATTTTACAGAAATAAAAAGAAAATACATCTGGAACATTTACTCTGAGAGGAACATTGAACATACGAGCCCCTTGAGTAGAGTCACTTTCATTATCTTCTATGTGCCAAAAACAGCTTTAAGAGCAAATGCTCTTACAGAATTTACAGAATAACGTACAAAATGTTTGACATTATGATGTTTCACACTGTGTTAAATTTATAAGAATTTATTTCTTCATAACTCAAAGATTTACAAACACAGACACACAAACTTGTGCACACAGACACACAGTTTGACACAGTCTCCTACAATCTCACCTCTCTCATTCATCCATTGAGCCTCCTTCAGATGGCAAGGCTCATTGATATTTATGCACTGACAATTGCATCACAAAAATCAAATAGCCATTTCTCAATGCTCTGATCTTATTCTCTGTGAATTTGCTCTTGAGTGATGGACTCTAATGGTAGGTAACAAACTCCAGTGGGGCCAAGTGGTCGTTTCTGCTTTACAAAGTCTCCCAGTTGTGGTTTTGGTAAAGCATGAAGTCCTGACAGGAGCTGATGTTTACAGGGCTGAGTCATGCTTTTAAACACACACACATGCATATACTGGAGTTTATGCCTTTCAATATCCATATGTCCATAAGTCTTTGCATGTGCAGACTGGGGATTTACGCCTGTGGGTGTATGCGTGATTGTAGTACCATACATTCTAAAGCTAAATCAGGCCCAGAATGCATTGCTTCCAGGTCCCTCTCTCCGTGATGACTCAGGAAGAGCAGAACGTGGTAAGGTGATGTGTTGAAATATGAGCAGAAATGAGGGCTTTAATGAGAGACAGCGGGAAGGAAGCATCTGGCCAGAACGGTGATTTCTGATGTGGGAATGTCTGAGTTAAATCAGACCATGTGTGGACTCTTAGACTTGACAGGAGGACAATGAGGGAGAGAGGAAGAGAACCTTTACAGTGCCTGATAAAGTCAGGCTTAGACCTGGTGGTCATTCACGGATTAACCATAACATCCTGCCTACACTCAGAGTGTGAAACAGAAGTCTCACAATAAATTATGTCCATAAGAGAATCTAAATCTTTTTCGTGCTTCCAGCCATTCAGGCTTTTGGGTTTTGCTGCTGGATATTTTTACTGCACTTTCTGCCACAGAGTAACAGGAGCCCCCCCTAATAGGAGCAATCATTTCAAAAACTCAACTCTGGACCTAGTGAGGGTAAATTTATAGAATTTCTCACTCAAGCAAAAATCCTGTCCTTCGTCATGAAATAATGTACATGTAGTTACTGAAAATATGTGCACCACAAACTATTGGTGCATGGCTGCATTTTGTTTTTCAGAGAGATAAAAAGCTGTGTCTCCTCTGTCTATGACCTACCAGCTCTGAAGAGGGCTCCAGCAGCATAGTGCATTGCCAGAACGTGGACAAGCTGCCTGGCTGTGGTGCAGAGTGGCCCTCTCTCAAACAGAGAGAAGGAGAGTGGAGTATGGTCTGAGGCGATGTACAGCTTAAGGGAGGCATGGATGCTGACCAGCAGGTTGACCGGCTGGATGGTCAGCCTCTGCAGCCGCACTGGGTTGACTAATGCTTGCAGCGACTGAAGCACCTGGAGAATATTACAAAATTAGTCATAAGAATATTAATATTACAAAACCATACTAAAATAAGTAGATCATCATTTATCCCTTACAGAATTATTTCATCATTACATGTTTTGACAATAAGAGTGGTTTATTGTGAGCAGATATGATGTAAGCAGGCTGTTAGCTATAATAAGGTTGAATGCTGCTACATGTATGTCTGCCCCAAGGTTAACCTGCCACTGTGCTAATAATATCTACCGGATTATATATATACCTGATAATCTGATTATTTTAATCTCGCCATACTGAACTGAGACAGATATTCACGGGTGCCGCAGGAGTTGATCTCTGTCATGACAGCAACATTCATAGAATTACTTCCTCTTTAGCAATGTAACATAAAAACACAAGGTTCGTTTTGTTTGCCGAAATGCTTTATATTGAGCTCAATTGCAGAGCTGTTACTTTGAAAAGTTGTGAATTTGGGTATGAACATTATGTGGATTGCTTAACAGACATTTGAAATAGCCAAGATGTAATGTATTAAAAATATAGCACCAGTAAATCATTCAACTTATATATGAGACAGATATATGAGCAGTGATAAAGCAAATTCTGTTTCATGATATGAAAAACACTTTAAAATCCTCATTGCAGCTAAACCAGGTAGGATTGATGTAAAGTTTTCTAACTTCACTCTGCACCATAGAGAAACATATTAAAGAACTGGTTGAGAAGGACTCATTAACGTCAAGGAATAATTCTGAAGCAGGTTCCAGAGTGTATCAAACAATCACTCATTCTTAAAATTATAACAATTTGGAAAGAGGGAATAAGACAGAAGTCGTATGGAGCATTTCATCAATCTATTAATTCTAGAGGTCTCTGTCTGTCTGTCTGTCATGTGTAAGGCACTGTACTAGTAATGAGAATGGAGTGATTAAATAAAGTGACTAGAATTATCAGCCCTATTGTAACTAAATAAAGACAAGATATTATGATTGGTGCACCTGTTCAGGGAGCGTGGGGGCTGGTCCAGACTCTCTACTCCTCTGGCTCTCTGCTGTAGCTGAGGCTATAGCTCTATCAGGGATGTAGGTGTAGAACAGGGTCTTAATGTAGTAAACAAAGGTGTCTTCAAGGTAGACTCTGGCAGGCTGGAGCTGGAAGTTGACCTAAGGAGAATGTGCACAAAGCTGTTATGAGAACTGTGAGAAATGACTGGAAAGAGAAGTAATTGATTTGGACACTTTGATTCTGTCTTCGAAAAAGGGTGATTAAGTGTCAATGCAGTTGTAAAACAATTTCCATTTGAATTACTAATATGTGTTAAACTCGTTATGTAATTAAACTAATAAAGAAATTGCATAATCCCACATACTATACTTTGTGTTGACTTTATTTCTGTTGTTGCTAGGGTGTACTGTATGATTACTGGGGTTATAGATACCCAGGTAGGTGCTTACAGCAGTCTACTGTGACAAAGAAAAAGCTAATCCAAACCAACCTCCTCCACAGTGCATTTGTCTCCAGCCAGCGTCACCCTGAGCTGCAGAAAACATGAGTGTTTGAACTCCTCCAGGGCTTCAGGAGAATCTGTGGGGTTGGCATCGCTGCTCCATGGACCCCCGGAATCCACTCCCCCTCTCTGATCCTGGCACAGCAGCACGGGGAAGTGGAAACTCGCCCGGTTATAAAGCTGGTTGTCTATTTGCAGAGTGGAGCAGAAGACCTCAATCAGAGAGGTATCAGGCATCAGAGCCGAGATGGATGCTGTTTCCATGCAAGGGTCAGCTGTCAGCTCCAGGGGAAGGGACGTAGGTTCTGGAGCCAGACTGAAGAGAAGCTTAGTCAACGTGAGTCTAAGCAGCTCCACAGAACCAGAGGGACTAGTGATGTCATCACTCAAAGCCACACTGGTCTCACTCAGGAGAACTCTGAAGGACAGCTTCAAAGACCTGAAAACAATACAGATATTATAAATGTGGAAATACAATGACATGATGAAATTAATAAAAAAATTTAAAAAAAATGCAAGTTTAGCAGGATGTCATAACTTAAATTATTGTTGTCTAAAAGTTACAAAAAGAAGTTTTAACCATGATTATTAAATAATAAAGAAGCCAAAATCATTCAGCTTGTGCTGAACCAGCAGATTAACAATGACCACAAGCCATTACATTAAATTTATATTTTGTCAAATTACAAGGCAGTAATGTGTTGATGTAATGGACTAAATCGGTAATACAGTGACCCTTAGAGCTCGACCAACTGTAATTTAAGAATACCCCTGCAAATAGACAAAACATAATCAAGTTAAGTAAACATGTGCAGCAGAAAAGCAGTATTTGCTCTGCATTTCCATATTTGGTTCTGTTTTATCACCCATTTTTATAAATGCTGCACATGTGTTGTCAAATGAATGAATGTGATTTCCTAGTTAGTTTGTGCATTGTCTATTAGCATGTGTTTTCTCAGGTTACAGGGCATAATATCATGTTCTACTCATGTTTTTCCTGCATAACTAATGTCACTTAAGACAATATAAGAAGGTTTGAGCACCCTCCTGTGGTGACAGTGATGTCTATCTCTGCATGTAACTGCTGCTCCATGAAAATGTAAATGTAAATTATTATAAATTAATGATTATAAAGCAATTTTAAAACAGTAAAAGGCAAAGTGGTATGTGGTGCATTCACAGATGATTTATTATGGTTCCAATACGTAGGAAGCATAAACACAGAGCACAAGAACACACATACCTGTTGTGCTGGTTGATTATAGTGTCCACACTGCCCTCTGGTGCCAGAGACAGAACCAGGGTACCCCTCTCATGCACGACATCAATGTAGAGACACCCAAAACCAGGCAGGAACACCACCTAAACAACATCACAAAACAAATCTGTAGGGAGATGGAATGACACTCAAACAGCCAAAGATGGAGTGAGGCACATTTCACCTTTTCACCGCATTTCGCAAACATAGAGTAGATTTGCAGATCAGTATTCTTTACATTATTCTTCATGTGTGTTTCAGAGCATGCATGTGTCTGGCTTTAGCCTCCACCACTCTAGGTCCAGAGTGATCAGTCCCTTATGTTACGAAAGGAAACAGATCCCTGCTGAACACTTTGCTGAGCAGTCATAACAAGTCTGACCTTTCACCTCTCACCCCTACCACAAGGGTCAGACTCAGACCTCGCAGTAACCAGAGATAGACAACCTCAACCTCAACCCCAGCCTACAGCTGGATAGACACAACACCAAACCTTACACCCACCTCCGTAACACCGTACTAAACCCACAATATTACACTGACCAGAGCAAAAACACACACACACGCACCACAGCTTCCTCAGTTTTGGCCTGGGTTGGGTCCAATGTAACATGGGTCCACATGGTGAAGAATTGCCTAAACGAGTAAGAACCTGGATTGTGTGATTAATTGCACAAGAATGGCCTGTTTGAAGATTAGGGACTTTCAACCATGATGGATCTTAGTGCTGCATTTGACATTATAGATCACAAGATAAAAACAATAAACATTGACACACTTTTCCATTATGTTACAAACGGTTTCTTCTAATCAATGTAGTAAATACTGTTATTTTGTTGATGTTCAGTTACACGCGGCATCTATTGTACTGCTGTCCTCACATGTGGCTCTCTCTGAGGTTTCTAGGTTTTTCCCCCTGTTTTGGTAGTTTTTCCTTAGTCTTGTCTAGGGTTCAGGGCAGAGGATGTCACACCTTGTTAAGCCCTATTAGACAAATTGTGATTTAGGGCTATGCAAATAAAATTGTATCGATCTGATTGATTGAAGATTATTTTACAGAGAATGGAACACTAAGGATTAAAAAGAGCACTAGGATTGTTTAAGTTGTACTTATCAGATATATTATAATTTGTTAATTTTAACAATGACTCCTCCATGCAAACAAAAGTTAGTCATGTAATTTCACAAGGTTCTGTACCTCTCACTTTGTATCTGTTTCCTGCAATATTATCAGAAAGGAAAACACTTCCATTGTTACGCAGACAGCAACCAGCTGTACATATCTATGAAGCCTGATGAATCTAATTACTTAGTTTAACTTCAGAAATCTCTCAATCATCAAGGCCTGGATGACTCAGAACTTTTTACTTCTAAATTCAGAACTGAGCTCATTGTAATTGGCCCTTAACATCTCAGAGAATCCCTGTCTGACCAGACACATTGGATGGTATTAGTTTAGCCCCCAGCTCCACTATGAGGAACTTTGGAGTTATGTTTGATCAGGACATGTCATTTGACCCACATATAAAACAAGTCTTTAGGACAGCTTTCTTCCACCTGCGCATTTTTATGAAAATTAGGAACCTCCTGTCTCAGAAGGATGCTGAGAAACTAGTTCATGTATTTGTTACCTCTAGACTGGATTACTGTAACTCTTTATAATCAGGATGTCCCAGTAAGTCTGTGAAAAGCCTCCAGTTGATACAAAATGCTGCAGCATGAGTGCTGACAGGAACAAGAAGGAGAGATCACATTGCTCCTATCTTAGCTTATCTGCATCAGCTCTCTGTAAAATTCAGAATAGAATAAAGAATCCTGCTTGTCACATACAAAGCCTTTAATAATCAAGCCCCATCATATATTTAAGCCGTTTTCAGACATGACCTCCGGGTAAAATCTGGAGAATTGGCTACGGAGTTTACTTGTCCTTTTACTCATGCACAACACAGCTGGATGTTTTCTGCACAGACAAGCACAACAGCAACAAATCCTTTCAGGTGAGAGGTGGACCAGCCAGGTGCAGCAGACAGAATCAGGAAGTAATGTGTTAACTCCGCTGCGTAAATCACGTGATCACATTTACAGCACCCCAACACCATCATCAGCTCTGATGAAATCTTCGTCTGTGTTTTCTTCGTGTGTGTCACCGCTTTTTCACCAGGAGATATTTGTTTTCTTTTTGTTTGTTTTTTCATTTTTGCATTTGCTGCATGTTAGAAGCATCATCAACCCCCCACTCGCCCGTGGTGAATCCCTGCTGTTTTCACACATCAACTTCATCTGGATTTCTACAGACTTTATACATGGAGGCCAGGCGGAGAAAGTCTGTATACTGCTGAGCGTCTCACTCGGACATTTGCGTTCACACATGCACCTCCTCCAGAGAAAATACGGCGGATCCGCGGAGTCCAGTGCATGTCTGAAAGCAGCTTTAAAGAGTATCATAGCCTTGTATTGTCACTGCTGGGGGAACTCCCATCATCTTTTGTCATAGTTTCTCTCTCTCTCTATCTCTCTCATATTTTGCAGGTAACTCTGACTCCAGATCTGACACTAATCAACAACAACTACTACAGCAACAACAATACAAATACTTTCTCTCGACAGTTGCATCACTATGACAGGAGAGGATACAAGATCTTTAACAGGCTACCAAACACAAGATGAAACACAGTAGCAGCAGTGCTAGGAGGTATAGGCTGAACAACAGGAATAACAGGAAACACAGTAGTCATCCTCGGGAAATGGTGGCAAACAAAATTCACTATTAAATCTCCCTTGTTACTGTTTTTCAAATTAATCAGCTTCATTCTATTTTGGCTATAAACTAAATTGAAATCAAAGAGCAGGATTTGTAATTACTTAACATTTTAGTGACACTGACTTGGAGTGTACTCAGTTTTATTGTATACCGTGCATGCATGCTTGTTGTACCTGAGTGCCGAGGCAGTTGATATCTATGGGGTCAGTCCAGTCAGTGGTGCTGTGGTCTGAGGTGGTTTTCAGCAGCAGTGTGGGCAACATCTCTTTCTGCCTACACTCAGGGAAACTGGAAAAGTGGTGATGAAGCTCATGGTGCAGAGAACAGTTGGCAGGCAGAGGACGGCAGTATACCTCAGTCCTTGGAGTTTCTATGACAGATAATATAACAGATAATAGTGATGGTAAATGGTCTGTATTTATATGTGCTTTTCTAGTCTTGATGACCACTCAAAAATTGTAAGTTCTGTTCAGAGCAAAGTACATGGAACGGCTTGAGTAGATCTGGGTAATGGACGAGATGAGAGGAGAGGTGTCCGCTACAGTCAGCAATCGATCTTCTTACCTTTGACAGTTTCCTTCAGCAGCAGAGGGATAGGACACTTGTTGTGGATCAGCATGCGCGGACAGGGGTCCTCATTCAGAGTGATGTACGTCACCCCAAGGTGTTCCTGATATGTAAGTACTATGGCTCTGCAAAACAAATTAAAAAATAAATAATCTAACCCGTAACTAAACTTTTCACAGGAAGCTCCAAACCCTTTCTAACCACACACAGATCAGAATTCCTACAGTAAATGAGGGAAACCATGCTGGCCAGCAATAAACCAGAACGCAGAGGTGTATTTGTGAAGAGAATGATTATATGCACATTGGCCTACTTATTGTATATACCACTATATTTTTACTGAAATTGTCCGAAAAGCTATCTAATCAGACTACTGTAGCTGAAGTGATTCAAAGAAAAATAAAGATTTCCAAACAGAAAGAACCAATAAGGAAAGAGAAAGTAAGAAGAAAGAAAGACATCATATTGACTGAGAAAGATCTATTGCACAAGCTGAGGGATTGACAGTGGAAATGTTGAGGGCATTTCTTCTTTTGCTCCATCTCCAATGTTTAACAAGCTGTGACTAGCTCCAGTGCCTCACCGCTTGATGTCCTGTGCCAGCTGGGGTTCAAACCCTGCTCTAAATGAACTGTCACAGCCAGCAAACCACAAATGCTCTGCTTCACCCACCTGCTGCTAAGGCCAAACCCAGAGCTTGGTCCCACAGGAACAGACAAACTCTGCCTGGGGAAGTCTGGATGGATGGGAGCAGGGAGGCTCCATGCTGCAGATCCAACTCCTGCATCAGGCCTGGGAAACAAGCTGAAGAGCATGTATCTGAGTGGCAAAGGGTACTCCACCTTTCCCTGGACATTGGTTTGGAGGAGGTCCCAGCATGGCACTGAGCTGGGCTTGGCCAGGGAGGACTCTTCAGAGGGAGCCAGGCTAAACACAGACGTCTCTTGTATCTCACAGGCCTGGAGAGAGGACATAGTATAAACATGTTGAAATGGAAGAGAAAGGCAGAGGAGAGGAAAATAAAGGGAGAAAAAAAAGATTTAAAAATGGGAAAACAATGAGGAAGGAAAACAAAGAATATGAAAAAAAAAAAAAAGGTGAGAAGAGCAAATACGAACAAATTTGACGGTGGACAAAAGTTGCAAAAGAAAACGGATATAAGAATGGGACATGGAAGCAAAGAAAAAAGGAAAGACATAGGACACAAGTGACTATAACAAAAGATAGATGGTAAAACCACATTGTTATTGTACTCTCCTCTTTCTCCCACTCAGCTTAGTGCTAAATTGGTAGCAGAGAAGCCCTGCTGTGATGGGTTAGCAGCCTGTGCGCAGCGAGTAGTTGAGGACTGTGGGGATTCGGCACTAAGCATGATGAATAGACCAACTAAAAAGGCATTCCTAGCCTTGTTTGTGGTCTGTGTTATTGTTAAGCCCAGCGCCTGCTATTTCTTTTGGGCTGTTTTCTTTTTAAAAAGTTTTTCAGTCAATTAGTGGCAACTGGCAAGCTCTGCCATCCTTCTTTAAGGGGATCTGAAGGCTCGTTAGATGACATCACTACATTGTTACTCTCTTTGGGGACAAGCAGCAGATGAAAGTAAGAAGGGAAACCTGCATTCAATTCTGGGTGTTTGTCTAATGTCCCTGTGAAGTGCCATTGCCATATTGTGAGAATGTTGAAAGGAGAGATGAGCTGATGGAAAACGGCTTGGTACATCCCTGCAGTGCATGTGTGTGGCGGTGGTGTGTTGGATTTGTGAGTAATGTGAGTAAGGACTAAACAGCCATGGAACATCAGCTGGACAGGACTGACATGCTGCAGGACCATAAAACCACACACATACACATACAGACACAGGCTCTATGGTTATAAGGTAAAAGTATGGAATGGAAGCTATGGGTCCAAGATAAGCTTTTTTACCTCTGCCAAGGAGGTTGTTTTCAACCCTGTCTGTTTGTTTGTTGGTTTGTTTGTTAGCAAGAATACAGAAAAACACCTGAACATATTTCCATGAAATCAAGTAAACCGATGCAGTATGGGTCAGGCAGGAACCCATTCAATTTTGGTGGGGATTCGGATCAGGGGGTGGATACAAGGATTATTTTTAGCACTTTCTTTAATATTGTGAGATAGGTTGCTTTTCAACATTTTAACCTTTTCCCCAGGGAATAATTCATCGATCTTGATGAAAAAGATCTGGCAAATTAAGGGACCAGATATCTACAAGTGTGTGCAACCTGGTGCAGCTTGACAAATTGGGGACTGTTGGGCTTTGGTGGAGGTATGCTCTCCACTGAGTGCCATTCTAGTTTCACTGGGCAGTTAATAAAATTACAAGAAGCCCTGTGACTAATACTCTATCAAGCAGTTGTTTTACATGTTTTAATAAAGGTGTTGGGAAATAAACCTAAAAAAAATTCTGTATTTAAGTGTCTGATATTTAACAAAATAACCCAAATTTGATTAATTCATTAAATCAAAGTATAACTTCTTTCAAGATATTTTAGGTTGACAGATAAGAGAAAAGTGCTCATGTGACATGCCCATACCTGGTCATCAGTTCCCAGTGCGTGGTCAGTCAGCAGAGGCCTGCACTGTACTGTGTAAGGAGTATTGTTGACAAGAATCGTTCTGTCCTCGATCTGTAGGATCTGGATGCCGTTTCTCACCACAGACGACACACAGAACTGACACAGCTACAGGGGAAACAGCAGTCATTAAACTGTCAGCTATGGATGATAAAAAAAAGAGTCACATTTAGATCGTTATGGTTATGGTTTTAATGTGGTGAGATGAAGAGCTAATAAAGTTGATGCAGTAATGAAAGATGCATCCAAAAAAAATCACTTACTTGCTATCTGTTTACTCTACTCAAAAAAAGTAACTTTATATTTCATTGTACTAAAAACATTTCCATTGAACCATCAATGGCCTTAATGTAAAATTCAATGACGTTAAAGGAGTATTTCAAGCAATAATGTTATTGATAAAACAAACCTTTCTTGATTTGACTTAAATGGTGTTTTATTTCTGTTTTACTAAGTAACATATATTATATCTGTGATCTGGTATCAGTATATATCTAAACAAGTAAACTGTTTGGTTTTTATTACAGCTGGATAGTGGTAGAAAACAAGCTCATGAATAAAAAAGCTGAAAACCACATTGTAATTCAATAAACATACCAGAAAATGTAAAATACATTCTGATATATTACAACCCATTAAAAGACAAATTTGTCTTGATTTGATAATTCTGTGAACTGTTTTTTGCACTACCCAAATGGAATACCCTTTTTAAATATCAGGACATGGAAAGAGGAGTGGTGATGGCATGTAACCTTTTATTCAGCTTTAAAGTTTGGCCATTGTTTTTCTCACCTTCTGTCTACCAGGGAAGGCTCCCAGGGAGATGTCTGCCTCTACACATCCCTCCTCATCCAAAGTGACCACCTCTGATCCCGATCCCTCTTTCCATCGAGGAGAAGTCAAGTCATGGACTAGTTTGAATGCTGTCGACTTGTGGACGGTGTTAGTGTGGGCCCAGTAGATACCGATCTGGAAGGCTTCCTGGATTTGGGGTACAAGGGCGCAAAGAGGGGGGACAGAAGGAAATATGTGAAGGGTGAGAGTAGGAGAATAAGAAAGGGAGAAAGCAATCAGAGGTCAAATCACTGTCACTCGTGTCAGGAAAATCTTATTATTAAAACTGACTGTGTTTGATTGCATTTTGGAAACAGCCACATACTAGGGTCAACTGCAGCCTCATTGCTAGTGACTCAGCCCAAATTCCCTGACAGTGTCTATGTTCCCTGCAAAGCTTTTCAAACAGCCCCCCCCCCCCCACTCAAACCAATCGACTGTCAGAGTCACAGTAGAGACCAAGTACTCTCTTAATTATTGTTAATTGATAAATAGCAGGGTGCTATGGAAACATGACTTTATCTGTTTCAATTTCACAGGCAATTTCATCAGCACTTGTTCTTTGAAACTTTGCCTTCTAGCTTAGCCCTAGAAAAAACATCTGCAGCCCTCTTCTTCTGATCTCAGAAACCAGTGAGAAGAAATGCTTACAGCATATGGTGACGGAGCTTGGCTGCAGATAAATACTTAGGGCAGAGAATATAGTTGTAATGCAGCTCTGGTACATTATCTCAGGTTTTGTTTTTGATTAGTCCAGACTAAAATGAGCAAAGAGCTGGTTTCACCTTGAAAGCTGTCATGTCACGAAAAATAAATAGTTCCTGGTCTTGATCTAAAAATAAAATATATCTTATGTCCAAACTATAATATTAAGATATCTGAAGACCATGAACCAACTGAGACTTGTTCAGTGCACAGCTGGTAATGTTTTGTTTTAATTATTTTTGTCCTGATTGGAAACATTTAAAAATCAACATTTATGTAATATGAGTCGTTTAATGTACAATAGCATAGAAAATGGTGTGTAAGTGCTATATAAGAAATTAGAAAAATTAGAACAAAAAGCTTGTTTTATAGTATATACATATTACATATGAACTATGAAGTGTAGTTTACGTGTCCTGTTGTATAATATCTTCAGTGGATCTGGAGGGAGACATCTAAAGCCTAAGAAAATAACCCTCATGGTGTCATCAGGGTTATCTTGATTTCAGACTAAACGCCACAGATTTCTACAAGAAAGCCTAAATTATAATTAGATGCATGGATTTGGGAAGACAAGGGAATTTACCTTGTAGGGAAAGTCTACATTATGGGAAATATAGGATATGTGTTTTGGCACTAAAGACCAAAAGTGTGGATATTTTGGCCTCAGTAGCTCCAATTGTCACAGTTTAAATGTCTAACTTTCAGATTATGATAGATTGCATCCTACCTTGAAGTTGGGCGGTACAATGACTTTTCCGGCTGGTATCTGGAGTACAATGGTCTCTCCCTCAAAAAGCCAGAGGTCCCATTTGGAGTGGTTGGCTAACAGAGCCCAGGGCAGTAGCTCCACCAGCAGGGTGTTTAGGCCAGGTTTCCAGCAGGACAATTTCACCTGCATGGGACTGTCCCACTGGGCAAGGGGCTCCAGCACTGACCTGGGTGGGAGAATATGTTACCAAAGAAATCACCCTAATAGCAATAGTATATTTAGCTAGTACTGTAGTGACCCAAATAAACAGTATTTCACAGAACATAGTACACTGATCCAATGAAGAAATTGTACCATGCTCCATTGTACTCTATGTGAGAATGTCAGAAGCCCCAGATATCAAACTGATTTTCATATTGACAGAAAGTGATGTGACTGTTCCCCATCTTCAGCTACACTATGTTAATTATGTGAAGATTTACAGGAAATGTAAGGAAACGAATGCTAACGAATGTCTGTCTGTTCCAGCCACATGTGTAATTGCTATAAAATGGAAGGATATTCAGAGACCTTATTGAGGCCAGTGGATGAAGCAGCACCATGAGATGACCTGACTTAATAGTGAGAGAGTAATTAATTTAGGAATGACTTGACAGTGTGCATGACTGTAATCTGACAAGTGTTTGGTATGGCCACCATCACTCCAAGATAACTGGTCATTTGTGTTAGTGTAAGACTAACATGGTTATTAATAGGAAGAATAGGATAATGACTGGATTGAATGTGTTGTTTTTTATATCACATGTCTTTACAGTATATGTTGCATATTACACTTTTTTCTATATCAGGTTTGGTCTTATCGGGAATTAGGTAGATACAAGGGATGTGTTTTCTGTTTATCTAAACTAATAATGATGATAAAAAAATGGCAATGAAAATGACCATTAAAAACAGAAAAATCCTGATCCACTTATACAGTCAGAGCCATTGGAAGCTTTGTCTTTACAATAAAATAGTCTTGCTGCCGTCCAGACAAGACCACAGACAAGCAGGGAGACATGCTGAACAAACCTCGCCTGTTTGTTTCTTACATAAGCTATAGCATTCACGCTATGGGTGACAGTTCAGACATACCATACATCTATAATGACATATACATTTTGACAGACACACAGCTACCTGTAATGCATTATTGATAAACAACCATTATTGTCAGTGCAGACTGGTAATCAACACGTTTCTGCTCAATCACCAGGAGTTACAGCATTTCCTTTGTCTGCTCTTGTACTGTGGACATGTTTTACACACTGTCAAATACTCAGCCACAGAAAGCCTTAAACAGGTATTTAAATGTGTCATATATAAACAAACAATTCTCAGACTGTTGTAATATGCAGACCATTAACCCACTGACAACAGTCACACAAGCTAAACAAAAACTGTCTGTGAATTGGTTATGCAATACAAACAGAGAGAACAGTTGACAAACCATCTAGGAACACACATGGTCATATCGACACACAGACAGACAGACAGTGAGACAGAAACACACAACCACTTTTCCAGCAAACTACTGTCACAGCAGTCATTTCATGGTAATCATGGTCTTATGAGCCCTAAACAGTGCAGAATGCCAGAAGAAAGCCAAACAAACAGTTCTCTCAGACTTATTCTGAAGTTCAAACCCATCAAAGACAACCCAGTCTTCCCATTCCCTCAAGGCTGCTTCAACTCTGCTCAACCTACCAACCTGCCACCTCAAACTTGTCACATAACAGGACCAAAAACCACTGTGGATAGTTATTCTTTGCAAGTTACTGCTCTGTTTGTGTGTGTGACCTCAAGGCTGAGGGCAGCAGAGTGCAGGACTCATTAATCAAATTAGAGTGCTCACTCAAAAGCTAATTGAAAGATATGTGCTCAGCAGCTTCTTTCAGAACCTGCCAGAACTGGAGCTGAGAGTTTTAAAAGTGTGAAGTTTGAGAGGCACACCACTCTGAACACAAACGGCCTCAAGCCTGAGCTCCCCCTAAACCCAACCATTACAAGATGTTTGTTTAATGATTGTGGAGGTGCCTCGCTGCCACTAAAAATCAACCATAGAAAGAAAAAATAACATGTACCACTCTCAACTTCCCCTGTCCATTTAAGACACAATATTTACACACTCTCTGCCAAGGACTTCCTTTGGTTTGGTTCACCGGCTGTGCCATGGAGACTGAACAGTCTCCACACAGCAAACTGTGTCACTGTTGTCAGCAATAAGGAAAAATATACAAATTAAACTGTGGGTTTCACTTGCTGTCCAAGTTCTGAGTGTGTTTAGAGATAGTGATCAGTGCTATTAATCTTTTAATAACACTTCTTCCCCTTTTCTCTTACCATTTCTGTTCCTTTTGCTCCTTAAGAACATTAAGTAGCAGATTTCTGGGTTTTTGCCACTTTCCAGAATGGGAAATATGCTTTGGCCTTCAGGCTTTTGTCTCACAGGGAAGAGACAGGCTTGACTAATGGAGAAACTCAACACCAGACAGCAGATAGAAGCCCTGAGCTGACACCTTGTATGTGACATTTAAAGGTGATCAATTCATATGGTAACGTGCATTACGTGCAACATAATGTTATGAGTGTGTACAAATGTGCTGGGCAACAGTCTGTGGGTGATTGTGTATGTATAGAGAGCAGAGAAATCCAGGCAACCACAGGCTCTCTTTGTAATTTGGAGCCTGTGGGAGAGCATGTGGCCACGTCCTCTACCGCTGCTATCAAGATGTGATTGCTCTGTGACAAAAGATGAGTTCCAGAGTGACACATGTGGAGGGATCTAAAAGTGTGTGCTGCCCGATAGTATATGTAAACTTATGCATGGGTCACATACTATATACACACTTGCAGAGATATGCACATATACAGTATAAACACTGTACGTTTTGTAAACCTGTGCCAAGTTTTAACTGGATGCAAGGCCTTGTGACTTGTGTAAGAACATGGGACTGTGACAGAATGACAGCTTAAATCTCCAGTCTGTGGGGACTGCCGAGGGATTGCTTGCTCATGTCTGATGCATGGCTCTGCATTGTCTTTGCAGTTAACTGTTTTATTATGTGAACAGAGTAAGCAATAAAGAGAAGCTCCCCCATGAAAGGCTCGCTTGCACAACTCTGTGCTTTGAGGAGAGAAGATGTAAGGAGCCTACTATTTCAAAAAAACAAAAGCAAACATACTGTTGGGTCTTGATGATGCTATGAAATCGTAACCAGCCAGATGAACTTTCCGCAGAAGTGTGATAATAAATATTAAAAATATGTATACATGTGGACTTGTTACAAAGAATCAAGTGGTGTCATGGTATCCTGCTGGGTTATCCTGCATGGACCTTTGATGTTGTAAATGGGAATTTGGCTCACAACTCTGACCATTATTTCCATCCTCTGTTTTGTTTCAGCTTGTTTATCCTACTCACCTGGGTCAAGATTAGTCTCTAAGCAGATTCAAGATTCAGAGCAAGAGTAGTCGTGAAAGTTTAGCACAAAATAATCATCATACTTTGTCTGAGGATATTTGTATGTACCCGAACAGACATATGAACATTCATTATACAAAATTTGCAGAGCAGTACCTGTCAGTATCTTTGGTGACGTAGGGCCACGGCAGCTCAGTAGAGGTCTTCGGACCATAGAAATCAACCAGGATGTCTTTCAGGTTGTCCTCATTTTCAGTCTTATTCACTATTTGTTTGATCAGGTTGGTGGAGATTGGCACAGCGCAGTAAGAAGCATCTTCATCTTCCCTAAGGGGCAGAATACGATCAAACAATTATTACAGATTTCTCTATCAAGACCTGCATGAATGTGACACATACATTAACTTTCCTTTTGAAGTAGACACTTCACAGTTTTTAAATAAAAATACTTTCAGTGAGTCAATCATGTGCCCCTTTTACCCAACAACATGCAGGTCCTCCTGCCAAGCCAGCTCTTTATTTGATGATCTCCTCTGGTGGATGGTATGATTACAGATTGCTTGAAATTAAAACCTACATACCTTTAGGGTGATAAAGGCACACGATTTGAACCACTGCTGTGTGTTTTGTGAGCAAATTTGGCTTGGAAGCATGTTAACTTATTCTACGCCAGAAACAATTCAAGTTTTTTTATTTCACTATAGAGAAAGACATCTCTTGACAGCAAATTACTATAGCCATTGTTCTGTTCAGAACGATTAAATTGACCTCTGCTTGAACTCTGCTTTTACCCTGAAACTTTGAGCAGTTTGAATCTGCCTTTTCTTTGGAGTTTTCCTCCTGACATGCTGTCTTGCCTTACAAACAGTAATTTACAAAGATCACAGGAAAAGCTAAATGGCACTATATAATCCTATTGGATACCTCAGCCCCAGACACTGGTCAATTATGTCTTTACAACAAGGAGAAAAATAACTATATCCAAACACTGTAATGGCTTCTTCTCTTGCACGAGACAGCATCCAGTTTCACTTGGCTAAAGCAAAGCAGCCCCCTCACCCCAGGGAAGAGTATATTAATAGAGCCTATTGTGCTATAAAAGGAACACAGGGACTGTTGCTTATGGATCTGGGGCAACACAGAGGAGAGGGACAAGGCGCTGACAGGAAGCTTTTTATCCAGGGCAGCTCCTGAGGGGGAAGCTGGAAGAGGCTTCTGATTGTAACCCTCAGTTCTCTAATGTGGTGGCCAATATGAGGAGAGCAGGACATAACAGACTTGTCTGTGACTCTTTTGTCGCAGACCGCAGCTATGCGCTCTACCTCGTCTATTAGAGCCCACAACTATGTGTAATTACAGGAAGGAAAGATGAGCTGCTGACCAGTGAACATTCAAGATTGGATCTGTCCCAGAGGTTTGGGGTAGAGATTTGGTGGTTGTTGGGGTGGGTCTGTGTCTATGTGTGAGCGTACAAAATATGTACATGTGTAAAGGTACATTTCCAATTGTGGCTTGCAGTGTGCACTTGTGAGGATGGAGAGGGATGAAGGATGGATTGTGTTGGGTGGCCAAGGAAGTGGAGTATGTAAATTTGTGTGGTGAGAGACAGTTAAGACAAGAGACAGATCGTGAAAACACTGTGTTTGCAATCCAGAGAGACAAGACACTTGTTTCTGAGCTTGTTTTTTGTGTGCATGAAGGGGCCAAATGTATTCCCAGTCACTGTATGGCCACTGTGGTTCCTTTATGGCAGCTGAAATCAAAACAAACTTTGCAACCAGATATCTAAACACACAGTTACAGCAACAAACTATCTCAGGGGTAGTCAATTAGATGTTTATTCTGTTTATTCAGCCACCACGGGCTGCTACCAAGGGATGATCTTTTTGACGTGGATTTGCATACAGCAATATAAAATACAGATAACAAATACAGTAGGAGCAACAACAATGCAGTATGTACATGTGGTAGTTATTTCCTTTGGGGCCATCTATACTGAAACATAAACACTTGTGTTACTGAAAGACTATTTGGACCATAACTTCTGTCAAATGTACTGTATGTACAAGACATGACACACAGAGTATAGTTGTGATGTTATTCAACTATATAACCTACATATGACTTACAGATACATAACATTTATTTTATAGGGCAAATTTTGATGCAGCCACACATTTTAACAATTGATGCAGCTTAAAGTGGAGCCTACTATGATGAATTGTATAAAGAGCTGTCTCTTACAAGAGGATATGGATAATATGAGAAAGTGAGAACCCAGACTGACAAACTGGGGCAGAGTAACAGCTGCAGTAGTGATGTATGAAACAGATTCTGCCCATGATGAAGTGGTGACTGTCACACTTATGCTGGCACACAGCTAAGAAAGACAATGACAGACACATACACACAGACCACACACAAATTCAATGACACATGTGCACATACACTACTCATCCAACCACGCAAACATGTGTGCATACACATCCTCTCCACACACAAACAAAATATTGAGACCATGCATGGCCAAAAAGCTTCTCTCTGTTAGGGCCTGTATCTAAATGAGGTGTAATTATGGTCCAGCCTGACATGTTGGAAAATTAGTTGCGTCTCAGGTGCTGCCAAGTTGGCTTCCTGATCTACTAAAAAGTGCCTGGATCCCCCTGGATCATGTCTCCATGTTGCCTCACAGAAACCAGAACATTGTACAAGAGAATCTTAAGTAGGTGTCTCTCCATCTTTTGTAAATGGAGACAGATCCATTATGTCAGGGAGTCAGACTCTGTCCTTTGTGCAGTAGGAGCTTGTTGCTTATGGCATAATGTAACACTGGCTTTAAAGATGTAAATGGTTCAGTGAATCTGTCCTGCTGATCAGAAAAGAGAGGATTGGACAGAAGATGAAGGTCTGCCTCAGGCTTGAGGCGAGATCCTGAGTTGTGTTAACATGGGATGTTTAGAAAGGTAAATTATTGTGAGTCTGGGTCACAACTCTTTGAACTTAAAAATATAACAACACAATGTACTACATGGTATTAGTGTATTGAAGCTTAAATTGTTTTTGTTTTTTTACCTGGCTTGGAAAGTGAGATGGTGGGTGAGGTCAGCCTCAGTGTTTAACAGGGGCTCCTGGTGGCCCTGTCCATGTATCAGCTGGCTCTCTCTCAGTCCCAGACTCCTCTTCTCTATGTGGATGATGACTGGATCCGGCAAGTGGCTCCTCATGACAAAAAGTGGACTGAACACAACCTGAAACATTGCGTTCACACACAGCAATCATCAGTGAGAATTGGTGCACAAACACATTGAGTGTGACAAAGATAGTGAGCTGAGTGTGATAATAATCTTAGAGGTTCAATCATTTTATTGCCTGGTTAATTTAAGTGTGTGTGTGCAGGATACCCACCACTCTCTGCTGCATGTGAGAGTCAGGTTCAATGGTGATGAGAGTGCACCACACATAGAGTAAAGAACCACTGGAACAAGGAACCTGAAAGGAGATTATTGATCTCAGTAATTATCAAACCAACTGTCCAATTCAAAAAACCTCAACAAGAGATATTTTAAAGATGTCATTCTGAACTTAGGAGGGTCGAGTTTTATCATTACGTCTCATATCTCACCAACATTTCAAAGGGTTCACAGGAGAAACACTGATCAGGAATGCTGAAGGGCAACTTGTTTGTGATTAGAATGTAAAATATGGATATCAGATCACTTAAATGCATTTGCTGCCTCTCACTCACAGACAGGATGTTTATTGCCTCCATCGGTGACAAATTATCATGTTTTGTCCTATAAAACTTTGTTTCTTGGCTTCTGCCAGTAGTTTAAAATTAAGTCTCCCATAAAGCCTGTAACACAATATAATGGCTAAGGCGACTGACAGATGTTAGTGCTAGATAATGGGCCATTACAGGCAGTTAAATCTAGCAAGATTTAAAGACTGACGATATGTCCACCGAAGGCTGAGCACTCTTAATGTGTCACTGGTGTTTGTCTCATTCAAACACCAGTTCTCAGTAAAGCCTAGTGATGCCAAGACACGTAACAAGCGGCCTAGTTTACTACACACTGGGGACTTCATTTACTGGTGGGGACAGCAGAGGAGAGAAAAGAAACAGAGGGAATATGATCTTAATTAGAAAACAGCTTTATTGGTATGGGGGAGTGGCACACACTGTCATATAACCCTGATCCACTAAAAACACTGGCTAGGATAATGTCATTATGACCGGCTGTGCTCTGTCAAAAGAAATGGACAAGAAAATGGTGAAATAACAGATAGGGAGAAAGGTGAGTTACTTCAGATGGATTACCGATACAGAGAATCAGGATATAGAGGAGAAAGGTGACGGGCATCGAAAGAGGTGAGAGTTAGAGGGTGGAACAGGTGGACAAGCTGGATGCCAAAGGATGAAATAAATAAAGAGTATGAGTTAACAACTACAAGTTCAATGGGTGAGCCAGTGTGTGGGCGAGAGAGTAAAAGAAAGGGATAAAACAGAGTGAAATGAGAAGCAGACAGAGATAGAGAGATCTAAGGACTCAGCTACTAGTCCAGGCAGCTCTCTCATTTGGAGCCAAGCCTCCATATGTGTAATGAATGGCTGATCTGAGGAGAAGAGATAACAGCAGAGGTTGGAGAGGAGTCAGAGATGTCCAGACCCACACAGAAGCTGGAGCTGTAAAATGGCTAGCCGTTAACAACATTATAAAGGAAGAGAACAAAGAAAGAGCATGGAGAGAAGGAAGAAAAACAAAAAAGTGCAAAACTAGCAAGGATGGAGGGAAGATGTGATCGTCTGGCGCTAATCCAGCAGTGTGAAAATGCCTTCAAAGCCTCTTGCCGTGCCCACATATCAGCTAGTGTTTGGTTATGGTTAGTGTTGTTATGAGAGAGCATAAACTGTATTTTCTCCCTCTCAACATGGTTGGGTTATGTTTTAGGGGCCTTTGTAAGCCTATCTGAGGGAGAGATCTCAATTTGTTCTCCAACAGTGAGTAGCAACATGCAAGCTCTGCCACTGTGGCCACCCAGGAGAAGAGGATCCGGTCACAGTTGGTGGTCTTGTCACCATTTCCAAACATGTGTGTATGTGGATGGAAAGCTGACTGGATGTGGTCATGTTTGCAATGTGTGCGTCTACCTGTGTTGGTCAAAGTGGTACGTCCAGCCTCCATCTGCACAATCAACTCCATAATTCTGTAGCTACTACAGACTATACGCATGTGCTTATTGTTAGGAGATCTGATTCTGAGATAAATTTAGAGACAAACCATGTGAACGCTAACTCCACTAGCTTTAATCTCTTGTGACATTAACAACAAAGGCAGATATAAAAATGTAGAATTGCCCATTGTTTTACAGATTAGAGCTGCAGACAAGTTTTACAAAATAGGACAGACAATGAGGCCTGCAAAAATCAAACACGTTAATAACAATTAAAATAACTAGTGTCGCAAATAACTAACCAACAGTAAAAAGTAGACAGTTTTTTGGGTAAACAGCCCTAAACAAGCACCAGCTCAGTCTGGTCATGGAAATTAGTTCCAGTGCCAAATTGTGGTTACAGTTGGCCTAAGGGTCATGTAGTGTACCTGTACGACAGAGCTGCTGCTGCCGCGGTTCCCCCTCTCCAGCTGAACATCCTGGGACCAGTCTTCATCTCCTCGAGCCCTCACACAGAGCTCTGTCATCTCAGTGTCCTCCAGCACATAGGAAGGCAACTTGGCCCCAGCCTCCAGGCAATCACAGTGTTCCCTAACCACTGTCTGACTGTCAGGCCCCACATAGTGCTGCACCACTCGGAGCTCAATGTCCTGAGACAGGTAGCTGCACATTACCTGCCGCCCACAGAATATTACCTGGAGAAAAATTACAAAAGAGGAGAATCCCTCCTATAAGTCCTCAGAAGCAGATTTTGTTACACCTTCTGTTCAGCATTGTGCATGGCATAATACAGAGAGGGTTCAACTTTAAACATAAACAGAGTTTGATTTTCTCAACTCTACCTGTAGATCCCATGCAGGTTTTTTTTGTTTTATGGTCATTTTTCACAAGCCAATACTGGTATAGCCAGTATGAGAAGTGGGACACATATGGACCAAAAAAACGTCCTTTCTGTCAAAGTACTGTATGTACAATTAAATTTCCTCTATTTCCAGAAAGGTTTGTCCTTCCATAGCTATTGCTGTGACAAATGCTACATATATCAATTCATCTGACTGCTCCCATGTTGCATTGGTGCAATAAAGAACATTTCTCAGCACTGACTAGTCAATGAATCAGTTAGTACATAAATAAAAAAACGTCTTTGATTAACACATTTTAAATTTACTAGCTTATTTTGCCTTTGCTATGTCAATGTGAGTTGAATACCTTGTCTGTATTCAAGTAATTTGAAGGTGTCAGTAGCAGCTCTGATTTCTCTGCACTGTGTGTGTATTCATATTGCGGGGTATTGATACGAGGGGTATTTATTAACAGCTGTCAGCATGAGGTGTTAATATGATGGGAAGGTGACAGGAACCACACTTGACACTTTTTATATAATAAACTGTTACCGCTATAATCTGATGGTATCTCTATATCTTTGGGAATACAGCAACCCTGGCTTTTGCAATTTGGAAAGATCCAAACATTATTCACTACTATTCTTGGCATAAAAATGAGAATACCACTGGTTTATGGTTAAATTTGGGCTGGTTTACGATTTCCTGTAATCTATTTTGTGAATTGATGAGGGATATTGCTTTATTGGTGGTCCTACAGCTCATAAACATGTGTTTTACTGCTATAAAACAGATTACAAAAACTGAAAAAAACACAATACAGTGTTGTTAGCTGGGCAACTACTAAATCACAACTCTGGAGTTTAAAAACGATCATCCATAAACAAGTGCTGGGAAACTGGCCAGATTTCCATAGCAGCAGTCAACAGGCATTACACATCAAACATGGTGCTGTTTCCTCTGTGGTAATAAACCATTTGCAAGATCTTTTACAGGTTAGCAGCAAAATAATCTGCAGGATCCCATATATTCACGGCATTGTTAAAAATGTTGGTCCCCCTGTGGTTTACATGGACAACAAATTTTCACTTGTCAATGAAAAAGTTGCCAAGAGTCCACCTTGATGTGGCTAGAAAATGTTTCTAAGTCAAAAGATTTTTAACAGTAAATACCAAACATGACAACTGATCAAACTACATCTGTTGCTGAGATGAGACAGTGAGATAAAAAATTAAGAACCCAGAAAAACTGAATTTCTTTTGGTCAAATTAGAGCAACTGTAAGACTGTAACTGTTTCTCACTTATCTTTATCACTCATCTAAAATACAGACATTATTTGATGTAACAGATAAAATTATATATGTTTATGTGATTATCGTTGTAAAAGGAAGAAAGATGTTTAAAATAAAAATGAAGCTTGTTTAAAAAACAAAACTAACAGTACCTGTTTCTGGACACCACTGAGCTGCACCACCTTGATGATGAGTGAGGCAGTGCGTCCTTTGTACTGAATGGTCCTCAGCAGAGTCCCTACGTTGTCCACGCTGAAGGCCTCTGACCAGCGCCAGTTCCCCCATCCCTCAATACAAATGTGCAGCAGCTGCAGGATAGAGAGACAGAGCAGGACAGTCTCCTTGTTCTTTAATTATCTCCATGCAAAAGGGAAGTAAACAACAAGAATTTTTGTTTAGAAGATTTTGAAAGGAGGGAGAAGTACAACAAAGTTCCTGTTTACTGGTTCTGAACAGGCCTGCTCCTGCACGGGGTAGAAATAGAAGGTTGCACACAATAAACTGACTGGTGGGAAACAGCTGATGTGGAAGCTCATTATGGCTGCATGTGTGTGTGTGAGTGTATACTTGGGCAGTTGGATGTGGAAGGCTCTGCTCTCCACACGTCTAAATAAGAGGCAGATAGTTTGGTACTCAACCTTTTTCAGCTTTACATCCATCACTTCAGTGTGGAGAACATCCATGTGTGTGGCAGCAATATACAGAGGCTGTCCTGTCTTTTGACATTCAAAACAACTTTACACTGGTGACAATTTACAGAGCATTTTCCACTTCCATGTATTATGGTACAAAGCATGCCAGCAGGGCTGAAAATGGGCATAGACACATCATTGATAAGATAGATACATCTATATGTGCAGACAGTCTGCATACCAGTGTTCAAGTTACTTTCTCCATTACACAATACATAAAACACAATGCACTGAATGATGACATCAAGACATGAAGTGTATATATCTGAAGCCTTTTTGACAAGCCCCCTCTACCTAATTCTACCCACAGCAACAAAAGAGAAATGTATAACAACAGCACTTCTGCACCAAAATAAAGTCAATAAGAGCACTCCACTTCTCTCTACATGATGCTGAACTCTACATGACAAGGAAACTAATTTGTCAAACAATGTGAGAGCTGTTATTAGATTATGGTCACAATATGAGCAGAATCATAAATATTTGGAGGGATCTAAAGCCTTCTCTCCCCTAAGGCAGCATGGCTGACCTTCCACCTGGCTGAACTCTCTATGTCAGCCCCACCGCCAACACAACTTCAAACTTGCAACAGTAACAAGGGGAGGGAAGAGAATGGGAGAGTGACAAAGAGGCAACACATGTGAGCTAAAGAGTCTAAAAAGATAAGGGAGACAAGGGGGTCAGGGGAGGGACAGTTTCAGTGACAACACTGAAACACAGAAGAATTTTCTGAAGATTTACACTTTGACTTGTCGCTTCACTGCACCAAACATTTAGCCAATCTGTTTAAAGAAAAACAAATGACTCCTGAGGTCAAAGAGCATGGGGGGGGCCCTGTTCTCTCAACTGCAGTCTTTCCTCACTGTTTGAAGGCAGATTTCTTTACAAAAACATTCTTAATCAATGCCTGAGTGCACATATTTTTTTTAAAGATCATCCCTGCTCCCTGTCGGCAGAGTGGAAATTACATAATTTCTCAGATCCCCCGCTCAGTGGACTTAACTCGCAAGGAAAGTGGCAGGGCGGTGTAAAAGTTAAGGTTTGGTCTCAGAGTACAGAACTACTGCATGACTCAGAGTGGCACTAACATTATAATCAAGACCAGGTATGATCATGGTGGTTTGAGAAAAACAAATTGTAAAATGGGATATAATTCCATTTTGATCCCAGTCTATCTTTTGAGCTGTTTTCAGACATGAACGGAAAATTTGGGCAATTGGGTCTGGACTTTCTCGGGAGTTTGCCATTCATACAGGAACAGTACAGCAGGAGACTGTTCGGTGCAAACATGCTAACAACAATAGGAAAGTCTCTGGAGCATTCAGGTAGCCTCAGGGTAGAGCATGCAGGAACCAGGCATGGAAATCACTTGTTTATTTTCACAGCAGATCAACAGCAGCGTTGGCCCTCATTGCCAAAAGCTCTCAAATCTATTTGTCTTTTCAAGTTGACATCTTTGTCAGCATGTACATGTATGGCACCTTTTTATAATCCTAAGATATTTGTGTTCTTTTTGTTTTTTTCACAGTTTTGCTTGATTTACATGTTAGAAATGTCATGATTGGGCCCACTCACTTGCAGTGTTTATTCTTGGATGGGCTCACTCAGACATTATCTAGCCCACCTGAACACTGGAGTTCAGTGCAAAATCTAAAAGCAGTGTAAGCGACCTGGTACTAGATGAGTTCTTATTGCTCTTGTATTAGCCTCAGTCTTGAAGAGTTTAGGTGGGACTGGATTTGTGTTAATTATGCTCCAATGGCAGAGACCATTGCTGTGCCTCAGCACCATCTGTGAGGACCAATCTGTTATTTCAACACTCTCTCCTTTAACCCCTCGAACAATCCCTTTTTCCTATCTACTTTATCATGCCTGTGGCTAAACTTGACCTTTAAGTGAGAAGTCATAATAATGTTGCTCCACAAACTTCAAACAGTGACTGCTGCGCTTGTTTTAAATCATCACTGTTCTGACTCAGGCAGTGGAAGAAAAGAAAGAAACAGCAGTGACACAGATGAACTGGATACGTAGGATGACAAGAATGAAAAATAAGAAGCTGCTTTGCCTCTTTGTGATTTAATGACACTGAGAAATCCCAGTCAGCCACATGTGGTAGTTGTATGCACATGGATTAAAACTGGCCTAGCTTTCAACTGAATGTAGAACTCAGGCAATACTGAAGGTGTTGTGGCTTGAGAAGTCCAGGCTGCCAAAGTGACAAATCAATACTTGACTGAAATAAGTGGAAAATTATTTTAAAAAAGTGTAAAAACAAACAGCATCTACTCCAACTTTACTTTGATAAGGATGAGGAATTTAATAATCATTAACATATTTTTAAACTAGTGAAATGTGATTCTCTTACTCTAATATCTTGACAAAACAACTTTAGAGCAAAACCAGATTTTAGATTGTTAAATCAGCTGCAAATTACGTTTTTTTTAATCTAAGAATTTTAAGAACTCTTTGTCGAAAACCAACTTCGAGCTGATATCATGATTATTTCCCAAGTTGGGTATTCGGTGTAAAAGAAATGTAAAAATAAAATCTTTGTCTCTCTTTGTTTCCCTTTATGCCCCTGTAAGAGACATGCAGAGGTGGCAATGGTACTCACATACTTAAGTAGAAGTACAGATACTTGTGTAAAAAAAAGAAGTATAGGTTCTGAAAAGTACAAAAGTAAATAGTAAGAATAATTTTTTAACTTCAATGATACATGATGCCTCTTTTGATAACTTGACAAAACGAAAAAAGTTCTAGGTACACAAGATAGGAGAGTTTCCCTCTTTTGTTAACAACCTGCACAGTGCTGGTACAGAGAAGTAAAATCACTGGATACAGTCTAGTTTTGCTGCAGGCCAAATTTCAGATAGACAAATAAAGACTGAACTGAACCGAGCTCCTGCATGAGCACCTGGATAATTCTAAAGGGAATAAATGGATGGGGAATGTGCTGGCATTGATTAAGTCCCTGCCCTTTGTACACACCGCCCATCGCTACTACCGATTGGATGGTTTAGTGAGGTCCTCGGATCGGCCCCGTCCGGAGTCGGTCACGGCCCTGGCGGAGCACTGAGCAGACGATCAAAATGGAAGGATCATTACCGGTACAGCCACTCGACCTCGATCGACCACGGCAGCCCGACCAACCACCAGACACTTAGGGTCTTGCGCTGCCTATAACTGCATAAACCCTTTTCTGAGTTGTATTGTATATTATCTGTTATCTTTTTTGCTGATTGAAACAGGATTTGGTGAGGAATATGTCATACTTTTGCTTTTCCAAAAACAACTCTGGCCACAAGCACTGACATTAACAAAATACAAGCATTAATCCAAATTCTTTTCCTGTAGTTTGACCAATGGTATTAATACATCAATAAATTGCTTTAGTCAAACATATTTTCCACTCATTATCATAATTAATCTACAATCGTTCATCCCAATTCTTTAGAAATTAACTGAAATCAAGTCACTGATTTGACCGTAAATCGTGTCATCATTAAGGTTTACTATGAAACATTTGTCCAAATACACTAATATAATTAAGCTACAGATGATTCAGAATGGTCTGGTGTATTTGTGCAAGCATAAATATAAAATATAAAAATAGGAAACAATATAAAATAGTTTAAAGTACAATAAAAACAAGAAATATTATTGTGCAAATGGTTTTAAACACTAGCGAGGGATTTTGCAATATAAAGGGTAGATATTTACAATCTGAAGAATGTAAAATACAAATGTTATTCATCTCACTTCAATTGAGATGAATCATCTGAATGAAACAGAACTATCTATTCCTGCTAGAACTAAATAACTTCCATTCCTCTTTGGTCTAATGTCCATTGTCATGGTAACAGGGGTTAGACAATAATGAAGGCTGTAGTTTGATATGGTTCGTATACTACCATGATATCAATTGGTTTATTGGCTTTGCCGCAGTCCAAGCTGCTTATATACCTACCTAGGTGCTTAATGTTGAACACATAATGACACTTTGACATATATTTTCAAATCAAAGACCCTGTTGATACTGACTAACCGAGACATAACAAGGAACACCTGTCTATTAAACCAAAATATCAGAGGGTCAGAATGACGATGTTCAAATCCACACGATCATGTTGGGACCATGTATGGCCGTATCGCAAGATCAGGACCACATGAACTTTCTAAAACCCCACCACCCAGATTTGCCCGTTGCTATAGTAATGCAATACAAAACCCAAACATTGGACTGACACACTCAGAATTAGTGTTAACCTCTGAGAATTACCATCCTTACTCGCCTGACAAGCTGTGGGTAGAGAGATGTCATGTCTATTGCCTGTTCCATTGCTTAATCCGGTCCCAGGAGAAAGTTATTACCAACTACATTTTTTGTAAAGACGTTAAGGTATTAGTCAGTCATAACCAAAGCTATGTAAACAGAGTCAATGCCTCATTCAAATGGTAAACTTCAAATTCAGGTTTTTACTTCAACAACTCTGGTGTCAGCACAAGGCACAAGCATAGATGGACTGAAGATAAAAACTAATTTACATGCATGTACACTCACACACACCACATGTCCTCCAAGCCCTACCCGCCCCCAGACAGAACGAGTCACTGTAACTGCTATCCGTCTTCTGTCCTCTCACAGGAATGTGCCTGGGCACAAATAACCAAAAAATAAATGTCTGTCTACAGTGGAGATGTAATCAGAATTCCTGGACACTGCACAGTCGACCTGACATAGCCACAGTGGTTGCTGGTCGTCTAGCCATTACTACCACTCCTTCATTCCATCTCACTCAGACTATAATAGAGGGGACATTGGGACATGAAGTAGAGGTATAAACAACATTGGTAGCTTTGCACAAAAGTTTCCATAACAGGCTTAAAGAAGCTGTGGCTAGTCTTTGAGGACTGATTTCGTCTTAATTCTAAAATAAATGCTTGAAAGTTTCAGAATTTGAAAACAATGTGAACTCAATGACATATATCAGACATTTTAAAAATAATGCCCATGTTATTTAATTCTATCTGGGCTTAGATGAGAATAGAGGGATGTGAGAACAGAGGCCTGTCTTGTCTGGTGAAAAATCTTTGGGAGCAGGGAGCTAGCTAGACACCAGACAAATGAGACACAAGTTTACCCTCAGATGCAAAGCAAAATTATATAGATTTGTCCTTCAGAAATGATGGGTATAAGAAATAAATTAAAGAAGGAGGCAAAGTTGGACTGCAGAGAACATAAATTAGTTTAAGATAGAACATAGAGACACAACAGCATCATTGCCAGGCCAGTGAGGGCTAATCCATTTAACATGAAAGAATTATGGTGGTTTTAACAGCTGTCTGCAACGCTTCTCTCCTCCTTGGCTCCCTCTCCCTGACAAAAGAAGCAGGGCAGTGCTACTTCAAAGTCCAGATTTGCAAGTCTAAGAAGCGGTTTGAGAGCTGGAAAAAGGTACTGAGGGAAGGCATTGTGTGGATCCGTGGTTGACAGAGGAGACGTTAAGAGGTTTATGCTTGACTAACATTGTTCCATAGTCCTCGCTCTGGTTTCTACCAAGGCATCTTAGACATTTTAGAGCCTCAAGAGTTGCAGGAGATGCAGATGTGGCAAGTGTTTGCACCAAATGAAGGGAGCTAACAAAAGGAATACTGTCTGAGTGGAGAGAGGTTTGAAAACCACACAATGGGGGGATGAAGGGGTCAGTAGTCGAGGAACCCTGGAAGGACAGAGACCTCATTTCAGTTTGAGAACACCAAAAAGCTTGCCCGAGTCTTCTGTAGCAAAATAACAGGAAAATGATTGAAAGACATACACAGTATACTCCACACACAAGACACATACAGTTAACAAACAAGCATGCATAGTTTCACCCACAGCATCTTTAAACTAATTTCTACCCAAACATCCTTTCTACCTGCTTATTTCTGTTCTTGCTCACATGACAAAAGTGACAAAAGTGGCATGTTCTTGATCACAGGCTAACTAGACAAAGGAAGACCTCAGCCACCCATACCATGACCACAACTAGAGTGCCTCTTAAATACCAGCGGCTCTATATGGTGACTGCAGTTTAACAACATGAATGCAATTGATGCCTCCACTAATTTGGCAATGCAATGCATACTAGCTAGACTGTGTCCAGTGTTTTTTGTCTTTCTCTGTACCAGCACTGTGAGGGTTGTTATCAAAAGAGGAAAAGTATCCTATTTTGTATGCCTAGAACTTTTTTCGTTTTGTTGAGTTATCAAAAGAGGCATAATGTATCATTGAAGTTAAAAATAATTCTTACTTTTTACTTTTGTACTTTTCAGAGCCTATACTTTATTACTTTTACTTGAGTAAATTAGTTGAATCAGTACTTCTACTTTTAACAGAGTCTTTTTTTACACAAGTATCTGTACTTCTACTTAAGTAAAGAATGTGAGTACTTTTGCCACCTCTGCAGAGAAGTATGCTTACCTACAACAAAACCACAAGCTCGACCATTAAAAGAACAAATGCAGCATTGGTTACCTTATAGAGCTATTCATAACAGAATGGCAGTTTGTTGAAACTGAAGCCCAGTAAATTGTGGTTTCTCCTGCTTGTGACCTAGTGCCAGTAAAGCTTGTGCATTTGTGCCTCCATCTAACTTGGCCTGGTTGAAAGCTGGTAAACTGGATGGATACATGTTTTTGGTTCTCAAACATTTGTAGGATATAGCTATGTCCAATACAAGCCGTCTTAGTTTTGTAGTTATTTCTTCTGAAAGGCCTGTCTGGTTCTTAAGGTGTCATGTGACCTGTTTCATGTGGCCACTTGGCCAAAACTGCCATCCAGCCCAGTGCCCTGGGATTGGTCAAATAGCACCAAGGTGCTGTCCATGGTGCTGAACCCTGGCCACATTGCTTGCTGATTTTACACCAAACTTATATACACTCATTCTATAGCTGTCTGTCCCACAACTGTACTTGGGTTCCAAACAGCTCATCAAAATGAGAAAGTTTATCCAAGTATCAGATTTTCATTCAAAGGTATCCAAAATGCTCTGGTTTGTAAAATACATTGGAAACACGAGGCAGAACCAAATCCTTAGAGCTCCTTAAAATCTAGAGGGAAGCTTGGGTAGTTGTAGGTTTTGGGTTGTTACTTAACCATAGTGGAAAAGACCCAAATGGGGTTCGGACTCACAGTCAAGGCAACAGGGAATGATATCCAAAAGAAACCCTCCACCTGGATAATGTGTTTTGTCCAGTGACTATACAGTGCTTTCTGTGTTGAATAAATCAAATAATGATCAGCTTGAAAGATAAACTTAAGTTCTGAAAAGGTCAAAAAAGAAAAGATTATTATGTCACGTTGATCATTATGTCCAAACAAAAGACATGGACAACAAGGAAAGACTTCATTATTGAACTGACATCACAGTACAACATGGATGCTTCAATTTGTTAACACTGGGATCTTGATTTAATACAAAAATCTGCTTTCTTAACGCAAAGAGTGTTGTACAAACATACCAACACTTTTGCCATGCAGACACCAACCAGAAACAGTTCTGTTGGCCAAACTGGGTTTCAAACCACTCTTTAATTTTTGAACCGCTAATAAACAGCATGTTTAAAATATTTAAAAGAAAAACTGATATTTTCATGGCTTAGCGCTTGTCAAGATTTTAATTAAATGAATCGCTATTATTCAGAGGGAGATCTTCCTCTGAATAAGGAAAAACTACAAAGGCAGTGGAAGAATTCTCTCTCTTTCTCTCTATATGTACACATGACAGTCCAATGGCTTATCATTAGATATACAACACTGAATCAAAACAAAATCTCATAGCATGTCAGTGTGAGTGAAAACAAAGAAGATGAGCAAGAATGACTGTCCTTCCTGTTGTGATTTTAACAAAACAAATGTCTGTGGTGGACATTTGTGGTGTAGAGCTGCGGAATGTAGTACATTGTTTTAAAAAGGTTGGATAAGGACCAAATGGGGGGGTTGTAAAATGATGAGAATGGGTTCCGAGAATATTCAAGAGTTACTGATTTCAGAAATGACTGGCACATTTGCATAATGTTGTCGAAACATTTACTTTTGTATGAAAAACAAACTGTGACAAACGAAGCTAAGAACTTGGGACATACCCTATTAATCTCCAATCAAGCTTGCTTTCCAAGCACAGAAAAATTTAAATTTATTAAGAATAAATACTAACTAAAGGGAAGTCCTAATTTCTTAAAGAGTTGAAGGAATGGGGTACAGGAGATTGGATAAACAGACTGGCTGCTGAGGCATCTGAGCCCTTTGATTGAGATAGCTGATATAGTTTACAACATTTGTAAACTATATACCAAAAAGGCCACAGTCCCAAAAAGGACTGTGGCCTACGAAGCTAATTTAAATATTGCGCAAACATGAAATTACCAATGACTATTTCATATACTGTATAAAGAAATGTGAAATGATTGGACTGTAGAACCACCTGCTTAAGATGTCAGACCATATACATATGATCAATCCTTTTTGAGGAAATATCATTGTTCTCCATGGGCAAAATAACTTTTGTCATTCTTTGAAGAAGCCAAGACACTGTATACAAATAACACAGAGATACTTTCTGTTTTTAGAAGTTCACATGTGGATTTGGGCAGTTTCTGTTTCTCTGCTGATGCATTATCTTGCCATCATCATGCTTTACTGTAGAAATGTCATTATAGGTTATTATCAGTACCTAGTGTTTGGCCCAAAGAATTTATTTTTGGTCTCATCAGAACAGAGGATATTCTTCCACATGCTCTAGAAAACCTTTAAATGCCATTTGGCAACTCCGAGCAGGCTGCCATGTGTATTTTAGAGATAAGGCTGTAACAAGACCGAAACGATACTCAAACCTGCTGCCACTGCTGCAGGTGCAACCTGTTGATCTCTCATTAATTCAAATGTAACACTCGATCAACATAATAACACTTCTACTTAAAGTTAGGGTGGGCTGTTATACAGATTACACTTATTTTACAGTCTTCCAACTGCATGCATAATGTGATTAAAATGGTCCAGTCATGATTGAGAGATCATGCCTGCAGTAAAAGTTAGGCTTGTTTAATTAGCTCAAGATGGATAATAACCCTGAGATTGCAGACACCCCAGCCACATTCGAGTCAGCAGTTTGGGAACACTTTGGTTTGGTTAGTTCATTTCACATTTATTGGAGCAACTTTGCTTCTAACGCATGAGGTTGGCCACTGAGGTTGGTATTTTAAGATATTTAATAGGAAAACAGACTGTATCACCTGAGTTTTAAGGAAGAAGTATAAAGTGATTCCGAAAACTTTAAGGTTTTTGGGTGTGTTTATTTTTCTCTATATGTCTCAAAAGCAAGTATGTGTGGTGGATTTTTGAATTAGCATTAGCACTCTGGTTTCTTCAGCCTTATAGGGTAAATGTTTCCATCAGTGATTTATGATTTATCATCTGGATAATAAAGGTCTGAAGATCTGATGGAGAAAGTTGAACAACTTGTTTTCTTCACTTTTAGACTTGATAAGTTTAATAATCTATATGCACCACTCCGGATCTGAAGAATCAGTGGTGTATTTATAACTCTTGCTGCCATTGAATGGTGAATGAGATGCAATAGTGAAGCATTTTTATAATTCATATCAGTGGATGAGAGGATGAGAATATGAAGATAATTACTGGATCATGAGCAATTTTATATAAGGTTGTTATTCCTGGACCTGGAATGTGAATTGTGCATAGCCAAATAAAGCTGCAAACCATGTTTTTTTAGTTATCTTGCCAAGGAAACTGAGACAATTATGATCCCCTCTCTAAGGACTGACTTAGCTTCTGATACATTGACTCACACACAATTAGTTTTTTGTTGCCATAGACACAAAATGTTAAAATAACCCGAACATGATGCAACTTAATTTTTAACCATTCAGCCGATTTATCTAGCCTTTTTTTTTGACGGATGATTTGCCTTAATAATCATGGTGAATCATGGTTGTTTCAGTGTGTAGATAGAGTGTGACAGCACAGGATGAATGACTGTACTGTCACACTCTGATGAGCTATTAATAATGACTCAGTGGGCGATTTACATTCATCAGTAGTTCATGTTCCTCCACATGAATGTGAGCTCACATACAAACCATGATCAAAATGTAAAGTTAAAGCCAATGTTTAACCTTTCCCTGATAATACTTCAACAACTTTTTTTTTCAACTCTCTTCTTCCTTTTTTAACCTAAGCTAATACCTTTAAGTACATGTCTGCCTTCTAGACCTAATCCAGCTCAGAGGATAAACAACAGGAAAGACAGCAGTCCCTTTCACTGGCTTCACATTCTCCCTCTGATCAGTCAGTATGTGAGTTAACCTGACTGAAAGTAATATCCCCCCAGAGGGTCAGCCTAAGCTAGTGCAGTTAAAGCCACAATCTTGGAACAGCCCAAACCAGCCACTTCACTTGAGGGCAGTGTTTATTAAACAATGGGTCAGAATAGAGAAATATGAAATCTTACTTGAAAAAAGGGCAACATTACAATACATTTTAAGAACTAGTTGATTTCCTTATTTTTCTGTTTTTTAATAATAAGCTGTAAAAGTTGAACCGGGTTTCAGGTCGTATTAGATGGACATAGCAAGCTTACCTATGGCAAGTATGCAATAGGACACAAAAA
Source organism: Verasper variegatus (assembly GCA_026259375.1). Classification (NCBI taxonomy): domain Eukaryota; kingdom Metazoa; phylum Chordata; class Actinopteri; order Pleuronectiformes; family Pleuronectidae; genus Verasper; species Verasper variegatus. Next base: position 907,960 of record CM048048.1, read on the forward strand.
TAATATGCTGTGTTGCTGACACATTAACTTGCAAATATAAATAAGATCAGCCAGTAGATTGATCTAAAAGTGTTCGCTCACTCTCCTCTCTCATATGCTCCATACACTACCAAATACCTCCCTGTCATGTGTGCTTCCAACAACTCGCCCAATCTTACCGCAAACTAATAGTCCTGGGCTGCTATCTACAGCATATTACCCCTGGAAACCACACACGCAAACACCAACATAACACTGACACACAGATACTAATGGCCCAATACCACACACACACACACACACACACACACACACACACACACACACACACACACACACACACACACACACACACACACACACACACACACACACACACACACACACACACACACACACACACACACACACACACACACACACACACGTAGAGACACATCCAGGAAGAGAGAGGGAGGGCTCTACTGTAGATGCCTGCTGCCTGAGTAAATTACAATTCATTCAAATTGTGCATATTCCATGTAGGCACTTAAAATGTCCTTCCCAAATCCAGGGGGCTTTTTACACCCCTCTCCCTACTAACCACACTAACCACAGGGATTTCCATCAGCCAGGCTGCATCCTGTATGGAGCAGCCAGATATTTCAACCATCCACGCCACACACCAGAGCCCTGAAAAAGAGCAGGGTGAGGACAGCATGTGTTTGTGTGTTAGAGATAGCCATAAACTGTAACTATAACCTAGAGAGAGTGTAGTTATAGGCATGAACATCCTGATATATAAAAAAACTAATAATCAACCTATATATTTGTATGTATTGCTCCCTCTATAAAAGATTTTGTGTGTTGATAAACTTCTTCACCTTGGCTGGTAAATGCTGGGGTGTGAAGGCATGCTGTGCTCAAAAGAGAGAAATGAGAGTGAGAGGCCTGACAGATTCCAGGCCCAAGGAAACATTTTATCATGTGTGTATATGTCAGTCTGAGTTCACACTTATGGTAAGATGACAGTGGGCTCTAAGGACATGACTGCCTCAATCAACCCTTTCAATGCATTTTAAGGTCATAATTGTAAGCAGAAACAAGATGGTAGAGACTGGGGAAGGGAGACGGACAGAAACAGAAGAGCAGTGAGAGGGAATGTGACCTGAGCCAAGGTTCACTTTTCACTGCAAAAACAATCCGCTTGAGTGTTCTTCTGAGAGAAGTGACAGATATTCTGAGGTATGTCAACACTACGGGAAGTGTACACTGGTTAGACTGCTCAGAATCACACACATTAAGCTCTCCTATTTTGCACATGGACACACAAAAGTACACACAGGAGATTGCAGGATGTTAAATATGCCTCCCTGTTTTGGTTCAAGCTGAAACAACAGCAGGCCTGTTCATCTAGGAAGGTCCTTCTCTCTACACGAACACTTTCTGTGCAAGTCTATGGGCAGGCAAAGGGAGATTAAGGGAGGATTAAAGGATTTACTGTATGACAATAAAGCATGATTGGCAAATCTACTCATCTATACTCCCTTTATGGACTGTTTGTGCATCATGAACAGAGAGAAATGGAAAGGGTGGGAGGAACAGAAAGATAGCAGCAGACACATTTTTGGCTGAAGAGTCTACTAAGCTCAGTGTTAAAGGGATAGTTCACCGAAAAAATTCAAATTCAATCATTATCTACTCACCACTATGCTGATGGAGGGGTGGTGAAGTGTTTGAGTCCACAAAACACTTCCGGAGTCTCAGGGGCAAACAGTTTTGCAGTCGAATCTAATACAATTGAGGTAAATGGGACCCCTTCTCAGACTTCGTGTGGCTACGTCTGCTAGCATCGCCACTTCCTGTAGTGGCCTTTTAGGCTAAATACAAGATGTAAATGACCTTGTTTCTAGTCAAATATGAATGTCAGGGCTTGCGGACACATGGGTGACACCACATGAGCCGTATGAAGGCTTGTTGTGTTTTTTTCTGTTGTTGTATTATGTCTGAAGAAGGGGTCACCTTGACTGAATCACTGTTTACACCTGAGACTCCTAAAGGGTCTTGTGGAATCAAACACTTCACCCTCCCCTCCATCGGCATAGTGGTGAGTAGATAATGAGTGAATTTAAATTTTTCGGTGAACTATCTCTTTAAGAGCATGATATTACAGGTACAGTATCTACCTTGACAACTTTGTGTGACTGGCTTGCATTTCCCTGTGCATTATTTCCTTATCTCTACTCCTTCTTACAACTGCAAATGAGTACCTGTGGCTGTGTATGTGTGGGAGTGTGTGTGAGTATGTGTGTTCCCAGGGGACAGGAAAAGTGGGACACACACATCTCACCAGAGCCATGAGGACAGGATAATGGTTTGGCCTCTAGACAGGTCCCAGGCCTCCAGAGATTGGCCATTTATAGCATAGGGGGGGAGTGTGTTCTTCAGTATTCATTGGTATTTATTTGTGTGTGTATGTGTGTATGTGTGTGTATGTGTGTGTGTGTGTGTGTGTGTGTGTGTGTGTGTGTGTGTGTGTGAGAGAGAGAAAGATAGAGATTAATACTAACCAGAGTGATGGTACTAATGGTGGTTTGGTGTTTAAGAGGGCTACGGTGATAGGATAAAGGGAGCGAGCTAATCTAGAGTGTAACTGTGGAGGAGGGTAAAATGTACACAAAGAGAACTGTATAAATCCAGAAGAGATGGAACTGGGGTGGCTAAATACAAGATTACACCCTATTTGGAGCAAGGCTTCAGGGTCCAAGACTACAATCTCAGATGCAAAGACTGAACTTAAACTGGGTGTAATGAGATTAAAAGGACAAAGTCACCTTCTAGCCAGAGTCCAAGACAGAACAAGATACGCAGGTGGAGGCCAGTGACAGGACAAGCCAGACAAGGTATAATGAGCTCAGCCAGAATTTTTCGTGAACACTAGAACACAGCAGGGGATTGAGTAAGAGACCATGACAGTGCTGGGAAGTTGCGTGCTGTTGTTGGAGAGTCATAAAAGCAAGGCACAAATGTCCAAGTGAGACCCCAAAACTGTGTCAGAGATTGTCCAGGTCTACTGATCTCATCAAACTAATGCTGGTAAGGCATCAGGAATTAAGAGAGACCTGCACTGAACCAAGGTCAAGGGAATGTTACACGATTCTGTTTTCTAAACTATGGCTTAGGGCAAGGGTGGGGAACTTTTTTTTACCAAGGGCCATTTAAATTTTTATACTATCCTTTGAGGGCTATACCAGATAACACATGTCACACTAAACTCTGTAATGCGATGCAGGAACTGATGTCTGATGGTAGTGATGATGATGATTCTACTGGCAGCTGGTTTTCTAACTTTTGTCCCAAAAAAGGAATGGACACTTAAGAACAAACATAGAGTTTATTAAATTCAAGCAGAAGGAGGTTGTTACTGTAGCTTTGAGCATTCTTAAAAAAAAAAAGCACAGATTTTGAACAAAATACACTATTTTGTTGTCTGATGCTGTAGCTGCTCAGTAGCAACAAGGCTCCTTCACAAATTCTGCTTCTAAATGAGGTTTCAGCTTCTTAGCTATCAGCTTGCTGACTGTAAAACTAGCCTGTATAACATTGTCTCTATCGGAATGTGGTCTTGTGAAACTATGCTTAAGATAGTCAAGTTTATTCAAATGCAATTCTTCTTGTATCTCATCCAGTTTGGCGGCATGTTTATAGCTGGAACAAAACCTGAAATTGGTCGTTTGTGCATGTGTGTCTCTGCAAACTAGGCAAAATCTTTTTGTTGGACGCTTTCTTTTGGAAAACGCAAAATTTCACATCTACTCTTCTTTTCTAGACAGTTGCCAGAATGCTCGTCAGTAATGACACTAGAGAAGTATGTGTGTGTTTCATTCAACCTTACTGTGACCTGCCAGAAAGGACCACCCTGAATGACATATTGGTCTATTTTACATTGTGTTCTTTTATCACAGAAAAATAAATTGCTGTCATTTTTTGTATTTTGAGTTTCTGTTTTTGTGTTTATGACCTGTCTCACAGGCATGATCAAATATTCCTGTGGGCTGTACAAGGGCCGAAGGCCAGAGGTTCACTTGTGCTGGTGGAGATTGTGTGGCTTTAAATGAGTTTTGGCCTAATGGGTCCCTAGTGCACAGCAAAAAAAGACTTACAGCAATATTAATAGCATTAGCATATCCCTAATACAATTGCGCTAATTGCATTGTGGATCCCAAGCTGAAAGGTGTTTACTAATGTAGTTGGAGGGATTACAGTTGTGGGAGTGAGGATAGGGTGAGGGTATGTGAAAAGATATACGGCAAAAAGACTTGGATGACTGGATTCAGACAACTTGAAAATGGTTGAAAGCTCAGGTCTGCTGTCTGCACCAATGTGAGGACAGAGCAGTCAGCAGTCTTTCTCCACAGAGTTGAGATGTATTATTCAAACTCCCAGTAATGTGACTCCACTTTATGGAGACAAAGGTATTCAAATCATGACCCAATTGAAAATTACGTACATAACAATTCCCAATGGTGGTGCAAAAACAGAGATAATAGGACAATGTTTGGATATGTGGGAGGTTAGGAGGGGACTGGATTGTAGGAGATGTTATTTTTTAAGTTAACAGCAAATATACAATAACAGTACAAATGGGAAATCTTATGTGCAGGGAAGGATGTGAAGTGGGCAATATAATTGACAAATAAGCAAGAGGTCAGGGGTTAAGAAGAAGGTCTTGTGGTTGAAGTAGGGAGCAGGCTTAGAGATTCAAAGAGGAAAGGTTGCCTGTGGAGTTGGAGGGGATGGGGGTGTGGGGAATGGGAAATGATGGCCCATGATGATCAGAGTTGTTTTAGACACTCCAAGCCATCATGGGACATCAGCAAAACAGCACAACCACTTATGACTCCGCCTGGTAACTGATTTGTAATAGCTACAAAAACACACTTGTAGGACCAAGTAACCATTAAAGAAATACAACCCTTTCTCTTATCAGTGTCACTATTTTTATAACCCTGAAATGTAATTAGGAGTGTGTGCTACAATTTGCTAAGGCGGACACATTGGCAGGCATTTTATCATCAAGTTTTTGGCAAAGTTGCACTTTTTCTTATTCATCTTGTTTCACAAATCATGGTCTTCTTGAGAACACATATTTCATATACCACAAACACATAATGCAATAATATATGACAGAACCATCTTGAAATCACATTCCTATCTATGATGATATTTGGCCTGTTCGGACAATCATTCTTCCAAAACATTCCCAAAAATACAGAGGTCATTTTGACTCACTGCATAAATGAGATGTGGTATTTGCTATGCCGATATGCCAGACTTGGAGCATCTAAGTGTGAGTGTGTGTGTGCGTGTAAGTGAGAGTGAGGTAAGAGCACAGATTAACCACGGTCGATGATTAATACAACTTGACTTACTGACTTACTGCAAGCAATTATGGCCATGTCTTTTCTCAAGCTTGACTATCTCACTCTCCACGGAACACATGGGGGTCCTGAAACATGTGCGCACCAAACACACACACATATGCCACAGATCGCCAGCCCACCCTCCATTCAACCTCAAAACCACAAAGGGTTAAATATAATCAATCTTCCTTAACAGTGCTGTCAGGGCACAGTCTGAGAGCGCTAATAGAAGCACAAAGATGGTGGCTGCTCACTGATGATGGTGTGGCTGGTGTGAGTATGTACTGTTGTGAGCACTTGGATAGATTTTGTATGCTAAAGTAAATGAGTGTGGATTTCTATGAGTAAGTCAGTCTCTACATATTGGTAGAGTGCCCATGCAAGCAATGCATGTGTATTCAGACAACATGGTCCAGAATGAGTGTGTGTAAGTTTAAGTGGGTTCCACATGTTTCTATGTGTATATTGTTTTAATCTTGTTTAACCATGTTAACACACTACTCTGTAGACCTATATGTTGGTGTGTATACTGTATGTACATAAAACACTCACATATATATATATATATATAAATATATATATAACTATATATATATATATGTGTGTGTGTTTTATGTATATACAATATATTTAGGGGCATCCATCTCTTTGTGTTTATACTACAGATGAGTGCATAAAGTTGTGTATTTGGGCATGCATAATTGTGTGAATGAAAGTGCCAATTAAGACGAATGAGAACAATCAGATATTTCCCTTGCAGTGGGTTATGTAGCCTGTGTGTGTGTTTGTGTGAGAGTGCACTACCTGAGGGGACTTATGGGATCTCCAGCTGTACTGGTGGCTGTGGAGGCTGGCGAGCAGCACGTTCTCATCTGTGTCCACCTGACCAAAACGCAGTGTTTCATGGGTGTCGTTACAGATCACATAGTGGCTGTAGACCAGATCCTCAGCCTCCAGGTTCCCATTCTGAGGCATAACAGTGGGGGTGAGGGGTTAGGTGGAGGGTACGGGTGGATGAAGAGGAGGACAAAGAAGAACATGATGTGAGCAAAGGAGCTTGTGACTAAAGAAGAATGTACATACTTCCAGGTGTTTATGTTTAGGCTGGGTGTATAATGAACAGTATATTTCTAGTGTGTGTATGAGCACATATACAGGTGTCAATAATGTATGTCTTTTTAACATTAAAAATGTTATTGTAGTATTGGTAGTGCAGCAGTCAGCCAGTAGAGAAATGAGATGAGTGATATCATCTGCTGGAGTAATACAATCTCACCAGGGGAGTGAATCAAATCACAGAGCAACAGTTATCCAGGCTGGAGCAGCTTACACTGTGCTTCGAGGCCAAAGCAAACTTTTTCACATCCCTCTTTGAGCATCTATACGTTGGTTGTTGAGAATGTTAAGCAGGCTCAGAGATTTCAGTTACTTTTTCCTATCATTACCTCTGTGCTTTGAAAAAAGTGGGCAACTACGAATGCATTCCTGTTACTAAGAGTCATCAGTATATTGTGGCCTGTTAGAGGAAAACAGTATGGTGGAGTCTGGCCCAACTCCAGCAACGGGTCAATGAGAAAGCCTCACAGAAAACTCAAGTCATGCAAGTTGTGCAGGGATGATGTCCATTCACGTCACCTTGTATGCAAGAGAGAAGAGCTCATTGGCCTACTATTGAAAACACTGGTTTAACAGGGAGAGGGTGTGTGTCAACTCTCTGACATACAAGATTTTAAATACACAATATAGAAACAGCACCTAGTGTGAATGTGAGTTGGAGAGAGAGTGATGCAAGTGCATGTTAAAGTTTCACTTGGGCTCCTTCCAAAGGCGCTCGGGTCCTGATGGGATCTCTCCTGCACACCTCTCCCTGATTCTTGACACACATGACTGAGGTTCAGACAGCTTCTCAATAACCACTCAACTATCCCAACAAAGAGGGACCCCAGTCTGCTGTACACTTTTAAATGGCAGGGGGGTTGATGGTTGATGGTTAAAAGAGGCTGGCAGTAAAATCTCATAGTTTGACTGCCAAGCACGTTCAGGGTCCTGGGGTTGTTGATGCTATTGAAAACGGATGGGATAGTTTACACCATTAAAAAACGTGATGATAGATGTATGTGTGAGAGGGAGGTAGAGAGGAAAATATAGATGGGACAGCTGCGACACTGGGTTAAAAAACATTTCAAGTTTTATAGTGGAACACTATCTATGCTCCCTTCTGAATTCAACACTGCGATTTACAAACTTCCTGCTTCCATCTTAAGATGCCATTGCTAAGCCCACTCTTTGATGGTATCATCTTTCTGCTCTGATTTATGAGGCAACACGATACACACCTCAGAAAAGCTCCCTGCAGTAATCATAATCACTCCATGTTTATACAGGGACTTTAAATGGACCAATGTTAAGATATTATATTTAATTTGAATATAACACATATTCCTTGTTAAAGAGCAGAAGATGACAGCTTCATCATTAGACACAGTCATTCAAGGAGTAATCCGTCCAGATACAGTGGCTTTAGTTTTTACAGAGGTCTAGCCCAGATATTCATGGCAGATTGGCAAACATTTAGATTATGAAAATAATGACACCCACTCAAGACAAAGACACATGAAACAAGACACCATGGAGCCAATTGTGAAACCTGTAAAAGGGACAGAATGACACACTAATCAGGTCTTAAATCACCTATATATTCATATACAGATGACCCTCGCTCTCACATCTGCTACAACCAGGAAAACAATCTCTCTATCACTTCTATGCTATTACAAAGGGAAACGGAGAACGATTAAAATATGGGAAGAACAGGGGAAAAAATAACAGGAGGGAAATTTTCGCCTGTGAACACTCTGTGAGAAAGCCGAGTGTGTAAATACTACTGGGCTTTTGTGTGGCTTTCCACCAAAGCCACTTCCCTGGGGTTAGGAGCTGGGGGGGAGCAAAGATCGAAAGTGGGGCTGGGGACTGAGAACTGAAAATGGAGGCCTGGGCCCTGAGGTTAAAGTGGTGGGGGTCTGAGGTTGTGCCCATATGGGGCTATCGAGTGCAAAGAGAACCAAAGAAATAAAATGCTAGTCAATATTAATTTTTCTTTTATCAGAACCTAGAAACTATGAAATGTATAATATATATTTATATGACCAAACAGCACGTTGAGGTGAGGAGGTGGTGAGCCTGGTGGCTTGGCAGCATCCTGATTATTATAATAGATGGAATATACATTGCCACGTCGAGCCATTATGAGTATTTATGACAGGGTGACAGTAATGTTGTCATAGATACAAAATCAGTTAATGTTACTGTGACTGCAGCTATGTGTTATAACAGATTATGTGAGTAAATTACAACCATACAGCAAGAAGTGTCTTTTATTCCTATTTATTGCTATTAAACTGAAAGTGCTCCAGCTGGTCTGGTTGTGGTGGTCTGGTATGACCATGCCTGGGCTGAGAGGCTTCAGTTGTGTGGTTGTAGAGGATTCTTTTCCACGGCTGAATGCTGACCCTGCAGGCCACATCACATCATGCATGTCTGCCAGCCATGACACCAGGAAACATGAAAATCACTGAAACAATTACAAATGTTGGGATACATCCTTCTGTTCCAGAGGGACACAGAGCCTGTTAACATTTCTCATTACGTTTTCAATAAGGATCAAGTTTTTCTATGCATGGACAATTTGAGCATGAGGGTCTGGAATGTAAGCCTTGATCACATCAAAGATATATTTAGCTCAATTGTGCTGGCCTTCATAACCATCCCTGTACCACCAGACATCTTGTGCTTAATCACAGCCATCCAGGGTTCACCACATACAAGATTAAGTTTCAGTGAAAACCCCAAAAAGGGAAACAATATTTTCCATAATTGATATGTTCACAAGTTACTCCGAGATGGACCAAATATTGAAGGAAATCATTTCATAAAGAATCATTCTTTTGTACTTGACCTCTCTCTACCCCTTATTACAAAACTACCATACCCACATGCAGCACATTTGCCTTATAATTATGGTGTGTTTTTCCCTTGTGTTCAGCATAGTGGTGAAGGCTGGGGTTAGAGGAAAGGTTCTGAATAAGTGACAAGGCTGCTGCATTTCACACCAAAAGATACAGTAAGTTTAATACTTTCATGAGTCAATCTGACTCCTGTCAACATGTTAATCCACCCATCAGGCTTTGAGTGTCTGTTTGAGAGTTAACTGTGTTGTGTACATGTGTATAATGGTATTATGTGCGTGTTTGTATGTGTGACCATTATATACCTCTGTTTTGGGTTTCAAGACACTGTGGATTCAAAAGCGTTGGCTAAGAGTGTATAACCACTTTATAACCTAACTCATTATACTTGGCATTTTGGGTAAAGCCAACCATGTATACCTTGAATGCATAACATGTCTAAAACACTTTAGTAAAGCTGCAATATGTGCTTTCATGACAACACCACAGATGCCCTAAAGTCTTATTTATGGCTGAATTAATCAGCAGAAATAGGGAGTATTCACTCAATTGTGCTAAATGATGCAATGATGGAGCTAAGGGTCAAGAATAACCCGCCATCCAATACGGTTTGTTAACTGCATTTGACGAGTCAGTACCATTAAAGGGAGACAAAGGTATTAATCCGCTAGCCAGAACAATCATTTTATAGTACAATATTCGACACAGCTTGTTTGATTTGACTTTTCACAGGTAAAACACCACATCTGTTTCCACAAAAACATTTCTCTCACCTGGCAGAGAGAGTCTGCATGCATATAAATCCATGAGAATATCTCAAGTCTCCAGAGGCCAATATATGAGTCAGCAAAGCCACAGCTGAGCTGAGCCGCCATTATAGGGCATACAAAGGCAGAGAGGCCAGTGTGTGTGTGTGTGTGTGCTTGTGCCTGTGTAGTAGACAAGTGGGTGGAGGACAAGGGCCAGATGAAATCTTGGCAGGTGTAACCACTCAAGTTTGACCGTGTTTTTATGGGCATCACTTCACACACAAATACCCTGGCTACTAGAGGCAGTGCTGAGAGCTGAGAACTGAGAGATGACGAGGAGCATAGACGCCTAAGAACAGAGACAGTGTAGCCTCTTAGTCAGAGTTTACTGAAAACTGAATGGCAGGTCCATCCTGCGTTGCTATTGGCATACAACCAAAAAACATTCAAATAAAATCCCCTTTGTTGTGAGTTTGTTTAACTGATACTCCATCTGGGACAAAAGGCTGTCTTTCAGTATATTCTCGAAATGTGCAAACATTTCAATGGATTTTCCCCACAAGTTTACTAGCCCCTGCCTCTATATCAAAAATCAATTCAAATACGAGCAAAAATTCCTTCTTCCTATACATGTCCATGAATGCACCACACTATTTTAATGTCAAGTCAACAAGTCATTCTCCAGTACTTTGCAACCTAATCAATCATATAACTGATGACTTTTATCCCTTGAAATATGCTTCCTTTTGCAGCAGTGATCCTGGAGATTACCTCAGTACCTATAGATATCGACAATTTGGCTTCTGACATTACAATACATGGAAAGACAACTTTAGACTTCAGGACATCTGTCATGCTTGATTATTTCCAAGCTCTGAGATCAGAATGAATATTTTACCACTAGTCAGATTTTTTCACGTCAGTACATGAAGTTCATGTATTTTTGTATTCTTTGGAGTGTGGTGCAATATAAAGGTGTGTGGCTTTCTCAATAGCCTGAACTTCCTGTCACCTGTTGCCAGCTGTGCAGAGCAGTGTCCATGGTGTGGATGGTAAATTGGCTGATATTGAGAAACACAGGGTCCACAAACACATTCACATCCAAGGTGGTGCTCTCTGGGCAGCTGGTGGCTGCAGCTTGACCCTGAAAGATACAAGAAATCAGATTCTAAATATCCATTATTTTTCTCCACATTTTCTGAGGTTTTTGTATATACACAGCAAACAGTAATAAACCCAATATGGCTGAGCTCTACCTGTAGTACACAAGGCTGGAGAAGCTGAAGGTGTGTTAAATTTCTGTATTCCAGCAGCTTGCAGTCCACCTGTGTGGAAAAGCTAAACTCCTGACAGTGACGTGGTCCATTGTTCCACTGGCGCAAGAAGACCCTTGGCTCCCGAGCGCCGACCACCATGAACTCCTGCTCCTGGGGTAACTTCCTGTCTGGCAGGAAGGGACGAAGTTGCCGAGATGGAACTGGAAAAGTGACACATTATTTTTACTAAAGGCTATCAAGGGTAAGACACAAACAAAAAAAAGCGGTAAAATTGTAGATGGTCTGTATTTATATAGCCATTTTCTAGTCTTGATGACCACTCAAAGTGCTTTTCAGTACAGATTTGTGCCATTCATCCATGCCTCTATGGGCAGCACTTTTATGGGAATGGCAAAGCAGTCAGGGGCAATTTGGGATTCAGTATCTTGCCCAAGGAAACTTCAGCATGCGGAATGGGGAAGACTATGATCTAACCGCCAACCTTTTGGTCAGAGGATGACCTGCTTTACCCCCTGAGACAGCTGCCCCAAATAAAATGAATCCAAAAATGCAAAAATATACAGTCAACCATAAATGTTTTACTTAATTGAGTAGGCATTTAATCTGTAATTTGCTTAAATCATGATCAAGCAAAGCAAACAAGAACAAGGCAGAACTTTTTTCTCTCACCAATAAAATATAAACTGGTTTTAAGTTACTTTCTCTAACTATACTTCGTGACTGTGAATTCTGTATCCTACCTGTACCCAGCTGTTCTAGGTGGTGGCAGAGGTGAACTTCCAGCTGTGCCAGTTGTAGGGAGACACCCAGGGAGGAGACAAACCAGGGTGCAAAGCAGGAGTCCACACGGGTGCAAGCTGCCAGCGCCATTGGAGACACCAGCTGATCGCAGGGTACCTGGGACCCACACTCACTATCCAAACTTGAGAGATAAAGCAGAGAGCTGATAAAATGTACAGAGCATCTGTAACTGTGAAATAACACTGAAAGTGGAGAGACATGAAGAAAGATGTGGAACCCTGCAAATGTGAAATGATGTCATATGGAAATAATAGTGGTGGAAGTGAGTAATGTAGGACTTTGAGTGAGCAACTGAAAGTTTTCATTAATTGATTTTCAAAAACTTTCTTTTATAACATCTAAACCACTGGATAATGACCACAATAATTCAGTTCATTCTAATTAAAATAATCTGATTCTTATTAGTAGCTGAATGCTTTTGTTTCTTGCCCAGTTAGTTACAAATTGTGTGGCATCCATGTCAGAAACCTACTATGAGTCAAACTCTACAATTAGAGTCTCAACAATGTGGAGGGGGCCTCTTCGCTGTCTGAGCCAGTGAGTTTAGGTAGAATGTTACTGACACAGTTTTCAGAAGAATCTCTAGATATTAATTGCATGTCATGGTTGATGATGTTGAATGGAACATAATTGAAGTGAATGACCATTTGCTCTGTAATTTGCTACTACCATGATCCACTATAAAAGCTACAGCAGGAAACGCTCAAAACCTGAAAAATGCTGGTGCAGCAGAGTGCTCCTTAAAAAGATAAGCATCATATGTTGACAATTTTCATTACTTCCAGTTGGCAGCGAAGCCAAGTTATTTTTCTGGTGGAAACTAAAGTAAGGCAGATGAAACGAGTGACTGAGGAAAGGGGAATCGATTTTGATCAGAAAAGACAAATAATTTAAACATAAAGGAAATGTAGTGTTTGGAGTATGATTGTAATGCAGCACAGATGTATATTTAGCTTTACAATGAATCTGGCTCTGTAGAGTTTTTTCTCTGTTTCTTCTCTTGGATGTTTTCTTATTCTTTCCTTTCTGTTCCTCTGGAGCTTTCTAAGCCACACAGAATGTGGGCTTGGCAATTCTCTTCCACTAAAAGTTTCCTAAATCCCAAGAGGAGGTAAAAAGGAGGGGAGTAGATTGAGATGAGGAAACAATGAGGAAGAAAAGACTAAATAAATGAAAGATGGGTGAAACCCAGAAGATGTAATAGAATTCTGGGTGAGACATGAGGGAGATGAAGAGAGGAAGCAGTGGTAGCGAGAAGAAGGGAGTAAAAACATGTTCGCTGAGGTGTTAGATCACTGGCCCTGTCCAAACCATTGCATCCCAGCTCAACCAAGCCCAACCCAGGCCTGGCCTGGCCCAGTCAAACCAAAGGGGGCTTTACTCCTCATGCTTCCCGTGAGCTTCCCCTCGATTAGATACACTCAAGGTAAGCAGGAAGGAATCCGGATGGGCCCTGACAGGCACTTGGTGTACTGGGAAATCTCATTAGGCCAATCTGAACGCCTTCCAAGCCCGCTCCCTGTTCCTGCACACCAGATGTGGAGCGAGGGACACATTACTAGCTCTTTGTGCTCAGCGGCCTGGGTGCACATTCTATCCCTCTGCTTTCCCTCACACAGGACGGCCTATGTGCTGAAGATCCAAACACATATCCATGTGTAGGGATACACATGCTCTCTTGATATACGACTCAGGCACAACACATTTAGGTAAAAGCACACAGAAAGATAACTAGATCAAATGTAGCATTTTGCCTCACCTTTGCTCATCTCCTCCCTCTCCATTATTATTGAGGACTATCCTCCATAGGTCTGAAGCCACCAGCTCCTTCTGTTGGTCAGTGAGGCTGGGGAGCTGCAGCTGGCAAGCACTGCTCTCTGACAGGCTGAACTCCCGGTATGGAACGAAGGCCTGCTGGAGCTCATCCCAGTACTCCAGGCTGCTTGGTACCTGGACAGAAGGACACAGTAAAGATTTGAAAATGTGACCACCAGATATGTATTTTCCTACAGCAGCATCCAGCAGAGATACTGCAAACACAGTGGCCATATGTCTCTTCCAACAATGCATCTGGAGTCAAATAAATCCATCAAACAGCAAAGTATTGTACAGGTGTGGTGGCTTTATTCTTGTTCAGGTAGAACTAGGACAAACAATGGCCTGTGTTGCCTTATAGTGTGACACAGAATGCTGCGAGTACTGAAATAAAGTTTAAACTCAAACAGACTCTTGGTGCTGCTGAATATATCTGAATACTTATCAGTGGCATGCCAGAGGACCTCTTTATGTAGGGTTTTGTTGTGGACATCATACTATCTTCTATCACTGGATCCCACAGATATTCCTTTTATCAGATGACAGTATTTTACTTCTGTGTTTTACAGTAGATCCCTATTCTCCTTTTAAGATGGACACCAGTGTATATCTTAGTGTTGTATCCATGCAATGTTCATCACTCAAAGCTAAGGCTAAGTTCCAGACGGACTATTGTAACCCTCCCAGTGTAACCCTGCTTACTCATCTGCTCAAGGATACTGTAAGGCTTTGTTATTACACTCAGTGCGGTTGATTCCCGAGTTAAACATAAAGCATTAAGCAACTGCAGTGGTCTGCTAATCATCAAGCACTGATACTTTTCTGACACAGGGAATCCCTGCCTTGGAGAGGGAACGAGGGACTGAATGCTAATGACATCTGTATTACAACCTTGAATTTTACTCACTTCAGACAAACTTTAATTTCTCATCTAGTCGGAAAAAATGACACTCAGACCACCAACGCAGTCAGACAACAACTCTCCATAACAACACTGTATGACCACAGCATAACTAAACACAGTGCAATTGTGTGCTACAAGATGGCCATTAACATTGAAGACCTCGAGCTGTTTCTTACACTGAATAACAATCAGACTATGTGAATGTTCTCACATTATGTGATGACTGGTAGGGCTCCATTGGTTCCTCTCAGATTGAACCAAAATTACCATAAATGTGTCTGGTGCTCCTGTGTGAACTAAACCAGGTGCTCAGGTCCCCATGACCACCTGCAAACCTCAGCTACTGATGGATCAGTAGTGGCAGGGTGTCTCTGGAGCACACCTGAAGGATGCCAGGCTGTAAGATGTGTGTGTGTGTGTGTGTGTGTGTGTGTGTGTGTGGTTGTGTGTGTGTGTGTGTGTGTGTGTGTGTGTGTGTGTGTGTGTGTGTGTGTGTGTGTGTGTGGTTGTGTGTGTGTGTGGTGAGTGCATTTGTTTGTGCACGTGTCTTTGACAATCTAACAGTTAACCAGAGGAATGAAGCCCCCTGGACAATTACCAAAATCACAGGACTATCAACAGGCTGGTGTGTACACATACGTGAGGGAAGCATTGTGCACAAAGAGTGTGAGTATGTGTCCGCACATTTATATGTGTGGGCCTGATGGATGAAGTAACCCTAGCTTACATCATGTAAATGCCACACCGGTTTTCCTGGAATCAACTTCTCATAATTGTACCTGACAGAGTTGTGCACCCGCAACCCCCACACTGAGCCACCGAAGAGGAAACTCACAGAAAGTCCACAGAGAATTCCCAGAACTGGACTGCTAAAACCCAAAGTGTGTTTTTTCCACCTGTGATATTCTATACATATGACTGCATAGAGAAATTAATAGGTGAGGTACATATATGGTACAGTGGAATACATTTGCATGGTTGAATTTGCGTCATGTTTCCTTTGAATTGCGGTCTTGGCCTTGGACGAGAGTAAAGATGAAATCAATAACCAGTGCATCAAATGTTGTAGGGATGATGGGGGAAAAAAAGAAAGAAAATGACTTAAATCTTTTAGCTATGTTGAGTTGGACGTCTGGCACTGGCTTTTGGGAGGAGAAGGGACCTGTGTATATGTCAGATGTATTGTATATATGTGTTCAAGAGGATGACTATGTGTAATTGCACGTATGAAAGACAATACGCCTGTATACATATGTGTATACACAGGTGTGCTTATGTATGAGTGCATGATACAGTCTGGGCAGTGTCAGTTTCCGCTGCCTGATTGTGTGTGTGTACCTTATCTGATAAACAACATGTAACCATGAATAGCTGACATTCCCTTGGCTAGATGGGCCCAATCTGTGTTTCTTATACTCAAGCACTTGACAAAGCACGGCTGGCAGCGAGACCTCAGGGTAAAATATCAGCCCATGGATACTCTTAAATGTTATTTAAATTTTTGATTCAAGGTTCCATCTTGAAGGTGGGTCAAATTGCCTGAAAGGCTAAGTTGAGGAGCAGTTTAAATATTCCGAACAAATATATTTAGATTCAGGGCTGTATGAGCCATTGTGTACCAATCTTTCTGCCAAACTATTGCTCTGAATGGGTTAACTTTTCTGGGACCAACAGACCAATCACAGTCTCTAAAATACTAAGTAAAAGCAGGCTAACTAAAGTAAACACAGAACATATAGAAGTAATTTCAATTTTCATGATCAACCCAGGTGTGATCACTGCTGAAGTTCGAATATGTCTCTGCAACTGAAGACTCCCTGAGCTCCTTCTGAGGCTGCGGCTGTTGACATCCACAGCCATGTCTGCCATTACTTTTATTAACAATATCAACACTGCCATTAGGTATTCTGTTATTTCACTGATGCTTATATGTCTAAAGAATCCACTGCTAGCTACTTCTTATCAGCCAGCAGACAAATTGAATTGACATCAGCTTGAGCAAATGTTTACTCAGGAGATGTAATGAAAATTGTTCTGAAAATGACTCCTGCAGTGCTGTCTCAGGTGGGCTAATATACGTTAACATTAATCAGTGTGGAAAATCAAGAATAAGCCCATGCTGAGATTGTTGCGCTCATCTTTTTTTTTGTTTCCTCTGCAATGCCAAACTTTCAAAGAAGGGCTGGAATTTTGGTGGATGAGGTGTAAGAACTCAAGATCAAATTAACCACATGGATAGTCTTTTATTTTTATAGTGCATTAGCTGTGACTAATGCAGGTCTGGCATGAGTGCTGTCCCACTAAAATAATAGTTATCTTGGCTAAAATAGCCCGCCACTCTTTCTGGTGCAGTGTGTCGCACTCAATGAAATACCCCAATGACTCTCCTCTGACTCTAACTTGGAACAAAAAGCGGGATATTCCTACAAATTCCAGAAAAAGCTGATGGTGGACCTGTGTTTAATAACAACAATAGCAGAAACAACAGCTTTAGCAATGGTTGCGGCTGAAGATTACAGGTTCATCTTAGGCCAGCTTTTATGATATCCGTCGGTCAGCAAGGCCATGATGGCAGCACAGAGCCCTGCTGGGACATGAAAGGCTATTCCACAGTGCCATGCACAAAAGCAACAGCAGGGGACCAGATGGTGCAATGTTTGTCTGAAAAAGTCAGTAAATTTTGGGCAATGGCTTCAAAAAGAAAGTGGATGATGACATTTAAACATTTGTATATTGAGAAAAGCCTGCGTGGGTGCAAGGAAAATGTGAACATGCATCAGAACAGAATGTGTTAGACTATATTCTGAGGCTGAACTCAAGTTGTTGTTCTCTACTTTAAAACTCTGCATCCCCTTCCTCCTGCTCCCCCTGAGCCTGGGTCAGACTGAATCATAGCTCCTGTGTTTACTCCCCGTTTCTCAGACTTTAGAACCCCACAGAGAGGCAGAAGGAGGGGAAGACAAATGAGAGGGACGGAAAAGAGAGCAGTAAGGACACCTGCTTATGATTCAGAGAACTGGGCCACACCACGGTAAGAAGGTGAGAATGAGTCACCTTCCTCTTTCCTTCTATCCCTTCATCACTTGGGCCCTCTACAGGTGGGAACCTGTGGGTGCTTTGTCAGGAATCTGTCACTTCTCAGCCACCCCATCACTCTGACGCTCCCATTCTACTGTATGTAAAAATAATGCAGGCAGCAATTTGACTTAGAGTAATGGAAGGATGTTTGAATTCCCCCTCTGAGATGCTGGAACCAGTTGGGAAACCACAACTATTTAAATGCAGGAAATCTTGATTTTATAAAATGTTAATATGATATGCTCTGGGGACGGGCAAACTTCCCCCCCCTCCCCTCCCTTCATCTAGTCAGCGCACTCTGCTGAAGAGAGGGAGCAGAGGAAAGGAGGTGGGGGAGTGTAACAAAAGGACAAAAGGAGAGAGAGGAGGAGTAACAGAATGAAGGAAAGGAGAAAATGTGGAGAAGAGCCACTTTTATAGTGTTCATGTTGTTTTTTACACTCCACCTGCTGGTTAACAGCCTTAAATTGGAATAACATTATAAGCGAATGGTGATAATTGACAGGACAGCTCAATACTAACTAATGCTCTCTTTCTTCCTTATTTTTTTCTTCCCCTATGCCTCTAAGTTTCCATTTTTCAAAATCTATCAGCCTCCATCTCTGCATTGGCCACATGGTAATTTTAGAGGCCTGAGAAATTATGTCTGCCTTCTTTCTGTTTCCCGCTCTCTCTCTGGCTCTGGCTCTCTCTCTCTCTCTCTCTCTCTGAATCTCTCTCTCTCTCTCTCTCTCTCTCTCTCTCTCTCTCTCTCTCTCTCTCTCTCTCTCTCTCTCTATATATATATATATATATATATACACAGTCTTGATGTAAAGTAAATGACATTGCTTTGGAACAGAAACTGAGCATTACTCGTTTTTTTTACTGTTATGGCTGCATTTCCGTTCTCTGTAGTTGGACTGACTTCTTGAGAGAAAAAAGAAAAAAAATAGAATTAATTCAAACTTTTGAAGTTTTGTGGAAGGAAAGCATAATCATTGTCTCAGAGGCTGAAATCAATTAAATCTGGGATCACAATGACTTTGGCTGATGACCAAGAGGTCCGGTTAAAATAACCCCCACAAATCCAACCCATGCCTCACACACAGCTGGCTTAATGCTATGTGAGTGTTTGGACAAAAATATGAGGTAAGTATAAGACTGTGTAACATATCCGTACATGGATCCAATGTCTCATAATTACTTTACAGTCACTTCTTTCAAGAAGTCCATGATACATGATCCTGTTTTTAGCAGTGTTGACCAAATGCATCAGAGAAGCTTTCAACAATGGATTCAAACCAGTTAACATATACACTTTTAGTGATGTTTTTCATTAATTTTATCAACGGTGCCTTTGTGAAACATGTCCAGTGCTATAACTGTCCAAGTGTCCCATTGCAGATATATTTGCTGCCTAGCGTGGACAGAATGTTTATATGGATGTCACAGAAACACAAGCAGTAACATTAGGAGGCTCACTGCTGCTGTACTCACACGTGGCTTGTACGGTGGTTACTGTAAGTGCATGCTGCATTTCTCTTTGAAATAGATGCTAACTAATATTAGAGAACTGACAATTCTCTTAGCTTTCCTCTTTTCACCACTTTCCCCCATATAAGTCCCATCACCCGATTCCTCTTAACAGACTTGTCAGAGGAGAAAGGACCATGCCAGATGACAGGAGGAGTTGAGTGGAAGATGTGGAAACCACATGTTCATCAACCACTGCTTCCACATCTCCTGCTGTGCAATATACTCTCATGCAGATAAGAACATGTCTGTAGGCATCTGTTTGGAGCAGCACTCAAACACACCCCTGGAAACCACACACGCAAACACCAACATAACACTGACACACAGATACTAATGGCCCAATACCACACACACACACACACACACACACACACACACACACACACACACACACACACACACACACACACACACACACACACACACACACACACACACACACACACACACACTACCATCCCCTCACTCAATCTGTGTTCAACTCTTCCTTCCTGTCAATCTCCTCCCATTATAGAACCTCTCCCTCTATCTCAACTCTGTCTATCACTGCCTCCTCCTCTTGCCCTCCCTCCACCACACACATCAGTTCTATCTGTTCTCTGCTGTAACTCAATATGCAGCCAATCAGCTCAACGCTTTGGCGTTTTGCTCATTACAGACTTTACAGCTGTGGGGCCTTGCTGGGAAGTCAGACATCTGCATAACCGTCCAATATCTTCCCTCTCCTGGGTCGGCACACATAAACAGACTGAAGAAAACATCTGTTCTGTCAGTGAAATGATTGTGGGAGTCCAGGAAAGAATCTGAGAGATAAAGGGAGGATAAAGAAAGATGAGAAACTTCTGCTGCAGATGGAGGAAAGAAGCAGAAGGAAAAGCGAGAAAGGGAAGCTGGCCCTAAGGGTTAAACATTTAATTAAAAAGTCCTTCGAAATGGGCTGAGAATGTAATAACACTTGCCATGGCCATTCGTTTCAGAATAATAACATTAACCTCTGATAAATACTCTACTTAATTAGGAATGAGTTTGGATATACTTTTTATAGTAAATATATTTTTATTTTATGTATATTTTATTTCTTCTTTATTTTAAAACTGTTATCAATTATGAATATATATTTACCAGTTATTGCTATAATGTAATATTAAATAAACATCTATGAATGTATTACATCAGTGGCACAACCCAGTAGCTTATAAATTATCAGTTGCTTCTCATTGTCATTCTCAACTCACTGTACATTGAATTTAATTTTAAATCCACATCAACAATGGACATTTAAATAATATATGACTAAATGTAACTAATACACAATTTAGCTCCATGGAAAAAAAATACAAATATCGAGGAGGATGAACTTGATTTGGGAACTGGCTTTCCTTCGAGGATAAAAAGCTGGAAAGAAAGGCAGGGGATGAGTGATAGGAGGAAAACTGGGATGTCCTCTCCCCCAGTGAGGCCCTGAAGACTCAGTAGCTGCTACAGCCTGCCAAAATATAACCTCATCTGGGGCTGGAGACACCTGGCTATTCACACCAGAGCATGCAAAATGACTTCCACAGCTGTCTGATCATGTATTACATGTTTGGAGGAACAGCAGGGGTCTCTGTCATTCAATAACACGTAGTGTATGGGAGTTCTCATGACTCATGTCATGGGAATCATAATGGAACATAGCCCAGTTCCAAGACAGTTTATTTCTCTTTCATTGCAGGTGATGTTACACGTGGATCTTCTTTTTTTTTACGTCTCTTTCACCCCCCGTCCCTAGTAGCAGAAGGCTATGGATCCTTATACAAGATGCAAAGACATGTAGCTCAACGCATGACTAGTCTTTGCTCTACCTCAAGCTCTGGTAAGGGTTGGGAATATAACATGTTAACATTTTTTGATCTAATCAGGAGATACAGTATGTGTGTCCATTCATACCTGCAGGGCATCCCCCAGGTCAGCTGTGCTGATCTCAGGGTCCTCTGTGGTGTTGAAAGGTACAGGAGTTATCCTGACGAATGTGAGGACACGGGGTTCAGGGTACTTCCAAAGCATCACCCCCGGGCTGTCCTCTGTTTCACTGTAGAACATCACCTCATGGGGTCCTGGTAATCTCTGGGATGCTGCAAGGAATTATCCATAATGTCAGAATACTTTCAATTTAATCAGTCAATAATCTATATACAGGGTTTAAACAGCTTTAAAGGATGGCAGAAAAACAGAAAGGGAAAAGCTTCTGAAAACATAGACATGGAAAATATGAAAATGACATGAGGATGAAGCGAGACGAAATATGGAAAAGAGGAGGAATAGATTAAACATGATAACAGAGTGGAACAGATAAAAGAAAATGCAACTGAAAAGCAGAGGGTGAACTGGACAGAGTTTATATTTTACTTACATCTAGTAGTATAAAACACATTTCCCTGCAGAATTCCATTACAAACAGCCTGTATAGAGGCTTTACTGGCTTCCTGGAATATCTTCAGATGCGTGTGGAAAACATCTGATGCAATCATTCTTTTCATATTATGAAATTGACCTTTTGTTGGAGCTATATTTGACTTGCATCTTACATCTTTGGAGCAGTGATGTTTTTATGGTAATTTCTATTATGGAATCCAACCCCCCTAAAACAGTATCTCCCGAAAGAGCACTGTGGATGTTTCCACGCTCTCAGAATGTTTATATGCGTAAGAAGCTGTATATATACAAAGTTGCCAAGTAAACATTTTTGCTATTGACTAAATAACCATTGATTGAACCATGCCTTGCACCTGCAACAGCTGGATAACACTGGATCTAAACTTCTGAGTGGTGTTTGACTAAAGTCCTGGCTGCTGTTTGTGATTCAAGTCCTTTGGAAAAATGTTTATTTGAAAAAAACAGTCAAGCAGAGAACTGCTGCTTTGTTTGGCCCCTGAGGATACAAGCTCTGAGACGTTCTTTGCAGAAAACACATTTCTGGGGACAGCAGAATCTGTCTGTGGCGGATTTGACCATTTATGTGTAGCAGGCTGCTGCCTACTTTCTTGAGGATTTGTTTTCATTTGCGTTTGCTTAAAACTGGAGAAAGTGAGAGGCCGAGAGAATCCATCCACCCTTCTTTCCATCCAGCTTTCAGCCAATCCTCTGACTATCTATCCCTATGTCAGGACTCTGAGAGGTCACTCACTGTTCTCTGTACTCAGGGGCCTGTCCTCCCTGACTGCTGACAACATGTTGCAGACAGATTGTCCCCTATGTTCCAGCTCACTACTGTACATTCTCCTGCTTCAGTCAGCATAGTAAATGCATCAAAGCCCACTGGAACGGTGCAACAAACAAAGACTCAACCACAGCTGACTGAGTGGACGGCTGGTCCACAGCCAAGGAGAAGTTTGATCCTCTGTGTACAATGTTCCTGTGTGTGTCTGTGTGTGTGCACGCAGGGGACAGCAGACACAGAGCACAAAGAGGGGGAATAAACAGCACGCTGCTCAGAGTGGAACCAGGCAGACGTGTCTGATGAAACTTCTTTCCACAGACGACTTTGATCTCACTCTCATTTAAGTCTGTGTGTATCTTGAGTGACATCTCACTTTGTCACAAAGGCTCTTTTGAGTTTGTAAGGATTCAGGGACCAGTGCTTACCACTCTTCCATCCATTCTGAAAACCTTGTCATGAAACAACCAGGAATATGTTTGTCCTAAATTTACTGAGATAGATGTCTTTAAAAATTAATTTAGTTTGTTTGTAATTACTGATATGTATACCAGCTGATAAAACAACCATAACAGGTAATCACTCTTTGGGAGCTTGGACTACTGCTGAACATATAGAGGCTCTTGTCAGAAATGAAAAGTTTGCATAAATTCAAACAGCATTCAAAGTAATAGATATGATGATATAAGCCTGGCAACGAAACAGTATGAGGCACATGTCTTCTCTGCATGAGAACAACATGCACTGTATAAACATTCACCTGAGTCCTGGATGTAGTGAAAAAGCCCTGTACGCAAGTCATCTGAGCTATGCTCTGTCCGACGCGAGGGAGAGCCAGGAGAAGGAGGCGGCTGTGTGTGGCAGAGCTTGCCCTTGGAGCAGTAATCGGCTGAATCCTCTTTCTGAAGGTGAAGATATGCCCGGAGGTGCTCCTCCACAAGATTCAGGCAATTCAGATGCTCTTGTCCCCAAAAGACCTGAGACAGAACAAGAGAAGGTAAGATGGATGGGATGCAACAACAAGTAAATGGTGTGGGATGCGAAACGAGAGAAACAGGAAAACAGGGCAGTAAAGACAGGGCAAGACTTTGGAATTAAAAAAGAGAGCAATGTATGGGAAGTAAAGAAATATAGTAAAAAGCTTAAGTGACACATACTCCTATAGCTGATCCATAAATAAATATTCTTTTCCAAAAGAGAAGTGGCCAGGGTTACCCTCAGGATCAACCCTTCACATCCTTACTAATATTACCTAACATAACCTTACATCCTTCTTACTTACCCGTGGCATTCCCCTTCCCATGTGCCATCAAAGCGGGTCTGTCTGGGGTTTGGACTGAGGATGAGGAATATCTGAGTCAAAAACTCTTCACACATGGAGCTGCCTGCCTGCTTGCCCCGCCACTCACTAGCTCACAAGGGTGGGTTATGACTAAACTCTAAAAACAGGAAAATTTGGGGATTTTTTTTCAAGGTTTTGGAAAGAAAGCATGAGAATAAGGAATCAGAGGGAATTCCAGTGGTTTTGTACAGCGCTTGATTAACATGCCAATATTTGCAAAGGGAAATGTATGATTACGTATTAAGTGTTGAGTCGCGAGTGATGTTTTGGTTAATAGGCATGCAATAAAAACATTAAGGGAAACATTCAAAATAGGGAAGGGGGTTACCCATGAAGAAGTAATGTGGAATAATACATTAGTAATAATGCGTTCAGTTAGTCACATTTCCAGAGTGGACGTTATGTAACTTCTCACAGGAAAAAGGCACACATAAGATATATCCCACACCACACCCCCCAAAATAGCCTTATAATATTCCATTCCTTAAGCAGCAGATGTGACTCAAATCTACAGTGGAATTACAGCATGCAATTCCTACTGTCATCACTTCAGCTGCAAAGAGGACAGAAGCCATGGCAGAACTGAAGAGGCTTCAGCAAATTTCAATAGAGTGTTAAGAGTGTGATGACCTGTGTCTGTGGGTGTCAGCTACACTGCAAGGATTAATTTGGAAACCAGAGGCACTCACAGCTGAGGTGACATTTTAGTGGGCAATAGCATTGCTTCAAGTAGGAGTCTGTTCTTTTAAACAGAGCCTCACTCAAGCCCTCAGGGTAAGTGTCCTTGAACAAGACATTCAATTCTAACCAGTTGTAGAGGTGCTGATCTGACCCTGGCCTCTAAAACTGTAGCCGTGTGGGTTGATAAATTATATGCTGAGTTGATTTAATAGCCAAACCTGCAGCAGGTTGCCCTTCAGGTCCAGCAGCAGTTTAGGGGGCCCGGGCTCAGGTCCAGGGCTGCCGCTGTGCCGACACCACTGTGCCTCCAGGGAGGTGCTGCAGGAGAATGGCCCCAGCAGGAGATGGCTTCGGTCCTTTAGCCCAGTTCTCACCAACAAATCCTGCAGCTCCAGCAGCACGGAGGAAGACTGAACTGCGTCCAGGAAGACAGAAGTAGTAGAAATTAAGGACTTATAGAGCACAGGGTAAAACTACAGAGGGAAACATGAGGTAACTGATATGTTCAAAAAAATTATAAAAGAAAAAAATGTTTTGTCATTGATAACTTATGTACCAAATAACTTGTGGATAAAGTAACAGTGGTTCCTAATTCATGACGATACATTGGAAACTGAAGAAAAATGGTTTAAAGAAATGCTCAAGATCAAAACTACTACTACCTTTACTGTGGTAATGCTCTAGATTCTACTTGAGAAATATTCCTTGTCAGCCCTCTTCAAACAGTCACTTTTTTATTGTTTGTGGGCTGGATTTGTGTGCAGAGTATTTTATATAAAGTCTATGCTGCAGATTGAAGTTACAAAACTACCCTATATTTTCATAAAATCAACATTTATTTGCTTTCTGTTCACTTGTGTGGTTTATTTTGAGATTTAAATGATTCACTGAACTGCTGATACTTTTTCAAACATTGCATAATAGCTATTTCAGAGGTCTGTTAAGCATTGCCCAACAATCTTCAGACCCAAGTTCACAACTTATTAAATTAAAAGCTCTGTAATTCCCCTCATTATAAAGCATTGCATTAACAAAACAAACACTGATCTTTTACTTTGAAGAAAAATTGGCAAACAGGAAGTGATTCTATGAATTTTGTTGCCGTGACTGAGCTCAGCACCTGCTGCACGTGTGACTGTCTGTGTCTCGGTACGTTATAGTGAAATGGGAAAATGTTTTATATTCAAAATGATCTGGTATGGATTTAGACCTGTGGTGTGACCCATGCAGTTAATGACCACTATTGTAGTTTATCAGAGAAGGTAGAAGAACATTCAACTGGGTCCACTGACCGACTGGTCAAACAGAGAAGATGGTAGTGTCCTTAGCTGTAGATTTATTGGCGAGTCCAGGACACTTTTCTACTGCTGAGGAGAATGGCACCTTTCGTGACATACAGACGAGGATGTGAAAAACAGAACATGATGGGGTTTTCTTTTGTGTCATTTAACAATCCCAGATCTCAACACAAGTTGGAACAGTGCAGTGCTTAGTGCTCTAGGCCAGAATTGATGGATTTAAGTCTGTTCAATACACAGATGCTAGTGAAACCAATGACTCTTGGATAATAACACAACTACAATTTGCTAAGTTGAAACAGTTTACATAAACTTTTTGTTTAATTTCTTCAAGCATACATGTAGCATGATTATCCTCTTTTCCTTGCATTAAGGGGCTCAGGGGGAGCTGGAGCCATGAGTCTAACAATGAACAACATAAGTCAACATACATCCAGTCTGTCTCCTTGAGCAGGTCTGAACCTGCCGAGATTCAGTCAGAGCTTCTGTGATTTGGTAAACTGAAAAATGTAGCTAGTATTATGACAGTGATAAATCCCTGATGTAATCCAGACAGTGGAGCCAAACACCCACTCAACCTGAAAGAACCAAAAGTAGCAGAAAAGCCCAATTAGTAAGGAAAGTTTAAAACATTTTCTGTCTTTTCCATTAAATTTGTGATGTGCCACTGTCATCACAGGCGTTTCTGAACTTGTCCTTGTGGTCCCAAAAATCACTGGACTGAAACCTCTTCCACCAGTCGTTGACATGGGAGGGTTGAACTGGTCAGTTAAATCTACAGCAGCAGCAGCCCATTTGGAAACCTCAACCCTGAATGACTAATAGTGCCCTAAGAAGAGGCTCTTAAAACATGCCTTTTTAGAAATTCTCACTCAAGTCTGAATCGCTCACTACAGGTTTTGGTGTTATGGTTACTATAATTTGGGATTTTATTTTCAATATTTGAACAGTAGTACACATGATAGACAAAGGTTGTTTGTACAGTATTTAACAAACACTGTTATTTTTTCAAAACACAAAAATGGTAACTATGTGTAAAATTGAAAGTAAACACCCAGAGGGCACATTATGTGATATAACTAAATGAATGGTAAACCCTTGATATCTGACTTTTTCTTTAGGAGCCCTATACATACAAGAGAACATGTATTTATTTTAGTACTGCTTTGTGATTTCTTGTAGATAGAGAGCTGTGTACATCAGTCTTTTGAGGAAAGACTACAAGGTTTGAGGGAGTGATGGAAAGTCATACGAAGGGAGGAGGTAATAAATGAGGAGACAAATATACATAGACATAGAGGCCGGAAGAGACAGAACCAGAAGGTATGGGAGACATAGAGCTCTATATGAGGAAGATATGTGAAGAGGACTCTTTTCAAGCTTGGCAAACTATAACTACTTCTACAAAAGACAAACAACACAATATGGGGGGGCTGGGCACTTATCTTATATAAATTATTTGGGGGAAATAGTATGTTGGTATGAATCTCCCAGGAAAGACATTGTTGGTACAAGTTGACCGTTTACCTGCTTCTCATCCTCTGGTGTTGCAGTGCAGGGAGAGCAATTACAGATTACTTACTGCACTGTGGACACTGGGTTTATTTTCATGGCTAAGATTTATTTGACAGCCCAGGGGAACTCCCTAACTGGCTTGTTAAAAGGAGAATCTCTCACAAGCTCATTTAGATATATGAATATATATAAATATATAGATATATAATGACTGTATATGTACACATTATATTCTCTCCTGTCTCACCACGCGTCATTTAAATCCCAGTTGACCGCAGCATCCTGGTAATAAAGCCAGCAACAGGAGCTAGCACTCCCCAAAATCACCCAAATTGGGAGTGGCTTTAACAAGGGGAATCCCTTTCTTTCTTCATCCCTAACTCCATTCTTCCATCCAGGCTGAATAATAGCCACAGGCACATTTATCCATCCTCTCTCCTACTCTGCTTTTGCCACGAATGACCATATTACAGCTATGAAAAGTTGTCTCCAGAGATATATCTGCAGACAGCCCAGAGATATTACACCACTGAGCTGTGAAGTACCTCTATTAGCAGGAAGGATAGGAAGGAATGTTGAGGAAACAAGCTGAACTGGAAAAGTATTGGAAGATGGGGCAGGGGGTATATGTATATAAAGACATGGCCAAGAGTGTGTTGAGTAAGTTGCTTCTATTCTCTCTCTTTGATGGGTGCCTTTTCCCATTTGCAATTCTTAACTTTTTATTAATAGATAGGATCAAGGTAAGGAATAAACGTTTTTTTTCTAATCTATTCTTGGGTTCTTTTATTTGCAACTTTTAGATCATTATCCTGTTGGAGGAGCCATGATTTGAGGCTGAGTCACAACTTCTCCATGTTTCGCAGTGGATGGTGTTCTTTTCATTGAAAACCTACGTTTTCCTTCTGTAAACAGTCACAACTGTTACTAAAAAGCTCTCATTTGATTAAATCTGTCCAAAGGACATTCTCCCAGATATAATGTGGCTTCCCCCACATGCGATCTGGCAAACTCCAGTTCTGGTCATTTCTCTTTCAAAAGTGGGGTCCTTATTCAATAGGTCACATTTGGAGTAACTGGTCACTGCTGTACATTGACCTTGGAGGTCACCTATATCTGTTTTGAAGTATTTCTTCCTTCCTCTGTTCTTTTTCCACCTTTCAAAGTAGCCTGTTGAATCTGTAGTAAATTTTCCTCTTGAGACCACGTCCAACAAGGTTGCTATGGCCCAGTGGACGTTTAACTTCTCCATAGTATCAGCAAATGTGTTCACAGCAACATCAAACTGCTTGGAGATGATCTTATAGCCTTACAGCCTTATCTTATATTTTTTACCTGGTCCATGTTCAGTGTAATGTGTATTATAAAGTAAATATTATTAATATTAAGTGTAAAAAATAACCAACAAGAGAATCTGGGGGAGGGAATGATCGAGGGAAAGAAAATAAGTAGAGATAGTGTGAGAGAAGAGAAAGAGCGTAAAATTTAGATAGTTCTTCTGGCATCAATTAAATCACTAAAACCCCATCTCTGTTACTCAAAAAAGGTTTTCTCCATGAAAAAAAATCTAATTATGCCTTTAAAATGGCTTGGTACAGCAGCTCGTCTGCAATTGTGACTCTGCTCAACACACAAATATATGCTAGTTTTCTGTTCTGGTGTTCACTGCACACTTGACATGTTTGAACTGGAAACATTAGATAAGGTCAACCATTGATCATGATATGTCTGGTGAATGGATATATATTTTGTACATAAACAGTTTTCTGTGATGTCCATGACATCGGCTAAAAGTTCAATGACATTAATGAGCTAGCCAAACTAGCAATTACTGACTTACACCTGCATATCTCACACCGTCCAAATAAACGGTGCACAAAAGCACACCCTCTGCAGGCTAAAACCTATGACACCCAAGGAACAAAGTGGGTGGTGGAAAAAGGGTGGATGGAAATCTTCCTGAAGTGAAATACATCTCTGGCAAACACTTGGGTAAGATTAGATAGGATCTAAGACTGATTTACCGTGTCAGTTTCTCCCTGGCAGCCGTTATCTGACCACTGCCTGGTTGATTTATACCCCGGGACAAACTGGTATCAATTAGACGAAACCAAAAGGAGTCATTACCTAACTAGCAGAGGCCCCCAAAGACTGTTTGGGATGGTAAGAGTAATAGAAGTAATATACTGTCACTCACCACAGAAATACACTATTCACTCACCACAAGACCACTATAGGACACTAGAGGAAACTGGTTTTGTAGCAGGGGACGCTGTCAGCCAAAATGGCACAGTGCAGGGAGATGTGTGTCATCCAAGCTGTTACAAATACAGTAACTGATGAGTGTTGATGAGTTACATATGTGTTCAATGACAGCTGCAATGCATAAGCAAATTACATATGGTAGATATGTGTTAATTTTTCAACAGTCAACACTACATTTATGACAATAATGTTAACGTCAATAAAAGAGAAAGCTTACTCTTAAAATGTAAATGTTCAGTTTATGAACATTTAGGGTGTGTGTGTGTGTGTGTGTGTGTGTGTGTGTGTGTGTGTCATATGTTGCACGTAGGACATGCAGTGCCACACAGGGAAAGAAAAAGAAACAGCGAGTCTGACCTTATATTATGCATTACATTAGCCTGGAAATCTAATGGTCAGTAAAAGAAGAAATAAAGATTAATGTTGCTGAGAAGGAACTTCAGTGTGCAGAGACCATGTGACCTTAAACAACTTTTGATTTTGCTTTCACATTGTTTTGTTCTGCATTAGAAAAATGTATCTGAGTCCTGAGTTTACTTTAAAGTTTTGTGCTCCTGGTCGACAGTGCCTTACTCTGTGTAGATTTTTGTGAGAAAGTAGAGAGAGCAGCATTCAATCATTTGCTAGTGTATTAAGTACCAACATCAATGAAGTCCACATCCAGAAATAAATCTGATCTTCATA
This sequence comes from Verasper variegatus, assembly GCA_026259375.1. NCBI lineage: Eukaryota > Metazoa > Chordata > Actinopteri > Pleuronectiformes > Pleuronectidae > Verasper > Verasper variegatus. The sequence goes on from CM048048.1 coordinate 938,429, forward strand.
AAAATAATACTGAAAAAATAGAAGTATTCCCCAGTTTGTCTGTCGTGTTCTGGGAAACTATTTTGGATCACTTTTGATCAACTAAGCAAACGATGTATCAGTTAATCAAGGATAATATTTGTCTGCTTGATTGCTAATCAAAATAATCAGTAATGACATCCCTAATAAGTTATTCTTTCAAACGTCTTCAGATTAAATGTCCCCTCCAGGATGTGTGTGTGTCATGTCTTCTCTGTAACATATTTCTACTAGTAATGCAGTGAAAACAATTTATAGATGGGTTTAGTTGCCAAATCACAGCAGGGTGTATTTCCAAAGATAAATCTCTTTTAAGTTTGGCTTCACTCAGCTCTGTGTCTCCCCGACTATCAGAACAGAAGTAATATGATAAATGGAAAAGAGTGGCTTTCTTTCAGCAGAGTAAACACACAGACATGAGCAGGGGAAAAAAGAAGAGACATGAATAAAGAGTAGGTAGTTTTCACTTCATTCAAAGAACATATGTTTTCCTTTGCAAGTGTGCTGGAGTAAATCACCATGAAAAAGCAAGGGTTCCACAGAGGCAAAGGACCAAGGGGAAAGCTTTAGGTGTGTGTGTGTTATGCATATGAAAAAGTGCACATTAGTAACAGAGTTACTGATGTGTGTGTGCATGCAGGCACATGTTCATAGGAAATCGGGGGCACTCTATGGGCAGTCTGACAGGAGAGCTGAGAGATTAGGGAGGGTCTTGTTTCATGGACCTTAAGACATCTGTTCTCTCTCTCTTGCCCACCTCCCAACCTTTCTTTCATTGAACTATAAATGCCCCCCTACCTTGGGGAGGGGTGAGTCGTGGACGGAGGGAGGAATGTGGGGCTTCCACTTGCTTTTCATTAACACAGGATCTGGTAACACACCTCACTGTCAACCTAATCCCCTCTCTCTCCATCTTGTCCCCTGGCAGAGGGGAGCTGCCATGACCAGGTACAGAGCCCCAGATGTTCCATGGATGAGGAGTGGGGGTGGTGGGATGACAAGGTCTTCACCCCACTGCAGCTATGAATGTACGTTAATGAAGACAGGGTGGGGCGGGGTGAATGCAAAGACATCTACTGAAGAGACCCCTGTTAGTGCTCACACAGAGTAATCTGCCAGTCTTCTGTTTTCCCTCCTGCCCATTTCTCCTTCATTTCTCTACCTCTCCGCCTTTCTCCAACTTTTTCCCTTCTTTAACTCATAAATGTATTATCTTTCTTATCCTTAATCTCCTTTTTCTGCTCAACTCTGCTGTTTTTCCACATATTTCTATCCGTACATCTCCTTAATTTCATCTCTGCCTCTTCTTCTCTATCTGCAGCACCTCCCTGATTCCCCTCATTCGTAACTACTTTCCCTTCCTCCTCCTGCTTCCTCTTACAAACTGGCATCATCCTGAGGTCTGCTCAGGATGTGGTCTATCTCAGTCTGCCACTGAGAAGCAGCAGTGCAACAAAAGCAGCAACAGTAGTGGCAGTAATACTACATTCTCCTGTCTTACATCTCTCATGTACAGCTTCTCCCAGGGGGGCCATTCACACTGACTTATTGTGGCAGCTCAAATGCTCAAACTTACAGAACAGGAATCCTACCCTTTATCATCCTAGAATTCCAAAGTATCCGTTTCTGAGGTATGGAGCGGGCTGGAGAGGTCGCCCGGTGGTGAGTGATGGAGGTGGTGCAAATAAGGCTAAGAGTCAGCAGATACATCTATTGTCAGCTGTGATCAGTCTGTGTAATTTGAGACAGTTTGTCTCCTTTCGATGTCAACAAATCTGGAAACACTATGTGAAGAAGCCCTCTGGGAAAATAACCATGTGTGTTTTGACAGAGATCTATAAGACTGCTTAAATTATCATGAGGGAAAAAACAACTGGGTGAGACAAACATGTTATTCAGCAGGAAAACTTAAGACATTTATTTTGAATACCTTTTTCCTATTTCAAAAAAGATCCTCTACGTAAACTTTGAAGCTCTCTGCTGGACACATATACAGGTGTTATTCCACATTAAGTTTGACCATGCTTTCAGAGATGAGGCAAAGTGTTAAGATATCAGATTCTATAATGATCTATGAGATCTATGGACTCAAATATGATATATGAGGAGCTGAATGAAACTTTTACTGCACATGATGACAGTATTTGTTTTATGAGGTTATTATATGTCTTGTTCAGAACATACATACACAATCTTGTGTTTTCTGAGCCATAAGGACAACGAGTTTGTAGCAAAACCGAGGAGAAATGATGCAGTGGTCTTGATTCCACCATTGTTATTTGTGTCTGAGACTGTCTTTTTCAAGTAGCTGGAAAAGGTGGAGAAAACAATATCCATTGAGTCACTGCACACTAATCTCTATTCAATGTGTTTACTAAAAATGCACCAAAGAACCACTAATAACAAATCTGTTGTAAAGTGTATCTAAGGATAGAGCTCTAACTATGAATAGTAGAGTAAATTATAATGGAAACTGAGTGGAAGGGGACTTGCTTTCATCTCTTCTTCCATTGCACTGCACACATAGTTTCAAAACTGTGAAATAAGGACAAAAGCTGAGAAGCTATTGAAAACCAGGGCAGAGCAGGGCAGGAGGGCTGAGTATGTATCACCGTGCAGTTATGCAGATTCGCGTAAACAAAGTGCAAATTGTTTGAGGTTTTAATTAACATTTTTGAAAATCATTTTATCTGAAGTAACCCTATATGACAACATCTGCTAAACAGATGCTGGCGCTTAGAGAGCCCAGTTCCAACTCTGTCCTTGTCACTTTGCACCACCAACACACAGAATGTGTTGCTCAGCAGCACTGAGGTAAAAAACAATCTACCTGCTAAATTATGAGTCAACTTGTTCCTTGTCATCTACTGCATGCAGCACACCAGCTCCTGACTCTCTTTTACCATTGTGTTTCTATCAAATGTCCAATTTTGAGGATGTGCCAAAGAATAAAAAAATCTGAAAAACAAACCAAAAATCCCTGATCATGTGTTACAGCACGTTGACTCACACCCAGTGGTGCAGAGACATTGGAAGCGTTTTAATTTATATTAGTATTAGCAGATCTGATTGTCATCATGGAAACACTGTGATGCCTCCCTGATTAGAGTCAGTGTTGATGAAGGCAGGGTTTGGTCCTAACATGAAAACAAACATCTCACTCACACTCATACATTAGTGCATGAAAATATCTAAACCTAATACACACCAAATCCAAGCAATCAAATAAACACACAGTCTCACAGCAACCCATGATCCAAGACTAACACAAACATCTCACTTTACAGTTTACTGGCAAACCTTATTCTTGGCAGATGACTACTTTGCTAAAAAACAGCAATACTGCAAATACTGCTGTTATTTAGTCCCAACCTTTCACAGTATGAGTGAATGACAATGTCAAATTGTCCAAAAAGGCGTGGAAAGTGTGGAAATTGGAAAGTTTAACTTAGTGCTATACAATGAGATACTGATCAATAAACATTCAAAAACTATAACCATGTACAGTAGAGCCATATGATCAGAACACAACCTGCTGCTTGATTCCTGAGGGAACATGTTAACACAAATTTTAATCATGAATATATAACGAATGTAAGAGTTGGGTACACTGGGTACAGCACTTTAGAGCTTATCCAAATCAAATATTTGTTTGGTTGCACAACATAATGAAAAGAAACAGAACAATTTGTTCTTCACTACAATTTTATTGGATATTTGGAGCTTTCTATAACTGTACTTTATTTTCAAAGGGCCTGGCCTAGTTCCTGTTGGCACACATGGTGAGCTAGGTTACGAGACAAAATGACACACCACAAAAGAAAATGTACATTTGGTGTTGTGTACTACAGAGTCTATGTGGTTTCTTTAAAATATGATAAAATCTGCCAAATAGGGTGAAGTCATTGCGGTTGTTTCCAATGCAGCTCCACCTGTTTCAAGAATTTCCCTGAAACAAGTGGCAATATCTTGAAATAAAGCAGAATACGATGAATTACATCACTGGTTTGATGTTTTTTGCTTTTCACATTAGAGAAAGTAAGGGAGTCCAGATCCTTGTTACTTTGAAGTGATACAATATGGGTCATTTACTGAGCTCTGACGCACGAGTAGGGAGTTGGTGAAAAGAACAAATGAAATGTTTTAGCAATCATCAGAGGCTACGCAACTAAGAGTTAGATATGAGTTGAATTGAACCAATGACTGATGAAAGGTCAGACAGCAAAACGTTTTTCATTGGCTAGTATAATCTATAACTAATAATTAACAATTAAATTACATAAATAAAGGGTCTAAGAGGGTTTGAAGAACTACTTTAAGTTTGATGCTTGCTTCGGTGTTCAGTTGATTACAATTCACCTCAGCAAAATGCTGAACATAACATTTTATAGTTTTGCACCTGTAATCCACATAAGCACAATGTCAGTCTGTCTTATACTCACCTTCTATCCGAGGCCCTGACTTGATGTTCAGACTTCCTGTCATGGCTGACACTGACACTGTCACGCTGGGCCTCTTTGGATGAGACTCTGTCTCCATGACAATAACAATCTGGGCAGTGTGGATAGAGACCTTATGGAAGGTCAACGCCAGGCTCCTGATGTTGGTGGTTTTACCCAGAGCTGAGGCCTGATGGTGAGGGTCTGAATGGGAGAGAACGAGTCTGGGCAGCATCCTCGTAGGAGAGGAATGAGGTGTGGAGGAAGCAGACAGTTGATGACTGGAGGTATCCCACACATGGTTTGGCAGTACTTTTTTCAGGTAGGCTTTGGCCTGCTCCAGCTTCGCCAGGGTAGGATTGATTTTCAGGGGGCGTGATAGCTCTATGTTCAGCTCAGCTTTGGAGACAGAAAGAAAGGAAGACAAAGAATTTTAAAAAAGATGGAAGGCATGAAAGGGTGAAGACAAGAATCAAAATCTAAAATGATCACTGATGGATTTCTTTAAATTTTGTATGGGCAGTTTCTGATCCAGCTCTAAAATTACAAAAGTGCCGATCCTGTGTATTAGGGGCTGAATAATAAAGAACATGGGGCAGAAAGAAACAAAAAACTAAAACATGTAACTAAAACAACTAAAAACAAGGCTACCTCATGACCGCGATACACAAAATAGTACAGTACATACACATTTCGTTGCTCTCTGAAGGGTTCTGTGTGTTTGTGAATGGGAAATAAATATCTTAGATATTTTTTATGTTCAGCAATCTAGTGACAAAATGTTCAGTCTTTTTCAGTGGTAAAGCGAGACTCCTTTTACTATGTTAAACTCAGTAAAAAAGTTAATTAATTCACTGTTGGCAGGGGTCTTTGCTGAAGCCAGGCTTCATCAGCGCACCCGAGCAAGATCTATTGCCACCTACCCTACGAGACGTTACCATGCAGCCATGGTAACGTCTCGTAAATCAACCTCTCAACTCTTCTCTCCTCTTCTAACCTAAACCTGTTAGATACCAACTTGGTCCAGTCTCAATCTCTTTCTCCTTCTTATATGTACACACACAATTACTGGCTGTCTCACTGAGATATCTTAACATTACATTCCAGAGCAAAAGAGATTATTTTCTTCATTCCAGCCCCATAAATCCAAGACTCGTCAGCATCCCCTGTTCTACCTCTTCCTCACTCTCTGATGCAGTACAGCCTTCAAACACTTGACTGGAATTTACAGAGACACATGACTTAACTCAATGCCGTTTTACACCACTTCCATTATCCCATTTTTCCACTTGGTCATGATGATGGGAGAAGGAAGCAGCTGGAAAACAACAGCAGCTGTTTTTCATGGTCTCATCAAGGAGCCAGTGTTTAGAGGCTTTTCAGGGGTTTTAAGCCTCCTGTCTGTCTCCTTCCCAGGTATGAGCAGCGGATGACATGACCAGGAGAGCTGCCAGGAGAGGCCCGCACACACGCATATATGTCTCCACGAGTTCAGAGGACATTACCTTGGCTTACATTCATTTCCTGGAGACCTACTTTAACATTGACCATATTAACTACTTGTCTAGTTCTAACCCTTACCCTAATATTAACATGAACCCAAACCTAACCTAAACCAAACCAAACATGACTTCAAATTTAAGGATTTGCGTTATGGGACTTGCTTTTTGTCCACATAAATGTGTTAACAGTTTTAGGTCCCCACAACATGAGTAATTCCTGGACCACAAATTCACGCAGACACACGCACACTGCCCTCAATGTTTTATTTTCTTTTTATTTGATCCACTAGAAATAAGGCCCTTGGTCAAATAGAAGGATGGCTGGAGAGGGGAGCTGGGGGAAAGATGGAAAGGTGGATTTCACTGTGCAATGTAGCTTATCATTTCCACTTGACTTATCACCAGGAAATGTTCCAGTGGTTGAATAAATACCGTGTATGCAGCTACACAGGTTCCTTTGCTTGCCTCCAATGTTCTTTCATTCTTTCATCCTCTTCCCTTTCTGTTTCATGTAACCCGCCTTCTGCTTCCTCTCTCTTCCTCTGTCCTATATTTTTACTATTACTCCATCCCCCAAACTCAACAGCCCCTCCCTGATCTGTAATCACACAAAGCTGTCTCCGATCACCCACTCAGGGCCAGTGATGGGGCCTGGGTTTTGCCTGGCTCTCCGCACAGGGAGACCTGCTCCTGATTATCAATTGTTCCTCTTCCCAAAATCTATTTCTGCCATCAGCGTGAAAAAAAACATCCTGCACAGCAGACCCCAGTTCTCTGACAGTCCCCTCAGCACCTTGGAATAATCCATTTTTAACTTTTAATTCAAAATTATTTCAACACTGAACCAATATTTAACTATTCATCAATCTCTACAGGATGTCTTGATCTTAGCAACTAATCAAACTTCAACCAACCAATGAATTCTGCCTTGCTTTGCAATGTTGTCCAATCACAGAAACGTTGTGGTTTTTTCCTCTCCCATAGTCTCTCTCTCTCTCTCTTTGCAGGTATCTCTGACTCCAGAGCTGCAGAAAACTATTATTACTATCATATGAATTGTTGTTGCATCATTATATAATATATTATCATTAATAACATCTTTATACTCTTATTGTTTTCATTATAAAAAACTATATTTAGTAGTCCGGCTTAAACCTGCACAAATGTTCCTGGTCTCTCTCCCCCTCTACTCTCCTCCCCATTTTTCTCCACTCCCCCAACCGGTCGAGGCAGATGTTGCCCACATTGAGTCTGGTTCTGCTAGAGGTTTCTTTTCAGTTTCATGAGGGAGTTTTTTTCTCTCCACCGTTGCCAAAGTGCTGCTCATTGTGGGAACTATTGGGTTTTGAATCACAACTTTTTTATAAATTTGTCCAATCATTGTACTTAACATATTGTTTTCTCATTTAGACTACTGCAACTCCCTCTTCACTTGCACCACTCACTCATCAATAGCCAGACTTCAGTTGGTACAGAATGCTGCTATGAGGCTGTTGACCAAAACAAGGCACAGCCTTGGCCCTGCAAATATAACAGAACTATATATGCAGCCTACCCCCGGTCATCTGATCAATGCCTTTTATCTGTTCCCCATTCTTATTTTAAATCCAGAGGGGACCAGGTGTTTATAGTTGTAGCTCCCAAACTTCGGGTTAGGGTTAGACAGCCTTCCCCAATCCATCAGATTTGCTGAATCTGTGGTTAGCTTTAAGCAGCTCATTTCTATAGGTTAGCCTTTTTATGAATTCTCTCTATTTCTTTTTGTGTATGTATAGTTAGTTCCATATGCATGTTTATATGTATGTATGTATGTATGGATAAAGTCATGTGTACCTTATCTTGCTTGTGTGTGCTTTACCTGGTATGTGAAAGTTTTAAAAAGAGCATCACAAATAAATGATTATTATTTATTACTTTCAAGCTAGTTTTACCAGTTGTAGCAGTCCTCAACTTTGGAGGAGGTTTACCAGAGCACCTCTAACTGTACCAGGGAGGGTGATTAGCATAACTAAGTCTGGATGGCAAATTACTCTCCCTGGTTAAAAGGTGGCAGAGAGAGCTGCTACACGGAGAGACTGACACACAGACACAGACAGACACACAGAGACACAGACGCAGAGAGCAGATGCCACCAGAAAAGGACATGTGCTGGGCGATTCAAGCTATGTTGGATGAATTGTTTCTGTAATAAAAATGATGAGACTGGTGAGCGGATATCGTCTGGTTGCGTTGGGGGGACCCATGGTTGCAAGGGAGTTGGCCATATCTACAAGTATGTCATCAAAGTCTCTTCCTTATTTCTGATGAAGATGCAGGTGTTTGAAACAACCCTCTCACGTTTACCAATTACTGCTGGAGCCCATGCTAGGACACTCTCTGATGTTCTGCACGAAAGCAGGGTTAAATATTGTTGTACAGTATGTCTGACATCATCTTTCCCACATCTCGAATTGTTTAAAAAATGGTTCAGATTTAAAAATATAATAATGGCATAAAGTAAGTTCACAGAGCTGCAGAAATAGAGGAGAACCCTGGAGAGGAAGAAGGCCACAGCATCCGTATAGCTACCCCCTGGCTGTATCCAACAACCAGTGGAGCACATCTTTGCAGAATTCAAATATAATCTCGTCACTGTATTATATGGCCATATGTAAAGTACATCCAAATCATGTTCTTTTTCTGTTTCAAGACAGCCTTTACCAGTGATGTTTCATGTGGTGTCACTATCCAGGCAAAGGAGCCATAAAAAGAAGAAACTAAAACATCAAAACAGGAAAATAATGTAAAAAAACAGAAACTATTTACAAGCCATGATAGACTAAATATACTGCCACACCTCTTTGAGACTGTAGCATATAGCTAAAAAATACCTGGAACAAAAACATGTAAGTACAATAAATAAATAATAAACATGTAAAATTTCTTTCAAATGTTTCTGTTATGGCTTGAAATGGCAATAAAAGACAAAAGAAATTTGGTACATTCATTGCCCAGCTATAGTACATTCAAGGAGGGCTTTACCAACAGTGGCAGTCACACGCACACAAGTGTTTTTATTGGAATAAAATCTTTGCTTCAGCTTTGAGACTTTATGTGTTTTAAGAAGATTGTCAGTGGAAGGCCTGTGCAAGGAGCAAGCATCAAGACTGGAGGTTAAGAGGTGGGGTTGGTGTTCATATCAGACCTTAATGTGAACAGGCTGGGGGGAATCATAGACTAGCCCTTCTCAGGTGTCAGCCTCTATTAGCACTACAAAAAGTGGGACATCAAGGTCTGACAGAGGCACATACACACACACATATATAACTCTGCAAAGTGGTGAGGGAGATCAACTATGCTTATTACCCAGGTTACTGTGCCTTTTTGGCAAGGTCATAAATGACGCCAACCCCACTTTGAACCTGGTGTCGGTAATGTGCGTGTGTGCAAACACCACAAACATTGTTTTCATTCCCAGCCCACTTTTGATTTCTCGAGCTGACTTTCATGCTTGACTCTTGACAGGAGAGAGCCTGTGTCAGAAACAGGTGGCATAATGTAAAATTACACAAGGTCCACATGTGAAAAGTATGTGTGGATGTCTGAGGTACCAATCATTTTTTTGAGGTATATCTGCAGAATCCCACTGTCACAAAAAAGCCTCATATCAAGTAAGGCCAGTGACATGCACCGCAAATGCCATCTGATTCAAATTAGAGTGGTTCTGGATGGTTCGAAGGGGCACAGGCTTGTATACAGTAACTGACAACATTTCTACAAATCCATAGCTTGACGGGAACCAGGGACACGGGAGAGTAATGGTTCCAATTTGTTTGAGCTAATCTATCACCTGCTGCTTCTCTGCAGAGGGCATGAATGATCTCTCATCTCCAAGTGGTAGCAGTTACCTCTAGACTTGTTCAATGACCCTCTCTCAGACTGGAACTGAGTAAGAAAAATGAGAATGAAGTAGGTGTATGAATTTGTGTGTTCACTGGTCAATCACTGAACCCTGTTCATGTTGGAAAAAACTAACCCAGCCTAGCCTTCTTTTATAAACGTGCTGGTCAAACCTTGAACCCTCCTGGTTCTGAAAAAATGCTGGCTTCCTATCTGCATGTGGATTAGCAGTGTATATGTAAATCTGTGTGTATGTAATGCTGCTGTGTGAGGGTCAATGCTGAAACACCATTGAATTCACAGAAACACCATTGAATTCACAGTGCACATGGAAAAAGTGTTTCCCACTCAGCATCCTTGGGAGGGCAGCTTTGATTGGTCTTGCAGAATAAATGCTGCTGAAATTGTGAGCATATTGCTGTAAACACACAGCAATGCGTGGCCTCACGGCGGTCTGCTCTCTGTTTGCGCCTCACTGAAATAAATCAAATGTGAAGCAGTGTTGAATCAAAGTAGAGCTGCCAGACATGATACACATCACAGCGAGAGACACTTATAAAGACTTGCACATGCAAATAAAGCATATCTAAAAAATAAAGGGGACAGATAAATAAAACACTGTACATTTTCTTCCTAATCCCATCTCCAGCCATTCTTTTTCCTTTCACTATTTTTTTGTTTCATATTTAAAATAATTGTAACCAAACAATTAAACTGAACTGAGTAGAAGAAACAAAACATGTCTTTCCAGGTCAAGACATTTACTGAGATTATTTCTAATGGCAATGAAGCTTTACTACAAAGACTGGCAAACATTTCAGTCTCAAAAATGATTCATGTTTATCTCCATGTACTGACTAAGCAGCAGCAATGCGTGTAGTCCATAACAGTCAGAAACAATGCACAGATACTCCTGCTCTTTGTAACTTCTTTCTTTGCTCCTCCATCCCAGAGGAGGATAGTTATCGCCAACAGAGTCATCTAACCTAACAACACACTGTTGTGTGTGCATGTGTGTGTGTGTGTGGGTGGGGGTAAAAGGGGACCAGTAGCATGTGTGGTCACTTCCAGATATTTCCAGCAGAGCCTGACCTGGTGACCTCCCAGTGAGTCTGGATTATGTGTGAGTCATTTGGGAGAATGCTGTTTGTATGTGTGTGCATGTGGGGAGAATGAGTGTGAGGTACAGGGGCAGCTCGGCTCTTTACTAGTTCAAGGGAAACACCTGACAGTAATTGCAGCTGGGATCTGTGCTTCAACTGCATACAGGAATCACATATAACCTCAGCCGACTGTGATGTATCTTTAAAGATATGACAGGCAGTGATCCTCTTAATAAACCATATGAAGTTGCAAAAGCAACTCTGGGTGTTGAAAATTCTCATGGATAAATATACCAAGTAATGTTAAATCTATTTAAACATTCTGAATCTATGGAAACAATATTAGACTTACTGCTGTTTGTCTTTCTTGCATCTCTCCAAGGGGAGATCAGAGGTCAGTATATAAATGGTCTGTATTTATAATATTAATGATATACTCATTATATTGAAGGAAAGTATCTCTATTCACTATACCAACATGCCTCTCCTGAACAGTGAATTCCAATCAGAGAGAACTAAAATATTATTTACCGTATACGATGGAAACCTGATGGGACTTTTAAGTTATTAATGCCTCGCTGGAAGGTCATGATTATTGTAATTTGGCTGCCTGCATCATCTGGAATGAGCAGAGGGGTAGATGGACATTGCTAGTGTGAGGTAGCCTTGTGTGATTGCTGTGGTGTACAGAGAGCTACATTGTGTTGTGTGAGTCCATGAGGACAGAGCAGCTGAGGGCTTTCTGCTGACAGCACGGATACGTGTAGGCGAGGGGGCTACTCGTGTCCAGCCTGGAGCTCCTTCTTGTAAACATGGACAGTATGTGTTCATGATTGGATGCATGTGGAAGGCAGACCTTATGTCAAAGTGTATCCCTAGTTGAGTGTTAGTGTGTATGCATCTGCAACATCTGGCCCACTGGATTCAGGGAGCTGAACTGAAGGATGTCTTGTGCCTACACACACTCCATGAAATCCTCAAATGAATAAGAAGGTTGTGCACTCGCATTGTAGCCCACTCACACTTTTATTCCTTGCAGTTCTGTTTGGATAAAATGTCAGCCACACCCTTAGGTCAGCAACCTTAAAGCTACTCATATGGATATCATATCAGTCTAAAAATAGAGAGAGACCAGACCCTGTGAAAGGCATTCTGGATGTCTGATGTTTCCCACACACTTAAATCAACAGCTTGTAGTCTGCTATTAAAAGTGACAAATATTAGCCATATCCATGACCTCCAGTAGAAAACACCCGAAATATCATTAAGAATGCCAATTATGTGCACATGTCAACGAACATGTTAATGTGAGTGTACAGAAGTTGTATCAAACACTAGTGAGTGTGTGCGTGCACGCCAGCGTGTGTGTGTGTGTGTGATCCCTACCAGGTCCATTGAGGAAATCTTTGATCTGGAGGCAGAGCAGTGGGGAAGGAATGCCCGTTTTACCGTCTATTTCTCCTTCTACTGTCTGCAGCCAAAACACGTTGTAGTCAAGAGATTCTGGAAGAGTCTTTCCTGGGTCTGCAAAAACATGAGATGGATGAAAAGATAAAGAGGAAAAAGTAGGAGAGAAAGAGCACTGAGAAAGGAAGACAACATGACAGATAAAAAAACTGTGCTGACATATTTAACATTAAGAGAGTTTACATTTACTAGTCTGCTATGTCTGTATATGTTGGTAGCAAAGTAACTTTCCCTGTTTTGTTTTTTTAAACAGAGCCGATATCTCAATGTGCTTCAGCTCACCAAGGCACTTGTAATCAGAAGTTACTCCTCTTAAGGCCACATCAAACACAGACAGCTCCATCCTCTGCTTGCGGTGGTGGCAGCTGAGAAGAGCAGATGGTTGCATCACCTGGAGATACAGGAGAGGTTCTAACACCTGGTCCCCGGCCCCTCTTCTCCCTGGCTGCCTCACTATGGTCACACCCAGCGCCTGGCGGGCTGAGGAGCGACTGGGAGTAGGCAGACTATTCATGGAGAGCAGGCTGCCTCTCAGGAGCGGGGAGGCTGGCTGTGAGGTGTTGCTGTTGAAGATGTCCTCAGCTGTCAGGCCAGCAAGGGAATCCTCTGCAGCTGGAGCAGGTTCTGGAGTCGGCGATGCAGAGGCTTGAGGAGACTCAGACAGGATCTCAGGCTGGTTGAGGGCACTCTTTCCCACCTAAAGCAGATGGAGAAGAATCATTGGTCCATCTCAACTTGCCTGCCTTATACAGATCCTGTTTGAAGGATATAAAACAATGACTAATTGTACTGTACACATTTAAGTTGCAGTACAATATTTAGTTGTACTACAGACTGTATGAAAATATCCTCATCAACTATACAATGTATCATAAACTCATGATGTTGAAAATGTGATCTTTTAATCCTGTATACACCAAGCCAATTGTCACATAAAAAACACACTTTGTGTATGGAATGAATGCTAGTGAATGTCTGACAGATCCAGGTACTGAATCACCTGACATCTTCTATGTTCCCCCAATTTTGTTTACCTTATGCTCAGCTTCCTTCTTCTCCAGTGAGCTGGGGCTGTCAGATGATGAGGGAATGGCCTTTGAAGAACTGGAGCAATAAGTCATGATAGACAGCCTACTAGCCGTGAGAAAGATGTCAAAAGGGATGAAGTTGAGGTTCTTGGTGATGGTGGACTTGTGAGAGGGCCTAGCGATACAGTGGTGGCTGGCCCCACTCTGCTGCTCTATTTGGACGATGCGGATGTGAGCACTGTCGCTGCCAAAGCCGCTGTCCTGTCCAGTTCCGCTGTGACGTGATGAGATGTCAACAGCCGTCGCAGGGTCACGACTGCCATGCTTCTTCTCATGTCGACGCACCTGTACATAAATACAATGAGAGGTATAAAGATATGTTCACATTGAAATCAATTGAAGACGGGGTCTGGGGCCTCATTGTAAAAGATAGTGCTTTCATTGCTAGCTTTGTAGACTAAGGGCTAAATGTCTATGTTATAGGAGCAAATGGTGATTTTCAATAACAACCAAGAAGGCAGAATGACAAGAAGGCCCCACGTTTTTGTGTTTCTAGTCAAATGTGTGTCAATTGTGCCTAATATTAATACTGATCAATATGCTAAGTGGTGTGCTATTGAAACATGCATGGAGTCATGTACACAAAGAGAACGGCTACCTGTGTAACTTAACGAACAGCTAAACATGTGCAACATCTTTATGAACACAAGTCATTCACAATTTGCATTAATTCAAACTTATCTCAAACCAAACCAATATGGTTTGTGAGGATTACAGAAGGGTGTAGGAGGCCTCAAACAAATGGATGAAAAGCTTCTATTCTCTTTTTTGGGGGGAAAATTTGTTTCTTGTTTGGAGCTAGGCTTTACAAGAGAACACAAACCAAATAACTTGCTTGATTGAGACCATGGACAAATAGACCAAAGAGGGAGAGCATCACATAACCACAGACATTAAAGGCATGCTCTGGGACTTTTTCTGTGGTCTAAAAATCATTTTGCACTTCTTGCAATATTGGACTTAGAAAAGAGCCTTACCCCAGCGAAACAAATTGTTTCATGCACTGACTGTGGTATTGTGTATAAAGCAGCTGCGATTTTCTGCTTGACTCCAACTAATGGATATCGGGAGACTTTCAGCCATTGTGGCAATAAAAAGCTCAAGGCTATAAAGAAGCTGCCACTGATTCCCATGGGGAAACAATGAGACAAACATTTGAAAATAAAAATAAGAAAAAATATGAAAATGCTTATTATTGCTGGACATGTTTATCCGGAATTGACACATAAGGGTTAAAAATATCGTCAAAAAATTATATGTATGGAAGTACGGAAGATTCTTTGTAGATTCTAAGAAGCAGCCACTTCAAACCAACCCCACAAAAGGCAGAAGTGAAAACATGAAAAAAGTGAAGAAGGCACATTTACTGCTCAATCAATTTGAACAGTCCTCTGATTGCCCTATCACGCTTGACAGGTGCACCATGAAGAAACTTGGGGGTAAATTCATCATCATCATGTCCAATAACATATCAAACATGTTTCTCTTACATGTTAATGGGTACAGTGTCAGCTTCAATGTCCTATGGCTGCCTTTTGAAAAAAATATTTTGATAAATAAAAAAATTATCAAATGCAGTTTTTTTAAAAGAACCAAGGTGTGTCCCATCCTATCCCACCATTGTCTGCTCCAACCTGCACATGGTAGCTATTATAACATGTTCTCTCAGATGCCCCCTCTCTTACTCTACATCACTCCCTCCCACCCGCTACATGAGAATTTAAAATGTATATTATTGCTGTGGTGGAGATAGTGTTTCAAGACCTCTAGGCAAATACTAAACCCACTGGCAGGACATTAGACAGAATACTTGACTTATTAGATATTTCCTATTCTAAACAGTGTCATCAAAGGCTAAGAACAAGAGCCATATAAAACACAGCAGCATGCCTGCCCGCCTGCCTGTTCTGTTCAGCCAGCCTCATGTGTGGGGCTTCTATAGAATCAGCTCTGCCAGATTCTTCTCCGTTCCCTGGCCTAATGAGGACAGGATGTGTGCACACTTTTCCAAGCAATGGGGAGGGGAGAGAAGGAAGAAAAGAGCCTGGACCTGTCTCCATGTGTGTTGTGTTAAGCGGGTGAAACTTGTATTGAGGTAAGGAGGTATTTCAAAAAGGTACTTGGCAAAGGAAAAATGACCACTCCAAGGAGCGCCCCACGTTGAAAGGGACAAATAAGCTGCTGTGCAGCTGGGAAAGAGCAAGCGCCAGGAGAAACTGCCAGATACTCTTTACGCTTCTCTGTCTCTTTCCCAAGCTGAGGCTGTACACATGCATTTACAATTACAGCAAATACCCCGTTTTTTTTTTTAACCACCACTACTAAGAGAGTGCCCCCTAAGCAAATTTTTGGTCTATTTTTAGATGTGCTTACAAGTGGAATGAGGGATAATAGGGTGCACAAATGGGGGGTGCAGAGGAAAAGAGACAATGAGAAAACATACAGTACCCAGCACACACTGGTCCATATAGTTTGAATCAACACATGCGATCAATGCGTTCACAGACATGTACACATAAACACACATGAAGTCAGTTGCATTCTGAGGGTTTGATCTCAGTTAGAACTGGATAATTACTTGTGTTTCTGACCTTAGTTATAGACTCACAGTGCTTACGCATCGAAAAAAAGAGAAAAGGTATTCACAGAAAACATAGCCTCTAGTCTATATGCTTTAACCTTTTGCCAATTTATTCACATACATATAGCAATAAATTCAGAATACAAACATGTACTGCAAATACAGGCCTGGTCCCAGCTGAAATCCCCTTTTTCCAACCATTACTTTCTATTATATTATATATATGGTCTGAAGTGCTGTTTCCAGATCCCAATGCAATCTTTCTCTGGACTTGGTTGATCGTCATCATGAACGTGCGACTACACACACATACACACAACCCCCCCAGCCTCACTCGGCCAGTCATGAAGTCATCCCCTCAGTCCCTAGGCAGAAAATTCTGGAAAATGGAGGATAATGCCCAAAGTGTGAAACCAAGTCTCCCAAGTGCCAATCATATCAGAGCGCATCTGTACGACTTATGACCCCTATTTCTGTCAGTGTAACTCAGAACAGCTTGGCTAGAGGAAGGCTAATATGTGGAAGCAAATGTCACATCATCCAAATGCCACCCGTTTACAGTTTTGGCTAGCTAGTTGAATATGACAACATAGCTTTTACATCTGAATAACACATATGCAGTTGATTCTTTCCAGATGAATGAAAAGTAGGTTGCAATTCAGGTTCAGAGATCAGGGAACATAAAAATCTGAATGTTTTAAGACAGTAGGGAAATCCATGATAGTCGGTAGGAAAAAATATAATAAATACAGTCCAAGTAGCAAAGGTGACTATCATTCATTTCAAAACGGTCCATTTAAAAACCACATATCCCCAATGAAGTCTGAATCCAGTCAAAGTATATATACAAAATGTTAGCAACCTGCACAAGTTCACTTTAGGGGCACAAAATAAAGTAAAAGGGGCATAAAAAAGACTGGTAACTATATAAGGGTAACACAAAAGACTTCAGAGCAAAACTAAGATTTTGAGAAATATTTCTGCTACTAGCTTGACATGCCATTGAATGAGATAAGTAAGAAATAAGAATAAACTGCATTTGAAAGCACATCGTAGAAACACGAATGCAGAAACAGAATATATAAATATGCACACCTTTTTTTAAATAGTTAAATGTCTGATAGTGACATAATCAAAGTATTGGTGAATAGAAAGGTTGGCTGAATGACATTAAGAAGTTTGTTAATTGGTGAAGATGGGTCAAAGCATCAACTATTGACACTATTACAGAATTAAAGAGTTGTTCAAAGAAATTGAAGTATGTTGGGACAGAGTTGTCATTGAGAGCCAGAAACAAATTGTTGGCAGACTTGTAACTATGTCATGTTTTCTTCCAAAAAATAAAAAAAATTAAAGCACGTGCATTACGTTTTAACTGGGGTTGTGGCTTTCAAATCATGGTGAAATATATGCTTGTTTTTAACTTTGACAGAAGTGACAGTTACTGTAGAGAGAAAACAAGCTGCAATTAGTTGCAATTTTTTAACCTAAATGAAACCAGTGGCAGAGCAGTTTGTTATTCATGTTCTAGAATAGAAAGACTCCTAGCACATTTTACCCCGCGTTCTCTCTGCTACTGTGGAATTCCCTTTGAAGAATAAGGTCAGATTACTTACTATCTTTTTTGACAGAACTATTCAGTTGTATCTTGACAACATCAGAGTTTACTGGTTACACCCCTGCTGTGTTACCCACTATTGTTTACCAGAACCCTAAAGTTGATAGCAGGCCTCTGTGCCAGTGGAAGAAACCTCAATAGAGAAATACCGCAACTTAATCAAAAATAGTAACAATAATAGCTAACTGAATGCCATAAAGGCTGCAATTTATCCTCTCATTTTCTTGTGGAGAACAGAGGGGAGAAGACATTCATAATATGAAGTCACTGCTCTTTGTATGCCATAACAGTGGTCACAAAAAAGGGGCATCAAAGAAAGTCATTTAATACTTGCAACTTTGTTTCAATAACAAAGGCAACCTGCTATGCACTTTAACTGAACCACAACAAAGAAGCAATGGAAGGTCACGACCCCAGAGCTTGCAAATGAATGCAGAGTGCTTCAGAGTGACTGTCAACTGTACTTTAAACAGTGTGCTCTGGTCGCCGAGCGGGGCCAGTTTAACAAGCTCTCTCTTCCCAGTAAAGCTGATTGGTGCGTTTACTCCTCCAGGGTTCAACAACATGTTTCTCAAAGAAGCATATGAGACAATATCCTACACATTCTGTCCTCTCTTGTCACATTGCAGGCCCCAAAGTATCTTTCCCTGGTGCCTTTCTCCTTCTATCTGTGATTTGTTAAAGATTAGAGAAATAACAATATGAGAATATTTGCCTATCGTGGCAGAGACTCTTATTCCCTTGATGCCACATGACATATAGGGGAAAGCAAATATCCAGGTGACAGTAATAATCTATTCATGTTTACATTCCAATAGCGCTGGGTCAGTTGGAACACTTTCCTCCCAGAAAGACCTACTCGAGGAGAAGTGAGGAGAGGGACTGGATTTGACATGGCTGGTTTAAATAGAGGAACGCCTGCGAAACACCTCAAAAAACAAAGGAAAGATGATCAGACAAGAAATCAAGAATGCAGAGATGCTAGCTCTTCCATTTGATAAAGGCTGGAGAATGAAAAGAAAACTTTTGAAAAGAGTGAGTTAATGTGGTCCATATGGGGAACTACACTATGCTGCTTAACAAAAACCTGGCTCTGGGATATGTGGGTGCCAAAGACTCTTTTTTATAATTGATTGAACTTCAAAACCGTTTTTCTCCTAAGCCTGCACAGGACATTAGTTTACTTTCAAATATTTTGGCAGAAAGAAAACACAGATTGCCATTGCTTAGTAGAAAAACCTTTTGCAGGCAGAAGTGCTCAACACGTTGAGTTTAATACCAAGACCTTCCCATTACCACAGTAGGCCCTCGAAAAGGCTCGCCAAACCCACCATGCCCCGCTCCTAATCTATGGTAGTCAAGAATGATTTAAAGGGTCTGATAGACACCACCCAACTGGAGACTTATTGCATCAGTCATCCTCAACAGATCCACCAATCTAAACCAAAACCCTGATTCAGATCCACCAACAGTTTGGTTAGGGGTGACTGAGAGGTCAAAAAGAAATTACCTCCTATCACTACAAAAACACTTGCTGTTTGTATAATCAGGATGCAATGTAGTTGCATTACTCATTGAGGGAAGTGTTTAAAAATGTGAGGAGACAATTCCTAGATTAATACCACAATCGTGTTAGTGAAAACAAACACAGGGGAAAAGTGTCCTGACCACTATGATGTAACTATTCAGAAATGATACACAGACTTTCTCTGCTTGTCCAACATAATCTCTTGGCTGGAATGGGATGCTGCTGAATGGACTTTATCACCAAATACTTCAATCATTAATGATAAACAAGATATAAGCCATATGGTCAACAAAGTTGGGACAGTAAAAACATACAATTTTATGATGAAATTATCATTGGGCTGAGATGGACAACTTGGAAGATTGAATATGGCTGATTAAAGGATGAATTGCCTCAGTACATGTAATAGGAAAATAGTATATTGACTCTTTCTCTTAGATCCCTTGACAGCTGCAATCTGACTCCTAACAATTTATTCGGTCACTAATTAAATTAAGATGAAGGCCAGATGTAGAGAAAGGTGTAATCAGGCGACACCCTACAGCAGAAGTGAAAGTGAATGAGAGACAGAAGCACCCTGGGGTCTGTCTTAATTTCTCTGACCCTGGCTTCCACGGCAGCAGAGTCATCATCAGACTTTCTTCCCTTGATCATCTCTCCTTTCTTTCCATGGGAATGGAGTAAAGAACAACTGGCTCTCATTAACTATTACCATCCCTATTTAGCTTTGAGATTTGTGTGGGGGCTAATTTTCGAATCTGATAATCAGGCGTCAGTGTTTACACATGCCAAGTGTCGATGAATGAGGTGGACTTGTCAATGGCATCTGAACATTGTAGGTGTGAAAGTGTGTGTGAACACTACTGTGAGAAAAAGAATGTGTATGTGTATGCTTTAGAGTATCATTTGTATTTGCATTTTTAAAATCAATTAAATTACAAGACTGTACTGCAAACAGCGCTGATACAATATGATTGTTCTCTATTTTAATCACTCTTTATATTTGTGGGTAAAATGTGGCAAACAACTCACAAACATACACACAGAGAAAACATACTTGTACGTCAAAAGGCTATGTTGCAGACTAATCATTAGGTTTCAGCCTGGCCCTCAAGATCCCTTATCCAAACTTTCAACTTAACATCATTAGCTTTGGCATTATGTTTTCAAAAAACAAACAACAAAAGAGACTTCAAACTGCATTGTCTTCAGCATGGGCTTGGCGGTTTACCAAAGCAGACTTCTGAGAGACTTTAAAAAGCAGCAGAGATGCATTTCATTAGGTCATGGAGTGCTCTCCTGAAACGCCTGCCTGCCTGAAACTGCCTGCACTGCCTGGCGGTCATGACTGTTTTCTGCGCTTTAGTAACAAGGTCATGGGGAAACAGCAACAGCAGGGAAAACAATGGTGACCTGAGGTGAGATGAGGCTGTTTGGAGCAGGACGGGGTGGGAGGTGCAGGGTTGACAAGGGCAGATGAACCCCAGGTGGTCTGCTGAGGACTGTGAGTGATGCTGTCATGATCAGCCCACACCCTAGGGAGCCAGCACGTGCAAACACACACAAACACGCTTAGCAGCATGCACAAGCCTATATAGGAATTTAGAAGTGAGTGCAAATACACACACACACCACTGTGAATGTGTGCGTATGCACACGCAGACACACACACACACAAGATTGCACACTAATTCAAAGAGCTGGTGTTAAGACAAGAGCAATCCTGGCTCTGTGTCTATTTGCAGAGCTGAAATTAGAAGAAGAGGAATGAAGTAATCTTCCTTTAATTTCTCCCTGGATGTGCTCCCAGGACCAAGTGAGACACAAGCTCTTATGTGCTGTAAGTTAGGTTCTCAAAGGAGAATGATGCAAGACCCCCTGTCCTCTCATCTGAGCGGGTAGGGCCTCAATAAGGGAAACACAAAGGACAAGCCAAAGGACAAATCAATACGAAATACAAATAAGTTATCAAATAAAATTAAAAAAAAGTCAAGGTTACTACAAAAAACACCAGAGGACAGCTGGACAAGAAACAACAACCTCAGGTGTTTAAAAGCTACATAACTTTGCAACAATGGTGGTATTCAGAAGCAGAGTTTATCATGGAGGGAACACTTTACAAGTTTTAACCTCCAAAATGAAAAACATGTAAAACCAACGATGTTATGCTGAAACCTAATCAGGAATTGGTTTTACGTGGATAACCATTCTGAGTGTTGCAATATGTGAGGACTCATTGATGATTCATCTTTGACATTTAAACAGACAAGTGAGGTATGAGATCAGGTCCACTTAATGAAATATCCAGTTTCTGTACATCAAGCATTGCCTAGACTTAATTTACATGGTTTGGATTTAGGGCAAGTCACAAGCCTTAAGCAGAAAGACGCCATTCGTTTTCACATATCTTTGTAAAGCAGCTAGTAATCATTAGTTCTTCAAACATGCATGCAAAGCAACAGTGACATAGTACCTGATAATACCTGATTAATCTCTTGGTCTAAAATGCTTACCATGCCATTTCAAATAAACAAATTAGCTATTTAAATTTTTTTATCAGCATAAAGTACTAGCAAAAATGCTTCTACACCCATGGCAAATCTTCCTATAGTCTGGAATGAAGTTGTCTTAGTGTAAATATTTGGTTTAATGGGCGCAGTCCAAGATGGACACTTTAGAGAAAAATCACAATGAGGAAAAATAGCTACTGTACACTAGTGTAGTCACATGCTGTGCGCACACACACGCGCACACCCACGCACCCACCCACCCACACCCACACCCACACACACACACACACACACAATCCAAGTTACAGAGAAAGAACCCAATACTCTCCATCACCTGTTATTCTAGGTGGAATCTTGCTTATACAGGTGTAGTGAAATAAATCTGTTTCCTCTTTTCACCTCTTCAGAGCAACATTCTGGGCTTTCTCACTGACCCAAGTCTACTATGGTGTGTGTGCATACGTGACTGTACTAGCTGGCCTGGTGTGCCCTGCTTTTACTAGTCCCCTGAGTCTATGACCCTATTTCCCTTGCGGGCAGAGAGAGTATTCCTGACTCCTCCTTACCTGAGTCGACACCCGATCCCAGGGTTCACATTGGGGGCCCACTCCCTCTCCTCAAAGGCGCCATTTGTTTCAAGACTCTAATAGAATTCCAACCTTTGTGATGTTATCTGGAGTTTTCACGCCAATTTTGCCCAAACTGATTGAGGACAGAGCAAATTCAGCTGCTACTGATCTCAAATAGACAGAGTTTCCAAGGGGCCAGTTTAAGAATGTGCCACGGTTATGCTTTGAGAAGAAAGCTGGTTGTTGTGCGGGGGCTGAACAGCGAAGGTGAGTTGTTATGACTGGCTGTCAATTAGCAGTTGATTCTCACAGGAGGGTCAGTGAGACATGAACAAAGAAGACAGAAAAAAGAGATATGCTTTCATAACAAAAGAAGGGCAGTGAGATGAACACTGGCTATAAAAATATGTATGTTTAAGATAAGCTGAGACAACAACGCTTACTTAACCAACACGAGGCAGCCAAAATGGAAAAGGAGATGGCTATGCAAGGAGCGTTATTTATTATTACTCTTAGCAGCAACAGGGCAAATGAAAATACTGTTACAGAGGATGGAAAGGGGTCAGGGTGAAAGGGATCTGGCCCTCAGAGAGGGTTAATAGCTAGGCTGACTGGTTAAGAGCTGACCCCTCAGGAATGTCAGCTCCCACATTTATGGACAAATGCTTTACACAGAACCAGAAATCAAAGCAAACACCGGATTCAGACTTTCTGTTTCTCACTGTGTCATGTCTCATCTCCTTAGATATTTCTTGTACTCTCTTTTGCATTCTATTTCATTTAACCATCATCTCTCAAGCTGTCTCTACTGTCTTACCCTCTCATCTAATGTCTCCCCATTTCTGTTGCCAAACGGAGCACATAAAAGCTCTTCTGACAACTTATTGTCTTGAAAAGATACAAGGTTAAGAAAGAAAATTCAGTTCTCGAAGTTCAACAGCTACAAAACTAAATGAAACACTCATCACAAAGAGGATCGGTCTTGGAAAAGGTTATTTTACACTTTCACAGACAAGGACCCAGCCTTAGGTTGCTCATTGAGCCAAGCTTTACAACAACAGTGTCGCTTAGATAAGCTATTTAATTTGGCATTCTGGCTAATACTCCTACATGAATGAGAGTTAAATTGTTATATATATACAACAGACTAAACGTAAAATCTTAAAAACTTGAATTCTAAATAAAACTTCCAGGCACATTTAACTGTAGTTCAGTGTGGCTGTGTGGATGATGTACACAAAAATCCTGCATCAGTAAAACACGGCCCCCTGTAATAACTTATAGCTGCTGTCCAAACCCACTGACTAACCAAACCAGCTCCTGACCAGTGCATGTGCATGTGACTCCACCCTGTGTGCTTCCGTAGTGCAGGCGTTTAAGACGACACAAACGTAACAGGCGAGTAATATCAGAACCCCTACACTATCAAATTCTATTGGTCTCTAGAGGAGGAACCCTTTCCACTGTCAGCTTGATAAATAACCAACCAGCTCTGGATGAACTGAATCATGCCCAACCAGGAACTGTGCCCATCAAACAAGGGGAAAAAATAGATGAATGAGAGAAGACAACGAGGGGAATGAAAGAAGGATGGATGAGCACAAACAGATGCAGGAGATTGAGAAGGATAGACAAAGTGGGGGGCAAAAAGAAAGGAAACAATAAAATAGTGAAGGGGGGAGAGAATGAAAGAAAGAATAGAGATAAGGCAGGTAATGGGTAAGTGAGATGTTTTTACCCATTTGTGTCCACTAAAAATTCTAATTTAGAGTTTCCTGTGATGCCAGATACTTTGTCCTGAACCTGGGTACTGCCTTAGAATGTGTTTGTGTGTGCACTGGCATCTGTGTGCGTGTGTCCGTGCGCATGAGAGTTGGAGGAAGTCTAAAGCCCTGTTTCCCATGCGTGTAATCATCCCAGGATGAGGTAGAGGATGAAGCAGAGCGGGACTTCCCCTGCACCAGAGGGTATTTTCCTCTCACACTGTGGTACTAGCACATGGCTGACCCGAGCTGCCTCTGTGTGTGTGTGTCAAGGGAGGGAGAGACAGACAGACAGACAGACAGACAGACAGACAGACAGACAGACAGACAGAGAGAGAGCGAGAGAGAAAGATGAGGGAAACGTTTTACAAGTAAATGTCTCTATTCTTGCTTTCTACCAGTTTAGATTACACTAAAATACTATGGGACGATGACATTATGGCAACTGAATAACAGGCAGATATTGATGCCAACAGTGAGATATTAACCTTGTGAATCTACATAAAGCGGTGGATGGCATTGAGGTGGTGAATAACAACAACAATATGGTGTGTAAATGAAGATGTTGAGAGAGCTGAGAGAAAGGCAATGAGGAGCTGACTTTTCTACGTCTTCCTTTTCACTCTTTCTGAAGAACAAATACGTGATAGCAGAACTGAGACACAGCATAGACACAACCAGACACTCGGGTCTGCTGTTCAGTCATAAAGCAGCATTACAGTGCTGGCTCACAAAAAAAAGAGGCTAAATACAGTTACCATGCAGGGAATGTGGGGAGGGTGTGTGTGTGTGTGTGTGTGTGTGTGTGTGTGTGTGTGTGTGTGTGTACACTTGTGAGAGGGTTACACTTCTGTGTTGCCAGGTGACACTGCCATTGACCGAGCTGTGGGATAAGTTCTCTGTCATCTATTCATAGCTCTCTGAATGTGGCCTCTCCTGCTGCGGAAAGTTGCCTGATCTAAACCTAGTGTCATTTTATCATCATTAACTTCAAGCAAAAATACAGAAATGATGTGGAACTGGGACGGACCGTAGCTAATGCTGTGTTAAACATCCTAATAATGCAATGATTTAGATAGCAACAAATCTGCTAATGGACAGCTTAGAAATCATGTTTCATGTACTTTGCATCTCAGGAAGTTGATATGGAAACTGTGGACAACTGGCTCCAGCCCACAATGACTGAATACAACGGATTATGGGAAAATGGTCTTGCTCTGTATGTATGGAAGGGTGATTGCAGATGTGTGTGTACGAGGACAAATTCTCATAGCACAGTGTCTAGAAATCACTGAAATCACACACACAAGGCTTGCACACATTGCCCACGCGCCTGGCTTGCCTCACCACTGCCAGGGAACCCAAAAGCCCCTACAAAACAAATTCATTAACCCAGACAATAAAACACAGCTGTGAGGGGCAATGGAAACTGTTTGAAATCTGCATAGAATCTGTTCAAGGCTCACAGAATGTTCTCAAAATGTCCAAGAATGTAAAAAAAAAGAGAGGAAAAGAGAGGAAAAGATTTGAAATTAAGAAAGAGTGAGCAAGGGGCAGTGTTTAATTTAATGTTTAACTGGGGACAGTGCTGAGAGCTGAGATACTTTATTGAAACACAAACAACAAAACAGTTTCTCTGTTCCAGATGCTTGCAGATCGGGACCTGTTTTTAATGGAATTCTTTGAACAGGTTGTATAAAGGAGGGACAAACAAAACAGTCAAATACTATAAATATCTTTACTTAAGTTAAAACTGAATTAAAAACAAAGCAGCACAAAAACAAACATGTTCCAAGTCTAGATTGTGATATTGAAGAAACTGGCTATGGACAACAACTCAGTTACAACTCAGCACACGTACTGTACTACTGATTATTTGATTGCAATGTTTCTAATGTGTTAGCAAGGGGTAGACAGGGTGCTGGCCGGGCAGACTGCAAGTAAAGACTCGCTGCCCTCAGGACCAGGGCTCTTGAGCATGTAACAAATCAATGCTGTAGATAAATGTGCCACTAGAGGGCTCTGCAGCTTGAAGAATGAGCTTCTGCAGACCAAAATGCACCAGGAATGATCATTTCTAACTGACACTGACCTCCCTGCTGCCGAGTGTGGGCCAAGCAGCCGGGGAGATGCCGTCACCAAAAGACTTACGACCCTGAGGTACAAATGGTTTTACAAAGAGTGTCAAAAATCCAAAGCCAAACCACATTTATTCAGAGTAACCTCTGTGCTGTGCAGCTGCACAAAGGTGAGGACATACACTAAGTGACCTCAGTGTTAATGATGCTGGTAAACTCTATAATGACACTACTATAAAACTGAATGCATCAAGAACATGGTGTAATGCACCTGAAATTAATATGGAATAATACAAGTAAAATGTGCAACAACTGTGCCCAAAAAGCTGATATTAAATGAAAAAAAGGTATTTTCCCATGCATATATTCTGTTCTCTACAGAAGATGGATGATCACTGGATTGCATCACTCCAGATATGGGGTCATTTCAATTTCACTTAATCTATCTAAAGGCAGCCTTAACATAGCAGTTGGATACAAATGTCTTAACAAAAACTTGACAGTTCTAATTCCCAGATAAACTGAGAAACATGACTGAGGAAAAAGGACTTAACACATAGCAGCTACTGTCACGATGCCCCTGAGCAACACCCTTAAACCCCAGCTCCTCCATCTCAAACGACATATGTCTGAATTTGTTTCTGAAAATGTAGGAGAAAATACTCAGTTTACACTGCCTTAAGAAAAAAACAAATCCAATCAAAATAACCTTTTTTAAAACTGTTGCCAGTGGACCTCCCAGAATAACTGATGCATTTTCTCATCCTGCCTTAAACCTGGATGAACCCTCTGCAGCCGTTAGCTGCCCCTCAACAGAATCAAGCCATGAATCATTACAAGCAGGGGTGAGGGCTCACAGATCACTAAAATCAAGAACAGATGCACAGCAGGCCCCTCCTTAAGAGCGACTATATAAATAAAAAAATAAATTAATGAATAAAAGAAATCATCAAACTAGTAGAGGCCTTCATGAGGTTGGAGGCCTATATGCTCTAATGTTTTATGACTTTTTTTAGTTTTGAGTATATGACTATAATTGAGATTGTTTAAGGATTGTATCATAATTATCTTTTTCTGATTAGAAGAGCAGCTTTTTAAAAGCACATATGGCAGGTTATCACTATGACTGGTATCTCCTGTATTTGTGTTTGAGGTGGAAATTCAATTGTTTTGTAATGCAAACTAAGAAAGAAAAACTTTCATTGTGGAGGCTGAATATACTTTGAGTTGCAGGGCCAGTTTTGGCCCACCTGCCGCTATTTTCTTACCAATGCTTTACGGGATCTGAGTCATCGGATGCAGTCACTATGCGGTTGTACACACATTCTTCCAGAAAGAATCCCAAGCAGAGATAACAATAAAATCAATGTCAACTCTTTAAATTTCATTGCATCCCCCTCCTCTTCTCTCCTCAGTGCCCTTTACTCTTCTATGACTCGCATCCTCACCACAGCTGGTAAATATTTTTATATTGTGTTCCATTAGAAAGCTTTATTAAGCGGTCAGACAGGGCAAATGGCGCCTGGGTGCTCCCTGTCCTGTAAACATTAGGAAGGGCCCTGAAAGCTGCAGCTGAGCACAGCACAGTAAACTAAGGCCACATTAGAGAACTGCCTTGCTCCGAGTGAGTAAATATTTAAATGTGTTAGATTCACCCCAAATAGTCAGGGGCGATAGTTTAGGGCACTGTATAATGAAAATGGTCATGATGGATTTTTTAGCAAAAAAAAACAAGCCATTCATTATATCGGTGAGAGAAAGGTGGTCTTGGGCCAAGGTGTGATGAATGAATATATATATATATAACTAATTAACTGGAGCACAACATTTCATTTTTCTGACAAACTGAAAAAATGATTAAATACTATAAGTAGGGGAATTTGTGACATGATTCTTTTTCCATTTTTTGGTATAAATACTTAAATGCAAATAAAACAGAGACTCTGTGTCCAAGTAAAGTTATTCCAGTTTAAATGTACATCCTCATGTATGTGGCTTTAGAAAGTGAATGCCATCATACATGTGCGCATATGTGTTTGTAAACATTTGTTGGTTGCAGTATTACCTCAGCACTTTTCTCAGAAGTGTCTATCCCCACCGTGTTGTCTCTGACAAGCTGCTGTAAGAGCTGCAGCTGGCTGACGCTCAGGTAAAAATCCAGACTGCTGGTGACATTCACCTCCAGAGAGTGACCGCATACAACCACCTCCTAAACAGATGAAGGAGACAGTGCAGGGAGAGGTGAAGAAGAGGGAGGTGGGTGGAGGAAGCAAGAAAACCATTCAGTAACACATCAGGATTGTTTATGAACTCAAGCACTGCTTCTTCTTCTTCTTTTTTTTTTTTAGCTTTTTACTTTGTCTTAGTCTATTTACTTTTTAACTCCCCTCTATCTTGTTACATTTAGCTCAGTTGTTCCCTCCTTCAACTCTGTCCCTCTTCCCCCCCAACACGCACCCACAGCCAGCAGTTTAAACTTCTGCCTGGAGGCTACATCCAACAGGATATCACTCACTAACACTTTGGGTTGAACCACACACAAGCCACATCTACAGTAACTACACACAATGGTATTGGCAACTGCTGTGTAAACATTGTTTTTTCAAACCTACTGTTTAAAAGCATAAAAGGGACTTTTAATATTTTATCAGTATTAGTACTCTGCAACATTAATAATGCAATTAGCTTTTTCCCTCATTTAGATTACTGAAACATATTGAGTGCATTGTCATAGTATTTCAGATTTCGGTATTGTAAATTGTAAAAGTAGATAATAGACAACATAATTTATTATAAATACATTGGTAATTTTATGAAAATATCA
This sequence comes from Verasper variegatus, assembly GCA_026259375.1. Lineage (NCBI taxonomy): Eukaryota > Metazoa > Chordata > Actinopteri > Pleuronectiformes > Pleuronectidae > Verasper > Verasper variegatus. The sequence continues at coordinate 967,396 of CM048048.1, forward strand.
CATACATTTAGCTAAAACTTTGTATGACAGAAAATGTGATTCAGCTACAATATTAAGTCCTGTTTTGTTTGTGTGTTCACTGTGTATCGTTACTGGCTGGTGTCTCATGTCTTGTATGGCTGTTTGTCAGGACATGTTTGAGTTTAGGACTCCTTTTTAATGTTTAGATTAGGGTGAGGGTAAAGTCTAGAATTAGGCATTTAATGTTTAAAGCCAGTGTCTTCACATAGATAGAAGAACAACAACACGTGTGTGTGTGATTGTGCAATGTAGGAAATACTGATTTTGTGGGGACCTACATCACATTATGGGTATCGATGTGGTCTTATTGGGACAGAAATCATGTCCCCATAACATAAATACGTCACTGTAATGTCCTCTGAAGTCATTGAGACAAAACTGCTTGTGTGTGTTTGTGTGTGTCAGTATAAACTATGGATTAGCTGTTATGCATTGTCAAGGGACACGTTAGCGTGGTCGGACAAAGCATCAAAAAGACAGGAAGTCTCAGGCAGCTGTGCCAGAAAACATCAGCTGTATAAGCAGAAAGGTTTGAACTCTGTGGGTCAAAAGCCTCCATTACATGGCAGACTGAATGAGGGATTCCTAATGAGTATGTTACTGTATGTTCTGAGGCAAAACGTAAATACTTCTGACATCTGACATAATCTATGTCTATTTTCATATGATCAATGGCTTGTGAGAGTAATGGTTGTAATCATGACTGTAACAGGTCATGGTCAAAGGGCACAAGATGTCAGTGAAAGTAGTGAACCAACCTCTACAAAGCAGAGGGGTGGGGGGAATATACAACCTCTTTGTGGGACTGTGTGAATATTTAAGAGAAGTCTTTTCTCTGCTGGACCCTCTATTATTAATTTTGCCACAGTACAGATACTATTCTAAAATTACTTTTAATACTTTTAAGAGAACACTGTATTGCTGAAATCATAAAAAGCTTTGTCAAAACTGACCTCTGTTGTTCCACTGTCTGGAGAGAGACTCTTGCTGAAGATGATGGCTGGAGCTGCTGTCACTCGAACAGAAAAGTCAGTCAGGATTGGCGTCAGGATGGCCCGGCGCTCCTGGTGCCTCCGAATACTGTCCACAGATACAAACCGGATTAAACTGTTAACTGATACTGCATCAGGCAAGTTCCATAACTAGTATGTTGCTACTAGTTTTCTCTGAAATCTAAGAAAAACTACCGGACCATTTTCAACATATAGAGAACATAATATAATAACTGGCTCTCCAGTTGGAGATACATAGTAGGCCTAATTATAATTTACCTTACAGCAACTTGATGGACAAATTTTATTGTTAAAATATTTATCACTTGGTGTTGAAGTAATTTGAACATTACACAACAATAAACCGTAACCATAAGGGACCACACATTATTTACTAATAACCTTACCAGTTGTAAAATCTTTGTAAAACTGTCCCAGCTGTCTAAGATCTACAAGTCAACACAATACAGTCAAAACCACAAAATGCTCACAACTGAGCTATTGTTATGCCTTTAGCTGACAGGCAGACATTTCAAACTTGATGTGGCTTTTCAAAATAAAACCGGTGGGATGACAAGCTGAACTCAAAATACAAGACTTCAAAATTGATTTTGCAGATCTGACCTGTGAAATATTCTGGTCTTTTTTAAAGTTCTGGTCCAACACATCTTAGTTGCATGCTTGAATATGGTTTTAAAGGGAAAGTGAGACATTATTTGACAAGTTTCATTTGAGAACACCCCTAAATTGTATATACAAGATCAAACTGAGAACTTCTCACATCAACTCTCTCCATTTCACTAATGTTCATTCCCACAATCAGGTCATATTTGTGGGAACATTTGTTAGCAGTAAAACAAATACACAAGTGGGCTTTATAAGGTGGTGTTAATTGCCACATCTGCTGCTATTAAAACAATCAAGGGGTACGGCTTCCAATATTTATAGTTGGCCGGGATTATAAAAAGCCCTGTTTCTAGGTGGCCTAGAGTACAGTACTTAACCAGATCCAATATCATATTCACTTCTGCTACACAAATGTGCATTACAAGTGCCCTTAAGGGATTCTTTTCTGACACATTTCTTTACATTAAGAGCTAGAGAGAGGCCTAATTCAGAGGTCAAATGATCTGTGAGGCCAATTGGTGTTGGCTAATCTCCCCTCAGACAGGGATTGAAACAACGAGTGTCCCGTTACAGTGGACAGGTGCTATCATTCACCAGCAAAGTCTCGTTTTACAAATAACATTGGGTCCTCTGACTGGATTCAGTGTGCCTATGAATGCGTGCACCTTCGAACGGGTGTGGACAAAACAGATGGGAAAAAAACATTTCTCTTACATGCAAAACTAAACAGTATGGACAGTGTCTGGAGATATCAGTGGCATGGACAAAAAGAGAGAGGCCAGCACAGGGGGGCTGACAGGAGGGGAGATGGGAGAGTTCACAGCTCCTTGACACAGGGTCTTTCCTTGCCGGCAACTACACACTGTGACGAGGACAGATCCTGTCAGTGGATCCATGGTGCTGGAATTTCCTCCCAAAACCTCAGGAAGCCAACTGAGGCCACTGCAGATCCGCAACTACTGGAACTGACCCCCCAAAAACTGCAAAGTGAACATGCCTCAATTCTAAAGCTGGACAGAGGTGGGTGGGATGGGGATTTCGATGTAGGGAATGAGGGAAAGGTGTAAACTTTGAAAGTGGAGCGTGTCAAAACTAATTGCAACCAAGGAGGTTTATACTGCTAGTTATTGTAGCAGACAAGCAAAGCTGTGAACTTAGAACTTTCTAAATCACATGCTCAGTCGTGACTAGATTGGGTGGTGACTGTGGCTGGGGTATACCATGCTGCACACAGTAGTACAGCAAAGCCTGTTTTCCAACAGAGCCTCCATTGCTGTTCCTGCCACAGCATGGAGAGAGGCAACCACAGCCACCTTGAATGATTTGTTTGGAAGCTAAAACTGAGTGTGGAGGGAAATTCACAAACCTTAATGACAGCAGCAACTTTCCCAGCACGACCAAACAGAGACTGCTTACTGGTGTGAATTTAACATATTTGGATATTAAAATGTAAACAAAACATATGAGGAAACCATAAAAAAAAGATCTATGTTGGGTTGGAATAAGAATTCAGTGGACATTTCAACGGACAAAATTTGATGCGATCCTCAGATAAAAAAAATCTGATTAATAGATGCAGTTATAAAAAGTCACTGTGAAAGCAGTAGTGTTAAATCCCTTGAGTAGAAAAGTAAATGCTAAGTTACCTTTTAGGTTATCTGATAATCAAGTTCTGAGTACAAATCTTCTGGCATTTAGCATATTCTGGAGCCCAACGTGTGAGCCCAAAATCTCACCTCATTGCCCTTTCAGACAATCTGGCTTTGGCACTGGGCCCAGGCAGCCGTGTATTCATTGACAGAGACATGATGACAGCAAGAAAGAACAAATGTGGTTCAAGCCTCAGTAGCCCTTTGGTCAAATAAGCTTGTCAGCCTTGTCAGACTCAGTATAGTAAGAGAGTAGAACGCTAACATTGGTCCAAGTCTGCTACTTAAAAGGGCTTTTTAACAGGTCAAGAAGAGCATAACAATGGGTTTTTTAATTAAGTTGGTCAAAACTATTGAGGAGACCGAAATAAGCACAGACTAATGGTAAAGCACTACAACTCTACTCTACTCTGACTTATTTTGGCTGAAAGCACAATCTAAAATGAGAAATAAACAATTTGATTTAAGAAATGATTAGTTATTGCTATTATCAGCAGCACATAGCAATAATGTGGAACACATAAACCAGTCTAAAAGCTCTGTTCCATTCACTCAAAGTACCAAACATGTTTGGCTTTAATGCATAATCACTTTTACCATGCATCTTTTTAGACCATGAACAGGTTGGCTGACATTTTTTAATGTTTGTGGACATTGCTTAGACAAGCAATGTCCAATGTTGTTAAAAGCACACAGTAGCTAGACCCCAAAGCAGGAAGAAGAAACTGTAAGAATGGGTCTCCTTTAAATAAATCCTGAGTGGTTGTCACAATAAAGGATCTTATTGCAGTCTGAGAGAAGAGGGCTCAGCATTAGTTTCACCAACAGCAGTCTGTGTTTTCCTGGCAGAGCTCCAAATATTCAGTGAGTATGTGTGTTTGTGTACGTGCATGAACAGATTTGTGTGCATATAGGAGTATGTATATAAGTGTTGAAAGGAGGAAAGAAAATAGTTTTCATAATGAAAATGAACGAGGGTTTGTGTGCATGTGTATTACAGTGTACCTGGGTGTGTCTGTGTTTGTGTGCAAGGTGTGAGTATCACAGTCAGCCTCACTAAGCTGTGATGACCTGTGAGCTCTCAGTCTCAATCAGGCCTGTGTTGATTCTGTACTGAATTCTTCCACAAGGCTTATTTTTAGTTGACAGGGAACAAATCTGGACTCGTTGCCTGTGATTCTGTGAGTTTTGGGCCTGTTCCCTCTTAAAACACGAGTGGAAAAAAAAGGTTGTGGGGCCAAACAGGCTGTTACACTCATGCATGTTTTAGCTCCCGAGTCTATAAAAAAAATGACAGGGTTTGTAATTACCACTGTACATGATGGCTCCATGATAGGGAGCTAACTCAATAACAACATGTTGCTCTCACATTAAGACCGATGAGATGAATCATGAGACATTCACAGCAGATCACACAAACAGCACCTGACAAAGGGTGTAATGATTTACAATAAGAAATGAGATTCAAGGTCATAAAACTCCATTCAGGGTGGCATGGTGGTGCAGTGGTTGCACTGTCACCTCACAACAAGAAAGCTCTAGGTTTGTAACTGCCAGCTGACAAACACCTTTCTGTGTGGACTTTGTATGTTCTTCTTGTGCCTGCTGCTTACTCCAGTTTACTCCCAATTAAGAAATGCAGGTATTAATTGTCAGCTAAGTCTGAAGGTGTGAATTAGATGGTTGTTTTTCTCAGTATGTTGGCCATGTGATGGTATGGCGGCCTGTCTTGGGTGTACCCTGCTTCTCGCCCAATGTTAGCTGGGTTTGGCTACAGTTGCCTGTCATACTCAAAGGATAAGCGGAGTAGATAATGGATGGAATAGATAATGGATGGAAATAATAACAATACTAACAACTTTATTTGTATAGCACATATCTAAACAAGGTTATAAAGTGCTTCACAAAATAAAAAAATAAAAAGGTGAGTGGATATCAGGGACATATTCACCTCAATTTTAAGGGCCAAATCATATATTAATCGAGACCATAATATTTATTTTACTATAATAAATATTATAGAGGAACCCAACCGTTCCCACAATGAGCAAGCACTTTGGCAACTGTGAAGAGAAAAAACTCCCTCATTAACTGGAAGAAACCTCTAGCCATATGGCCCGCTCAGTAGATCAGACATCGTTACCTCTATGACTTTTTTTAAACTGAACCCCTACTTTCATAGGAAACAGTCAAAAGCATTTAAGAAACTATATAAAATATATTTGAAATAAAAGGAAGATAAAAAAGGAAGAAAGGGAATTAAAACAACACAGTGGCACCAGGGTTACAAATCAGACATTTAAAATTTGTTCCTATAAAAGTATGTTTTCAGCAGTGATTTAAAGACAGGTAGTGAGTTGGCGAGCCAAATCTCATCAGGCAGAGAGTTCCAGAGCCTTGGGGCCCTGACGGAGTAGCCAGCCTTGACCTAGGGACAGCTATTAAGGACAGGCTAGCCGATCTCAATTTGTGACCAAGAGTGTAAGAAGTCAAGAGCTCTGTAATGTAACTAGGGGCCAGCTCACATTTAGCTTTGAAAGTTGTTGAATGATTCTTAAAAACAATCCTGAATTTAACTGGCAACCAGTGAAGGGATAAGAATAAGAAGTCCTTTATTAGTCCCGCAATGGGGAAATTTGCAATATTAAAGCAGCAAAAGGACATCAGCAGTAATAACTAGAAATATAAAAGAAAACTAATATATACAGTGTAAAGAAATATATTATGTGAGAGAATATGTACAATGAATGTATTGAACATGAACCATTTATATTGCACAGACAGATGCAAATGGATCCAAGGATTGGTGTGATATGAGACCTACATATTTTTTATTCAAATTCAATTTATTGTGAAATATTTGCAGGAGCAGATGATGCATGGCTTCATACTATATTGTACTAGTATTTATTTGAGTACACAGGACTACTTTTATACAAGGAAATGTCATATTTGTGGCCATATTCAAGGCAAAGTCTATGTAAAAACATTGTCCTGCAGTAGCAGCTCCTCTGCAGAACTTATTGTTGAACCGAGAAGCTAAATATTGTGCATTGAACAGATGCTGTAAATATGAATTGATATTAATGTGAATATTCTGCATTGAATTGATAAAGTTGCATAACTGCCCTTCCTTGTGTATATTTATGCTTTTATATTGAGCCTTTAACCAAAATTACAAAAATAATAAATATGACCCTCCTAAGCATTTTTTTTGGAAGATATCAGGGTGGTAGATCTCAGCTTACGCTGAGAATTAAGAAAGTGATCTTGGGCTTGAAAAGGTTGATGACCACTGGACTAGTTGTTCCTTCCAGTTAATGATGCCTTGTGATTATGCATATTATGATTTGGCACTATACAAATAAAATTGAATTGATTTGAATACTTTACACCGGTTGAGGGGAGTCAGAAGTGCAACCTTCATTCAGGGTATTTGTATGTTTGTTTTGCATGCATATATCAGTGGTTATATGAAATGTAATATTTTTCATTGGCTGTTTATATTGCTTAATTGATGGTGAATACGGCCCATAGGGGAGCTAGTGGGTGCAGTACTCCGAGGTACCACATGCGAGGAAGTCGTTTCCAGGGGGTGGGTCTGGAGAGTAAAAAGCTAGTCTTGCACAGCAGAATGTACAACATGCTGCAAATTAGCTGCTCACATTCGGCTACCCATGGATCCTTTATGAAGAAGGTAGAGCGCTCCCACAACAGATTGAAATTGTCAGCAAAGCCAAGAATGTTCGCTAAGCAAGCGGACTGGAGCCAGCTTTTGAGACTGAGTATCGCCCAACTCCATGGTCCAGTGTGGGCATATGATCAGATATAAAGACAGATTTACCGCAAGTCTTCAGGAAGTTAAAAAGGTGATTGAAATCGTTCTTTCGTGAGCCGTGTTTGTTGGTTCCCACTTGAACTATAACTCGGGTTAAGAATGATGGGAGTGAGCACAATAGCTCACTTGGCTCTAGGGATGCAATAAGTGACTGTGTTAAAGAAGCAGACTTTCCTAATTATGGAATCGCCACTATAAGTGTTTGTGTGGAGAAGAGGGGGCAAGTAGAAACCACCTGTGGGTTCTCAGGGCAGGACAAAACCTGATCCGCCACCACATTGTGTGTGGAAGCCACTGACTGAGGAAGTGGTGACTGTGCAGGTGAGCGTTGTGAGGAGGGAATGACTCCAGACATGGATGAAGTATTCTCTCCCAGCTCAGGACAGGGAAGAGATCCAGAGCGTTTGAGAACAGCCTCCGCTGAGTTGATTTACCCGTGGATCGCTGTATTACACAAGTTTTGAAGAGTGATCCTGAGAGGGGAGATCAAGAGTCGCAGGCTAATCAGACAAGGCAGTAAAGTGGTTGGAAAGATTAAGTTGAGGTGGTGAAACAGCCTCACCAGATCCCCTCTTACGCATGCGGACTACAACCTCAGCCCAAGAGGACTGGTGGTTTGGAGTAGAGAAAGATGAAAGTCTGGGACAGGTCCCAGAGAACTGTGTCAGGGATGTTTGGCTGGAGTATTTTGTTCTGCTTTTAAAACAGAGTCTCTATTGCACAGTTCATCTGAAAGCCGCCGGATGTCCTCCTGCTTCTTCTTTGTTTGGTTTATTGGCAGGTAGCAACCAACATCAAGCTGCATTACCACCATCTACTGCATCTTCTTCTTCTTAAAACTTCTTCTTGCTCCATAACCGGGTTATGTGGATGTCCATGTATATTAATTGTCCATGGACATCCACACGACCATAAGGATGTCCTCCTTAAGGTCAGTAATTTGCTTTCTGAAGAGAGGCACAGTCACACGGCACAGATGGCATGATGTTTTGCTAGCTTAGATACAAGGCTAAGGAAGGCGAAAAGTGATGCTAGCAGGAGTAGGTAGCCAGCCTACCTGTCAACTCAGGATCCTGAGATTCGATGGCTGAGATGTGACGTTTAAGTGTAAGAATATATCATGGACTAGATATAATTGTTAAGTTAAAGCAGAGTGATGCTAGAAAAGACGTTGAGCCGAGGCTATGCTAGCAGGAACAGCAGGAGCAGGTAGCGTAAACTGCAACTCAAGATCCTGAGATCTGACTGATAGACTATGTTCATAAGCTAGGATATTACCTGGTTGAGCACAAGAAATACGTGTGAATTTGGCAAATGTCGAATTAGGACAGTCAAGACGAAGCTTCTCAAGTTGTAAAAATAAAGAACAATAAAAAAATAAAATGTTGAGATATTTCCTTGGAAGGGTGAACTATCTGACCTGCTGGTAATGTTATGACAAGAAGTCAGGGGATTACCAAAGTCATTAGTAATTATCTTCTGGAAACCATGAATGTCTGTGCAAAATGCAAGATATTTAATTCTTGATCAAAAGTTGTAGACCAACCAACTGCCACTTCAGTGTTGAGTCATGCAGCTGCGGCTAAGAATAATGAAATAATGCACTGTTTTACCCCCCAAAATGCTGCGAAACAAAAGGACATCATTGAGCATTTTGATAATGGAGTCAAAACAGTTTAACAAAAATGCCAATGAAAGTATTCTACTGAATATGTTAATAATCATTTATTATTAAGGCCATTCTTGGCAAGTTTTGAGAAAAATATCTAGCTAGTTAAATGTATTATTTCACCTTTCATTCATTTCCTATGCTCATGGCCTCTTATGCACTGGGCAGTTAACATTGTTGACAATTAACAGATGACTTGTGTAGGTGCTTCAGTGTCTCCTAACCTGCTGGCCATGTTCCATTCCAGGGCTGGGTTCTGTGAGTTCCTCTCACTCTCTGCTGATACACCACCTTTCATTCCCTCCTTCTCTGGCTTAAGTTGCTCCCAATGAGCTGTTCCAATGGTGATGGACTGGAGATCGACCTGGTACTGACGGTCCTCCACCTCTGAACCTGGATCACGCAGGATGCCAAGGTTCAGTGCACGTCTGGAGGGAAGAGAGGGAAAAGGCTATTTGATTGGGTCAATAAAAATCATGTAGCATGCTAATAATCCTAGAAAGACCAGGTCAGGCTGTGACTTAGATCTTTGGGAAAGTGTACCTTGTTCACAACACATATGTTCATGTACATGTATAAATTAATAAATAGTTCTTGCAGGGGTCACAATGGATCAGGGTGTACTTAATGTACTCATTTACAATAAAGCACATGACCAAAGGAGTAGACTAGGTAGTGCCAGTAAAAAGGTCTTGGCAGTGGGCCCCAACAACTATTGACTTCTTTCAGGATTTATGACAAACAGGCCTCAGGTGAAATAATTTGCCTTTTATAAAGTTCTGATTCATGCCAGCTTATCATTATCAGTAAACAATGGTTAAGGCCCTGGCTTCATAACATAGTAGTCTAGTAGAGAGTGGGAATCTTACAGACTCTCTTTTTTCTATTTCTGTCTTCAGAAACACAGGACTTCTACAGAATACACAAACTGAACTATGGTAAATGAGATGTAGAGATAAGTCAGGAGTGGGCAGCGCTGTCTCTGAACTTCTACAGTCAAGTGAGTAAAACTGTCCCATCAGTGCCAAGAAAAAATGATGTCATCTATTTTGCCGGTGAGAGACAAGATCCTGACAAATTGGCAACAGGAATAATCAAAATTCAACATCTGCATATGACATCAGGGCTTTTGGTTCATTATGATATGTTTATTTGTGCTGGTGAGTTCAAATGAGAGCTTAAATGGTATAAATAAGGGCTTAAAATGGCTACAGATGTAGTGGCAGCATGAGTAGTTTTATTTGTTTCTGCAACGTCAATGGTAATTTTCATATAGCATTTCCCCTCCGTAGCCACACTGGAAAGGCCTCTACCAGAGCGTGATGTTATGACAATAAGCACCAAGTACAAAAACAATGGCAATGGGAGATCAGAGGTGCATAACTGGATTTGTTGACATACAAACAAGTGAAACAGATCCTTAATCAACATTTGGAACCACATTTATCAACAGAGTATAATATAAATCAAACTTAGAGCCCTGTAAGTTTTGGGTGGGATGTGTCAGTCTAGATTCATTAGGGCTTTTGTAACAGTACCTCCATCACCCTCCCCAACCCCAAACTGTATTTTTCACATTAAACAAACCACAGTTACCTCATATGCTTTCCAAATTATCTCTTAACTTCAGCTTATTTAGGAGACTCTCTTACTCATAATCAACATTACATGGGAGTCTGCAGCCAAGTCGCTGCATTGCTGAGCAGCAGGGTCATCTCCAATGACATAAATAAATATGATAAACATTTGTCTTGGTCATGCAGCCAGTGGAAACCAGTGTGATTTAATATCAAAAGACATATTTCAGCCAATCACAGGAAACGAGAGCTTCATTTTTGACAAATGAGGAAGGGAGGAATTTTGGAAGTTCCCTTTGGGGTGCAATAATAATTGAAGCCAGATTTTCTTGTTGTACATGTGGGGGAAAACACTGGTGGTTTGACGTATCTGATTGGTCATGTAAAGACCACACTGCTTGGCCTAGAGGAATCAGAAAATACCACGGGAAAGCATGTCACTAACTCCAACTGTATTCATTGATATAGAAAAAAAGTAAAAAATACAGAGCAAGGCAGGTGGAACACACCCTTCTGCTGAGTCTCTGGGTCTGCCATTACTAGACATCTGCCTGCCACTATCATGTGGTGACATGGTACATGATGACATGCCTTCTCGGCTGAGGAAGGCTAGGCGGTGGTGGGGAGGCCTGGATTGGAGTTTGAAGAGGGAGAGAAATTCTCCTCAAACACAAGTACATAGTTTTGCCCTTGTTCCTGAGCCAAACTTATTTTAATTGCAGGAACAGACCACAGGAACATTATTTTTTATGACAAAATTCTGCTATTTATAAAAATGGATCAAAAGCTCTGCAGTAAAAAATGCTCTGTTTCATGGCATTGACGGCTATTATTGTAAAAAACATCTCTCCCTCTTCTGACACAATTTAAATCCAATTTGACTCTGAAAAGCCACTGGGCTGATTTTGCATCAGCGCTGAAATATGAGGGCTCCAATCCAATATTATTATGGCCCAGAGTAAAAGACTCCATCTAATTCAAGCCCCAGGTTCCTCAAGTGGAAAACACACAAAATAGTAAAGACATGGCAATGTTATGTATCTAAAATGCAAAACTTGGAAAGAGAGATTCACTAGAACGTCATCATGTGACCAATTCCTCTGGAAGATGGACAGACAAATTTGCAAATAGGCAATTAATTGCACTTTATGTTCTTCTGTTCAGGAATCTTTGGGTCTATGCATGTGCTGGGCAGAGCATCAGTCATGATTTGTGTTATGAGACTGACTTGTTAGGAAGACTGAGCATTTAACCTGTTGCAGATTTGGGATTGTTTGGTGAAGTGGTCATCGGATTTGAGGAGGAACCCTCTGGGCACACAAATAACACATCAGTTAATAATAAGTTAATAATTAGCTAATTAAGATAAACAACAAATAAGCTCATGCAGACTCACACAGCTGGTCCTTGCCACGGTGGTATTAGGTGTAACCAGTAAGGGATTTACTTTGCTGCTGCACACAGCTGTGTTGAAATAACATGCAGACTTGGAATATAAAACTTGCATGATAGGAGAGAATGATTTGTAAAAAGAAAAAGAAAATATAGTTTGTGTTATTGAGACAGAGCCATTGAGTAAATAAGAAAAGAGCGAAAGTGGAATCTTGTGAGAGCCTGATTACCATGCTGAGGTTTTGAAGGCTAACAGTGGTTCAAGGTTGTAAAACAAACCACAATGGGATCTGGTTGAGGTTCAGGGCTTGATGGTAAGAGTGTGGGAGCCGTGGGCTGTAATAAAGCCTCTTGCCGAGAGGATCCTGTGGGCCAGGGTGTCTCATGGCTCCTGCCTTTCAATGGCCTCCCAACTCCCCCTCTCAACCACACCCTCCATCCCCTGGCCCAGGCCAGTGGGGCAGGAAGCACCGGGGTAATACCAAGTGCCGCTGGCTCCTGGATCTCGTCACTCTGAAACCCGCAACCTGAACCCACAACCCCAGACCTGTTTTTCACTTCATTTCCTCAACAATCACATGTAATATATGTCTACTTACATGTTCAACAGGGGCAGAAGTGGATGTAAATGTGTATGTGTGCGTTTGTTCCTGTAGGAATGTGTCAAAGAGAGATGAGGCCCTCTGCTACTGCTCTCTGTGTTAAACATACATACTGAGTAGAAATTCCGTTGAGATCTCAGACTTCATTTGACCAAGTCAAGCTAAATAGATCTGTACAAAGTGGTGCTATTTTGTACGAGTCATGAGTGTTCATGTTCTTTTGTTTTGAGCAGTGCCCAACTAATTTATAGTTGAACTGAAAGAACAAATGCCTCGGAAACACGAAAAAACAAGCTAGCTGTGCCATTGAAATATTTTTAACCACTTTTCCAAACGCTAAAGTAACATCCAAAAGGAGTGTTGTGTGAAACCAACATAGATACTTACATTCTAAAAAAAGAAAATGAGGTTTTGATGTTCTTTCACTGTGGCTTGAAATGTCATTAGCCAAACACCATTAGCACCCAGCAACCTTCCATGGTATTTCTGTTGTGGAGAGGCCAAAGCTTCACATTGGCTTCTCAATCAGTTTACCATGACTCCCAGTGGCTTAAAGTGGAGTCCCACTGGGCCTGTTTCTGTGCCGAGGGGGAATTCATAAGCATTATGATTCATGAAACTTGCAATTACTTAGTAAGTTAAGCACCCCGGCCTACGGTGGTCCACTCTGAATTGCCAGAGGTTCGGCAGCTTCTGAGATGTGGATTTATAACCCTAGTCAAGTCCAATTGCTGTTAATTTGCATCTACCAATTACAGTAATTAGGGTTTTGAATTTGATTGCTGAGCAGCCCTTTCAGTGAGAGGGGAAAATTATGTTGTGGAAGAAGGCAAGTCAGCAGAATAAGAGACTTGAGGACTTTTATGCTGTTGCTACTAAAAAAGATTTTTGATGTCTGGAGCTTTTCTAACAGAAGTAAAAAATACTAAATAACAAAATATCCAAGACAACAAGGTTGTAACAAAGCTTCAATTTTGTCAATTAGCAGTAACAAAGGTCTTCTTATGGACATTTTAAGAAAAACACAACACATTACTATCTACAGCTGAATTTGTTTTTTTGCTGACGTGCTGATGCACAATAGATTGAAATAGCCACTTTTCTGCATAGTGTCAAGGCTTATATGTACTGACAAATTCCCAAGACCAAACTCAATAATCTTTGCTTTTGTAGCCTGACAGCATTACTCATATCCACTGCTGCTAACAGAAGCCTGTTATCCATTAGGCTGATTGCACTTTTAGACACTCATACTCGACTAGTTGTATCATATTTGAATAAGATCTGACGAGGAAAGTATTGCTCCTATACAATCTCTCCTGACAATATAAGCAGGGCTCACACCATCATCATGACAGTGGTGCATGATAGTAAAACCTTAAGAGAAAGTACAACGAAAGAAGCCTCTTTATTTACAATGACATGGTATTTACGAAAAGTAAGTGTTTGGACTTTGATTTGAACATATCTTGATTAAAGGAGTCATTTATCTCCATGCAGTTTCCATGTCAGAAAAGTTCTGAAGAAACCGGCTAACATGTGCTCGCCATGATGGCCTGTTAAAGATGTCAGTCTGGCCAGTTTAATTAATAGGCTCATCATGCACTAATTCAAAACCTGCTGCTCGCATCATTGTTGCAAAGACACCACGTGTGAAGATTACACAGATATTTCCCTTGGCTTCAACTGGTGTATTTCATGGAATTCACACATGCCAGAGACTATACAAATTAGACTGCTAATCCTTCATCATACTCAATGATTCATTGTGCAGTAAAAAATATAGTTTGCTACAATCACATGCTGGATACGGACTCATTTATTAACACGTTACATCAAAAGGTATTTTTAAAGCTATATAATATCACATATCGTTGGCGGAACATCAGTCAAAATGTTGACACAACTTCCAAACTTAGAATTCACTCTCAAGTACTCTGCATCAAACTAACGGCACAGATGTTGTCCTCATCTCCACTGCTTCTGTTCTGCTTAGCTTTAGCTTTTAACACACACGCACACACTTTCACACGCATGCATGCACACACAAGGTCTGTATATCTTTAACTCTCTTCTCCTGCTTCTGCTTGCATGTAACAATGCATTGAACATTCTTTGGTAACAGGGACAGTCTCTGACTTTTTAGGGGCACTGACTTCTCACTGGATTATTTTATACAGTAGGTACATCTGTGGAGTATCCACACAGAAAGGCACCATGGATCCTCATTTGGGAAAACTGGAGTTGTGGCTGCTGCAGAAATCACAGGTTTGTGTGTGCATCTGTGCACACTATGTCTGTCTTAGATCTTCTACAGTAGACGCTCGTGAAGCTGCTGCTGAGAATTACTACGAGTCATCTATGTGAGTGTGTGTCACTGCAGGACAAAGCTACCATTTTCCCTAAGAAAATGAATGGGTCAGTGCTTGTGAAATCACTTCCTCTGTTCGTAGTAACAGATTTGAGATGCTTCCTCCCTGCTGTGAAACTGTACATAATGCTGCTTTTATAAAACATGTCAGGCAGAGTTTTAGCAGCAAGTCCCTGATGCGGAGGTGTGAAGGGAATGCCTCGCTGACTTCCTCAGACCTCTGATTGAAACCAGATTTGTGTCCCCACCAAGCAATTTCAAAATGATGTAATCTTACCGCCATTTTAATTTGAAAGGCCTTATCTTTAACTAATTGCTAAACACATGAGTAGAGTAGATTATTCATAACTGGCTACAGTGAGGAACATGGCAGGGGAGGTCAAGGATCTGGCTTGCCCTCATATGCATTCATTTTCTTCAAGTTTAAGAAAAACAGACACATGCCTAAATGCTACTTTAACTCTAAAAAAGAAAACAATACTTTTGCTGGAGTCAAAATTCAAACCCTGTCACTGGTTTCTTGCGAAGCACTGGCTGTGTCTAATGGTGACAGACAACATTTGAAGTGAATCAAACATTCATCAGAATCACCCAATTAAATGATTTATTCCTACTGATGCAGCTGTTATATTGTCTCATGCTGCATCATATATATCGTCCAGGGAGGACACGGTTACCGGTTTCATGTTAAACAATAGTACAATTCTAGATGGTTAGCATAACTGTTTTATTTTATAACAATTCACAATACTGCACTTGATTACCACACTTATAATAACATTGTTTTAGGAAAGTGTTTAAATGTATGTACCAGTACTTTTTGGCCATAACCCCAAAAATACCATGATAATGATACTCCTCATTATTCCCAAATCTTATAGACATAAAAACACACATAAATACCAAAACTGTAAATGCATTACACATTAAAATATCATGCTTTGCATGTACAGGCACATGCAATGGTTACAGTCTTCAGAGCATTCCTGGTGATTAACTTCGGCACATAAATTGTTCAGTTCATGCTCTGGCGAGGAGGGTGTTTTATGGAGCTGTAAAATTAGACTCCATTTATGGAACCAACAGCAAGAGCCACTACTGTTTTTTTGCACTTGATATTGATTAAGCGTTTCAGTAATGCTAAGCTGGTTCACATTAGTGTACATATGGACATTTGTATATGTTTGAAGATGCTCATTTTTATCTGTGAGATGAAGGTCTTTGGTAGAGTACTTTGAAGTTGATTACAAGTTGTTTACAGCAATTATTGAATTCTGACAAATGTTTGAAGCAACAGAATTACATGTCAAGGTCTTATCCTTCTTTGGATAAAGAATGAAAATTTTCCGAAACAACGTAAGGGAGATGATGGCCATATCTGATTAGGTTAATGTATGCTACAGGTTTAGAAGACAGGCTGAACAAACATGTAATCAGATAGCTAAAACAGTAGGTCCTACTTGTACACGTTTGCCTCGACCTTAAGCAACATTTTGTTCTAATTAAAATTTCCTTCCAGCAACAAAAGACAGAATGAAACAAAATACAATGACTTGCTGCTGGAAGCTCCTACATAATAGAATTAAAAACTTATGTCTAAATCACAAGCTTTAAGGGGAGCCAGGTTGGACTTATAGAATGTGAGAGCAGATGAGACGCTTGGTGCTGTCCAAGACTTCAGGAATACAGCTGCTTTCTCATGAGATAGTGTCCAAATGTTTTATATCAGCAAGGAAAAACAGCATAAAATAATTACAATAATCTGGGGCACACATGCATCCTACATCAGCTAATTTCTCCTCCTCTGTGAAGAACTGCAGAGCCAGTGTTTATAATTCGGAAGTGGATCTTGCATTTATCCATACCGCCGAGTGTGTTTATAAAAAGTAACATTTCTGTATGAGACCCCCCCCCCCCCCCATCTGAATAAATCACATGGGGGGAGTGAACTCTGTGTTCTTATATGATTCCACTAGTGATTTTGATTTAAGGAGGAGAGGGAGGGAAGACTGGAGAAAAGGTAATAAAATTGATTAGAATAGGACTACCTATATTTAAAATAAAGAAATGCAAATGTTGCAAAAACTACAGGTAAAAGATGGAGATTAAGACTGTAGACTAAGATTAATACAACAAATCTGAGTCTGACAATGTAAACTGAAGGTAAATGGTTTAAGTAGGAACCTGGGAGAATGTTATACGTAGTGGAACTAAGATTTGAAACTTAAGTTTATGTTTTTAAATCGTCTCTCAAAACTTACTTTTGTCTGATTTGGCTTTGGTTTTAGATTATGTATTATATCACTTGTTGTGTTTGATTTTAGATATTGTACTATATTATTTGCCATATTTGATTTTAGATTACATTCTTGTTTCTATTTGTGAAGCACTTTGTACAGTTTATTGCCATTCACCCATTCACACACACATTCGTACAGTGCATCTATGAGCAGCCCTTTTTTTTCTATGAGGGGTAATTCGGGGGTTCAGGATAACTGGGATCGAACTGCTGACCTTCTAGTTGGAGGCTACCGCTCTACCGCTCAGCCACAGCCGCCCATGTCCAAATGCACAAATGTGCTATATCAATAAAGTTATTGCTGTTTGTTTTTTTGACAGCAAATATTTTTGACTCACCATATTAGAAGAGCAAAGTTGCTACTGGTAACATTAATGATAAGTCTTTTCTTTTAAAGTGTCTGAGTAAGCAATGGCAGCAGAACAGTAAGCTATTGTTTAATTTATCTTTCATGTCTGTGCTTTTTCTAATGTGACCTTTCAAAAGATTTGTCTGAGTTATTCAAGAGCTACTATGCTTAAGGATACTTAAAATGATGTGGCTGCCATCATAACACCTATAACTGAATCAACAATCTACAACAGAGAAGCAAACAAACTATAATTCCTCCAATTAAAATATCACAAAACATGTGAACACAAATCACAACCAAAGATTGCTGTGACTGGCTCTGTTGTGTGAAGTGTTAAACATGTCATCACAACATACCACTGCTTAAATTGTTGTCCATGATTTGTGGTTTAAATGAAGCCAAAGCCGTCCTCACTTCCTGTATGGAAATATTGCAAAGATTATGACCAACAGGCAGAAACTTCACATGAAAAGAGGTTAGGTGTAACTGGAATCCCCTACAACCGTCAAACAGGTTGATGAAACGGCTTCATATCAGAGAGCTTCATCAGGCCAGAGCTGGAATAAAGGCTGCATTCAATCAGCCTCATCTGGAGCCCGTCATACTTTACACGTGGAATGACAGTGTTCTCTAGGAATCAGCCTGAGTCTGGGTGTTTGGTGTATTTTCTGGCACTGCACCTTGTTCCAATAAGGAGGAGGGGCCATGCAGAATGTTAGAACCATAAAAAAGGAGAGAAGCTAACAGAGATAAAACTCATAGAAAGTAATAGAGAGTAAAAAGAAGACTGTTTCTGCAGGGAATGAGTGGAAAGGAAGACACTGCAATGAAAAATAATGATGGAACAATGATTAAGAGGTGTGTTTTTGTGGAAGATAATCTTTAAGTCTTTAATACTTTATCTTCACATAATTCCCTCCCCATTACGTTTCAACTTATCTTTAAATTTTCTCCTCCAATCACTCCTCCCTCTCCTAATATCTTATTGCTTTTTCTCCTCAGTCAGTGTTTTGATACAGCGACAGAACAGTGAGGAGGAAGTGGCCTTTGCGGGCCAGGCTCCTGACAAACCACTCAACTCTAAACAGGCAGTGCTGTGAAAATATGGCATTCAAACAACACAATGCCAAAACTTCTGACTGCCATCCAAACAGCTGCAGGCACTGAGAACATTTAATGGGGGAAAAACAAAGAGAAAGAAATGGAAAGAAAAAAGGGACAAAGTAATAAAAGAAAACATGCAAAACAGAGCTACAGCAGGTGTCTGCACTGAGCTGGCAACTGGGCTGGATGGGCCCTGGTTTTATTAGAAGGAACTGAGAGATGAAAACACGACAGCCCCCTATGCCTCTGTGGAATAGACGTTTATAACGCCTTAGGTACAAGGTTGCATGGAGACAAACTGTGTCAGAAGGAAGGTAGGAAGGAAGGGAGGGAGGGAGGGAGGAAAGGAGAAAGAAGGAAAGAAGGAAAGAAGGAAAGAAGGAAAGAAGGAAAGAAGGAAGTAGGGAATGATGGAAGCAAGCAAGCAGAAAATGAAGGAATGAAGGATGGAAGCAAGCAAGGATGGAAGAAAGTAAAAGAAGAAAGGAGGCAAGTAAGGAAGGAAGCAAGCAATCATGCAAGCAAGGGAGGAAGGATGGGAGAACTGAAGGAAGCAAGAAAGGAAGCAAGGAAAGAAGCAAGGAAGGAAGGAAGGAAGGAAGGAAGGAAGGAAGGAAGGAAGGAAGGAAGGAGTCTGAGTAGTGCTTCTGTTGAGAAGAACATGTGTAGCAAAGAGTCCAGGTGTAAAAAATTAGAGGAGATGGCACATCAAACAAACATGTGTTCAGCCTCTTTCCGGTAGCCCTGGTGGCAGGAAATGCTGAACAGCATCCTGTAAGCTGACCAGAGAGAGACAGATGAGAGGGAGCAACAAGGAGCAAAGTAAAGTGGGAGGTGAAGAGCAGAAGAGGGTAGATGTAGAAAAACATCCTGCAGAGGAGAGGGAGATTAGGCGACAGACAGGGGGTTGAGGAACATGGAAAGAAAGTGTAGCATGATGAGGAACAGAGGAGAAACAAGGGAGGGAGAAACAGGGCTGAGAAGAAGGGAGCAAGTAAAGAGAAGGGGGAGAAGCAAAGAGAGGCTAAAAAGGTAAGACAGGAAACAACATCCTGTGTGATTGAACGTGGGAGGAGGAGAAAAGTAGAAGTGTGTTGTAGGGACACATGATGATTGAATCACACTGAGTAAAAATACAAAACAGGCATACAAATGAGGAGTTGAACTACAGGCCGGGGTGGATGGAGAGGAGGAGGAATTAATTAAAGGTAAAGAAAAATAAATTCATGGCCGAAAGCATCATGGAGAGAGTAGATCAAACTATTTGTTGGGCTTCAAAGATCAATTTTTAAATTTGATTTATTTTGAAAAGGGAAAAAATACAAACTATGGTGTAAACAGATAATAAAAAGTGAACCTTCCTTCAAGTGTTCATGCACAGTTAGATTTTATTCTATAAAACTAATAAGTGCAAATAAAACTGTGGCAAAATACAAAATAAACAGGGAAAAAGTAAAGTTTTTAAATTTACCACTCTTATTGATACAGCTTACTTATCTAGTACTTTAACAAATATTTTGTCAGTTCTTCAGTTATTATTTTCAAAGAGAAAATGCTTGAGAAGATTGATGTATTGTCTTTAATATAAGTTGCACTTCAGTAACAAACTGTAAAAGCATTTTCTTTTAATTTTCAGACAGTATGCGATTATTTAAAGGTCAAATAGATAAAATACACAAAAAAGCATTTTTTTAACAAATTTATATTATAAACTCAATTTGTTTGCAGTCCACAAATAATTAAATCCACCCTGGTAATACCTGAAGGGAAAAATGACAGTATGCTAGATGTTACCTTAGATTGTTCCTGTTTCCTCATTTACATGCAAACGTCTTGTTGCAACGAGCATTGTCAGCATCAACTTGTGAAGTGTAACTGCACTTAACAGTTGTCACTAAAAGCAGGTTGTTTGTGTATTTCTGCCCCCCAGAAACAATAGACAGGACAGGGAAGTGTACATATTGTGATTGTTGTGTGTGGGTGAGTGAGACTGCATCACATCAGTTTGTGAACCTTCTCTCTCACTGTGCTACATATCATACATGTGCATGTCAGCTGGATTTCTCCCTCTGCCTTCTCTTTAAAACAAAAATACTTTTATGTGGCTTTAAAATAATATCAATCCATTACCAGGCTACACATTTTGCAGGACCTGTGTGAACTGAGAGAAAAAAAGCTCCCTTCAAACTTTTCATTTGCCTTCTCATCTCAAGAGTTAATGGAAACCTATCAAGGGGCGAACAATGATTCTTTAAAAGCTGGATCCTCGTCATCACAGAGGAATGGAGAGAAGTCTTGCCAACAGTTGCACATTTAATTCAGCAGAAATATATGGTGCAAAGCATATTTGCTAAAGTTAATCATTTTTGCCGCGCTTACATTTGTGTAACTAGAGCCGTGCATGCGTGCAATGATAAAGTGACAGGGTGGGGTGTTGACTGGAGGTCTTATATGAGTGTGTATGTGTGTGTGTGTGTGTGTGTGGTAAGTTATGGAGGGAAGAAAGGGGACCACCACAGTAGAAATGTCTACATGGTGGCTTCACATTTCCCTTTGTGGTCCTCTCAAACCTGGGGCTGAAGTAATATGACTGACATTCACACACACAATCTATAAATTACAACACTTACATGTATTATAGACCCATATATGGGTACATGTAAGTACTAATTCTACAAACGTCTGTGTGTATAAGGAACCCCTACGACATGCAGTATGTTCAATATTAATAAAAAATAAATAAACAAGCAACCAGCACTTGTGTTGCCCTCCGTCATTGCAGCGAGATTCATAGAATCACTCTTATTTGACAAATTGCCTTCAAAGTAAAAGCATATCAATTGTTTTGTCACTGTAATACCTATAGCGAACTGAATAACAGCTTTTAGTATAAAAGGTTGTGAAATTGGGTCTGGTGATTGTGTTGGTTACTACTCAACACACCTTTGAAATAACTGACATATTATGTATGGAAAAATAACAGCAGATCAGTAAATCATTCAAATTTATGTACAAAACTCACATAAATGAAAAATCGGTTTCATTTAATGAAAAACATAAAATCTTCAATGCAAATAAACCACCTAGGATGAACGCAAAGTTTTCTAACTTCACTCTACAAACAACGTCCAGCAAAAGTGATCGTATATTGTAGAATGTTTAAGGAGCGCTCACTAATGACAAGTAATAATTCTAAATAGACTCGAGAGCAGTTGTCGCCAACCCATTGATCGTGATCGACTGGTCGATCTCAACAGTCTTCACTGCCGATCCCTGCTCTGGACTCACTGGTTGCGGTTGCTCTGCAGACCAGATGTGAGTCGGTTGTCAGTTGTTCACACTGACAGTACATCCGCTACTGGTGGGGGAGTTATATCATAATTATATCAACTTCCTTGAATATAAGTTGGATTATGTACTAAACATAATGTCAGGACTCTACAGTATGAAGATGTACATTTTTGGGTCTTGCTATAACAATCGAAGCCCGGTTAGACCAAATGAAAGGATTCAGAAAGTGAAACGCTGGAGTGCTTTTACTTTGAAATGGGTTCGGGAAGTGTTGGAAACACATTTGTGACATAAACAGATAAACATTGTGGTTCACAGCAGAATAAACAGACAAAATCCTCTTTCACCTGAGTTTTATGTCACAAACATAAATGGTTGCAACACTTTATGTAAGCGTTTCAAAAGATGCACCGCTTCATACTGTTTAGTACTGGTATTTATTTAAGTAAACAGGACTACTTTTATATATGGAAATGCCATATTTATGGCCATATTCAAGTCAAAGCCTATGTAAAAACATTGTGCTGCAGTAGCAGCTCCTCTGCAGAACGTATTGTTGAACTGAAGCTAAATATTGTACATTTAACAAATAAAGTTGCATAACTGCCTTTATATGTGTATATTTATGCTCCTTTAACAGAAATGGCAAAACATAATAAATATGACCTCCTAAGTGTTTTTTTTGGAAAATATTAGGGTGGTAGATCTCGGCTTACATTTGGGATTAAAAAGTGACCTTGGGCCTGAAAAGGTTGTTGACCACTGGTCTTGAGCATTACCACAGGCTAAGCAAATAGCCCATACCAACAAGGCAGGTTTTGAACAGGCACTGCTCTAATATTCAAAATAACTCATTAGAGGCACCATGTGTAATATATGGGACAGGGAAAGATCTGCAATCTAGACTGACCCTGCCATGTCATACAGATATTTAAAAAAAAGAAACAAAATGTTGACTGTAATTTACCTGGGGTGTGGTACTACATAGAACCTACATGCAGTTATTGATGCATTAAATATTACTTCAAGTACATTAATAGTATCTGGCAACCTGTCCAGACTGTACCCCGACTCTCGCCCAATGTCAGCTAGTTGTGGCTCCAGTCTTCAACTGATACATCCTACCTCCTCCCTTCTGCCCTCTCACCCTTAAAACACATGAATGTGCACTGACTGCTTGAGGCCGACTTTTCCTTAACTTGCTTGTTAATCTCTCTATCCTTTCAGTGTACGTCTCCACAGATACCAGCTTTCGGGAAATTGAGAGAATTTCAACAAATTAGATAAAATGTGTTTCAGAAACAACAAGCTACCAACAATTGCCTTAAAGGATAAGCAGTCTACTTGCTAATGGTGGGATAGATGGAACAAGTGCCTGAAGGCCAATATTTAATAATATTGAGTTGATTAAAAATATAATTTAAGCTTTTCAGTATTGAGCGATAGGCATTAAAAACAACTGATGATGATTAAGACCCACTTCAGTTCCAACCTCTGCACCTCTACTTTCAAGTCTGTTTCGACCTCCTGCGGTTGTAATGTGCCTCATATTACACAAGCATTAGGTAACAACACCAATTGTTTTCTCATAGGTTTCTTTCTTAAAGTAGACTTTTTTTCTTTCATACTTCAACCTGATCTTCCGATTGCCTCTGCTCTGGTCACATGTTCTACTGTATAACCTACTGATAACTGTAACTTGGCAGAAGACTACAGACCCCGAACACAGTTACAAAAATATGTATATGACATGCTTAGAAAAGGTTTTATGTATACATAACCTATTTATATGGATTTCTTTTTGCTGAAAAAATAGTACAATGCAGTGACACACAAATAACTCTCTCTCTGAATGTATTGACTCAGACTAGCTGTACATATCAACACACGGCTCAAGTTCAGCAATTTCGAAGTAAATCCTGTGGAAAGAAACTAGACAAAGTGGAGACACACTGACTATCAAGTAACTATTCCCAGTATTCCTAAATTCCATCTTGCAGTCCACCTGGCCTTCCATACTGCAGTCTGAGTGGCCAGTGAGTGTCCCTGTCAGTACAATGACCGCTTCAAACCAACTAAACAGGATGCCAGAACATCAACATGTCAAGAGCAGGGAGAAAAGGAACTAAAACATCATAACGCACAAGGCTGAGGTCGGAGTACACAGGCACATACACAAAACATAGGCACATACAATTGCATGTACACACACACACAAACGGACACCACACTTTGACAGGGTAGCACTGGTATGTGTGTGTTTTACATGCTACAGTTGAGCACAGAGCTTCCTAGGTTGGTGGTATGGGTGTATTCTTGGAAGCCTTGTATCCTGCTTCAGGATGAAACATTTACTCTCACACACATATAGGCCCACTCATTGAGGCTGAAGTCCTGAAGCCAGGTGGTCAACCCCTGGATCAGGCCCTTTTATGAGTGCAGGACAGCTGAGGGGTGATCCCTCTTGCCTTTGTCAGCATGCACTCTGACTTGACTGAGAGCAGTGTGCCAAAACACAAGAGCAGTTTCCAGGAAGTTCTGTCACCTTGAGTGCCACCAAATAAGGGATGAAAAACTGCCAGATGTTAAAAGAAAAAAAAAAAAGGGCAGTTGTTGGGAATTCATAGAGTGGGTGTGTTGGCTTTGCACTGGGAAGGGTTCACACGTGAAGGGAGTAACTGTAATATGCAGATTTAGAGCTCGCTCACACAGCTTGAATGCGAGTACCATGAGGGACATATTGTTACTAAAATTAAAAAGGTTTATCTTCTGGTAAGAATGAAAAGTTAATGTTATCCACCCATTACATACAAATGTATCATATCAGCCTATGGGGGATGTAAAATGAACAAGTTTTACAAAAGATTAAGGTATTCTCAAAATGACCAGAATTCATCATCTTTAAATGATATATGTCCACATCAAATGTATGAAGTCATTTTAGGCTGGACCAAAGTGTTGGACCAGTGAACCCAAAGAACAACAGGCCAACATTGCATCCCCAACAGCCACTGCACTTTGAGCCAAGAAAGAGAGGAAAATAAGTTGTGGTTTACTCATTTGATTCCCCTGTGGTGAGTCCTAATACCCGTTTCTCTCCCTCCTCTTTCTCTACATTGGAATCATATGCATAAAAATGTCCATAAAAATGTATAGCAGGCCCATGCTGAAGCTTTCTCTCTCCAAATCCCCCTAAACCTCTAACTGCAGGCAGAGGAATACAAGTGTTGTGGTGCAATCTTCTCACAGAGTAGAGAGCCTGAGAATAACATCACAGAGGCCACAGATATTTATGGAATGAACCACAGGCTGTACACAGAAGTCAGCAGACACCACAACACAGCACACAATAAGCTGTATACAGCTCCCTTCTCATATACAGAACAAGAGACCAGTGGCTAAACACAAAGTGTAGAGCTCTGGAGAAGAACTCTGCCCTGATTGATAAGTGGAATTTGAGATACAAGTAAAAAATAAAATAAAAAGCAATCAGAAAGTATTGAGACCTCTACTTTTTGCACACTGTGTTTAATCTATTTTTAAATAGATTCCTGCCCATCAATCTACACTCATTAACCAGTGGTCAGATTCCATTTCATCATTCACTCTGGACAGAAACTGAGCCACGAAGTCAAAGGAACACTTGCTCTGTACAATAAAGTTGGCTGTCCAGCCAGACTTAATGCCCAGACAAGAAGGGACTTGGTCAGGGAAGTGACCAAGAATTCAACACTCCACTGAAAACAATCTCAGAAGCACATTATCAATCAGACCTTTATGGTAGAGTGGCTGGTAGCCACTTTAAGTAAAAGGCACATGACATTTTTTATGTTTGCCAAATGGCATTTTAAAGACTTTGAAAGAATGAGGAAAAAGATGATTCGGTCTGACGAGAGAAAAAATGAACCCCTTTGGCAGAACTCCAAACACTATGTCTGGTAAATCAGGTACTGCTTATCATCTGGCTAATACGATCCCTCTATAGTGAAGAATATTGGAGGCAGCATCATGAGGGTACCTCTCGGGGAAGATTGTCAAAATTGAGGGAAGGAATCCAGCCAATACAGAGATTTTCTTGAAGAAATCCTACTGTGGATTTTAGTTGACCAGAGACTAGGTTGATGGTTTAACTTTCAACATGAAAATAACCCAAAGCATATAGCCAAGGCAACATGATGGGGGCTTTAGGACAAGTCTCTGCTGTCCTTGAGAGGCCCAGTCAAAGTCCAAACCCATCCAGTCTGACGGAGCTTGAAAGGATAGCCCAGGAAGAATGGGTTAAACTAGGTGTACATAGCTTGTTGAGAGTCACCCAAGAAAACTCCAAGCCGTAATTGTTGCCAAAGGGGCAAGTATTAAAAGGGAATTTAGATTTTCAAAACATTTGCAAAAATTATCTGTAGATCCTGTTTTCACTTTGTCCCTGTTTATTGATGGGCATACATTAATGGTAAATGGTCTGTATTTATAAAGATGACCACTCAAAAGGGCTTTAAAGTACAGTTTTATATTCACATCATTCATACAGTGCATCTGTGGGCTGCACTTTTTCAATGAGGGGTAATTCGGGGTACAGTATCTTGCCCAAGGACACTCCGGCATGCAGATGTGGAAGACTGGGATCAAACCGCTGACCAGCCACAGCTAAAAATCTATTTGAAATTAAATCTACAGCACAACACAGCCCTGTGAATGTAGCTATAAATCCTTGATTTCACACAGTATTTACATTAATTTCACATGTAATAATAAATTCAAAGACTATTAGTTGGACAGAAAGACAGATGTCAAGTGATCAGCCTGGATAGTGTGGAGTACACTCTTAAGAAAACAGATGAAAACACTGGTTGGCTTGACTGAACACAGCAGCCAGGTTCAAAGATCAACTGGTCATCCACTAACTTTAATCTGGTTCCCTCTGTTATGCTCTAGTAACACTAGCTCCACTAACACACAAACCAAGTCTTCCCGTCTCTCTTTCATCAGTCAGGGAAAATGGAATTTTCTCTCTTTTCAGGAAAGCAGCCTGCATAATATGTTTGCTCTGTCGTCTGGGAGACAGACAAGTATATCAATCACACTGGTTCCCATAGAAAAGAAAGAGAAATATCACTTTACCTCAAAAAAAAAAAAAAAAATGGTAAAGGGGGAAATAATCCACCTTAAACGACAGTATTCAGTGGCTGAGTCTAAACTTCCTAAACACATTGTCTGAGAACTGTATCAACATGAGCCCTTATGAACTGAATTTCCAGTCTCATCAGTCAGCTCTGTGCAGCCTTTCCTGTCTGAATTAAAACATAAATTCCAGAGCAAACTTTAATAAAAAGAGGCGTATGATTTACTCTGTGTTGCAGCTGTCCCCATTTTAAAACAATTTCATGTTGCATTAATCCTGAGTGTCAAGGCAATGTGAAATATGTCCTCTGCGTTTACCAGCACCAGGTGTTTCATTTGCTGGACTGACAAAAAACAATGGTTTATTCTGGCTGACCCTCAAATCTTTGCTTATTTTATCTTCTTTCTCCCGAGAGGAGAGGAAGAACATGGGTGTACATCTAAAGTGTGAGAGTAGAAGAAAGGATTAAAAGAAAGGCATAGAAACAAGTGGAGCTAAATGATTTACAAGTGACCAAGAAAGGTCTACTGCTAATCATCTCAACCACAAGTCTCGCTGTCTCCGAGGCACAAACTGAGCACAGTAAGAATGAAGCACAGGCTTTAGGTCCCCTTTTGAGACATTCCTATTGATGACATACTTCACACTATTAGCCACTTTACCTCTGTTTGACTGCTGGGTGGGTCTGTTATAAGGCTCTTCTGTTGTTTGGCTCTGGTTCAACAAATTTTCATGGCTCAGTGCCATTTCCCGTTTTCTGTCCTAATAGCTTAGATTGACAACTGCATTACATTATGATGAATGAACATTTGTCTTTAACACAATAAAACAAGACTCTTTAGGACAAACATGTTGTATCAAAAGGGAATTCTTCCAAAACATGTATTTATATCAGAGTCATAAGAGGTGGAGTAATAGCATCAATATACATAAACCATACTAAAAGATCAGAAGAGCGAGTTGACCAAAAAAGGACCAATGCAATTAAAGAGATTTACTCAGTTGGTTTGGTTTTGCCCACAGTTCTGTGTTAATGACACACTGCCATATTTTCACAAAAAGACAAAATTTAGAATAGCGAGAGGGTAGACGATATGGAATTAAGATCCTCTGATTATATTTTTAAAGCCTGAAAGTAAAGACAGAAATAGATAAAGAGAGCGTTATTTCAAATGGCCCATGTCTGGCTGGGCAATCCCTTCAGACAACATCTTTACTGCATAATGTCACACTGCGTAGTGTATACAGTGCTTCAAGTGCACAGTGCACATGTGCACTTGAAGCACTGTGTACTAATACACTACGCCAGCAGATAGTTATTTCCAACATGACTTCTTTTAGCCATACTATTACAAAACTTAATTCTGGTCCATCCAAAATGTTCACTTAGGAATGTGGCTCTTCATTTATGCTGCTCTGCAAAGGTAGTTTAAAATAATCACATTAAAGTCTTCTTGTATGCTTTTGATACAGATATAACCACAATTGCCATCACTGCCTCAGAGAGGAGTTTATCATTAAACCTGCTCGGCAGCTAGGGGAGTTTTTAAACCAACTCCTAAATCAGAGTATAAGTGTAGGTCCTGGGTGTCACTGTGTGTGGCCCAAGCAGCTCTTCTCCTCCACTGCAGCAGCGAAGCTAAGCCGGCACACTTTTCACTGGTGTAAACAAACGGGGAAATGGGGTACTTGGCAGCCGACTAAAGTGAGTGATGAGGCAAGTGTGCACTGAAGCATCTAATGAATCATTTGCTGGGAACTTGGGGTTTTATGAGGAAAAGAAAGACGAGGAGAAAGACATGACAGAAGGAGACCAGCTGAAGAGCGTATAAAAAAGAATGGCATTACATATTTAAAGAAAATAAAGAAAGAGAGCTGCAGCTGTCACACAGACGCCTGAGAGGATCATTCATAGTTTTTCCCCCAATGTGAGGACAAGAGATTAGAATGCATAAAACTCATAGGGTCTCCTAATCCTACCACTAGCACAACAGCAGCGGCAGTATGTGAACCCCAGTGACTGCTGGTGAATTTACTGAGGTGACTGTTGATGCTGTGACAGGTTTGCACCTTTGAACAGAGCTGAAGGTCTATAAGTAGCTTTGTTCTACACCATGCTTTCACCCCTCATTCACTTCTACTGCCTCAAATTAATAAAAATGGAAGTGCTACCTCTGCTTTTACTACTGAATGAACACATATTTTCTATATGGTTAAATGTTTATCGTGATATATTGTGATTAAGTTGTGTGTGCAATAAGTCATAATTAGTGGTTATATGTTATGAAAGCCACTTCTGAAACCTGCATCCTTTTAGTACAATGTAATAACTGTTCTCACAAATGAAGTGCAAACAGAGGGGTAGTTTACCACAGCTGCAAATTACATATCTTATAAACATCGTCTTGTAAATTTGATATGCTCACAACACAAATTAGCTTACTCAATGTTGTAATTTAAAAGATACACGTTTTATAAGTACACACCGTCCCTATAAAGAGGGCTTTTCTGTTAAGGTTTGCCGCTGATTTTTAAAAAAATTCTGTATATGAATATACTAAAGGTATGAGTCCATGTGAGAAAAACAGACACACATTTCCTTTCCTATCATTTTCTGATCAGGTGAAATCACTTAAAGAGTAAAAAAGTTATTTCCTAGTGTCGGGTAGTAGTAAAGACAGTACAGCTCTGTCATTTTCCCACCTCTCAAGGGACTTGTATCCCTCTTTTCCCCCATCCACACTTCCCTTGCTATGGAAAGGATGCTACTGTGGGAGAAGGGTGCATGTAATGTTCTGCCAGGGAATTTTATTAGTAACAGGCTAGGTCCTGGCTTCAGCAGGCTGTGTTTATCTGTGGAGGGGAGATCCCCATCACAACCACTTATTACAACATATATATGGGCTTAACCAGGCAACCATTCAACAGCAATAAGGGGTGGCTTACTGACCATAGTGTGCTGGGACTGGGACCAGTCTAACCAATGCTGGGGAAACAGAGAGGAAAAGCCAGAGTGGAAGGAAATAACAAATACATGAAAAAAAGGAAAGAAAGAGATTGAAGCATGGAGATGAGCTGTTCAGACTTTCAGGGAAAAGGTTACAAAGGAATAAGACATGAATAGGAGTAGGAGTGGTCGTCACATGAAACATTAAAAAAGAAGGATAGGGGGAAGGAAGGGGGAGGAAAGAAAGGATGAAATAAGGAAAGGAAGAAAGAAATATATCGGTGGGTTATGAAGACTAGAAAAATAAACATAGGATGAGGAAACAAAGTAGGGAGAGAAAAGAGGGATGTACAAAAACGCTACACCAAGAACAGTCATACTTTGGAAAGTGTTTTAGAAAAACACAAAGGAGGAGGGAGTGAAATAGAGACCATTGATACAGCCACATCATGTTGACTTGGCGCTGCATCACCACTGACACAGCAGCCTCATCCGCTGTTACCAGGGAAATGCAGGCATATGCACTAATCAAAACAAAAAAACTAAAACCATATTTTGCAGCAGTGGGATGCTCCGCAAGTCTCTCTTTGACAGAACATGAGGTAACTTGGGGAAGGGATGGAATTTAGAGCTGTGTCATCTAGGTGTGGGTATGTCGGGAAATAAGCAAGTTATTTTAAGATACAAACACAAGCACACACATACACAGAGAATCATGCGCTCAGTTAACAAAAATGACATTATTTAAATGAGGATAGTTTTATGGATAATACACCAAACATTTGTTTGATAAAACTCTTCTGCCCACAAATTAATCAGGACAGCTGAATCAAAATATCTCACATGTTCGAACACTAACATTAAAAGACCATGCGTAGGAGTGATAGCATTTTTTAGATTGTTTGAAATCCCCATTCCATCAGTGAGTGTTTTGTCCGTCAAATTTTGAAACATGCAATCTGACAAGTGAGCAGGATTTGAATTCCTATCACCTGCCCTATTTTCAAATTCTAAACTGCTTCCCTTCATTTTATGACAAAAGAATATTCCTTTTTTGAGTCCTTCATCAGACTCATTATAGTATTGCATTAGGGCATTAAAGCTTCATAGTAATTCTAATAATACCTAACATCTACATGAACTACATATTTACTCAGCATTTACATATTGACCTATTATATCTGTCCAGCTTAAATAACAACTGCAGCAATAATATTATTTTTAACAGACACATCTCTTACTGTTGATTATAAACCGTATTATCCTATCATAAGTTATGCCTATTTAGCATTTATTGATTGAAGTTATTGCAGTTTAAAATCAATTTTAGGCAATGATATTGGCAAATACATAAACTGTTTTAACCACACAGAGAAATAACATGAATGTTGGCCCCTATAGGAAACTCAATCTTCTTGTGGTATTTGTAAGAGTGGTCCTCTTTCGCCCCAGCCCACGAGAAGCTTTCAATTAAGTGTTCCATGAGTGAAAAAAATTCTCACTGGAAAAACCAGGAGAGACAGAGAGACAATGAAAGAAAATATGAGAGGGGAGTAAAAGATCTGTGAGATTTTGCAGAGGGCCCAAACCACAAGAAAGTCAGGGCTGAATGCATGCTGGACATTCCCTGGGCCGACTCTCATGTACTTGGAAAAAGCCGACTTTTTCAAGACAGGAAAATGATTTCAGCTGTGTAAATTGACAGCGGCCTTGTAGCTGAAGATAAAGAGGGAGAAAGAGGGGAAGCCTGAAGCACTGTGTCATAATTCCTGCTTGGTAAAGAGGCCCCTGGGGACCTTCTCCTTCAGGGAAACGAAATTTAACATCATATGATCAAATGAAGCTGTGTTAATTGTTACCAAATGAATCTGGAGGGGAATATCAACTTAGCTCTACAGCTTTACAGTCAAACTGGTTTATTTTGCCTTCTTTGAAGAAATACATCTACACTGCATTATAAATACACACTGTACCCTAAACATGTTGAGGCTGAAAGGGAAGCTGGGGAGGTTTGAAGTGTCAAAAACAGTGTTTGGAGAAGACTTTCAAGATATGCTCAGGATATTTACACATGCTTGCTATTTTACCCTTCACTCTACCCAGGGTGTTATTACAGTAAACCCTGGACAGTGTGAGGTAATCATTTCATGTATAGAAGATAGAGAGAGTAGAGCTGCTTAGGTCAGTCAATCATTTTTGAGAATGTGTGGCATTAGTGGTGAGCTTTAAGCAGAATTGCAACAAATGGCTAGAAAGCTTGAAAGAAAGTATTTATTCCTATAGCTTCAGTTGGTTATAGATTCTAAACACAAACTGGTTTGCATGATTGCAGGCTCGGACTATGATTTTCTTTATGCAACTTGGGGGAGCGCACACACACACACACACACACACACACACACACACACACACACACACACACACACACACACACACACACACACACACACACACACACACACACACACACACACACACACACACACACACACACACAGTAGAGCTCAGCACTGACAAAGCACATGACAGGGCTTTTGAATCATGTGACTCAGAAGTGTGATCATCCGAAATTGGAGGGCAGATGTGAACAGGGAAGGTGGTGAGATAATGCATGGTTAGGAATGGAAGGATGAACACAGAGAGCGGTCGGACATAATTCCTGGGTTTCACTGCAGAGAGGGAAGTGGTGGTTTTTGGCTTCTGTGTGCAGAGGTTAAGGGGGTGAATGAATGTGGGTGTATTTGTACACATGACCATGCCTGCTGTTAGTGTTTGTGAGAGAGAATACATATATGTATTTTGTGTATATTTTGCATGTAGAGTATTTGGTAGAGTGCACAATTGGAGGTGAATGCCAGACTGAGTGTGGGCAAGTATTTTGTTTGCAAATACACATGTGCCTGACTGTGTAAACTGCATGCCTGTGTATGTCTAGAAGGCTACACGGTGGTATGTGTGTTCAGGTCAGGGCTAAGCATCTTGTGAAGCAATCTACTTGGGCACCAGAGTCACACAGCCAACAATATTACTGGCCAGTATGGGGTGAAATGGCATGACAGTTTTCTTTTGTAAAAGTCAGAGAAAAACTCAAGCTTATTTTCCATGCCTACAAGATCACCATTTATCATCTGAGATGATAATAACATGGCAAACATGTCAACAAGATAAATGTAGGCACAGTTTCCATGGTAATGTAGTAGTTAGCTGTGCTAACTTGTACCAAAACAAACAACAAACATTTCAGTGCAGTACACTTTGTGAAACTAGTGGGGATAAAAAATTACCTCCAAAAGTCCCTGCAAAACAGTAGCTATGGTTACTGATCAATACATTCCTTTCTCCAGTACATCAAACAACTAAATGAAAGACTGTGAGGAAGACAACTTGGGTACTCTGGGAGAAATGTGGACATGGTTGGAAAGAGTGTGGTAGTTCTCTCAGTCTTGCCTTGTTGGTTACACATTGCCCGTAGGCCTAGATCTCATCTGCCTCCCTGCTC
The DNA here is from genome assembly GCA_026259375.1 of Verasper variegatus. Classification (NCBI taxonomy): domain Eukaryota; kingdom Metazoa; phylum Chordata; class Actinopteri; order Pleuronectiformes; family Pleuronectidae; genus Verasper; species Verasper variegatus. The sequence continues at coordinate 1,000,745 of CM048048.1, forward strand.
TATACACACTCTCTACATATGACACTTCCACTAACTGAAGACAGAAATAACGTCTAAAGTGGCCTCTTGTCTCCTTTTGTTGTCCACCTTCCTTTCTTCTTTTTCTGCATTTTACATCTTGTGTCAGCTCACTTGCAGCTGCACAAAGCATTAGGCACCACTTTTATCTCCCTCATTACATGTGTTTGCCAGCTCCATATCTGCCCATTCGCACAACTGCTCCCTCTCTCTCTCACACACACGCTGTGGGGCTGCGGTTTAGAGGCAGTTATGACACAATCCAGATTCTTTTAGTTGCCTATAGTAGGGAAATGTGTTTTGCACTGAACTATTTCTCTCAGAAGTCTAGATTTTTCCTGCCGAGCAGCTTTGATCCACATGGCATGGGAGGCTTGTGTCAACAGTTTTGTGTTTCAGCTGTAGGGCCCAGCAGTGCCCCAAGGTGTCACTCAATGCTCTCTGTCATTACAGGGGCACCTTAGCTACAATGCAGCGCTGTCAATTGTTGTACCCCAAAAATCTCCCAGGAGACAGCAAACACCATGAAGGAATGAAAGTGCACCCATGTACAGGCACATACACACCAAAAGGAGTGTGATTGAGGTGATACAAAGTCAAGTGGCACACTTTATGAACTGTGGTCTCAAGTTTGTTGTTGTTCTAATACAACCAGTCAGCGGTGTGTACGATTTTGAAGCATAATGTAAAAAAGCTATGTAGGTGTGATGAGATTTAAGATAGATTTCAGTGTGATGAGGTGTCAAATATGACAGAATATAAAACATCATCTTGTATTAGAGGGCAAACACATAGTATAACCTATCATAAGTAAACACAAGAGAGGATAGTAGTAGTAGTATTAGAATAGTTGTAAAAAAGGTTTAAATAATATAATTATTATATGCTATGCAAGGGATATTATTTGCATCTGTGGAACTTTAATGTTCTGCATCAATTTAGAAATGAATTACAGGCTTAATAGTTATGTGTGATGAAATATGCATCATTTTAAAACACTTGTTTTGAATAAATCATTTTAAAAAATGTATCCCTTGAATAGAGCCATAAATCCACAGTTTTCATTATTTAAATATATATTTACCTGTCAACCACAAAAACAACAGTCTCAAAAGTTTCAGTGGGAAGAGAACATGTCTTACTGGTAGATGTCTTTTCGCAGCACAGTGCGGGTCAGTGGGTTATCGGCTTGAGGAGCCATGCTGAGGGAACCCAGCTTTAATACCAGGGTGTCCTCTTGTTTCACTTGGAGATCTACAGAGAGACACATAGACACACACACACACAAACAGCATTTTTAATCATGTCTTTCATGAATTACTAAATAGGATTATATTGAGTTTCTCTATTTATTTCTCCAATTTTTATGGTCTCAATCTTACTATGTCAAGTGACTTGAGGTGATGTATGTTATGAGTTTGCGCAATACAAATCAAATTAAATCAAATTATGAAAAAGCATTTTTAATCACGTCTTTCATGAATTACAAAAAAGGATTCTATTGGGTTCTGTGTGCACTCTGTCTTACATGGACTTAAAAGTACAGCCTTACCACCATTAGTCATTACAATTCTAAATTAATTTCCGACAATGATTTTATATTCTGTAGGAGTGTCTGTGTGTCTCTTCACAGCCTCAGATATTTCTTTTTGCAAATGTCTCGGCAAAATACCACAACAATGTGGTGGGTCTGCTATGTCTTCTCAACCATGACAGGAACTTCTTATAAAGGCACCAGTCTTGAAAACACAGCCTGTGACATAATGCTGTCCTATTGTTGTTAAATGTTACCATATGTAAACAAGTGTAGTTCCAAACGAGACAAGTAGTTGTCTGACCTGATGCTGGATCTTTGTCTTGTACTCCAGGACAGAAGACCCTGATCACACTGGTGTTGATGTAGATGAGAGGCAAACACCGAGAAGTCAGCATGTGGCTTCTCATTGGTTGGCCAGCTGACTTCCCACGCTCTCTGTAGCGTCTTGGCACCCTTGCCTAAAAAGACATGAAGTATATATCATTTCACAAGATCTTAACCATAAGTGTTGTTGTTTTTTGTCTGGTTCAAATAAGGAAATTAATCCTGATCATGGAAAAACCTAATACAATACATTACAGGTTAACTAAGACAATAAAATAAAAAATTAAGACATTTCTTTCAAACAGTTACACAGTTTTTAGAACCAACAGTCTTTTCTACCTGGAGCACCCCTGCTACAGTAGCCAGTAATGGACAGGAGAGCACAACATCAAAAGGCTGGGCTGTCAGCAGGATTTCTCTCAGGTACTGAGGTGAGCTGTCGGCCAGTGGATCGTTGGTCATCCGCTGGCTGGCAGTGGTCGCACTACTGCGCGTCGGCCGCTCAGACCGAGTGGTGAGTTTGTGACGGACATTTTTGGTGACAGCCTGAGTATAGGTGATTGACAGGAAGCCATGCTGCTGGTGAGAGCCCTCCAGGACTTTGGATGCCGTCTAACCAGTGGTGAGACAGGACAAATCACACTCATGAAGTGTCAACACACAGAGCAAAAACCTCAACTGTTCAGCTTTAATTTTGTCTGATTTCTGTGATGATGGTTAAGCTTGGCTAAAAAAACCCTCTATATTTACCATAACTATTCAAATCATGATACAGATCCTTTTGGTAGATCTAGAAATTTACCGTCAGCAATGCCCTATTTAAAATTTGGAATTTCTAAGGCCAGGTTTAGATGTACCACTTGTATTTTAGCAAAATTTAACCTGAGAACTCAGCCAAAATAAAAAAGGCACGCCCTCTGTGTATTACTTTAAAAAGTAAAGCTGAAGCTACTTGCTATACAGGAGGGTTTGAGCAAATCTATTAATTTTCTGTGCAGTAATTTAGATTGGATCAAGGTATCAATCCCTTTACAGGGAATTAATGGAGCTGCAGCTGTTTTCTTAGGCTGAATTGTTTAGTTTTAAAGTTTATAGTTAAGTTAGTTCTGTTTTTCCAAGCAAATACTTGAGAACGGTATCATTTAAATACCCATTAAAAGACATTCATTCACACATCACTGTGTGATTAAAAGGAAGGTAGATTTGTTCGGGGGTAAAAACTGCAGAACATCCATTAACAGTGAGCTTGTTACCTGTCAATAAAAGACTGCAATTTTTTAGCAACTGAAAAATTGCTAAAAGTATAAAATAATGGATTCATTGGGAAACATTCTAATATAAATGTAAAAAGTTAAACATTTTAAATTTTTTAAAGCAACACAAGGCTTGTTTGAATTCAATTTAGAGCACTAGTGTGTCACATATCTCTGAGAAGCAAACATCCTTTTTCTTTTAGGCCACTGTTGATGGAGGATATGCAGAATCAACTAAAAAGAACTAATGGAATCTTACAGGAGGGAAAAAGCCAGAGAAGTGGCTGAAAGATTCTTGCTTGCTGACGGGTCGAACCAACACAGTGCGTCTGTTCAGCTTGTCAGTGCAAGAGAGGACCACTCCTCCACAGCTGCCTGAGCTCCGAACACCATCCTCCATACTGGAGGCAAGGAGAGGGAAAGAGGAGGAAGAGAAAACAGAAGCAGAGAGGAGCAGAGAGAACAAAAAGACAAGAACAAAGAAAGGGAGAAAAGGAAGAAAAGCATGAAACATGGATGATTTTTTGGAAAAATCAATGACAGAATAAATTAAAAACTGAGGAATGGTCTTATACTATCCAGCATAAATAACACTAGACAAATTGTTTCATTCTAGGGTGACAAGAGTATTAAATTAAAAAAAATTCCATTTTAAACAATATTCAAAAATTTCCATTTTAAACAATATTTTAAAAAAGTATTGACTGCATAATTCAAGTGCATAACTAGTTGAACTATGTAAAATACAAATTTAATTTGTTAGGTACCAGTATAAGACCATATCCACAGTAAGATATCTTCAACAAGAGAATGAAGGCCTATGTCAAAGTCTCCTCCCACAACCCCAGTGAGGTCCAAAAGTCTAAAGACCCCTTTCCCAGTATTGGTTTAAGTTTTGGATCCCACAGATCAGACACAAACACACACGAGTGGTTGTCACCCAATTTTCTCGGCTTGATTATTTAGCCAATCAGAGCCACTGGAGAGACAGGGGAATGAAATGTTATGTCTATATTTTTCCCATTTTCCTCAAAATTATAAGGTATGGTTTTAAGGTTTAAGACCAGAGTTAGAGCCAAAACCTTTGTTTCCTTATCATGACTTCCTCTATTTTCCTGTCTGTCCAGTATCAACAGAGATGAGTGACCTTGATTAGGAACAGCAGAATGGCAGAGGCACTGTATAAAGAAGCCTAAGGCTGCTATTGCTGCTGTGGCACAGGCAGAAGCCTCACCACGGCTGTCTCCTTGCACTGTAGAATGAGTCCTTCACAGTGGCCTGAGTGCCAGTCATGCCCTGGCCTAGAGAGACACACATGGCCAAACTTTAATTGGGCATCTGGGACTACTAATGCTGCAGTGGCAGTGCCTGATAATATCTCTTTAATGGCAACAGTACTTACAAAGTTACATTTAGATAAGTTAACCACAGACTGATACTGACATTCTATCAAATTTTCAAAGACTAGTGGCATGCATCAAATTACAAATTCCTTTATATTTGAGAAAATTCTTTGAGATGACGATAACATTTCCAACAGGTGTTTTATTTCAATAACGTAAAGTTAAGATTTGTAACATTAGATTTCTATAAGTGTTCATCGAAGCAGGGAGCACCTGTAAAGCAGAAATCAAATGAAGTTAATGAAAACAGACACAATCACTCACTTTGCAGTAACACAAAAACATAGAACATACAGTATGTAAAATATACACACACACACACACACACACAGTATGTAGAATGCAAAATCATGCATCACAAAAAAAGGTAATATAATGAAAATGCCATATGCTATTTCTTCTAATTTCTTCTACTGATGCCCTCTACCCGAAAGGGGCGGAGCAGGCTCTTCTTCCTCAGGAGGCTGAGGTCGTTTGATGTACTGTATGTAATGAGAGGCTCAGTATGTTCTACCAGTCAGTGGTGGTAAGTGTCCTTTTTTTCGTGGCTGGCTGCTGGGGAGGGAGTATATCAGCTGGACAGGCTGATAAAAAAGGCTGGCTCGGTCACTGGAAAAAAATGGACCAAGTGGGGACTGTGGTGGATGCACAAAGAATAAAGTGCAGGCCATCTTGGACAATGACAGCCATCCTGTTCACCACATCCTGGCATGTTGAAGCAGCCTCAGCAGACGGCTCATCTCGCTGCGCTGCAAGTCTGAACGGATTAGGAGGTTGTTTGTCCCCACAGCCATTAGACTGTTGAACACTCCTGCCTCCTATTTTTTTTAAATATTAATTTTTTAGACACAGATTGTGTCTCTGTTTTATGCGTAAGCTTCTGGATATCTGAATTTTTGTAATCTATAATCTGAATTAAAGTATCTCTCCCTCTCTCTTTCTCTCTATCCATCTACCTATCTATCTATCTATCTATCTATCACTTTGAATTCCCCCCTCCCTCTTCATTACTCCTCAGCAGAGCATTACAAGTTCAGTGAGTGAGGAGTGAGCTTACTTGTGAGCATGCATCTTTTGCATGCATCATTTTCTAGTGTTTGTACTCTATGCTAGATATTTCTGTGCCTATGTGAATATTTTTGTAATCTCACCATTTGGCTGTAACAGTAACTAATACATATGGACCCCCCACCAGCTCATAATTCCTCTCTTCTCTCTTTGCTCCCATCCAGGCACCCTTCGCTCCCAGCCATTTGCAAAACATCTGGAAGACATCAACTTCAATTTGTGTGTGATGCTCCTTGGCGCGACTAAAAGGTGAACTGTCACCGACGCCACGCTCTCTGGGTAGGGTGGGGGTCTGCATTTCAGAATAGGTAAAGTTACACCTTTCGGCAAGACCTGCCTAAAATATGAAGGATTTTAATTTACATCCTCTGCTCCATGCATGTGTATGTGTGTGTATGTGTGTGTATATATATATATATATATATATATATATATACACACACACTCAATGGCCACTTTATTAGGCACACCTGTTCAATTGCTTGATAACACAAATAGCTAATCAGCCAATCACATGGCAGCAACTCAATGCATTTAGGCATCTAGACGTGGTGAAGACGACTTTCTGAAGTTCAAACCGAGCATCAGAATGGGGAAGAAAGGGGATTTAAGTGACTTTGAACATGGCATGGTTGTTGGTGCCAGAGGGGCTGGTCTGAGTATTTCAAAAACTGCTGATCTACTGGGATTTTCATGCACAACCATCTCTAGGGTTTACAGAGAATAGTCCAAAAAAGAGAAAATATCCAGTGAGCGGCAGTTGTGTGGACGAAAATGCCTTGTTGATGTCAGAGGTCAGAGGAGAATGGGCAGAGTGTTTCGAGATGATAGAAAGGCAACAGTAACTCAAATAACCACTCGTTACAACCAAGGTATGCAGAATACCATCTCTAAACGCACAACACATTGAACCTTGAAGCAGATGGGCTACAGCAGCAGAAGACCACACCGGGTGCCACTCCTGTCAGCTAAGAACAGGAAACTGAGGCTACAATTCGCCCAGGCTCACCAAAATTGGACAATAGAAGATTGGAACAACGTTGCCTGGTCTGATGAGTCTCAATTTCAGCTGCGACATTCAGATGGTAGGGTCAGAATGTGGCGTAAACAACCTGAAAGCATGGATCAATCCTGCCTTGTATCAACGGTTCAGGCTGGTGGTGGTGGTGTAACGGTGTGGGGGATATTTTCTTGGCACACTTTGGGCCCCTTAGTACCAATTGAGCATTGTTTAAACGCCACGCCTTGTTGAATCTATGCTACGAAGAATTAAGGCAGTTCTGAAGGCAAAAGGGGGTCCAACCTGGTACTAGAAAGGTGTACCTAATAAAGTGGCCGGTGATTCTGTGTGTATATATATATATATATATATATAGTATTCCTTGACAACTCTTTTGTCAATTTACTTACCCTTTTCTTGTCCTCCTATTTTTGATACAACAGGGCATTCAATTATATATTGATATTTGCCTGCTCTATCTAACTTTCCATTTATTTTCCAAAAGTGAGATAGCTAGGGCCAGATGAAACATTTTGTCTGTCAGGTTTGATTTAATCTGACCCATTGCACACAAATCACCTGGGGTGGGTGATGAAATACCAAACAATTATCTGTTCAGAATGATTAATATGGACTCCAACCTCTGTGGACTCGCTTGTATACGTGGATGATACAGATTAGAGTGGGCCCTGAGCCCAGAGGTCTTCCACTGTGTCCTAAACAGCCATGACTATAACCTGGCGCGGATGTTGCAGTGTCTCTCCCTGCCAGAACTTTGGTTTGTTAAAAGTATGTTGAGAACACGTTGTTAAATGCACATTAAACTGAAATAACCTAGAAATTAGAAAATTGACCCATTATCTATTTGGGAAGGCATAGGTCTACTACAGAGATTAAGGTTGGCTCTGTCTCAGAAGCAATTGGACACACACCTGTGAGAACAGAAAACTATGATATGACCCACAACACCTTCAGGCCCAAAAAATGTCTAATAACAGACATTATCATGGCTTGGCGTGGTTCTCCATACTGTACAAAACACATGTGGCCTGACAGACGATAAATCAGATGACTACAGAGAAACAGGGAGGTCTGTGAAAACCTTGCTAGACAGTCAGGTTCAAAGCCAAAACAATCACCTGAGTCCCACTCTGACCTGGACTAAAATACCTAGGACCAGGGTAAAATCTGGCAAATCAGAATTAATTTATATTTTCAAATCAGTGGAGAGAGTGTTGATTGCTAATGATAGAGTTCAATATGGGCGCAGAGCCCAAGAGGTCCTTCTCCCTGTCAATGTCTGGCTCAATCAGAGAAGGAGGCACTTATAGGAACATGTCTAGGCAGGCACAGACCTGAAAACATAGCGAAACACTCTCCAGTCCGCTGGATGCAACATGGTGGATTGCTAGATCGCTGTTTCATTATCTCCTCAGATTAAGACATGGAGAATTGCCTCCTCTTGCCTCTCTTCCCAACAGAACATGACCTTAGGCACGTACACAATGCACACACTTGGAGCTGCTGACTCCATCACAGATGTATGTGATCAAGGCAAAGACAACGGAATACAGGGAGGAAAAAAAAGGGATTTATATGGAAAACGAGGCCCCTCCAATCAATGGCAAAAATAGGTGTGTGGGGCATGGAAGAAGATCCAACAATCTTTCATCACAGTTTCACTGTGCTTTAATAATTTCAGAACCTAGAGCTAAATTACCCCATTTTGAGTGGAGCTTGACATGGGGAGAGACTACCATAAGGATGTAGTGGAACATAGCCGGTGGTTTTCCTCCCCTAACAATGTGTTAATGTTTCTGTGAATTGATTCAGACACCGCAGGCTGAGAGAAAATGAGTGACTGACTGAACTCTTCTGCTACGTGAGTCACAGTTAGGCCAGCCCGCAGCCTGTTCAACCCATCCGTCTAGTCTGTTGGTCCATCTGTCTGTCCATCTGTCTGTTAATCTGTGGTCACCACCACAACAGCTGTCTGGGATGACGATGACACTGAGGTGATAATCCAAAAAATCACCCATATGAAGAGAAGTGGAAACAGACCAAGTGTTAGTGGTCTTGGTGGTAAATGTGTGTGCACAAGGGTGTGTGCGTGCGTGTGTAGACTTTGGGACTGTGAGAGCACATGCATGTTGGGGCAGTCACCTTATGGATAGAGACTGTCCCTAAATTGAAATCATCAGCTAGTTTAACATAATTACTGGCATGACAGCATGGCATTGTGTGTGTGTGTGTGTGTGTGTGTGTGTGTGTGTGTGTGTGTGTGTGTGTGTGTGTGTGTGTGTGTGTCATTATGGCAAAATGTGGTCTAGAAGACACCTACTGTAGCAGGGACTAACACAGTAATTGAGTTATTTGAGTTATTGTCTGTGGACAGATCTATCACCAAAATAAAACTCGTATAATAATGTAGTAATGGGAACTCATGGGTTAGAACATCAACATGAGCCAAAGCAGGATTGCCGTTAGTTAGAAGGGACATTGCCATTAAATCCAATCCTGCTTCTGAGCTTACTCCAAGTTAAGTAATAACCTAAATATATATGTGGATGTGTTTACATGTACTAGATGTACTGTACCTGCGTCGGTAGTGGTCGATGTTGAAGCTGCCAACTTTACATTTGATCTTTGTATAAACATCCTGGACATCTACGGAGGCACTCAGGTCTTCTAGTTCACTGATGACGCAGATCTCTGGCAGAGACACACAAAAGACAGAAAATAATGTTTTCTGCATTGCAATATCATTAAGTGAACCACAATGTAAAGGCATTCCCTTCATTATGCAGCTTATTTGTGTTTTGGTCCTTGGTTTGCCAAACTGTGAAAGATGAGATGGTCTCCCATCTCTTTTAGCATGGTGTGTGGCCACACTTATACTTGGCAAACAGGCAGCATAGTCGAACGTGGAATTAAGGAGAGGAAGTGTTATATGTGAGAGTGAATTTCATTTCTGTGAGCAAGGACCTGTACTGCATCTAACCCTGTCAGGGTCCTTTGGCCCTGATACAACTACTGTGGTCAGTTTATGTACAGTGTGCTTTTGAAGCTGGTCAAGACTCACAAACACACCTATGTATTCATAAAAATGTATGTGTGTGTCTCTGCACCTTGTGTGCAGGCAGACCCACCCTCAGCAGGCAAAGTGAGTAGGCTTTAATAACTGATTAACTTTGCATTGAACCTAGCCTGTGAGCTTAAGTGCTGGTTCTCTCTCATTGTTTCCACTGAGAAAGTCCCACAATCACAGACTAGCTTGGGAAAATGGAATTCATGTGCGTGAAACTATGGTTGCTGTTGTACTGTTGCCCTATGGTGATTCTAAGAAACACAGAAGTTCCTAATGGCTTATTAATATTGAAAGTCTTGTCAGCTTTATTGTGGATAATGTGTGGAAAGAACTCTCCCAAGTTGTTAGATACTCAGAAACTCATAGTCTCAGAACATTGTGTTGATATTGATGTATGAGTTTTCTAAATCCAGCATTGGAAACGCTTAGTCTCTTCGTCTTAAATGGCTCATCTTAAAAGAAGGAAAGTGTAACACTGACTTGTGCCTTTTAGCAAAGCCTTCTAACTTTCCAACATATAATAGTACATTATACCCTCGAACCATTAAATCTGCAATTGCTTTTTTTCCTTTTTCTGACCAGACAAGAATCTTATTTCCTTTGCAGTTCAAAATCATGACATCATAGCAGATTGTCTGCAGTCATACTGTATCTCTGGCATGGTATTAGGTATCTGTGTGTGCATGCATACACACAATTCTTAATTTTAATAACATGCTTAATGTGCTGCATTAAAAAAATCCAGAAAATCCAGTGGTTGTTTATCTTGCAGCTCAGATGGTGCATATTAAGCCAAAATCCAAAGTAATGCCCATTTAGGATGTGTCAAAGTAAACCCATCTCTGTGAGGTTCTACACAACATTCCTTTTACACAATTAAGGACTTTAAGCTGGGTGATCTGGTTGGCAGATGCTAAATAGTATTATAATATCTCCAATTTAATGTATAACTTGCCTTTCATCACCCCAGTTAAACTAAAGGGAACAAGAAGCAGTTTACTTGGGATTCATTGCCCATTTATTTATTTTTCTGTTCCCACTATCCTCTTTTCTCCCCAGCTGCTTTCCCCTTCTGATTGTTTAATAACTGAATGAGAAAAGAGGCCGGGGAGGATCCATAAAAACACTGAATACCTTCCTATAGTCTTTCACATTGGACACAAACAAATTTGCATTTAATATTTTGGTTAACTTTGCACAGTGCCACTGTTTTTTCATATGAAATAGGTGTCTTGGTTTGGAACCCAGTTCGGTGGGGGCCTTCAACAGTCCAAATACATGCACATTGGGGTTAGGTTAATTGGACACTAAATTGTGAGAGTGAATGGTTGTTTTGTCTGGGTTAATGTACCTGTGTTTTTGGCAGTTGGGTCAGGAGCAAACAGTTTAATGGTGACCTTGGGTAACATCCACTGCATCCAAAGGCTAACCTTCCCGCTGGTACCACCGATACTGCTTGTTTTCTGCTCCAAAGTCACTGTGTCTGCGAATGGACTGTTGTCTGCAGCAGGTACTGAGTCACCCTATGGAATCAAGACAAGATCTGTTTGTTCTAGGCTGGTAACCTGGTTACAAAATGAAAATATTCATATCTATAAAAATGAGCTGTTATATAAATATGCTATGCTTGAATTCTGTGTATGAGTGATTGACACCTTGCAATGCAGTTATCATGATGAGAGGTAAGTCGAACACTCAAGGAAAGACCAAAATCAAAATTATTTTTGAAAAACACGTGTTTCAAAAATACTAAAGTTACTTACAAACTGTTCTATTTGCCTTCCATCTGTTTGTTTGATGTCTGCTTGTGTGCATGTTTGACCATGTGTTCAGTAAATGTGTGTGTTTGAAAAGTGTTGTCGCATAGCATGTAGCCATAACAAAGCAACCACCCGCAATCAAGCACTCTGGAGAGTAAATGACATCAGTGTCTGGTGAGCAGAGCTCCTCTCAAAGCTGAGCATATGTGTGTGTGTGTGTGTGTGTGTGTGTGTGTGTGTGTGTGTGTGTGTGTGTGTGTGTGGGGGGGGGGCATTGTCTGGAGCTGTCACTGATGTTCACCCCAAACTAAGCCACCAGCATCCATATGGGCTGCTTTCACTCAAGTGAGCCAAGACACAAACGTCTCTTGCAGCCTGGGAGAGAATGGGAAGTGAAAACCAGAGGTGGGGGGTGAAGTGGGGGGTGAGGTGGAGGCAAGCAGGATGCGGCGGAGGAGACTGCTTTCTATGAGCTCTCATCTCATGACTAGGGGTTTGGCGAAGCACTGGGGACTTTTTTATTATTTCGCTCTCTTCCTGGTAAATCTGTTTTCCAAATATATATCTGCCTGGTTGACTCAGACAATATGGCAGTTTTGCAGGATTTCACTTTTTCCACAGTTTCTCCCATTGCAGTGTTGTAATGATAGATTGTGTCATGGTTATCGAGCCTGGCTGTGGTTGGTGAGGTGGTTATCGACCATCTCAATTAGAAAGCACAGCTGCTGGGCTGATTACAGTGTTTTAAAGAGGATCCAGATGAGGAAGTTATGTCCTCTTTCCATAAGTGTTTTTTTTTTAGGGGGGTGGGGGATTCATTCATTTGTGTAGTTGAGGGTGGCTGACAACGGAGCTCAATATCAACGACAATAGTAGAAGTAAATTACTGATTATGTCAATTCTAAAATAGATTCAACTTTACAGACAAACCAGACACTAGTGTAACAGCTCCATGCACCAGCTCCAAAAGAAAAGTCAAAAAGGTTTGACCATATCTGTTTAAACATTTTCTTTAATATTTGAGATTTTAAATCTGTGAGCAAAAAAAATGTAAAAAGATAAGGAATGCACCATAAATACAAGCATCAACTTTGACATCTATTTTATAATCCCATGTGTATGTGGAATGCATGTCTTCAGAACCATTCATCTTATTGGCTTCACACATTGTGCATTGTTAAGGGCACAGGGAAGTGCACACACGACACATTCAATATTAATAAACTTTGAATAAACAGGAAACCAGCCCTGTGTAGCAGCAGCGGCTGGGATTCATCAACGTAAGTGATGACGACAACAGCGCATTCACAACAACAAGGAAGACAACTGATTCTCCAGCCTTTTGTTCCTTAGCCGCTGCGCAGCTCCAGGGTTCTGTAGACTGAGTCCCGCAGCTGGTCTTTACTTGCTGTTGCTCAGGAAAAGAAGCTGCCACCGACCAAGCAAACAGCCCATTCCAAACAGGCATGTTTACAACACAGACTGCACTAGTATTCATAACTCCTCAAAATGATCCAACTTAAATTCTGTACAGACAAACGATAAGAATAACAATGCTGAATCACTTTATAACTCCAGAGACAGCAGTCATTACAATTATGTGCCTTGCTGTGTAATATTACATTTCCATCGTTTCCATGGAAGCAAACAGTCAAGGTGTGTGTGTGTGTGTGTGTGTGTGTGTGTGTGTGTGTGTGTGTGTGTGTGCACTGTGTATGTGTGTGTAATAACTGTGACTGGCAGTGAGTAATATGAGCCATGTACTAATGGTGTTCAGTCCGTCTCAATAAGAGATATTTTAGTGTCAACTGCCATTTGAGAACTAATTGTTCCTGAGTTGGAGTCAAAATATAGCACTGCATGTGTGTATGTGTACATGTGTGTGGTTAGGACTATTTAGTTTAGAGTTCTGGCCACTTGGTCGGATTAGGCTATGTAATGTCAAGTGTGGAAACAGGAGTCAGCGGCTGACGAGTGGGAAGCCCACAGTGTACTGTAGCGTGGTTACATTGGAGCATCGGACATGTGACTGCTCCTAATTTCAAGCCAGAACTGCTGCTGTCACTTTACTCTCAGTCTCATATACTGTGAGCTGATTTTACCTCAGAAAAAAACATTTTTAAACCCTGAATTAAGGAGCCTTTCCCTCTTGAATCATGAGAAACAGAGCTAAGCGTTCTAGAGGTGTGTGGACAGGATGTGGATCGTAATGTTTAGATATATTCACATATTTGGTAAATCAATAACTGTTGGCCAGCTCCAGTTGTCACCCTCGCTACTACCAACCACCCGTTTGGTCACAGTAATTTAATTTGTCGTATACAGACTTGACAGGGGTGGAAAGTGTGATTGCTGCTTTGAGCTGAGATGATAATTTGTGTTTGTTGTATATGTGATTGCTATGTTTTCTCTGTGAGCTGACTGTTAAATGTTACAGCATCATGTAAGAACCTGTTGTGGCTGCACAGGATGCTGTTGTCACAGCTTAGCAAAAGTTACATAGTTAGCACCCCCATCAAGGTGAGGCCTTGAGGAACAGATGTGATGATGTGGTGTAGGTGGACTCTGGCACGTTCTTAAGCTGCCAAATTGGGGCCCCTAACACACACAGAGACCCACACACACAGTGTAAGAGGGAGCTATTTTCCCACACCTCTACAAGCCAAGTTGTAAAGTATACAATTTAATTCCTGGGCCTCTGCGCTATAAACGGGCTGACGATCCGGGTTTATTTTCTCTGTGGAGTTTGTCTTTGCTCATCAGAGAGACCAAAACATTGGAAGACAACAGCAGGCTGGGAAGTGTCAAAGAAAGATGGAAGAAAAGGCCGATTAACAAAGAAGAGTGGAAAGATAGTTTCAAGGAAACTAGAAGTATGGGAAAAGTTTGGAGAGTGTAAAGGACTCTCTCTCTGTGGAGAAAGAAAATATTAAAAAAGGAAATGACAAAATGAGAGAGGTGAAAAAATCTGCAGAGACCTGTTTATCGAAATCATGTTAGTCAATCATGTCATTAACTACTGCTGAGTGTCATAATAACAGTTGGTTATTATTTTTGAATGATTAGTACTTTTAGAGGAGCCTTTGTTTCTTTTTATACTTTAGTCAGGAAATCATGTTTTCAGGCTATGCTCAAGATTAGATTTTGTTGACGAAGGCAGACTAAGGTTTATGAGAGAATGCTGTCAGCATTGGATAAATATGAGATGAAATAGAAATTAAAGCTACGATGAAAGGGACAAGAGACAGATGAGAAGAAAAAAGACAGAATAAACAGTTTGCTGCATCAACTTGCAAACAAATGTATATGAAAGTGTAATAGAATATTGGTTTGATAAAATAGCAGAGGAGGAAAGAAATGTTGTGAGGGGTTATCGTAACTGAGAGGGACAGAGGGTGGGGGAACATTGTTGGAGAGACTACTACTGCTGAGATTTATCAAGCAGCTCCTACATTCTTGCTCAATCACTCAGCCTCCCAGAGGACTAAACACTTCTACTAGTGTTTGTACTTAGTTAAACAATGACAAGTGGGCAGGGGTCACTGGCATTGTTAGAGACGCACTACACCACAGGGCCTTTAATGCAGTACTGAACTGTTGCAAATTCACTGGGTTTACAAATTATGCATATGACAACACATGTTGATCACTCAGAAACAAATGTTGACACATGCACACTGACACATTAAACACTGAACTAAAATATCCACACTTTATTGCCTTTGAGGTGTGATGGTTGTACTATGATGCAAGGGGCCTCACATTGCAGACAGGGCCCTGCAAATGACACCCTGGGCTAGTTGACACACTTGAGAAAATAAGCACTTAACAACATTTTTATGCATTCTATATTCCTACTTCACACAAACATACACATATTACAGAAGGCTGGGCGCTATGACCCAAAGGCCATGGACCCCCAGCTTGTCACTGTTGCTGCTACTGTAGGGTACTAACTAGACAGAAGAAAAAACACCTGCCATATTAAATAAGTCTGGGGTAAGCATTATCACCTAAGCACAAGAGGAAAAGACAACACTCAATTTTTGTTGTTGCCCCTAAAAACGTTGACTATAATTTTTCCATTGGCTTTGAACATGTCTACATATATAGCTATACTTCATACTCTGGGTTTTTATAATTTATATGGCTGAAAAATGTAAATACACATTATTGTTCTTTCCCAAAGTATGGGGAAGGTTTATTCTCAATCAAGCCCCAGCTTACATGAATCAAACAGAGCTCACAGCGTATCTGGGGTATCTGCTCTGGGTAAGAAAAACTAAAAGAAACATAAGCACTGAGGAGATTTTTCCAGCCTTGAAAATCCTTCCCAAACAAAATACCAAACACAAATTCACGTGTTAGCGCTGACTCAGCTACTCATAACAATAAAAACTACAACCAAAAACCATAAATCAGCAGCAGAATTATGTATACAACAAAGGCTGACATAGCATGTGTTACTATATGACTCACAGCACATTAGATGAAAAATAGACTGTTAGATGGGTGAAGTCATCTTAGATATATAGTCAAGCAGAACAACAAAGGAGCGATACCCAAAACATAGACAAAAATTCATGCTTTGATGGTGGTGCAAGTTTTTTTCATGAGAAGAGTCTTAAGAACTTAGATGTACATATGTGAAAGTTGTAGGTTTAGGAAGAAAACAAACCTCAGTGGGGGAGCCAAAATCTGCAGAGGGGCTGCAGGTGCTGGTGTCAGGCAGGGCAGTGCCAGCACTGCTGCGAATTGGGGAGGATGGTGCAGCACCAGAAGGGGGTTCTGGGATGCTGGAGGTCTGACGCAAGATGCCATGCCTATGAAGACGGGCCCACGTAGAGCTCCAGCTCAGGAAGAGCTCATACAAGAGTTGAACCTGAAGAGTGACAGAAATAGAGGGAAAACAACATAAATTCAACAAGTTAGCTCTCAAACTGAAAGAGCAGGCTCTTGACCAAAGATAGAAAAAAAGCTCCATACAGAGAGCGAGAACTTTAAGTCACAGAGATATATATACAGTAGTATCTTGAAGGAATTATGTACTTCATGCTGATTGGGATCAAATGTAGTCTAATGTAGTGTAATGCAAGAAAAACTATAATACAGGATTCTAATGTAAGACAAGCTACTATTTCTAATCATACACATATCTATGCATAAAAATAGACAATGGCGATATAACAGAATATTATTTTGAAGTCTACTGTGCCAACTGAGTGCCTTAAAAGATAAACCTAACACACCAGAAGTAGTCTTTATATTTGAAAGCAGATCCAAATGTATTTTTTAGCCAAGGTCTGACTCAAACAGCTGCACTTGGGAGTTCTCATGTAGTTCTGACTTCTGAGGCCATTAGCATGATTTTGCTTGGCAGCTATATCGTTATGTGACACTAAACCTAGTTAAAGTTGAGAGAGGAGAGCTAGAAGGAGGAACTATTTGCCATAAATGGACCACTATCCATTCCCACTTCTTTCATTCTCCAACACTATTATAGACTTTGTACTTGTCATTTGGAGAGACCGACTTTCACCAGAATAACGTAAAACCTTTGTTCATGTTTCCATTCGATGGTCAATTATTTCAAAGGCCCAGCATGCTCATACATGTGCTTCACTGTACAAATTAGTTATCCATAACAACAACTTCCAAAGAAACACCCAAAGAGGAAAGTTAAGTTGTGTCATCAATTCCCCCCGAAAAACTCACCACAGTTAGGAAAAACTGAAGGCTCAGTGTCAAGTGTTCTCAACTATTTATCATGTGTACACATGAAAAGAGGCCTTGGCTTTAAAGAACAACAAAGCCAAAAACAAGAGTGGAAAACATGAGGGAAGGCAGGGGAATGTGATGTGATGCCTTCAGTTATTCATGCATTCACACAATGTTTGTTAAAGAACAGAGACAGGGAAAGAAAGGTAGAAATGCGTCGCTCTTTCTCAGTGAGCTAATTTTTTTATATCAAACGCTTTGATTCTGAAGCCAAGAAACCCCCAGACCCCCACTACTGTGTGTCCCTCAAAAGTGAACGTGCACCATGAGCACACACACAAACTAGCTTTCCCTACTCCAAACACATTCTGATTCGTTATTGCTCGATCACACACATGCATGTCTGTTGCAGAGCAGCCTTCCATAAATAAGCATGAATCAAATAAAAAGCAGCACAATACATTACAGCTAAGGCATTTTAAATATATCCAGGAAGAGCTGCGAACGCCAATCTAGCAGCCGTGCAGGGACAGGGCCAACAGCTGTGGGCCATACCCAACCAAACTGCACTGCAGGCAGGACAGATATGACTCTGAGACTCTGGGTTGTGGAAGTACAAGGCCCTTTGCACTGAGCCGCAGATGTGGAGGAAGAGAGTAGAGGTAAAAGTGATGGTCAGATATATACTGGAGTCTGGAGTCATTAAATGATCTTTGTTTTAGTGCATATTTTAGTTTTATGACAGTGTTATGGAGGAATGGACTCAATGCTGATGCCGGCTATTGACTCAAATAGCTGTATCAGATGTCAGTGACTATCAAGCCGATCCAAGTGGTCAGACTATTCAATTCAATTTAATTTAATGTTTTTTCGAAGTTGACATCTATGTGCCCATACTATGTCATGTGTAAGCCATAGGGGTAACCAATTTCACATGACGCACCCCAACCTGTAGCAGATCCTTACCGCACCATCCTTTCTCTTTCCTGCTTATACCCCTGCTTTCTCGACGGTATAATAAGGTCAGTTGGTTCACATCAGCTACTGCTGTCAGGCTGGTGGCTAGGAGGGCCACACACAAACACATTTGCATGAGCTCACAATACAGAAGACACAATTCATCACTAGAGGAAGTGAGCAGAACATTTGGTGGGCTTAGTCCTCCAGATAACTGTCATCTGCAGATCAGGAGGCCTGCTAGGCTGCAGTAGTAAAAACTGGAGACTGTACAGAGGCTTCTGCAGTCATTCATAAATACACACAGATGAAAGATGGGGAATCATACAAATTGTCAGCGTTAATGTGCATTTATCTGAGGATAGTTTATATTAAAGCTTCATAAAAATGACATATTGAGTATGTGTGTTAATGCTGTGTGTACATGTGTGCAGACGTGTGTGTGTTCACCGAAATGCAGAACAGTCATCTGTCCAATATCAAAGCAAACTGTTGCTGTTTGTGTGGGCGTGTCTGTGGTCAAAAACTGCAGCTACTAGTCCCATTCTATTTTCTGATATCCACATGAATCATTGACACAGAGGTTAATTTAGATTAGAGACAAATTTTGTGAGACTAACATTAAATCAAAAGTTAAGTTTGCATTTTAACTTGTTTACGGGGATAGGAAGAATGACTGGTCAACAGTTAACACAATTTCTGGCATAAGTGGAGTTTAGTTTCTACATTCTGTAACTAGAATTTAACTGTGTTTGTCCCACTCTGTTCTAATACGTGACAGTGCACTGTGGGTGTTCTGAATGAAAATTAAAGGAACATGTGTTGGAAAGCAAAAAAAAGATGGAGGGTCTATATAGTTTCAGAGTAAGTGGGTGCGCTCAAATGTGTCTGCAAAAAAAGAGTGTGAGAATAAAAGATATTCTACTGGCAGCAGTTCTTAAAAAGCAGCTGCACGACTTGAAATGGCATTCACTCATAACCCTCCTTCAGGCAGACATTTACAGTGGAGGGAAAGAAAGTGTCGAACAGATGAGAAGAGGAGAGAAGAGAAGAGAAGAGGAGAAGAGAAGAGAGGAGAGGAGATACGTTTTAATTGGCCTCAAATGCTAATAATGAGTCATCAAAAACCTTCCCAGCTTTGCCATGCAGACACAGTCACTGAACAGAGAGGGAGAAATAAACAAAACTTTGCCCCAGTCCTGCTCTCCTCATGTCCTGGACAGTTCACCACTAGATCAGACCTTTCATTTGTTTCTGGTACCAATTCCTTTCAATATCGCCATAGCCCATCACTGTGGTTAACAATGTGACCACTCAAAAGGTCTCCCCAATTAAGTTTACACAGGAACCAAATGTGATGCAGCTAATGTGTAATGGTAGACATAGATGTGATTACATCCCTGTAAGAGCACAATGGAAAAACCACACCGAGACCCAACCGGCAGACACACATGTTCTGTATCCATTCTGTCCGTATTTGTCATGTTCTCATCAAAACATAACAACACACTGTAAAAATGCAATGATGATAACTCTTGCAATTCCCTGCTCTCCTTCACTCAGACCTCAACATGTTTGACCAAAACAAACAAGGCAACACTCTCTTGTTTACACTCTCATTTTCTTGAAAATTATACAAGGTAAGAAGATGAGGCAGTTTGTTTATTGGAGTCAAACTATATCAGAAAAATCATGCAGAAGCAGGGTGTTCCTGCCAGGGTCTGTGTGTTCATATTTCAGGAAAGTTTACAAGGGAATGATTTGTATATATGTGTAACTCTAATGACTACTGAGAAGAGATTCAGGACTGTCGGTCTGACCTGGGGGTTGGAGCACTTGACGTGGACGGGCTGCAGATCAACATGGAGACAGACTACAAATGAGTGTCTTCCTTCAGAGCAGCTCTGCAGCTTATGGGATGTGACAGCCAGTGTGGAGGTACAGCCCATACGCTCCAATAGGCTCAGGCTTTGCTGCTGCCCCAGTAGTGTGTACACACTGAACTGACTGAGGCTTATTGACCATGGGAAGGCATCACCTGGTAAAAGCCATGAGAGACAAGAAAAAAACAGGAGAAAGGGATGCAATGGTGAGAGAATGATCATGATTATTGCAAACTGACAGAGAATGACATGACCCTCACATGAAGGTAGAGCTAAGAATATATACCAAGTCATCATTAAAAGGAAGACAAAGAAAGATTCAAGCAAATTTAAGGGATATTTTGAAAAGTCATCAATGCTCAGTAAAACCATGACAAGAAAATCTATATTTCCATTCAAAGCCAACTGTTGTAGATGTTTTAAAAAGTTTCATAGAAACATTGAAGTATGGAGTAGTATCATGTCTCAAAAAAAACCTTTGTTCACCCAATAAGCAGACAGAGAGTCCCACTCAAACACAATGTAAAGTGAAGTTGTAGTGTAAAACTGGATTTCAGACAAGATGCCACCCTGGGAGCACTTCAGAGAAGGGAAACTTGTGCGTTAGTGCAGGGCCATGCACCATAGGTAGTACGCTTTGATCCAGAGCATTAAAAATGAGAGATGAAGAGCTTTTCAAAGTGTAGGAATGAATTACTAAAAGCTCTGGTTGTTAATTTCAACGGCAACACTGACAAGGCTACTGATGTCACTGTTTTTGCTGTCGTTTTTCTTTCTCCCCTGTTTTTAAAATCTGTATGCCCAATACTGAAGTCATTGAAAAGGAGGGTGGCCCTTTTTTTCTTCTTCTAAAGAGAAAACACTGCTCAACCATCTGAGTGTTGCTTATGTTAACCATAGCAGGTGAGCAAACCACATGTGCAAGATCAATTTCTCAAAGTCGCTCTACTTAAGTTTGTTTGTCTTTTGTCATGGTAAATGAGTAGTAGTGGGCCAAAGGTTTGTTCAGCGTTGAAAAAGCCATAATGATGATGAATTTACATTATGTAGCCCATTACTATTATGAATCAATTAATTTCAATTATTAATAATATATTATTAATTAATTCGTCGTAAAAAACGTAGGTATACTTTCCCCTCCCATTGAAATTTACCTCCCTAGACTCCCATGTTTAACCATTGAACATATCACTATTGTTAGATACGTACAGAGAGATATAGATAGATAGAGTAAAAACCTACCTTCCTCCAGGATGGGCTTGGAGACCACGAAGGGGAGCTCCTGCAGTGGTTCCATGTACTTGTGACCAGCACTGAGGACACTGATTTGGGGCAGGCAGACAACAAGAGTCCCAGGCATGGAGGCTTGGTTGTGGTACCAGCTCCGGACAGTGCCGGGAATGTCCCCACAGATGATGGTACTCGGGGAGGGGAGGCTGTCATTAGGCAGGAACACACAGCATGACTTCAGCTCCAACTTGAGAGAGGAGAAAAACATCAAATCATTTTAATCAATTCAGTGTCACTTGATCATTGACCAGACACCTACGTCAGCCTCCCAAAATCATTTTTAGTGAGCCGAGGGACTCAGGGCACTGCTCTGACTCAACACTAGACAACTTGCATTGCAAGGGAAAGGAGCTAAGACAGAACAGTGGGTGTTGCTGGAAAAGACTAAACATGCTTAATAAACCTTTCCTTAATTTGAAAATGGAAATAGTTCATCCAACATTTAGTAGAGCATGTTGTTCTGCTTGATGCCTATGATAAATTATTACTGAATTAGATATAATTAAAAGACCATTACTGTATATACTAATATATATATATTAGTTTTAATGCTGTTTTAGAGAGGATGGAATTGTCTTCAAAAACCTTTTAAAGTAGAATTTGACACTTTGAATGCCCATTTAAACTAAATGTGAAATTCCATATCTAGGTTACAGAGCACCTTTTACAACTTCGCTGACATTGAGACCCATTCCAGCTGCATTACATCACATATTTCTGTTAAAAAAAGGCAAAGTTTACAAGACATCAGGTCAGTAACCAGTAGCTGGTGGTTAGTAGGTGTATGAGCAGTGTTAAATCTGGTGGAGCCTTGCTGTTTTTTTTGTGTCTTTTTCCATTACACTAGTGCTTCACTGATTTAAAAGACCAGTTAACAGAAATGAGACGAGCACAAGGTCCAGGCAGACAGCAGGTGCGGACAGATACTCTGCGTCACTTCGTTGAAATGTTCATATACAGTTGTGCAGCCTCCTGTTCTGTTAAAGCACTTCTGACAGACTGAGGTCTTTATATGGAGCCCAGTTCTACCAGCTTTCATTAGAGTCGAGAGAGAATGGCAGAGACAGAGAAAAAGACTGTGAAAGAGAGGAAGAGTAAAAAGAGTGAACAATATGGTTACACATTCATCTCATACTGTTTCCTCTTTTGATTACTCTTCAAAGGGTGTTTGAAATCTGAACACTTTTGCACACTGACATATAAGACTTTCGCCTTTTTAAGTGCTGGCACGCAGGATGACAATCCATTGACACTGCCTGGTCTGCTGCAGATCTTAGAAGGGTTAAGCTGTAAAGCAGGCAGACACACGGAAACCGCTGGGTTTAACACTGTGACTCTGGTCTGCATCATTAGCTCACTGCCTGAGGCTAATGCTCTCCTGCTGGACATCTTGTGTTAGTCATGCACATTATTTCACATAACAGATCCTTAGTAAATGGGTGCGTCGGTACAGTAGTGTGGGCAGATGTGGCACAAGATTAGCGGGTCGTCCACTGACCAGAAGGTTGGCAGTCTCCCCCATTCCATGTGCCTTTTGGAAGTGTCTTTTGGAAAGATACTGAATCCCAAAATGTACCGAATGACTGTGCTGGCAATGTGTTAGTATTGTGTGATAAAGAAAGTGCTGCACATAGATGCACTATATGAATATGTTAATTGAAAAAACTGTACTGTAAAGTGCTTTGAGTGTTCATCAAGACTAGAAAAGTGCTGATCATTTACCATTAAACAGAACAAAACCAAGCACACATTTATTTCAAAGATATGCATGAAGATGTACTGTCTCTGTACATACAGTTGGTAAAAGCTTAGCCTTGTTCCTGTCAGAGATATAGATTTATGTACTAAACTCAATCATAATGAATACTTAATCTAAATTTTAAACACTAGCTAGTTTCAAATTGGTCATTTCAGAGCAGTGTTACTACCAAAAAAACAACAGTAGGCTAAATAAACAACTACTGTTAACTAAATTATTATAGTTCCCCTACAGTGTTTGATGGTTGACTAAATCTGTCATCATATATCAAAAGAGTCAGACTAAAACACTAAAATGAATGTTCACAGAAGAAAGTTGGTCAGTCTGCATTTAAGAAGATACAGATGTCAGTGTCTTCACATATATAATTTTACTTTAAACTATATATTGACAATTGTGGGATTCGTATTTAGAATTTTGGAAAGGTCTGGTTAATAGCAAGGCAGATTAAATGGAAACCTACTACATAGGTTAATAGCACAATTGCTGTAGTTAGTGTGTACAATAAAAACTAATATCCCTTAATGGTGTTTGCATATGACTTTATAATGCTTTATTGTTATTCTCCATGGCAACACAAAACCAAAGATGATGTCAAGTGTATGGTAGCTACAGAGTTGCCACATCACAGTAAAATACTAACAATAATCAGATAACATCTTACTGATGACAACAGAGGGAAGAGTTGAAAAAACTGAATGGCCTTCACTGGACACAGCGACCACTGTTTCAAGATGTTTACACAATGGCAAAAGGGCTCCAAATGATTCAAAGGGCCTAAGTATGTAATGGAAAATAAAAAGACATGTTGGTGCCAACTCTGGGTGATAGAAAAGTATTATTTGGTAGCTGAGGTCGAAATTGGAGAATAAAGCAAATTCTTGATTTTCTCTTGCATGAGGACGTTTGGGTCAAAAGGCAGATGGGACAATAGTGAATTGGGAATCTCACACACAGGGGACCAGAGGTTGCAGCCATGAATGGATATCTGACTCCAGAACAGATGATAAAATAAGGATGATGGCACAGAAGCACAAGGTAAATAATGCTACACCAGTGGTCACCAACCTTTTCGAGCCCAAGATCACTTTTTAATTCCACACGTAAGCCGAGATCTACCACCCTGATATCTTCCAAAAAACCCACTTGGGTGAATGCACAATATTCCCATTAATATCAATTGATATCTACAGCATCTGTTCAATAGCTTCTCGGTTCAACATTAAGTTCTGCAGAGGAGCTGCTACTGCAGGACAATGTTTTTACATAGGCTTTGACTTGAATATGGCCACAAATATGACAAATTAGTCCTGTGTACTCAAATAAATACTGGTACTATACAGTATGAAGCCATGCATTCTCTGCTCCTGCAAATATTTCACAACAAAACCCCCTTTTTAAGCAAAATAATGGATTCTTTCAACAGAAACGCTGGAGTGCTTTTATTTTGAAATGCATATAGAAGGTGTTGCAAACATTATGTTTGTAACATGAATTCAACAGATAATCATTAAAACTCAGGTGTAGGATGATTTTCTCTGTATATTCTGCTGTGAACCACAATGTTTATCTGTCTGTCACAAATGTATTTCCAACACTTCCTGAACCCCTTTCAAAGTAAAAGCACTCCAGCGTTTCACATTGTGAATCCAGTCATTTGTTCTAACAGGGATTTGATTGTTATCGACAGACCAGAAGATGCACGTCTTCATACCGTAGAGTCCTGACATTATGTTTAGTACATAATCCGACTTGTACTGAAGGAAATGCAGTAGATAAACCTGCAGCTCGGCCGCCAGTAGCGGACACACGGTTGTGAACAACAGACAGCTGACACACAGCTGATCTGCAGAGCAACCACAGCCAGTGAGTGCAGAGAGTTACGGGGATCGACAGTGAAGGTTTTAGAAATCGACCGGTAGATCGACGGGTCTGTGACCACTGTGCTACACCAAACAGAGGATAACTGTATTGCTCATTAAATATGTTCCCAGGGTCTGAAATAAATCATGTTAAAGTCTGTGTGGTCGATAGTCCATGAACACACAACTTATTGAAATACATCTACACCTACTCTGGGAACCAACACAGTTATTGGCAGATGTTGTATCCAAGACAAACATGGTAAACAAGTATGATCAGAATATAGTGAGAACCCCAAAGCACTGCCAAGACTGCACAATTGTCTTAATTTGTTTTTTTAATAATAGAAAATGTTTTGGAATATTCAATCTGTATCTGGATCTGGACAAAATACACACTGTGACAGACAATCATTGCATAAATGTGCCAGATATTTTTTGAATTAGGACAATAGTTCATGAGAAAATGTTCAAAAACATGCCCTCTGTCACTATATTGGGAAATCATAAAAAATAATCCAGTTAGAATCCCTTGTTCCATGAGCAATGGCATAGCTTTGTGTGAGTGGATGAGTTATCCTGCTAAGAGAGAGAGAAAAAAAAAAGAGAACCTCAATTGAGGTGTTACTGAGAGAGCCTAAGCACCCCAATCTGGTGTATGGAATTAGTTTCCTTTGCTACACCCAGAAAAGCTATTTTATTACATAACGACAATGGAAGGCTGATCCTAGTGAACACTGCATGAGACTGAGAAAACAGGAAAGTTCAATATGACTGCAATCCAAATGAATTCATGCTCATTGACGTGTTGTCTTTCCTGTGGAAACACTCTGCTTTCAGAGTCAAAGCAAGTTGCAGGTAATTTAAAGCCATTATATAAAACAGTGAAGAAAAAAGCTATAATATATCTCAAATTAATCAGTCTACCAGTCAAACATACTGAGAGCTGGGTTCCCTTGTTGTTTGTCATTTTTAAGAAAATAAAATCAGAAACTCGTGAAACCCGACTGGCTATCCTCCACCCATTTTCTCTGGGCTACCACTAACAGCAGGTCAATTTGGTTAACCTCACAGACTTATCCAAGGCTTCCCTTCTGTGGTCCAATGCTTAAATTGTGACACACACACACACGCACACGCACACGCACACACACACACACACACACACACACACACACTCCAAATAAAGGGGGTAACAAAGTACAGGCTGAAGAGCACTGGCACTACCGCTATTGTCCTGTAGTCCCTCTCACTGCATCAGCCTGGCATTTGGAGTCCAACTCTCCAAGACTGGAGATTAGAGAGGAGATCCCAGTGTTTGTATTACAGGTATGGCATTGTTGCACACACAACAAAAAAAGTCCCCTGTACTCAGAGGTCAAAGTGGAAAGTGAGAGTATATGTGCACTTAATGTCACAACTTCAGGTGTAAATATTCATGTTGTAAGGGACTGTGTTTGGTATTCCACAAAGTTGTGTTTAACAGCCCTGTAACATGCCAATAAACCCAACCCTGGAAGCAGTTAGCCTTTGTGACACTGTCCCCCTACTGCAGGCTGCTGGACATACCAGGTTTGTGTATATTTTTCTGTGTATGCGTGACACAGAATCCATGCACACTGTCCAGTGCAAGACAGGGCATGAAAATGACAGGTAGCCGATGCAAGGTTTACCTAAAACTTGGTTTGTTCTATGATGTTCTTGGGAAGCAAACGGCCACATTTGCTGAATGTTATACCCACATGGCTCAACAAATTAAATTATATCTTTATCCATAAAAGGAGAGTGAAAATGTTTTTTTGTTGGGGTAGACCCATGGAAAGGCAGCTTTTCCAAGAATAGGAACATTCTGAGTTGAAATTTAAAAATAGAAATGGGCACAAATCGTATCTGAAGGTTATTAAAATAATTGTAGTGTGGAATAACTATTACACAACTTAAACCCTCTGTGGGGTTTGGGCTAATGTGGAATACAACTGCAGTGAAGGATGACAGATAAATGGTATTTGGAAATGAATCAGGCATGAAAGAAAAAAACATAGGGTTGCGTAGCACTTTAGTGAATGTGTGAAATGTGTGACCTATGTTTATACAATTTTGTGGGTTTCACTTCCGCTTTTGATTAGGGGAAAGATATCTAAAGCTGAGACATATTATGGATTGGGGATTATAATAAAGATCTGGATTCGAGTCAAAGCTGACTGTTGGTTACAAGTTCAAGATCTGCAGGTGTGTCCATATATAGTATGTTGTTATAGAGGTTTCAGTGGGGAAAGGGGTGTCAAAGAGTCATGATTCTTCATTCCTTTGGTCCAATGACATCATGTCCTGTCAAAGTGAAACTAGATCTATTAACATAACAAATGGAGTTAACTGTCAGCAGCCTGGGACTGCACTTCAGTTACACACTGCCTCCAATGACACACTCATACAGGAAAAACCTCTGTGGGACAGAGTGAGTGTGTTTCTGTGTGCATTCAGGGGTATGGTGTATCACTTGCAGCACACTATTAATATACTTCAAAAACAGCGGAAACACTTTTCAATTTTATCCAGGAAATCCCCGTTAAAAATAAGACTGAAGCCAATCAACTCCTTATGAGGCTGCATGTGCTGGGCTTTCTCTGTGAAAACATGCTCAAATGGCACACATAGAAATGTACACAGGCGCACGCATGCATGAACGCACACACGCACACACAGTTCCTCCTTGCAACTGTAGCCATCAGTTGTTTAAAGAAAAAAAGATAATCAGAAAGTAAGAGCCCTCATCCAGTCTAATAGCCACCCTGAGACTTGGCACTGTGCTTACCACTTCCCCTGAAGGATGGCAGATAAGAAAGCAATGAATTCAACACTGCTTAAGGGCTTAAAGTATAAGGTTATATATCACTGTACTACTGCTGGGGGTCGAATAACTTCAGTGCAACAAGCTGGCTGCATCATTCTTTATAATACCTTTTATGTTTGCCCAGAGTGAAATCATCTACGTGACAGAAAACTCCCCTTCAATATGGTGAGGATATTGCTGTTTGGCACTGAATCCGAGACAAAGCAAAGATCACGTGTGTTGTTTGTACTTATCAAGAATTGTACTGATTGCAGCCTTTCATCACTTAATCCTTAGTATGTAGAGAAAATGTCTGTTATCTGGCTCAATCATTCTGACACGAGAGGGAAAGATCTGAAAACACACAGCCATCAGAGGACAGAGGTTGGCTGGAAATAATATAGGAATCAGTATATCATGTAGCATGATAGGGTAGTGCTCTTCAGATGTATAAGTCACAGTATACACACTGACAAGCACAGGCTCCAGTAAAGCGCTCAAGGCCTCAAAGAGTGAGCGTGCCAATGGTTCTTGAGTGACAGCCTGTTATTTGGTAGGTGACCATTGCTTATCCTGAGACTTAGGCCTTGATCCCTTCTTCTTAGGTCTCTAAATGAACAAGGATCTTATTACACTTTGATCTACAATCACTTTAGCATTAATTCAATCTGGACTCTGGATCAGGAAGCCAACATATGCTGTCAGGAGTAAATAAACACTACAAGAACAGAAGAACGAAAAATCTTGAAACATTAAAAATTCTGAAACATATCCATTTAAAGAGTACTTTGTTTAAATTGTTAGATGCCAAAAGTTTTTTTTGTCTTTGTCTATTTCTTCACTCTCATCCCTGCCTGGCATCACATCACAGAGTTCTGAGTAAGGGTTTGTTCCATTTTTTTGTGGCAAGCTCTGCTCAGACATCGCTGTCCCGCACCATCAGATAATGTTGAGAATCCACGCACATATGTGGACCCTGTTTTGAATCTTTCAGTCTTAATACCCCCAAAAAGCATCCCTTGCTTCCTGCTCTTCCTGAACTGGGAATGTATAATCTGTCTTGAGAAGCATTTCTCCCTTGAGTCTTTCTGAAGATGGTCTATCTGGTTCCAACCGAACAGGTTCTAATAGAGAGGAAGTGGAAGGCCAAACAAACTTAGGCTTTACAGGCTGAGGCCATGTGGAAATGGCCTATATAACCACAGGAGGCTCTTAGGTTCCGCTGGGCCTTGATAGTAAATGACAGAACAGTGCGTTACATGGAGGACAGTCTGTCTACTCTGAGGAACAACTTCAGCTGAAAGATCTCAGATCTCACAATCATTATTAAAGGTACAATTAAATGTTTTAAACACAAAGTGACAGAATTAAGAGAAGAAGTATTTCAGAGAGTGGATAACACTCCATTGTATAAATGGGTAGTTAATCCTTCACGCCATATATGTGTGAGCTTGTGCTATACTAAGCATCTTTTTCCTTTGTGAAGTACTGTTTGTTAACTCAAAAACATGGGTCTACACATCGGCTGTATTCTATAACCATGATATAATGCCTAGTGCTCATGCTACTAATGGCTGCTGCGCACTAGAGGACTATTCACCGATTTTTTTTATGTGGGAGAATACTTTTGAAGAAGAAGTTGGAACAACTTTTGTGCGTATTACCGCAACCTTCTGAACTAGAGTGTGAAACATTTGCATGATTGAACGTGACTTCAGAAGAAAAAACAAACATGGAGGAGGAGCGACGTTGTGTGATCTGTTTTGCAGCTAATAAAAATGTAAGATGGAACTATGGATGAAATCATGGCTGAGAAGACATACATTGTGCAGCACGAGCTGGGGGTGAGTTGGAAATGTATTGTTGTTTTTAGTCACAGCTGTACAAGTACCCAACATCTGGTTGGTGACGCTTCTCGTTCAGTTCGCGCTCCCTCCCCCTGATCTCTCTCTCACTATTGCAGGTTTTTGTCGGAGCCGATTATCAAACATGTTTCATATTTACGATTCAAGATCGTGGAGGCTCCAACTCAATCCGTAGCATTATCATTATTTTGTAAACCCCTCACACTTCAGAATTGTTTGGGCAGATAATCAGCACCAAGTGACCTCCAGTCGGGAATGAAGGAAAAATATATTTTCGTCTGTTTTGCTAATGCAATAATCTAACTTGGACTCAAATAATAAAATACGGGTCTGACATCTGTCCTGTGGTGCTGTGGTCAGATCTGCTGTTGGGATTATTGTTTTCATATAACTGCAGTGAACAGAAACTTGAAGGCCTCTGTTGTGTTCAGACCTCAGCACAGCACAAACCCTGTAGGCCAAGATCACCTCGCTGTGGAGGGACCCCACAACAAGTGAAGCACACGCACTTGCACATAAATATGCAAGTTCAAGCACAAATCCACCAACACAATCTTCTCTACACACAACAAGCACACCATGACACACAGGAAATCACCCAGTGATAGCGGAGAGGAAATTAGAAACACCCTCCCAGCATCCCTGGTGAAAACATTTGCAACTCTGGAGCAGAAAAACCTCAGTGGAGAGATCGGCAGCAAGCGGAAAGCACATTCCTTTGTTTTTAAGAACCTGATAGCTCTCCAAATGTAATCTTCCTGTGACTGCACCAGATGGGACATAGTTTCGTAAATGGCCAGTCAAAAGGATCTCTGGATACCCCACCCACTGTTAACCTTTTGCTCCCCCTTCCTCTGCTTATCCTCCTGCATCTATGCTCTGTCCAAAAGCTCATTTGGAATGGTGGGTGTAATAGTGTAAATAGTGTCTCTGTGTAAATTAACATGATTAATGTGTGTTTCTGAAGATGACACTGTGCAGATGTGTGTTGTGGTGAATAGATGTATACAACTTAAGTTTTTCCTGCAACCACAGAAAGCAGCTTTTCTCCCTGATGTCTATGAGAAAGGCATCTATGCATGATGCCTCCTGACAACAGATAGGCTAGGTCTCACCCACATGCCACCACAAGCAATAAGCTTGCGGCCTGGCACAGCAGCACAGCCAGGCAGCCAGCCATCCCTGTGGCTCTGCATTCCTCTCTTATAACACTGCTTACAGAAGCTGACAAGCACTGGAGGTCTTTCTGGCCGAGGTGGAAATCTGCAAAAATAAACGCTTTAGGTGACATGAGGGCTTTGTTTGTTTCTGCTGGCCCGGTTATTTGTGTTAGCGGGGTGGGTTAATTGCGACTTTGATCGCTGCGTTTATTGATCCAACAGTGGCCTTAGGAGCACGGCTGGCCTGGCCTGCCTTGCCTACTCCTACCCCTGATCTCAAACAACCCCCCTCTCCACCACCCTAAAACTACAGATGGGGTCTATAAGCCATGCCAAACTAGTGCTGAGGATCCACTTAAACAGGGTGGTCATGACTGACTACTCTGATGTGATAGCTGAGGTATGAGAACAGCTAAAACAAGTAGGACTGGGTGGTTTATATTATTGTGCAAGAGATTGTCTGTCTTTTTGGGAGTGGTTGAATTGAACTGAATGGACAGGCTAAAGGTACGATTTTAGGTTCATGAGAGAGCAAAAAAAGATTTATGATACAGCTACCAGCTTACTGAAAGACCTTCACATACAAAGCCACTTGGACTGTAATTTGGTAAGAAGTATGAAATAGGATTGGATTAGTTTACCTTTTTGACCAGATAATTATGGGCTAGCTGAAGTGAAAGGGTGTGTGTATGATATGCAGTATGTCCTATTAGGTCAGTTGGATCAGACAGTGATAGACTACAGATTTAAAACCTTTTATTGGCTTAGGCAAAATTTCATTTTGAAACATTTGTGTGTTGTGAACCAATCAAGAAGGTGAAACCGAACCTCAGCTGGTCTGATTTGCCCTGTCTTTTTGGTGTGGCCTCTTCTTCTTTCCAAAAATAAAGCATGGCTGCAACAATTTAACCAGAATCACCTCCAAACAACCTTTCTAAAACACTTTCAGAAGATCAGGGGGGAAACCACACATCCTTTTCACCCACCAACTTTTAAAACATCCCAATCTTGAAATTGTTGAGGTCATCAGAGTATTATTGTGGTAGTATTGTCACAGCAGCAGATCATGGAAGGTGATTCTAGCCACACACACACACACACACACACACACACACACACACACACACACACACACACACACACACACACACACACACACACACACACACACACACACACACACACACACACACACACACACACACACAAACAAACATACAATTGCACCCTTGTATATGTGTATGTTTAAACACACACAGAACCTCAATGTTCTCACCCATTAAACAGCTAAAGAGAGGTGCATAATCTGGAGCGAATGTACAGCCTGTCCATCACTCTCTCTCTCATATTCCCTCAGTACCTGCCCTTGTATCTCTTTTCTTCTTTCTATTTGCTCACTAACTAACTTTAGCTTAGATTGAATATATAATACATTCTTCTCTCTCAACCTCTTTCATGATGGTCAAGTTTGAAAAGTCAACCTAATGAAACTTACATTACAAATTGTATGGAAATGGTGGGATTTGAGAGACCCAGAGGGTGAGGTGTGGAATGAGAGTTAGGTCGGATGGAGGGAGGGGGCAGAGGATGAAGTAATGTTTCTGTAGAAGGCGCTCCAGTCGAGGGTCAGATGCTGTTCATGGAAACCATCTGGCCAGTTTGTTCTTAGCCACACCAAATATACACATGATCCTCTATTCTATCTCTCTCTCTCACTTCCCCCCTGCCTTCAAATGCACCCACTGCCCATTTTTTCTCCTCCGTCCTCACTTCATAACCTCCCCTTCCTTTCCATCACCTTACCTTTTCTACCCCACTGCTTTTGCTCTTCTTTTTCTCTCTAAAAAATATCCTACTCATTAATGCATGGCAGCTGCAGGGAGCAGTGTTACTTCATTTTTCCATGGCAACGGTCTCTCTGTTTCAGCAGATCCCATTTCAGTTTTGGTAGCAACGTACTTCTTTGCCAACGCTGAACACATTCATGTGTTAAATAGAAGGAATTATTGCAAAATTCTTGAAATAGAATAACCATCCTAATCACTTGCAATTATTATCGAGGCCCATAGAGAACATGGGTGTCCTTAGCTAGAATGGGCTAGAGAAGGGGAGATGACAGGATGAAAAAGGGTACGGGTGAGCAGTGGGGGAGAGGGGCAGGCAGGTAATAAGCAGAAGACAGAAGAACATAAGTGGAAAGAACACACAATGTGAAGTGACAAATTAAAAAGATGCACTGCATGTGAGGAGCAACACAGCAATAGGTTGGAAA
The DNA here is from genome assembly GCA_026259375.1 of Verasper variegatus. NCBI lineage: Eukaryota > Metazoa > Chordata > Actinopteri > Pleuronectiformes > Pleuronectidae > Verasper > Verasper variegatus. The sequence continues at coordinate 1,033,792 of CM048048.1, forward strand.
ATGACAAAAAAGGTAAAGCAAAGGGTCAGAACTTTAAGAATGAGGGCAAGTGGCCATGCAAAGATCTGCCAGGCCAAAAAATTGCGCCACTGCCCCTGAGCCCTAATGTGAAGTGACTACTAAAAAAGCACCACCTACTCATATGAAAGCTTTGCATGACCACAGAATTAGCTGTCTCTTCCGAGAACAAACATCCTTTTTGTGTTGTATGATATGTCAAGGAGACTTCCCCACCTTGGATGTGAGGGCCTCAGTTTGGATGTTATGTCCCTCTGACCTCACCAGCCCTGTGGCAGTGGTATGAGAAAGCTACTGGTGCTTTTGCTGTAAGTGTGTGAATTGATTTCTGTCTCTGTGTCTCTCTAATTTTCTTTCATTCTTCTCTCTTTGTCTATCACTGCTATCAACACAACGGTTTAAGACTGTGGGATCCCTATTTTCTCTCTTTGAGCTACTTGGTTTAACTGTCCATTTCTCCGCATCATTGACAGTTTGATGAGCAAATTAAAATAAGCTCTCTGATGGCTTTGAATGGATTGAGCCATTCTATTTGCAGGATAAAAAAATCACCTATCATTCCTTGCAAGGTAACAAGGTAGCAAGGGGAAGAGGGTATTACAAATGGAGACAGATATGCACAGATGATAATCTGCGCCAGGTATTGTCCTGTGTATGACAGAACATCACCAATCAATCACCAATGTACCTCACCCTTTCCTTTCTTCATTGTTAGCATTTTCTTACCTACTTGTATTAAAATGAACCCAGAGTCTAGGATCTTGGCAGGACCTCTACCTCCTGCTGTGAAAGTTTTGTAGGGAATACTTTGTCACAGCATCATGTCTGTATCTCAGACCAAGAGTAAAATATTTTTTTAATCAATTTTCATAATTGTTAGCTATCTCGTACCCCTACTTTGTTTTAACAGAATTAAGTTGTCTCAGGAACTGTAGACTAATAAATAATATAATAATGAATAATGAATTACACTTTTGTAACCCAGGCAGCTGTTTGTCTGTTTACACCACACTAAAATAAATGGAGAGGTTTAAATTTGGGGAAATCCAAGGCCTGGGGTACCAGCTGTCAGTTTGTCCAGTTTGTTTCACCCCTGCTCCCATGTCGACAGGACAGACTGTTTACTAATTACTGCTGCAGTACATGGTGTGGTCCCAGTTGCACAGCCAAAGGGGACAGAAGAAAGTGGAGGCAATGACGGGCTTAGCAAACTATTAGAAGGTTGAGTTCATGGGAGTACATGGGAAGTGGGCTCTGGAGAATGACTTCAATTCACGAATGTCATGCTCTCTCATGTTGACTGACATGAGTTTGTGTGGTCCTAGCAATAAGAATTAAGATGAATTAGAATTGGTTGTTGGGCTTGTGAATCATGGGTTATTGTTTACATGCACAAAAAACAACAACATGAAAGCCATATATATTCCAATTAAATACTAAATTAGCTGTTTAGTGTACTTTAAATTCCCTCTAATGCGAGTATCCACATTACTGCAACTAAACCTGATGATGTCTGTCATCCTGTGATGAATGGTAATGTTCTGAAAATTGGAACCACTTAAGTTATGATTGCTGTAGGGATCTGACCAATAGTTTGACCAATGGTCTCAATACAAGACTCTAATCATCAGAATTGTTGTTATTGATATTTGCAGTGGCAAACAATACCAATGGATATTTGAGCAACAAGAAAATGATAGTCTGGGTAAATGTGGCCACTGCCTTCAGTCCAGTAAAGCTTGCACATCGTAGAAGAGCAGTCAAAACTGAATCCAGCACACCATTGTAAACAAAGACGTCGAAATTGTTTAATCAATAATGTACCACATGAGCACACGTGTGTGATTACTACATGCAGTCCTTATTGCATGAAGAGGATCCTTGTTACATAATTGTCACTGGCTCCTGATGTATTTCTGAAGGTGCTGGTTGTGATGTGGGCTGAGCTAACTGGCCCACAATGGGGACATTTAATGATTCAGTTAGACTGCAAGAGATGAAAAAGGGACATAAAGCCAGCCAGACAGTCAACCAGAAAGTCAGTCTGCCACAAAGGGACATGAGACACTACGTATGCATCTGTATGTAAAACAGGCTAATAGGCTAACAAGTTACAGAGGTTTGTGGAAGGCATGTGCCCACAACCACAGAGTGCTCAGCTTGGGTGGGTTGAGCTAAACCTCAATACTTAATTGTAACAGAGGAGAGAAAGAGGTGGAAGGCTGCTACCAGATGTGTGCGCCAGCCAATACTGCTTAAGTCCATTCATCCATCCATTAGCTATACCTGCTTATCCACTGAGGGTCAAAGAGGGGCTAGAGCCAATCCCAGCTGATAATTGGAGAGAAGACACGCTGGACAGCTAGTCAGCCTACCATAGGACTTACATATAGGGGCAAGTAAACAGTTGGGCTTAATCTTACGGGTAATAGAGTCTATAATTATCAGAAATTAATGCCTGAATTCGGGAGAGACCCAGAGTAACCAGACAAAACTCAAGACATACAAACACATATTTCTTATGCTTGCATCTTGCGGACCCCTCACGGATGAGCAATATCAAAGTACTTTGTTCCAAAATCAGGCAAGTAAAGCAAATTATTATCTTGTATACCTACTGCTATACACAAGTAGAACAAAAATGGTGAAGAGTAAAGTTTGATACCTGAACAGTAAGGCGTTTTACGGCATCCCAGGTATGGGCGATAAGCTCCTTCATTCTTTCCTCTGAGGTTGTCCATGACTCTGCTGCGGAGGTGTCAGGCATCACCTTCATTGGGATGGACAGGGGACGTGATTCTGGGAAAGACAGAAAGTGTTAAGACAATAGACATTGATTCAAATATTATTTTAAAACAGCATTTTTTAAACCATTCATTCTCCAGTCGTTTATTATTTCTAAGTACAGTGGGCACCCAGTACTAATGCAGATTACGCTTGTGCAACCTTCTAGGACCTGTGTTGAAAAAACTCTGATGTGTGAAATAGATACAAAAATTTACTTTTCAATTATCACAGCGTTCATCCTTTTACTTACCTCTCTTCATAATACATTGTTATTGTCATATGTTGTACAGTATCATTAAATGATGTTTAACTGACACTTCATTAAGGTGATGCAATGTTGGCAGGATTCTTGTGTCTAACAGTGGATGAGGGAACCGTAAGACCTGACACACACACACACACACACACACACACACACACACACACACACACACACACACACACACACACACACACACACACACACACACACACACACACACACACACACACACAGAGAGATTGTCCTAGACATGACATGTACTAGTATGCCTGCTGTGGTCCAGATGAAAGCCGAATGTCAGACCTGACACTCATGGCAACAACCAGGCATACAAATCACACAGCAACAACCCCCTCTTCAAGCATTAGCAAAAAACATATAAACCTGAAGGTTGAAACCAACTTGTATTTTCTAAGAGACAGTTCAGTGAGAGAGAAGACGGACCAACAGAAAAAGACAAAACTGGGCGTAAGAGAATTGTACAGAAGCAGAAAGAGAGGGACTGTGACAAAGGCATTAAGACAGACACATTCTGCCAGGGTAGCCTGAGGCCTGTGGATGTTAAAGCCATCAGAGGTGAGGAAAGAGGTCTCTCTGAAGACACATTAAGACATATTCCATGAATTAAAAGTCTGCCTTGCTCAGCAGCTCTATGCCACAGTTGTCATGAACGGTGGTGATTTCACAGCACCACCATGTTTCCTTAGATACCATACTCACAAATGTCACTACAACACAAAAATGGTTTGGCATGGCAACAAGAGTGTGTTGCCAGGGAAATGGACAAAGATGAAGGCTAGTTAATCTCGTTCATTATGGTAACCTGCCAAAAACCTGTGTGAAAGCTGTATATTGTGTATATAGTGTGTTTCTAGATAAGTGACTAATACTCAGGTGTGTATGTGTGTGTGTAAGTAAAAGCATGAGAGGAGACGGAAGGCCAAGCTAATCATGTCTGGACTCTAGTGAAAATATTTTTCACACTCATTATCCACGTGCCTCTGCCACATTGGGACTGTGAAATAGACTGTATTTTTCATGATGCCTACAGTCAGTGGATCATTACTTGCTATGCACAGTACTTGACAACCCATATTTTCCATCTACCTTCTCCCAGTTTTATTTGTCAGCTACAATGTTTCTGTAAGCAATGTATGAAACCATGTTCATACCCTTTCATATATCCACAAAGTCACAGATGGCAGCAGGAAAGACTTTTGACTTTGACAGGAAAGATTGTGTTTCATTGACTTTCATTGAGAAATGTGAAGAGTGCACTGCATAATCTGCTGTGATATCATTGGGTTGTCAATAGTGTTCTCTTGCGTAGGGCTGGGTATTTGTTAATATTCCTGCCACACTGTATTAAAGAGTCATTTCCTATTCAGCTCAGCTGGGGATCCACACAGACATGACAGAGCTCTGTCGCTGCTGCTCTCTGTCATGTTGCCCAGCTGTTTATACCAGGGAAACTACCCCAAGGACCCTCAACATGAGGGTATCAGTGTTTACTTTTACTAAAGGTTGGAAACTATTTGACTGTGTACTTTTTGAAATTACAACTATGACCATACTACTTTGAGTTGAAATGCTACATTATAAACATGCAAGCTTATGTAAGTATGTATGCAGTGTGCCTTACAGTGGCTTCAGTAAGTATTCAGTTCACTTTAATGTTCTTTTTTAGTTATTTTCAAAGTGATAAAATTCAGTTTTTGCCCATTATTCTACACTCATTTACCCATTATGACAAATTGAAAGCATGTTTTTAGGTCACTTACAAATTCCATTCCAATTGCTCAACAAAACGTGGTCAGGTCCAGCCTAATGTAAATATAATGTTCCTTGAGATCTGTCTAGAACGTGACTGGAATCCACCTGTGGTAAATTGAGTGAACATAATTCAGAAAGGCACACACCTGTATATGTTAGGTCCCACAATCCAAATAGCATGAAAGCACAAAAAACATGACTCTCAATTTCTGACGAAACTGTGGTGAGGCATAGTTGTATATAACCATTTCTAAAGCTTTGAGTTTTCCCAGGAGCACAGTGGCCTTAATGATTGTGAAATAGAAGAACTCTTAAGCCACTGGGATGCTTTGTATAGTTGGCTGTCTGGCCAAACTGAGGGCATGCAAGGCCTTGGTCTCAAAGTTGCGACAGTTGCAATAGCAGGCACTCAATTAATCCAATTAATGGAAGACAGGCTAGACAGAAGGCCGTTTTGAATAAAAGGTACTGTATGTGGAATCCTGCTGTCTGACTTCAGGAATTAATTTTTGATTTTAACGAACAAGTTTTAAATTTGTAATTTTGCATTACTGAATAGATCCGAAGATTTGTCAATTTTATCTACCGAAAAAAATACTACATCACTATAAAATGTGAAGACTGAATATATACTGAATCTACTGTGCATTATGCAATCACATAAATGTAAATTTAATTAAGCGTAACACACAGTAAGCATCAATAGATATGTAAATGTGGCCATACATGTCAGCATATGAAAGCCAGTGCTTAAAATTTAAATACGAGCAAAAGGAAGCCATAAGGAGGTAGAAAAATGACCCCTGAATTCAGTTTATAAGATAATGAGCTACTACTGACAATTCATCTGAACTCAATTCTACCTTAAAAATGTATTCTTAGACATTATTGCTTTCTGGCAAGGCCTCAAAGGTGGTATTGGGGGTAGGCCTGACTGAAAATGTCCTTCCCCAGAGAAAGTCTGCTAAGCCAATCACAAACTGTGCTAAAGTACAGTATAAGCAGAAACAATTCAAGACCAGTCTGCACACAGCTCTCCGTTTAGTTTTAAATACCATTCCAGGACTCTGTTTGTTAATCCTGGGGTCATTATTTGGAATGAAACTGCCATATCTTGTTATAGTGACTTGGCGCCTTCCATTTCTGCAGAGAGCGGGTTGAGAGAGAGACAGGAAGACAGGGACAGAGAATGAGAAAGACAGAGTGAACACAAGAGGACTAAATTCAAATGAAAGAGAAATATGACAAGAGCGCCCAAAGCTCTTAAACCTGCCCAGGCCTAACAAGTCCTAAGAGTCCTCTTAAAGTGGGGTTATTCCCCCAGCCTCGTGCCATATCAGCCATGTCCTTATTTTCACCCTCTATTAGGCCATAAGGCTAAAATCTTACTGGCCAAACTCGGACCATACACCCTTCCCCTCTCCTTCCTCTCCCATTTGGTTCTCTCACTCTCCAACCACACCCTTTGTATTTCTCACTTAAGCTGCTTTCAGACATGCAATGACCCCGCAGTTGCTCCGTGTTTTCTCCGGAGGAGGTTTGAATGAAAATGTACGATTGAGACACTCTCAAATCCAGGAGAAGTTGATGTATGAACACAGCAGGGGATCCCGCTCTGGATTCACAGCGAGCAGGTGGGGGGGTCCATTGACCGTTGTTATGTCATATTTTCAACTTGAATAATTCGATGATCAAGATCTGATGCATTATTTTCGAGTTCCCTTAATTTGCAGTGTAGATAGACGCAATGGGAAGTAGAAGAAGGAGTCTAGTTCCATCGTCATCAGACCGTGTAGGGTTTGGAATGGGATTGGTTGGAACTGCAAACAAGAGACCTGTGGTGATGTTTGCATGGAAAGAATTTAACGCTGGTGGTGTACAGTATATCCCTCAACATAATCACATTGTCAGAGGATTGCTGAGGAACAGTCAAAGACTAAAAAGTCAGAAGGAAACAGCAAGAGTGAAGGCCTTCTAATGGTGGGGACTGCAAAGTTGGACTTGATTGGACAAGTTGGAATTAAATTCAGCCCTGACATATCCGTTAGGACTGGTGCATACCCTGACCGACAGGCACACAGAGAGGGCTAAAGAGACTCACAGGACCAGTAAAACCTTTATGGATTTTTTGACAGTTCACTGGCCCACCAGTGTGGCTGCCCACAAGGATGTCCCCATGACCATTCCTACTATGATAAAAATACTTCTCAAAGTTGGAAAGCATGAAGATGGATGGGTTGCTCTGCTTGTTTTGGCTTGAAAGCTGGGTTACACTCGCCTTGCTGTGTTTCATGAAGCAAAGGGGTCAGTATTGTTTTGTCCCATTTTTTTTATGTTTGTGCTCCAACTGGTTCGTTATTTTTCTGTGAACTATCGCTTTAAGTCTTGAAAACAATGGAAAAAGCATCCATTTGTCCTTTTTGATTGTTTGAGCAATTCAACCATATAAACAACCTCACTGAATGATCTCAGGACATTTCCTCATGCTGCCTGCTATCTTTCCCTATTTCAAATGGTTTATAGTGAGTTGAAGTGTTGTATATTCTGTTACAGCTGTGTGCAAAGGCAGTAATGAGGTTCTTTAATAAACGTGCCTGCGTATTTGTTTTTGATGCAAGTCAGTGTTTATTTAAATATTTAGGTGCCTCCATTTGTTCAGTGTTTCTACAGCAGTCATGAAAAATTGAAATATTGTGTGGCCAGGCTGACAGGAACAGGTAAGGCCAATGAGGGTGAGAGAAGAGTTTTATCTAACCCATCTATTTCTACTTCTCTACACAGACTGCATCCACATACAGGTTGTATCGTCTCTTTCTGCCAGCTGTGCTTTAGGAAGTCCATCAACCAGTTATATTAATGATGGAAGAAGACTTTTAAAGTAAGTGCACATTGTCTATCAGAGGTCAGATTGATTAAACACAACATTGCTATCCAATTCTCACTTTAAAATCTTTATACTTGAACCAAAAACGAAGGAGAGAAGAAAACGAGAGAGTAAGGTTAAAAGGAGATCTTAGAGAGAAAAGTACAAGAGAAGAGAAAAGAAGAGAGAGTTTGCCTGCAAGACCATGACACAACACATAAAGAATGAAAACAAAAGGCCACGTCTTCTCTCAGTGACACGAAATCATGTGCAATCATCTCAACCCAGTCTCCAATCCCCTCCCGTTCCTGTCATCTGAACTAAACCCCCTCGAGCCTGAGGACTAATCCACGCTACGTCTGATGAACCACAAATCAACCCCAACTTCCCTCTCCTCCTCTCACTTCAACTTCAAATACCACAGCCAACATCCACAAAAGGCCTAATGCCCTTATCATCCACCAATGTAGAAAAGGGATATATAAGGACAAATGTATTCCCCACTACTGTGCTATGTGTCCAGGAGGTCAGTGAAAGGATTGTATATGGACTCATCATTGTGTAGAGGCCAAAGACATTCTAATCTTGCGAGTGAAGTCCCCTACAGACTATAATCATTCTTCCGGGGAGGGGGTGGAGGTGGTCTTGATAGGGGTCGTATGTCATTATTCCTCCTTTCCTTGTTTTCTTTCCCTGCTCCAACCATCATTACCTTGATAAATTATTGACTTTACCAGAAATTTTTTACTATATAAATAACTCCACAATGAAAATATTATCCCCTTCTGAAAAGTGCAGAGCAGCCAATAAAAACCTGCCTGACTTCCATCAGGCTACTTGGGCTTGGATTATTGTTATGTATGACTGTGTAGTTCTGCCTGAAGTTCTCTCATCAGTGCTCTTGCTATTTTATGTATGTTTTTAAGCATGTATATATTAGTTTCTCTCTGCTGGTTCTTTCATCAAAATATATTAATTTATGTCTTTCAAGACTATACTGTGTGTCACTCAACCATGAAACCTGGACTTTTTTCCCTGTACCCACCTCCTCTTTTTTTGACACACTACGGTTGAGATCACAGAAAAGCCATCAGTTCAAAAAAAACATTTTTGCAGCACAGCCTTGGCAACCACCAGATATTGTATTGTTACTTGCAGATTATCAGCATGAACAAAGCAAAAGTGCTTTGATATCTCTTTCAAATCCTCCCAGTAAATGAGAAATATACATCTAATTCCATCATTCAGATCACTAGCAGAGAGGAACACAGACAACAGTTCTCATTCCAACCTTCAAGAACGAGAGCCAGATCAGAGGATAGGTTTCTCAGCAGAAGAGGTATGTTCTCAGAGCGCCAATGGCTAATTTTAGAATTGAAAAGCAAAGCCAATGAGATCATTACTCTGGTACATGTTAGGGAACAATGAGAAGCTCTGGACTTGGGAGGCTCTCAATCAGAAACATGGTGCTGCTGCCAACAAGATCATTCATTAGGGCCAAATAAAGAAAATACTTAGAGGCTAGTTTTATGTGAACCAATTTGTGGTGTAATTGTATGGGCAGACAGAAATGGACCTCAAGCTGAGGAGAAATGACTTGTTTTCAAAGTCATCGTTCCACAGCCATCCTCATAAAGTATAACGACAAAAAAAAACAATTGTTAACACTTCTGTGATGATGTTACTAAGCAACCTTCAAACAAAATCTATGATTGGAATTAAATAAGAAGTCTTGTATTTAGTTTTTTAAAAATGAAGTCAAAAAGTTCAGATTCGAGAAGAGGAATATTAAGTTGACCATCTATTTTTGACCAGTAACAAAAATCCTGATAAAATGACTGAAGCTATCAAATATCCTAGGCAAACCAGGGCCACATAGATATGACAAGGTAGACATTTGTTAAAACTACAGTATAAAAACACCTAGATAAGGATTAAAATTAGTATTTGTACAGTACATCTACAGAGTATACAGTATGCCTATTTGAAAGAACAAATTCAATTCCTTATGTGATGGACATCCAATATTAATTGCCAAACTGTGTGTCTAACATAAAAATGTATTTTAATATATTTAACCATGTGAAAGTTCCTGTCATCAACTGGAACTGGCTTTGGTCCAGTTCAGTCAATGCTGGTTCTGAAAGTCTGTGATGCCTTGTAACACGTACCCTGTTTATGTAACATGTGCAATGACCAAAACGAGAGAGGAAGAAAGACAGAGTGAAATACTTTGTTGCCAAACAGAGTTGAGTGGATGTGGACCTTGAGATTTTAGCTGGGCAGCCCCACCACCATAATATGATATCACCGTGCCCTCAGAGCTTTCTGGGGAAATGATCTGCAGTGAACTAGCTCTGTGTGTCTCTGTACATTTGCCTACACATTAACAGGCACATTCCAAAAGCCTACAGGAAAGTCCCCCTTGATTACTATGAAACTGTAGCTAGGCTGAATGTGGTAACAAAACAACATAACACTCTTTACATCATAAAAGTGCCAGGCATGCGTTCAAATGGCCAATTGGAAGCAGGGACATCTAGCTAGTGCAATTGTTCTGAGGAGGCTTTGAACTGCTAAAAACTCTGAAAATGATTTTCTTCCAGTGGGTTATGATTTATTCTAATAATTCCAGAGGTGATTTCTGAGGGGAAACCAATAGCTCCAGTGGAAAACTATGATAATCAATAGGCACAGGAAAAGACTGCTCTCACCAGTTTATAATCAAGTGGGACAGAACACCACTCTACACCAATATTCCATACATCCAGCATATTAGGCCATTTGGTCTCATAACAGTACTTCAAACAACAATAATCCAGACATGTAAACTATTACTTTCTCAAATGTACCACCTCAATGCATGGTTAGAGTAGCTGTTGTCAGCTTCAGTGTGGTTGTGGTGGCAGGGTCCAAAACAGTATGTATCCTGGAGCAAAACAAATCTTAGTGTTCTGGACTCAAGAGGGAATCGGTTAAAGAGGTAGTCTTTACGTTTTTAGTAGGCAATTGCTTTCTGCTGCCTTAGCGAAGCACCAAAATTGCACCTGAGCTCATTTTAAGACCAAATTGCTCATGGGCACAAATATGTGGTGAATGGTACTAGCAATTTTCTAGTTATATCAACCCCTCAAAGTGCTTTAGTGCAAGTCACATTCATACAAAATAACACAGTATTTCTACATGGAGGCATTTTTTTTTAATCATACACCATTCACACAGTGAAGGCAGTTGTCAGGGGCAATGTGGAGTTCAGTGACTTGCACAAGGACAAGAATAGTGTCCATAACTAGGGTTCATAATTTGTAAAATGTTTTGTCTTTTAACAAGATGACTCAAGGCATTGAAGGGCTAAAGGAGTATTGAAATTGCACAAGTGTCCACCAGTTAGCTGGCTGCCCCTGTTGAGCATAAGCCAGCCACAAGAGTTTATTCTTGTGCATGGAAATGAATGTTGACTGAAGATTGAATATATATCAATATCTGAGTGTGTCATTGGATTTTAATGTTGAATGCTATCTGTACTATCTGTGGAGAAGGTGTGTGCTGCTGTGGTACCACTTTTGTTTTTACTCCTGAATGTGAGACAAGTTTCTTCTAAATAAAATCATGGGCGCAGTGGTTACAAACCCCCATAGAATCCCCTGAGAAGATATATGCAAGAGACGAACCAAATTTGTACCTATTACAGCTGAGGAGATTAAGACCTGGTCATTTATGAACTACATCCACATCAGCGTTACCCTTCAGCTAATCATTTTAGCTCAGATATCATCCATCACATGACTTACGATGGCTAAAAGGCTTTAGAGATGAAATGCCTCTAGTTGTATACAATACAATACAAAGCAGAAGTCAGTTTAATGCTCACTTAATATTCAACAAAGTATAAACCCCAGTGAAAAAGATGATGCACTCACAAGAGTTGGATTAAGAACCTGATCGCTGCCAGTGTTTTTGTTTTTTCATAATAGCTTGACATGAGCGAGCTCTCATTATCTCCCTCTTGTATAAACATCCAGCCCCTTATCCACAGTGTGCTGCACACATGGTAAAGCAATTAATAAATCATCTGCAGATAATGCCTAATTCCAATCATAACATGTTCAATGTCAGCAACTCTTCTCATGAAATTACTAGGGGGAGGGGTTTTACAAGGGGAAATCCACCCTAACAACAGAATCCACATATGTTATTCCCATGACCTTGGGCCATTTCAGAGCCCTTACTAAGCATAGATTTTTACTTTTGTTCCACTATGTACAGTTAAGGTGTAAAAACATACATGAATTTTTAAGCTAACCTGATCTGCCTCAGTAAGATGAACTTTCCAGAAAATTCTGAATTAAACAACTATTATCAAAAGGTGGACAATATGTCCAGTTAAATTAATATATACACCAAGTACCCCAACATGGTCAGCCAGAATATGAAGAATTAACATCCCATTTATCATCCCCCAATTAATCACAGGAACAATGGATCATTAGGAGAAATGAGGTGGAATAGAATTTCACTGCATAAATGTCTAACTTTGGATCAAATATCACCACAATGCAATAACCCAATATTTGAGGAGTTCCTATTTTTCATTCATGGCCAATAAAGTAAAACTGTCTTTAAATATAGAGAAACCAAATAGTTAATTGCAAGAAGGATAAATTATTATGTAACATGGATAGGGTGAAACTTGAGATGTGGCATGATGGAAATGAAGTACCTGCTATGCTGTATGCTGTATCTCCTTTGGTGTTGAGCTGTAGTTTATCAAGATCTTCTGACTGCAGGAAGGCTTATAGTTTCACAATGATTAAAACCACAGGGGTTAAATGCCTCTGCCCTTTTCCTATTCTGATTGCTCACGGAAACAATTTGTAACGTTTCATTACATCTACTCCTGTAACACTGCAGTAATGCCCAGAGAAGATGCTATTCATTTACTTGTAAGCTCTGTTCCAATGTACAGTGGTTAGACTAGAGACACTGTAGCCTACTAATGTCTTCTTTTTACTTCAAAGAGAAATATTCTAAGGAGTCTCACTTAGTATATGTTTCCAACTAACGAATGCATCCCAACAATAAGATGCCATATACAAATATGGGCACCACTAATCACTTTTACACAGTTTCTGTGCTGACCACTTAACATTTTGAGCCAACAGTCTGTGACTGTATGCAATTGTATTGATTGATTTATTCCAGTGGTTAATTCCAAATCCAGTGTACCTTTGTTTTAAGTCATGTGAAAGAGAGAATTAAAATATACAGATGGCATAGCAATGAAAAAAGAGTATGATGAAAACATGAAACACCAAACAGTAAAACAGCTTCACAGACAATGATACAAAAATAAAGACAGCAACATGCAGGAGCAGTCACAAAGATAGAGAGCTGGTAGATAGGAAGTCATACACATTGATAGTCAGTGTACTCTAGTCAGTTTAGTGTTGCTGACAAACTACAGCCTGATGTAGCTTTGTATGCAGTGTTGGAGCCAAGGTGACTGTTTACTAACAAACTCTAATGAGAGAATATACTTCTGAGATGTGATTAGGCAAAGACACTGTGGTATGGAAAAGCTTTAAGAGCATATTGGATGAAATGAGGAACAGTGGGAAACCCAGGAGGAAAAGGCAGTGAGGCCTTTCAGCTGTGAGCTTTTAAAGTAAGCAAGGAAAGAACTCTAATGGCCTTTTTTAGACTCTGAAATGTCATAGGAGCATTTTTCCTATCAAAACACTTGACACAAAGGAACGTCATACACATACAATGTTATTTACAGCTACAGGATGACTTCATTCAAAACAGGGAATTATCACTCCTGTTGGGAACACATTTCCCAGGAACTTTGAAAGGAGGAAAAAAGAAGACCACTGGCTTTATTTCCCCTAACTCGTCACTGCAAAGCTTTGGCAGAGAACGTTTCAACCATTTAAGTGTTTAGAGGACCTGGAGCCTAAACACTGTGAGGCTCAAACAACAGAGACTGGAACAGCCTTTTAACATATTTATTTATTCATATTTTAAACTGTGTGACTTATTCAGTCAAACGAAACAAGCCAAGACATTCTATTGGATGACATTAATTAAATCTCTATAGAGTTAGGGTGTGAGGAGGTGGGCAATTAAATTTATAAATAACCATATGAGTATTAAATGAAAACCATTTGTACAGTGAGTAAGGGTCTGCGTTGTGTCATGGACAGCTCCTAAACAGTGACTGCTCCAGTCATCCTTCCAGGTAGGAGTCTAAGAATGCATGTATTAGTGTTGTGGAGAGTCTCCCCCTTCTCATCCATGGACCAGAGTTTATTTGCAGATATTTGGATGGGAGCTGTGTGTGTGTGTGTGTGTGATTGAGTGAGTGAGTGAGTGAGTGAGTGAGTGACCAACCTCTTATAGCTTTACCTTAAAGCTTGAAGATACTGCTGGTGTGCTTCATTGTGTGGTCCTGACACTAAAGCAAGCAGTCACATCCTTACAAGTTGCGGAACAGGATCTATACCCTCATCTCTATTGTTTGTGGATCTCCATTTCAAAAGTTCAGAGTTCCCTACTTAGCGACAGCATTGATTTGTAAAGTTCTGGAAATTTCTAAGTAGGCAAGCTAACATGACTAAGTGAATGTCCATCTGTGACAAGTAATATGTACATATAAATTGGCCTGCCTCTATGTGCATGTGTCTTAGGATATAACAAATAATATAGTACATTCTATGGATTTGTGCATGTGTGTAAGTGGACAGACTGATGTTCATTCTGATCATGGGGGATTTAGAGAGTGGAAAACGGGAAGTGAAGAAGAATCCACTTAGCACAGCCAAGTCACTTACTGATTCTGGGCATCCAGAGCCCACAAAGCGTAAATAGTAATACAACCAGAAAAGGAAAACCAGAGGAGGACATGCCTGGCTACGTGGTGTTTAGGCTATCATGTGTAACAACATATATTCAATATCATAGTATGGCACAGCTTGGGATTAGTAAACCTACCTGTGACTGTCTTTGTTTTGACCGGGCTGCTGGCATAGTCTGAGGCCTGATTGGAGGGTTGTTTGGCAAATGGTGTGCTCCCTACTGACACCTCGTCCTCTCTCCTCTTGGCCAAAGAAACTGGACCTGGATTCTGGAATGACATCACAGTGTGATGGAGCACCTACAAGGTCATACTGGCAATGAAATATGACCTATATGGATGCATCAAATGTACATTTAATCAGTCCTTGAAAGAAAGTGAATGTTTTCATCCTTACAATGAAATATTTTAACACTACCCGGTAATGTGCTAACAATGTTGTTATGGGGTCATGACCCAGAGACAGCTTCAGGCAACTTTAAAGATTTGGGTTAATCAGGGAACATGGATGAGGGTATAATGTAGTACTATATAAAAAGGAAGAGAGAGAGAGAGAGAGAGAGAGAGAGAGAGAGAGAAGGAAAAATAAAAATGCAGTGGAACACAACTGAGGCATCCAAGACCAACAAGGACTAGTGACAGCTCCCTGTTTTTTGAGCAGTCTTCCATGCTGCTGCCAGGCCAAAAGCACACACACTCAGACACACACTCACATACACACAGAGAGGTGGCTGAATGACAGAAGATTGGAGGATTGGTCTGAAATAAGGAAACCCCATTAGCATCAGCCAGCAGCACCACTAGGCTATGGTGCAGCTGCAGAAGGCTGCAGGCCAACCACATACTGCACACACACAGACACAAGCACTGATGCAGTTGTTTTTCAATGACTGGGTCAAGACCCAAATGCTGGTTGTGGTAAGATTAAAAATGAGCCCCCTAATTACATTAGTATTTGAAGCTACCGACTGAGGTATAACGCCAAATCCTTCCTTAGTTCTTACAACTTAACATTGGCTGAATAAAATACTGTAGGACAGTAGTTTGGTTACCCAAAGTCAGGTTTGATTTTAAAATCATTTTCAGTCTGTTAAACATCTGAGAATGTTAAAAAAAATTTAAAGTTAGAAACACACTGTCAAATAGACCCATAAGAAACACATACTATGAGGCTATTACAACAAATTAATGTTTACAGAAAAGGTCAATTTAACATCCCCAAAATAGTATAAACACAATTCATATGACAATTTTGATTATTCTTGTGCAGAAATATGTCAAATGGTATAAAACCTTTATATTATTCACTTGATCATTCAATTGAACACTCCATAATACATATGTGCTTGGCTGACTTTTAACTACTCAATATTAAGAGCAGGCTTAACCAGTGAACATCACTCATACATGGTTGATGACATCATATGAGATAACTCCTTCAATCACACATCTCTCTCCGTCATTTTCTCTTTACCTTAACAATATCATTCCCTGGTGTTTCATTCTCACCCCTTTCCATATCGGTTCTCTGCTATCATACACTCAGGTCCCTACACTATTCATTGTTTGTGACATTGTACATCCACCCCTTGTGGGCCCTCCCTACATGTCCATTCCTCTGTCCCTGTCTTTGTCCAGTTTTCTGCTCTAAGTTCCTCCTTTCTCATTATTTCCTGCCATTCTGAACCTAACCAGTTAGTGTCCTCTCCACTGTCCTTCACAGGCTGTTGAATGGCCTTCAGCTGAAAACCTTGTCTATGCAGCCAGGCCTTGAGGAGGCCTTGACAGGCAGCTGAGGTATATGGCCTTACTGAGACAAACCCATGAACACAGGCACAAACGCCCACATGTTTGCTGCAGCATGTCCACACACACAGCAGTCTATGCTTTGTATCCTTCACACTGGCTGCAGTCCAACTCATAACATCTGTTAAACCCCATACAGCAATAACCTCCAAAGTGAGGAGTTGGTGCAATTAACTCTCTCTCTCACACACGCATGCACACACAGGCACACACACGTGCACACCTACAGCCCTTTCAAACAGCAGGAGTCATGAAACAGAGCAACAACGTGAAATATAATAAAAGTAATAGAATATGATACTTTCAAGTACTATAAGTAATATATTTATGTGTCTTTATGGGGTGAACCTGTACCATATCCAAGGCAATCAGACTGAGCATGTCTGCTGTGTGCGTATGTGTGATGGAGTGTGTGTAGTGTGGGCACAGAGCTTTCAATGTCCATAACCATCACCATGACCCCTGTCAAATAAATAAAGAGAGACTGGATGGAAGACAGGGAGCAAAGCACATGGAAAAGGGTAGCTGGGAAAGAGAAGGCAAGGCAGAGGGAGGGTGGAAGGACAGGAGGCAGAATTACAGACATTTACATTTGTGTCAGGCTCTTGATCAAGAGCAACTTAGAATTAATGCAAAAGTAGAATATTTTGCAAGTACTTTTTTAATACTCATCGCTAAACATGTTTAAATATTCACAAAAATTAAGAGAGGCTGCCATATCTTATCCAAGAACAAAAGAGAGGATCACATACCAGGTGCTTACTGCTCCCTCTGTGAGGTTGGTATAGCAGCCATGTGCAGAACACTGGATCCATGTTGACGGCTATGCCCTGGACACTGACCAGCAGTACTGCACCTGGACAAACGCACACACACACACACACACACACACACACACACACACACACACACACACACACACACACACACACACACACACACACACACACACACACACACACACACACACACACACAGACTTAATTGTGCAGCTAAAGACAACTAATTCAATAGGTTCCAGATCAAGTGATGCAAAGAATATATAACTGAAGTGGAAACGATGTCAACTGACAAAGACAAAAATTTTCAGATGCTTCTGCTGAAATGATTTCTGCAAAGTAGGCCTGCCATCTATATGGATCACTCAAATACATGTACGGAAATAAGCAATGAGCAAAACTAACTTAGCAAATCTGGTCTGATTGAGACTCAGGCTCTTCCACTCCTGCAAACTGTACACTGTGTCCTAATGACCTGCTGGTGGGTATCAAGCCTGCTTGTTGGAGAGCAGCAAGGAGCACTCTTTGTTTCAATTGCTCTGTTCAAAGTGGTATCGCAATGAGCCAAGAATAACATTTTCTTTTGATAAATTTCTGTGAAACTCTAGACTTTCTTTGGGTTTTGGTTTACTCTTAAATAATAATCTTTACCAACAATAAGAGGGCCCTGAGGTAATGCATTAGGATCCTATCAATAATGATTCCCATGCCGGCAGGATTAGAGTAGGGTCTTTGGCGTGCCGTGGAATGTCCCAGCATGACGATAGGAGGATGTTTCAGCTCTAGAAGGACTTTCAACAGTTTAATGGAGCTTTGGACAAGAACCCTTTCTTCAGTTTCAGGCCCCGAGGCAAAGCTGTGTGTGTGTGTGTGTGTGTGTGTGTGTGTGTGTGTGTGTGTGTGTATAAGTAAATGGGAATGCGTTAAAATCTGTGTGCATTTCACCTCTGACAAAGCCTGATTGCTTGTTGCTTTACCTAACATTTAAGTGCCTCTAAAGCATATAGAAAGCACATTTATAAATTCTCTCCTGAACCCACTCATATTTGGCAGGAATTATTCTCTGTGAACAATGCAAATAAAACTGCTCCGATTTGCTCCACTTTTACCATGTTCTGTGATTTGTGGCCTACGAGCTTGTGTGTATGTTTTCTGGAAATATGTATGACTGAAAGCATAAGTGATAATAAATGCACCAGTACTGTCAAACATGTATGTATGTAAGGTGTGAAGTCTGAAGTGCATATGCATCTACAGTATGATGTTATATAGTGTCAAGCATTTATCTGTACTCTTGTCTGTATATCAGATCATTATTCACCAAGTACACTTTAATCCTCAGCCATGGTTTATTAAATGGTACAGAAAACTTTCAGGACAACTTTCTCTAGGGAAACTTTCTCATTGGATCAAGTCAAAGTGACTCACAGTTCTTCCTCTACTGCTTCATTTATCTTTCTACTTTGTTTACTTTCCGTCACTTATATTCTTCTGTCTCTCTCCACTATTTCCCTATCCCTTTACCCCTACGAACTTTATTGTCTCCCTAACAACAGTTGTGTACTCATTGTACTGTATATCCACCTCTCTCCCTCTCCTCCTGACGAGGAATCATAACCTCAGCCGTGACTTGAACTCTTATACCACAGTGTGGTGGCTTAATAGGCTTTGGCTTTGGCTGTGGCTGTGGCTGTAGTGCTGGGGCCCAACTTCAAGCGGTTTCATTATAGCCCAGAACAGCATGAGCAGTATAGGACCCAAACGTCTGGGAATGGGCTGAGTGGTGAAGATGTAGTGAAGATCTATTCCATAAATTGACCCTAAATTGTGGTCTATGGGATGCACAGAGCACGACAAACCACATTCTGCAGAAATGAGTCATAGAGCAATAAATCATATAACGTAGTAGATGGATTGTTTATCTAACAGTTATTGCAGAGATAAATGAGCAAATAAAAATATTAAATACTTAATTGCAGAAACATGAGTAGCTTATTTGTGGTGCACACATTTTGCACAGCAATAATACATAGCCAAGGCAAATTTAAGGCACACTACTGACACACTATAGTTGGTACACTGTCTTATACATACCAGCTTTTTCATTCTCAAATTTATGTGGAGACAAAAAAGACCCCACCTTCATCTTATACCTTATGATAAGTTATGAGGATGACCAAATCGATAAAAGACAAAGTACCGAAGTCATTATGGAAATTAAGGCAAAATTCATTACAAGAAAATTGTGTAACAGACTAATAATATGGTTCTTAAATAAATAGATAAACTCAAGTAGCTAGCAGTGTATCAGTGGTGTTTTCAGTGTCGTGCCAGTACTTGTCATCTTATTGTGTCTGTGTGTCATGTCTGTCGGGTCTATACCAATGACAGCCATGACCATGTTGATCCATCACAACACTCAAAAAGCTCTCGTCTTTGAGATTAACAGAGCAAACAACCTTTCTTCCCTCTCTCTGCCCATTTGACAGGGACACAGAAACAAAATGTGTTGACCTAGCTTTTGAGGCTTTGAAGACCAAGGTTTTACCATCCACACTGTGTGTTCTTGTTTCATCATTGTGTTGACATAACTGCGGAGAGTGACACTTCCTTTGAAGCACGCAACACTGTGAAACGGCCTGGCATGCTTCGAGGGCGACCTCAGCAGCAGGTTAACTGATGTTTTTCTCTGCTCTAACAGGGCGGCATATGGGTAATTACACAAAGTGATGACAATGATAACAAAGGTGTTTTTCTTACTTCCTTAATGATTCTTCAAGAAAACATCAGAAAACTGGTCACTAGCCTAGACTCTGTAAATACACACAACTGCAGAATGTATGTGCCGGCATCTACGAAGACACACTTACCTTGACTCACCCAGAGTGGACCTATTAATGTCAAAGGTGTTTTTATTTTCTGTCGTGTAGGCCAACAGAGTTAAAAGACGGCATTGGTTGCCGGGGTTGTTTTACGGCTGTCTGACATTTGTCCTCAGGCTACTAGACTGAATGAAGGCATCTAACCTTTAAGCCCTGTCTACGTTCTTCTGTAAATATGCATTGTGGGTCAACAGCCCTAAAACTCTACATAACGTATTTTTTATTCGGTTACATGGTTTATACATGGACATATTTGAATGCAAAACATGCTTTGTTCCGTCACTGCAAGCATGAAATTCAATAAACTGGGAGTGGTTATAGGTCAGTGCAAGTTCAAAATCAAGTCCCACAGTAGAGACCAAAGCCCTGATTGGGGTTACAGAGGGCACAACCTCTCAACAACATGGCCTTGACCCCACCATCTGAATAACAACAGGCAAAGAGAGGTGGGGGGTACTCAACATCCACCCCCCCATATAGACAGAGGGGGGAGGATTCATGCCCTAGCCAGCTAATCGCCCCCGCAGAATCACTTCATTGTTGGACGTGAGGCAGTTCTGGGACCCTGCGTCCAGCTTCTCCAACAGAAAATAAATAAATATAGCCCAGCCCGCGTCAGCCAGATGACTTCTGACAGGTTTGGTTAATTTCGAAGCCAAGTAGCAAAACAAAACATTACGCCAGCGTGCGGGGCCTACGCTGCCTTTAATTGCTTTTCCGATGAGCTCATGACTCAAAGGTGTCCTGGAGCAAGCTATGCAGCCCGACAGGTGTTCTACTGGTGTGTGTGTGTTTCAGTGTCTATAACTAACAGAGTGGAGCTGATGACACCACTAAAAAGGGACTCAGCTGTATGTGGGTGGGTGCAAGTAACAGTGTGTGCAGTATTCTGTATTTTATGTGTGTGTTTGTCTTAATACACATAAGGAAGTGTTTCTATTTGTGTGTATTTGTGTATGACAATGACCTGACATGGACTCATACTCCACTTTGTTGCTCTCAAACACAGGACACTCTCTGACACACATTCACTGTACTACAGTTCCCCTGCCTTGTAGCAACCTGGAGGCAATGCCGCAACACAGGAGTCCAGGGACTCAGAAAGGACACAGGAAGGTTTGACTGGAAACAGAGCCAGGCCTACAGAAAGCCTGCTCTCACTCTGGGCCAACGCTACTCCCTGTACTGGAAGCCAGTTTATATGTGTCTGTGCATATCTGTGGTTTTAAGAGAATGTAAGCATACAGCAACATGGCCCAACTGCAGTAGCCCAGAGCTGACAGTATAGATCAACCTCATAAAGGTTGACTATGGTTGATTCAGCCAGGTAGAGAGAAAGTGCAAAAAACAGAGGAACACCTAAAAAGTTTAGTGAAAGAGAGAAAGAAAAACAGAGAAAGAAAAAGACAGTTGACAGAGATACAGTACAGACTGAACATATAAAACAGTGGATGATGAGGAATATGTTTTATGTTGTTTTCTAATCTACATGATAAGTGAGCAGACCTCAGAATTTGGCCATGGATCTGTATGATTTATGGGATGACTACAGTAAGTCTCCATACATGCAAAGCCCTGTGAACCGGATATATCATAGACACCCAACTCTTGAATAGCAGTTTTACCATGCATGTGTCCACATGAAATGAATGTTTTAAAGGTCACTGAATTCATGTGCACATACTGAGCACTTCATCTGGAACACGACACTAATACTAAGGCTACCATTTTTCCCTCAAAACAGTCTTCTATCTTCTTCTTGACAAATATTCCACAAGATGTCTGAAACATTTCTTTGAGATTCTGATCCATGTTGACATGATTGCTTCACATAATTGCTGCAAATTGATCAGCTGCACATTCATGCTGCCAATATCCTTTTCTCTGTCCTCTCAAAGGTGCTCTGTTGGATTCATAGCTGGTGACTGGGGAGGCCACTGAAGTTCACTGAACTCACTGTCATGTTCATGAAACCAGTTTGAGACGACATTAGAAGATGGTAAACTGTGGCCATAGAAAAGCATTTGGTCAGCAACAATACTCAAAATGTGGTGTACCATGATTGGTATTAATGGGCCCAAAGAGTACCACCAGCAGCAGCCTGGACCGTTGACACAAGGCAGGTTGGGTCCATTGATTCATACTGTTGATGCCAAATGCATATATTTCAGCAGAAATTCTGACCAGGCCACATTTTATCATCTGTTAAATTTTGGTGAACCACTGCAACCTCAGATGTCTGTCCAAGGGTGACAAGTGGAACCTGATGAGTTCCGACATTTTATGCATTGTACATTCTGAGATGATCTTCTGGTCGATACAAAGGAGTTATATGAGTTACAGTAGCCTCTCTGTCAGCTTTAAACAGTTTGGCCATTCTTCTCTGACTTTTCTCTTCAACAAGGTGTTTTGAACCAAAGAACTGCTGTTAACAGGATGTTCCATTTGGACTAAAAACTCAAGAGACTGTTGTGTTTGGAAAGCAGCACTTTCAGAAGGACTCAAACCAGCCCATCTATCATAAACAATCATGTCACAGTCAAAGACACTGAGATCAAATTTGTCTGTGTTTTTTTATGTTTGATGTGAACAATAATTAAAGCTCCTGACCTGTATCTGCAGGGTTTTATGTATTACACTGATGCTGATTGGATAACTTACTGAAAAGGCAGGTGTACAGATGTTCCTGATGACGTTCTTGGTGAGTGTAAAGGTATATACTGTGCACACACCAATATACAGTATGCATGTGTGGATATACAATCCAGAATTTGTGCAAGTCAACATGTCTACATGGATGGCTATATGCATAGTGAGCAAAGGGCTGTATCTTATTCACACAGAGAGATCTGTCAGGGCTGAGCCTTTTTTCCCCCCAATTTTCGAAGTGCCTTTGCATGATAAAGTCCAACACATTTTGTCTATAATTTGATTCAGTCTTCATACATTTGGAACGAATCCTACAAAAGCATCTTAAACTGCATAAAACAGACCACAGGTTAAATATTTGACCATGGGAAAATGGACTTATGCACCTCCTTACAATGTTCTGTAAACCAGTAGTAAGGCCAGATGGAGGGTTAGAAGCAACAGAACATCAGCTATGTGGAGCTCCAGATGTTGATAAGAGACCCTTTAGCTACACATTTCCCCTTCTAGTTGATTCCTAGCGTTCATAAATTCACATCAACTCTCATGGTGTTGAAAAGACAAGCAGATACTGAACAATTGCTGCCTGTAACCCTACTGAAACCCAAGCAGGCCCTGATTTGGTCTACTCCAGCTGTTATCTCCCTCCCTATCCTTTTTTTCCTCAAACCATTTCTCTTATATGCCCACAGAAATACACTCTCTTTCTGTCTCTCTTACTTCAAATCACATTGAAGAAAAATGCTTAAAGTCACGACCAAATGTGAACTGGCCCTTGTCAGCAAGATAGCTAGCCTTCTTAATGACAGACAAAACAGACCTGGTCCTGATTGCATTAATGTATCATTAACCATATCCATCATGGACATAGAGTGCACTGTGTGAACTTTAAATGAGCCCCAATGTAATGTAAGGGGAACAGGAGAGACACTTCTGAGCTCATTAAAATAAACAGACTTCTGCTTCTGCTGCTGCTTTCCCACAGGCAGTTTCAGTTTTAAATAGTTACCTTGAAAACTCCTTATCACTGCTATCATTCAGCTGACTCATGGGCTTTCTCTACAGTTCAAGTGGAGTTCTCTCAGTTTGTCATGAGTAGAGGGGGGAGTCAAGCAATTTTATGTCTGTCATTAGCTGCGGTTCCTTCCAAGTAATGTTATGAGAAATAAACTGTAACAAATAGGCTTATTGCAAAAGGCAAAATTTTAAGGCATATATGACAAAAATAAGTTATGAAATAAAAAGCAGCACTCCTACTTGTGTTGACCAATTCATAAATATGTGGGAAAATATTTAATTTCTTGATTGAACAGGGTTTCATGAGGTCCTTGACTTATTCAAATCCTGTTCATCTGTGGTAATAAAACAAAATTGGGTGAGAATGTAATTAAGAGCGGTGTATAAATTTTAGGAACATATCCAACCATAAACTCAACAAACAAACTTCCATCCCCAAAACCCTATATAACTATATACATGCAATCGCACTTAGATGCACACACACAGACCTCACCTGCCTCCCGTATTTCCCAGTAACCCCATGTGGGTAAAGCAAACAGACTTTATTGGTCTAATGATTCTGTCTAGTTTATACAGATCCAGAAATAAATCCACCTCTGGTTTATCACGCAAAATCTGGTAGGTTCTTTTTTTCTTTATGTTGTGTCATGATGGAACTGGCAGACATTTCAAATCTTGTGTATGTTTTGAAACTCAAGATACCTGACCTGGCAGTTGTCAGCACGGTAAGCTTGCTGGGAGCCAAGAGGTTTGGGTCATGTGGCTGCAGCATCTGCAGTGTCAGTCCAGACTATAAGGTGGATTAATAACTGGTCCCTTTCAAAGATCACTGGGCCTGGAACATGCAGCTGTATACAAGCAAACCTGCTGGTTGAGCTCCAGAAAAGAACCAGGCCAAAAGTGTAGTCCTGGACATGACAGCAGGTTTCCAGAGGTACATCACCACATGTGATAATTTCTTTATTTCATATGCTTTTGGCCAAGAGCTGCTATGGAGAAACTGGCCATGGCAATATTTCACCAGACATAATGTTACACATTACTATGTCATACATGAAATATCACTTGTATGCATTCAGTATTGTAACTATCTTGTAATGTTTGGATCCTGAGTTTTCTTTCTTGATAGTGATACTATTATTGCTATATAATGTCCAGATCCAAATTTTCTTATAGAGTTAAGTTTTAAAGTGAAAATACTTTAGCCCTATGTTCTCTCCAGATTGATAAAAATGATAACAGATAGTTTTGACCTTAAACAAAACTGCTACTTTGTGCAACGACTTAAATTTGAGGGGTTTCAAAATAAATGTCCCACACTTTTACATTAAGTTGTCTGTGATAAATAGCTAAATACCTCTGATATTAACAATAGTATAAATTAATCAAATAATTATCTTAATACTTATTTTGACATTTGGTGTACTTTGTTTTATTTGATCATATTAAAATCTTTAAATAAATAAATGGATGGAAACTAAATAAATGAATCAATGGAAACTTCAGGAAACTTCCACTCTTCCTTTTTTGTTGTTTTTCCTCGAGATGTATTTAATGTGGATACCCAAAGCAGATCCAATATAATTTCAAAATCGACTTTGGAGGTTCTAAAGTATTTGTTATACTTGAATAAATGATGAGCCATACAAACTATGAGATTGTTTTGTTTTCATCATTAGACGGTGTCGATTATAGCTCAAACTTGATTATAGGCGAAAAATGAAACACAAATCACTAATTGACATGTTATTTCTGATGTTGCACACTTGTGTCAGAAGTCTATATTCTGTATTTTGTTGAATTCAATTGATTGAAGTTCATTTAATTCACCTATCTTTTATAAGAACAAGCCTTGTGTGACATCCCTTTTCCAAAACGTATCCCCTTTCCTTAAGCTGTATGATCCACCAATCTTTCACAACAACTGCATTTTGCGTCAGCTTTCTGTGGAGCAATGAGGACAATCAGGGACCAGATCCAATTTCAAGATGTCAAATCTGCTTTGGTCTGCATGTCAGTCTAAGTACAGTATGTGTCTACTGGTGTGGCTGTAACCCAGACGACTGGTCTGCGTATTTCCATCAGGCAATTTGCTTGTTTGGTCCATGAGTGAAGCCGAGCTCATTTTAAATACTTATACGGCAACAGTTTAGGTGATAATCGATCACTGAAAAGGCCTTATATTGTGCTCCTCAGAGATCAATGAAAAAACATGGCCAGGATTTACATTTATTTTTTCTTGGATATTCAGTTGATTGCTGCTATGGTAGCTACTGAGCTCTTATATTTATTCCAAAGAAAACGTAGCTGCTGCCAGAAACAGAGGGGGAAACAAAATTCTGTTCACCAGAGGATTTTTGCCTGGGAAAACCCATACAACACGAGTGATTTGAGAATATAAAAAAAACCTTCATGATCAACTGAGGGTATTAGTATCTTCTTATAACAAGAGAAAGAATATTAAAATAAACCCAAATGAAAATGATTGTGGCTTTAACAACCAGATGTTTTCACAGAGGGAACAAAGCAGCATCTTTGCCAGTGGACCAGTGTTTTACTCTGATAGCGCTCCGTACAAGTATTACTCTACACAGGTGGCGAGCTGACAGTCTTTGTCTGAATCTAAGTTCAAAAGATGAGATGAACAACTGTAATGTATCTATTGGATTATCAAATCTAGGTCATATAATACTATTTGGTGCATATGTAAGATAAATTAGTTTTTTTCTGCAATAACTATCACTGCATCAATCTCTCTCATTCCCATAAATTAGATTTCGCACTGATATATATATATATATATATATATATATATATATATATATATATATATATATATATATATCTATCTCACTATCCACCTCATCCTCTTCTCGCTTGCCACAGTAGATTGAAGATTACTCCTCTTAAAGACATAGTCTTAAGTGGTTGCACATTTGAACCATTTAGCAATTTGGTCTAATGGTTTCAGGATGAGCTATTTTAGCTGCAATGCTGGGACAAAAGAGGGATGAAGGGGTGTACAGTATGATGAAACGTTAGTTCTGATTGGCTGGATTTCCTTATCCAGGAAGGGGGTCACTGTGGTGTCAATTGTGTGGACTGTGGATTAGCTCAAACAGAGATAGAATGATTACAAGAGAACAATTAGAAGTTTGCAGATGGGAAAAGATATTCAGAGATATGTTAGCCGAATTCTTTTGGGCTGTTTTACATCCATAAAGATCTTGTTACAGTACAGTCAGGGGTTAGGACTACTGGGGTAGAATAGGGCATCCATTATATCTATGTGTGTTCTCACAAAGATGGAAGAAGTACAAACATGCATGAATGCATGTGTCCCTTGAAGCTTGAGAGGAAGAGCTCCTTTGAATCCATGGCCTGTTATTAGTTCAACGGTTGAATGATGCTTCACTGAACGTAAAGGCCAAGTGAGTGTCTTGTTGTTGGAGGATGTCACTCCTATCGGCACAAGCACTGATGATAAGGGAGAATTGTTTATACTCATCAGGACTGCATTTAATACAGACAGACATCACACATACAGATTGTGCTTGTGCATGCACACACAAATAAAGAATGCTTGGGCCACCTGCAACAGAGGACATCCAAACTACTATCAGCTGCCCTACATTAACAAATCACTGCACAAAAGCAGTGATGACTCAGCTACTCCAAACACACTTGAAATTCTTCCCAGACTGACTTAGTACTGACAAACAAGACAGATAGGGAGGAGAGGGAGAGGGAGATTGTTGGACGATAGGAATTAAGACAAGGGAGGGAAAGGGACAAGGAAAGGAAATGATGGGAGGAAAGAGGTGAGTTAAGGGAAAAGAGAGAGGGAGAGAAGGTGGGAAAGATATATGGGGATGATGAGGACGAGCATAAGAAGGGGAGGAAGGAAGGACAAGTCTTTGAAGGTAAAAAGCAGCAGCTGCTGGTGCTGCTAGAGAGGCTGCGCTTGTCCTTCAACCTCTAATCTCAGAGTTATCATCAGGACACAGTCTACATCAATAGGGACAAAGACCCACTCTTGGTCCAATTATGTCTCTCTCTCTCTCTCTCTCTACGTTCTTTAAAGCATACACACTCTCATGAAAATGTCCATATGACGACATACACACTATACTGATAGAGACAGCATGCACATACGGCTGTCAGACAGAACAAGAACAGCTCAGCACTGAACTTATTCAGTAGACTGTTGTTCATCTCATAACACCTTGGCACTATTCTTTATGCATGCAACGTTGAGAAGCCAGACAGAGAGAGCCAGCTTGCCAACAATCTGTCTCCTTTTCTTTAGGAAGTCTTTTGGCAAGTGGAAAAGTGAAGATGACATGTTTGGCCATGGCAACTAGACAAATCCCAAGGTGATCCAAACAAAAAGTTTCACCATGGAAATCTTAAACTTGATGAAAAGGTTCTTTGTCCAGACCCATCACAAATAGAGCAGTCGTACCACCTTGAGGAGTACTGAAACACACAATTTACATAAATGTTATGTGAGAGCAGGAGATGAGATAAAGGAAAAGCTTTCTGCTCATGTGACCCTGAGTAGGCTCTAGCTTAGCATGCTATCTACAAAGTCCACTTTCAGCAGGCCTTTAACTGTGGGAGATACAAAATTCAATATACTGACAGTGACTTTGTTGGCAAAATCAGATCTGACACTGGCAGCAACAACAAGAGCATTTATGAGACTTTTGACAGGTGACGTAAGATGGGTGCTCTACTATTATTAGCAGCTTTGTGAACCTGGTAGCTGAACTTTTAATTAAGAGCCAGTGGGGGCTGGTGGAAGTTAATCTCTGGCTACGAGTGTCGGGAACTCCTCCTTTCATCTGCAGTCCTTGTATATGTTGAGAGGGGAAGAAAGAGGTGCAAAGACCGCCTGTGTTTACTGCCTGTTTATCTAAGTAGGCATGTGGGTGGCTGGAGGGCCACAGCAGGTCAAACCACACACAGCGAGAGGAGTCAGGGACCCCTGGAAGACCACTCAAACTGAGATTTTACAACTATGGCTTGGTATATGACTACCGTTGCTGCACAAGCACTCATACACACACACACACACACTTATAGTAACAGACTGACACACAAAATCCTGATTCAGAGTGATGAGAGTTTATTACTACTGTGTTGAGGCTAAGTGCCCCAGGGGCAGGAAGACAAGCTGAGGGTTCCTGTGGACCTTCGGGCCCTTAAGGCAAACAAAGGGAAACACAGCTTTGAGATGGCCAAGCATGTATATACTAGGTTGTAACTTTAAATCTGCTGTATTTACATTACACACTGGAATTTAAATACACATAACTTCCAGCTAATAACACATTAAGAGTGTAGTATATGTTACTCATATATATCATTACATATATATCAGTGTATATATTACAGGCATGAGAAAATATTCCTTAGCAGATGGTCACACTGCTACCACCTATGCAATGTTATACTGGGGATACTGGGAAACCCATGAGCAACTTGCAAATCAAAGGCCAGTAGACTGGTTTGTTTTCTCACGGCACAGGGCCCGAGTGAAAAAAACAGCTAAATAAAATAAACCTTTAATTTGAGTGAAATTGGAGGCAACAAGCGCTGCTGTAGAAGGGGCTGTGAAGTGTGATTTCTTGCGGTTTGGGTTAATCCTGATTGAGGAGCCCCGGAGTTGAAATGTCAGCAATATGAGACTAAAACAAAAATAATTACACCCAGGGTTAATGAACACAACTGCCTGAAGCACGAGGAACTGCACAGGAAAGGGAGTGGGAAGCCCGCGCGCGCGAGAGAGAGAAGGTTAAATAACAAGAACGAGATTTAGAGAGCTCTAAAGAACAAATTGAAGAAGTAATTTGCCCTCATTTCTTAAACAATTTTTTTATACCCATTTTTGTCTTCATCTGAGCTGTGAAGCAACTAAAGAAGAATAATCAATATCCGGCAAGCTGATGCAGGGCCATCCATCTGCAAAACCATCATGCCCTGGGCTGTATTCCCCCTCAAGTTTAAAGACTTGTATGGCTAAAGGATGAAACAGATGGCAACGCCAAACCTTCCTTTCAACTACTGCCATGCCCTGCATGTTTATACCACCTCTTCCCAACCTGCTTTAATCTTCACTGTTATGTCTATACACACTATCTCAGCTATGTAGGGAGCTGCCCATTACAATGAGCCTGGTCACTGGTGCTTGGAGGCACCTGCACCTTCCACACGCTGCACTATGTGTCTGTGCCCGTGTGTACACACCATGTGTGCAGGAATGAGTGTGATAAGAAATTGTAGTTTTCCGGGTAGGTATGCAAGTGCATTTTACATCTCTGTGCATCTGAAAATTATACAACCTTAAGTAGATGCACATATTAGTGCATAATATATAATTTATTTCTAAAAGAAAGAAAAAAATACCAAATGTGTCCTTTATGAGAACAAACAGGGAATTACCCTTAGCACCAGCTGCAATCCAAGTACAAGATGGTTCTGCTCAATGCATGAGGATGTTGAGACTGTATATGTGAGTATGTGTATATAAACTGTGGTCTTATGACATATTAGCAATACATGCCCAGTTGCCTACGAAACCCCAAGTCCAGAAAAATTAATTAAAACAATTGGTTAGAGATGGAGCTCAAGTATGAATTGCTTTCAATTTGAGTACATATAGGTTTGTATATCTAGTGAAGTTTGTGTGTGTGTGTGTGTGTGTGTGTGTGTGTGTGTGTGTGTGTGTGTGTGTGTGTGTGTGTGTGTGTGTGTGTGTGTGTGTGTGTGTACACTCCTCAGTCTCTCCCTCTGTGCTCTTAAACCTGGCTGCCTGGTGCACAGCTGCTGAATGGGGGATGCGTACAGGCAGAGAGCCCCACAGAAACAACAACAATCCACATCAAAGGAGTTACACTGGTGGAACATGATTATCAACCTTCATCCTGTGAGTCTACGAGTCCTCTGTCCGCCCAAGCATCACTCATTGGCATGGGGAGGGAAGGGAGAAGAAAGGATAATTTTTTAAATACAAGCTGACCACAAACTGATCCCTTACTCATGTCTTCCTTTGTTTTTCTTTCTTTTTTGACCGTTTCCCCATGTTTCAGTTTAACTCAAGTACACACGGTAAATGTTCACAAAAAGTCAGACCCTGATTGAGACATTCATCACAACCAATCCATTCCATTCATTCACTTATCTGTCCATCAGAGCCTCCAAGTCCCATCAAAATGTCTCACTTTCAGATCCATTACTCACGCTGTACACTAAAAGCCCTGTCATTCCAGCAACTATTGATTAAATGTCAAAACAGTAAACTTGTGTGAGAGAGTGGTCACCATTCCAGAGTTTATTCTACATCTTACAGAGAGGTATAATTCATGATCTTCACACCAGGAAAGAGTTTTCAGTCAGAGTAGATTCATTTCGGAAACTGACTCTCTTTTTGGTGCATTATGCTCCAGTGTTTCAAATTGAAAGTATAATATTACATTAGACAATCTCTGAAATCCTGTTCAGCGTGCATTGGCAAATTAACTACCCAAGTCTCTCCGGGACCAGGGGAAACCATGATTTGAATGTGAGGATTGTCTCACTTTCACTGTAAGTAAATGGGCTGATATGATCTTGGAGGTGACATGCTTTTGGGAATCCAGGCCCTGGGCTTGGTGCAGCCAGTCATCTTTTCAGCTCCAGAGGAGCTAAATAATAAAGACTAGACAACAGGCTAAAATGAACCAATCTCTCATTTCAGGCCCATGGGATGATCAACAATGGTCCTCTGTGCATTACCTAACTTTAAAGGATTGTATTCAGCTCGTGTTTTGGTTGCTGCGAGGTCAGGACCCTGAAACAATGTTGAAACAGAGGGGAGATAGTGTTGCAAAATAGAGAGCTCTGCCGCAGCAAAGCATCCAAGTCATGGACCTGACCCGCATGATGTCATGTACCTGGCTTCAGCTTCATGACCAGAACAGTGAGGAACATACACTGACAAATAATTTGTGCATGCATTACAAAATATATATAGTAACACTTCTTTGTGCACAGATTTTCACACTGCATAAAATCCACATGTGCAATGTGCAGAGATATACAGTATTAAAACAGTACAAGTACATACTTACATGATACCACATCCAGTACTAAACAAATTTCCACTTCTTCCTGAATTGTTGTTATTTACGGTAGGTATCATTGTAGACTCTATTCTGTACTTCAGACATCAACTTAACAAAACAGTAGTCACACTATATGCCACATGATTTTTCTGCTGCTCGGTAGACTGTGACCAACAAAAACTAACTTATACTTTTAGATACACATTTAGTACACAAACACACAGACATTACATATAGCCTCACACACACGCATACACACGCCAGATTGTAGTGTAATATAAAATGTGCAGTCAGTGCAGTGGATAATGGGCCTGGCGTCAGACAGACCTATAAACCCAGCTCAGGTGTGGGTTTATTTTTCTTGGACCTATCAGACAAGTCATGAAATAAGAATCTCACTGACAGACTAACAGCTAAACAATAAATAGCTACTCACACTTTCAAAAATGTGAAGTAGAATTGCCGTTCAAATAAACCATGGCATCTCCTTAGGTACACATGCTATCGTGTCGTCTGACACATTTCCCATAACCACCTCCGACCCACAGTCCACTTGATCCATACAGTGTATGTGAGGGCAGCTGTATCATCGATACACCCCTCTGCAGCGGTGCAGGTCTGCTGCTGGGCCAGAGAGCATCTGGACAGGGCACAAGAGGTGCTCATTCATTGTGAATAAAAACAAATATGAACTAAGACACATTTAGATGTTTTACTCACTCGCTGAGTCATGACCAATGGACATTATGAACATAGGAGTCTGCATTACAGAACTGATTACTCCATGTGCCTGTGTGCGAAATGATCTAAACATCAGCTTCATTACAGTATATTACAGCTGCATACACCCATTTATAATGCAATGTCTGGCTCTGACACGGTCTTGGGTGGGCATACTGTATACTGTTACATACATAAGATATGTAACATAATATGGATATGTGAACTAATCCACATTATGCACAGAAACTAAATTACAAAATAATGGGTCACCTTAAAATTATGAAATAAATGTCTTTGGTAATACTTTTAGTGGCAATCTTCAGGAGCTTGTCCACCCTTCAGCAACATTTTTTAAGAATTTTTGTAATAAAAATTGGGATGTTTACAAATTCTTCAAATAATCGTAATTGTACTAAATATCATTAGTATAGATTATGATATATCATTAGATTTTATGAAATTTCTTGTATAAAGCTTATGCAGCGTTAACTTACTGAAGCTAAATGTTGACAGTTTATAGTCTACAGAGTCATTTCTGAGGGTGTAGTCTATAGTTATGCACTTGCAGGAATACATTTGGTGGTAGGATGGTGCATGGAAACAAACAGGCAGGAGTTATCACTCTTTAACGTGAGTAACATTATACATATCTTTAATCATTTCAATTGTATGATTTAAAACTCAAGGGTTGATTTATTTAAAACATCTTTATTATTTATTACAGAATACACTGATATATTTTCTGTAAATTTCAGTAACGGCTAATGGGGAAGTGCTTTAACCTTCTATCTATCTCCATCATTCTTGCTTTCTTTCCATCTGTCAGAAACACAGACACATCTGTGCCCCCGTCACAACCACCAGAGTTGAGGTTTATTTGGCTAGAAAATTACCCTCCTCATGTTTAACATATCTCCAATATTGTCATCACCAAATATTTATTTGTAGAGCAGAGGACCTCTGAATGGCCACATTCCTTCTACTTTGCAGCATTTATACAACTTTATGCATGTGCATGCATGCACACACACACACATACACACACAGATAGGAAAAGAGAGCGAAGGCTACATTTGTTATGAGAATTAACCATCTTGCATGTTTGTTCTTCCCTGAGTGAAAGTTAACTCCATTTGGAAATTGACTTTGAATTTGCATGATCATGGCTATTTCCTAAAAAAAAAAAGATAAATAGTCTCTCTAGAGAGTCTCTCTCACCAACTATGACTGAGCTCCCAACAAGTTATGACAGTATGTCTTTGTTATTTCTTCAGAGGAAAACAACAATTGGAATGTTTCATATGATTGAGTGGCTCAATTACAGCGAGAAATGGGGGGGGGGGACTAATGAAGAGCACACCACAAGGGGGCAGTGATGTAGCAAGGACCTGAAAAAGCTTATTGAGGCTTACTCATTAAAAACTTCTGGAGTAGTGGGAATCGAACAGGGACAAGTGGTGGAAATAATGGGGAAGTTTAGGTGAAAGAGGAGAAAGAGAAAAAAAAAAGATGAGGAAAGACCAACTTAAAGTTTCAAAGGAGGATTGAAGAAAATAAAGAGGAAGGGGGAAATGCTTGACAGGAGAAAGTAGAAATAAGAACATGTGAACAGCTTTTATGATGTTATTAAATATAAACAACTGTTGAGAGAGGAGGAAATAACACTAAAGATGTTCATTTAGACCACCTAACTAACTTTTATCTGTGCGCTTAAAGACGTTAAGGATTGAATTATCGAAATTTCCAATCACGAGACTAACAAAAGCAAAAGCATTTTAAAAACAATCAAACTTTCATTTACATACATGTACTAAAATTGTTTAAGCCTGTCAGCCTGCACTGTCCTTTGAAAGACACAAAATAAGAACTACTGGACCCCCACTGAGCTGTCCCACTAAAAACCACAGGTCCCAGAGGGAGGCATCCTGGTGTCTCTGTAGTGACCAGTTCCTTAAACAAGCCTGAAGATGATACTGATACAGCAAGAAGCTGGGTCATGAACTGGATAAGGAGAAGTTTTCTCTAAATACCACAAGTTAGTATGACCTCCTGGATAGTGACACCGGCCTCCAACCACAACGGTCACATCTGTTGCCTATCACACATATTGTGGAGGTTTGTTTTGCCTTTTACATCTTAAATCTGTATTCTTTCTTGCACCTCTGTAGGCCACAAGCATATGGCCACTACATAAAAGGCAACCAATAGCTGTACTGGATAAAAATATTTCAGGAAGACACTAATGGAAAAAAGAATTATGGCAGTTTTAAAATCTTATTTCACATTTCAAGAAAAAGATATCCTTGTTACACTCTTGTTTACTGCTCATATGTTTTTGTTCTAACATTCTGCACTGGTTCGTACTAAGACACACACTGTCCAATTCCCAGTTTCCAGTGATACTTTGCCAGTCCAGATGTCTCAGCCTTTCTGTATGTCTGCCCTGATACCCCATATTGAACTCTCCAATGTTTAACATTTATCTCTGCCTCATACTCTTTTTGCAC
The DNA here is from genome assembly GCA_026259375.1 of Verasper variegatus. Taxonomy (NCBI): domain Eukaryota; kingdom Metazoa; phylum Chordata; class Actinopteri; order Pleuronectiformes; family Pleuronectidae; genus Verasper; species Verasper variegatus. The sequence goes on from CM048048.1 coordinate 1,068,825, forward strand.
ACAGCCTGTCTAAATGGCAGCCTGCAAATGGCAGCCTGCAAATGGCAAACCACAAAGATGAAAAGCACAGTGACCAGTGCAACACATGTGGCAAAGTACAGACACACACTCATATAAACCCTTGTAATATTACTGTAGTACTTGCTACCAAAACAAAACCAATGCCAACCAAACTCAGCACGCACTCCCCACACCCAAACGCTGTGTCATCCCAACAAAGCATGGGCAATAAACAAATCAGTGTAATCGTGCAAGCACAAAGGAATCACTGAGGAATCCTGAGTCAGAGAGCCTTCTTTGAAGGAAAAAACTATTGAAAGTAAACAAATGAACAACATCTGTAACATAAAAACAACTGTATCTCACCCAGTGTGCCTTTCACATGAATGTTACACTAAAGCTGCTTTCACACATGCACTGAACTCCAGAGATTCTCCAGACATTCTCAGGAGGGGCAGTATATTTGATCGCAAATGTCCGAGTGAGTGCCTGTGTACTTTCTGAAAAGTTTCTCTGGCCAGCCCTCAAGTAAAAGTCTGCAGAATGTCCAGAGGAGCTGATGTGAGAACACACCAGGAGATCCTCCACAGGATTCAACACCAACGAGTTGCTGTGTTGATGACGTTTCGAACACGCGACAGACACAAAAGTGAAAATAAACAAACAAAAGAAAACAAATATCTCAGGAGGAAAAGGCTGTGCCAGACACGTAAAGGACACTGATAAAGATGTCAAGAGAGCTATTGGTGATGTAGGCTGACACCGGTGTCGATGTAGTAGAAACAAAAACACGTGATCTCGGCAGCGGAATAAATACATTATGTCCTGCCTTTGCCTGCTGCATCAACCCTGACCTGAACACACACATTTCCTTGCCGTGCTGCGGATAACCTCCAGCGTGTGTGAAATACAACCTCTAGGGAAAGTGTGGACCAATTTCTGGAGATCCTCCAAAGGTCACAGCTGAAAACGGTTTAAATGACTCTTGATGTAACATATTAAAAGGTAAGTCATAATTTTCTGGGTACCTTGAAAAAGGTTTTTAATATTTGGTAATTTATTTACATACATGAGTAAAGCTTACAATATACAGTATAATAAGTACTTGAGGTGAGCCAGTGTGAAGCTGTGGTGCATTATCCATACTCATTCAGCCAATGGAGTGAGACCATCTAATCATTGCCTGTCTGACAACCGTCTCCAGTACCCTGCTGCTCTCCCTCCCCTGATGAGGTGACCTCATGTTCACACCTGGGACAAGGGCAGGGGTTCAACAATCTGTCTGAAATGCCACTCTACATCTCTGATACCACTATAGCTCCCTGACAGGCTGCTCTGCACTCACAAGTTCACCCTACCACCTACTGTGGGGCACCAGCTGAGGGGATCTGCTGGATGTCCGACTTAAAGCAACTTCCTTTTACAAGTTCTTCTCAACTCAGATCACTGGATTTCAAAGATTGCATTGGATTTAGGCAGACAGAATAAAATCATGGTAACCTTCAGTTCAATACTGTATCAACCAACTAAACGTATATTATGCTTCTATCATTACAGATACGTATATTTGCTGAATTATCTCTTTCTTGTAAAGGGTCCATCTCTGTCTTTCTGTCTCTGTGACCACAGAGGAAGCTTCTGTGAAGGTTCCTGATAGCAGAGACAGATTAACGGCTGATAAGAGAGGTGTGAACAGCAGTGTAAGCTTGTCACTGCAGGGGGGTAGAATGACAGTAGAGGTTAGAGGGTTACAAGGCAAGAGAACTGGACATCACAGAACTGGGCAATGTCAGCCCTGCCAGACCAGCGTAGATGCAACTCAAGCATCAGTCATATCAGAACTGTAGAGTATTTCTTCACTGAAAGAAGAACAACGATGGCACTAAAAATATGTTTTTGTTCTTCCTCTGAATGGCTTCAGCAGCAGATATCTAGACAGGGATAGATGTTAATCCATCAACAAATAAGCCTAGAACAAAAAAATTATGTAATGTGCTATTACACATTATTTCTTTAATTTTCCTCTTTTACATGGATAAGGTTAAAAGAATTAGGAGAAAAAAGTACAGTTTAGTAAAAATGTAAAATGATTGTATATAACTTGTGATGGGGTAGAGCAATTCAATGTTTTTTTGCTAGGCAGGGTAGGATGCTTTAACTCTGGGATGAGGTGTTCTTATTTGTTAAATATCTAAATTTAAATGAATATTTGAAGAACTTAAAGGTTCAGTGTGTAGAATCTAGTGATGAAGTTGCATGTTGCAGCTGAATACCCCTCCCCTCACCCTCCCCTTCCAAACATGAAAGTGAATCTGTGGTAGCCTTCAGTTGTCATAAAAACTCAAAAGGTGTTTAGTTTGTCCAGTTTGGACTTCTGTAAAAAACATGGCCGCCTCCGTAGAAAGGACCTGCTCCTGATGTAAAGATAATGCATTTAAATATAAAGGGCCCATTTTAGGGTAAAAAAAAAACAAAACAACCAACAATTTAATTACACAATAGTAAACATCACTAGGATTACTTTTTGTTCAATTTCTGTCAATAGATCCCTTTCAACCAAATCTTACACACTGAGCCTTTAAGTATCTTGTAATATATTAATATAAATAGTTATATGCAGGCATTTCGATAGTTCAGTAAAAGCGTCACCTGCAGGAAATGGACATACATAATACCTCTTTCAAATGTTAATTCACTGTTACTTTTAAATTGATAAACCTAAAAGAAATTCACAAAATTAAACATTCAAGGTGGAAAATGCAACTTAGTCAGTATTTAGTAACCCATACTTTGGCACAGCTTGCAAATACTTTTTGCTGTGAGGGCTGTCCCAAAGCTTTGGCCTGTATTTCTTGAGTTACAGGTGGATTTTAAATATATGCTTTGGATCATTGTCCTGTTTCTGATGCCTGCTTCTTTTCAGTTTCACTTTCTTGAGTGATTTTATTACATTTGTATCCAGCAATTGCTGATTTTAGTGGAATCCTGCATTGGTTGGCAAGGTTTTCTTTTCATCAAAGAGGTTTTGATTTCATCTGTCCACAGCACTTGTTTCCAAAAATTATATTTTTTTCTATTTTCTCATCTGATTTATAAGATGAAACCACAGTTTCCTTCTTATGTCTATATACATATAAAGCCCTTTTTCTGCAAGCAAGTCTGCTAAGTAAACAGTGCACGACCACTCATGTGTCAGCTAAACCTTCCGGCATGTCCCTCGCCTTTCTGGCAAAAGGTCCTGCAGTTTTATCTGAATACCTTCTAGGTGTTTCAGATCTTATCAAGACTTCCACAATTCCTCTTAACTGCAGTTTTAATTGACACTCGGACAGAGAACATTTCAGGCTGGCAAGCTTTGATTTCTTTTCGTAGCTTCCCCTTCTTTGTAGGCATCAATTAGTTTTATTTTCAAATCCTCAGTCAGCTGCTTAGAGGAGCTCATGGAGAACATTTATCAAGCTCAGCTGACAATTCATCAAAACAATTCTCGGCAATTCTACCTTAAAATGTGCATAAAATAAGACCAAACATGTTAATGAAGTTGTGAGTGCTTTGTAAGAATGTGGCACATGCAACATTTACTGTTTTTTAAGTGTATGAAATAAAAAATAACAGTGCATTCATGCAAGAATGTTTAATTATTAATCTGTCTGCGGCGTAGACTGTATTTAATTATTTTAACTTGACAAAAAACAAAAAATATAGAAACAAAATCGTTTGCATAACACTTAAGTTGGTCTGGGTCCACAGAAGTTGAATGGTTGCTGCAACTTGATACAGCACTTCAACTGCAACTCTACAATTCTACTGAGTCATAAATCCACCATGTGACTTGGTGGATAAGGTCCCTTTACCGAGTTCCCCCTGTCTGCGTCTTATCACACTGTTGCACCCCCTCTCCTCTCCACCATCCCACCTTACACCCCCCTTACATGTTGTGGACAAGCATGACAGCATGACCTTTGACACCTTAATCAATGGGCATTAAAGAGTCTCTTAAACAAAACTGATGAAATGGTAAGATTTGTCTGACAGGGCGACTGACTGACTGGCCTAGAGGCTAAGAGGGATCCAGAAGCAGTGGCGCTGAAATGCCGTCACCAACACATTGGAGGTGGCAGAATTGGTGGGAGAGTGTTGGCTATCACAGGGCTTACAGATTAGCCTGGCTTATTAGTTCATTATAGGTACCCTCCACCTTCTTAGGATTGTGACACGTCGCTCTGACTCCTTGCCTGTTTCAGCCTTTTTTCATACAGGCGGGGTGTCTGCCTGTCAGACACAGATGGAGGTAAAAGGGTGAGAGTGATTCAGTGACCCTGTAATGTCGGTAAATTTAACAAGAGCCAGGAAGCTCAGCAACAAAAAAGCAGACAGACCCGGAAAAAACACACTTGCGTCACAAAATATACACAGGCATATATGTGACAAAGCAAGACAGTTTTGTGCAGACTGCACCACAACAAAACTCAGCATTAGAACATGTCTGGATAGATAAAAGGCTTTTGTTGTTGAATTGTAATGATTTATAACAAGCACCAAAGTGATGGCATATGAAAAATATGTAAAGTGCACTAAGAGGACAATGGTGCAGTCACTAAATATGGCAATTTATCAGAGAGAAAATGAGAATGAGATCAATGTGTAGATATAGCAAGAATAAAGGAGCAAAAAACCTATAACTTATACTGAGGGAGAGTTATATTTTTAACACATGCCAAAGTGTAATGGTAACCAGGATGGGGGTCAACTAATGGTTAGACCACCAAATGGATTTCCATCAAATCCACAAGGGGCAGTGTGTCCTTTAAAATGTTGAATCTGTATTGTTGACGAAAATGCTTGTTGGTAGAACAGTTTATGTTGCGATAAAACACGACATGATTAAAAACTAAGTCGTCAAGCTTAAAGCTTTTATTTTCAGTGCTTGTGAAACAAAAACTAAATCGTATTCTAATGTAACACAGTGTGTTGAGGCCTGAACTTATGGCCAGCTTTTCAGGGTATTGGAGATGCAATTCTGTTGCATAACAGTTCAAGCTGCATAGAAGAAGGATTTCCATCTATGTCCACTCATATCTACTATCCATTGATAAGTCATAGGTTATTTATTGAGTAAGAGCACAGTCATATCCAGTTTTCTGTGTGAGGTAACAGGCTACTGTGTATTTGGGACCACTGCATGCACCACACATGTAGACAAGTCATCTGTCTCCCTGTTTGGAGAAGCAGACTGGATTTAGTGTCTGCACCTGGCCAGAGATTGTCTGCCTCTCCAGGAACCAGGCCTCACAGTGACACTTTAAAACAGAGCAGACTCATTCAGCAGTCAATCAGGAGTCTGTGCTTTTTCCCAATACTTGATCCCACATCCACATTCAGATAACCTGTGCTGTACAACAAAACCCAGTGGATTTGTACAATGATTCCAAGTGCTCCATTCTGCAGCAGTGTGAACGATGAATGAGTTTCAGTGGAGTAAAAACTTGACCCTTTAACTCTGTGCAGGAGCCTCTGGCTGCTACTGACCAACAGGGGCACAGCAGGAATTGCTACCATCTGTAGTAGTTTAAAATACTGTTCAACAGATTGGTAAAAAAAAACACATACCCATTTTCTACATATAAAGACACACAACAACCAGGAGCTTAAAGTGTATCCCACTCCTTTCATCTCCCCTTCAATCAGGTAAATACACTTCCTACTAGTTACAGGCCAGTGTGCCTCCTAATTTCAAGGAGTGTTATGCCTGGTTCTCCCCCAACAGAACAGAGAGTGCTTAGAGATCTGACAGGAACATATTGATACCAGAAAAGTTCACCATGTATTTAACAGTCACAATATACCCACACAGTTCATGAGGACACAAACGTGTCAAACCACACATTCTGTATGAACCCTATCAGGGCCGTTGTATACCTTTCTCAGGCACATCAGAAAAGCAAAGCCCTAATGGTGCAACCACAGAGCTGAAAGGAGACTCTGAGGTCCAAGGTCCCTGAGCACAGCACCTTGGCTGTGAAGCTCAGCCTCACAGAAGCAAGGATGTAGCCTCTAGCCTAGGGGTCAAGCCGCTAACCCAGTCGAAACAGTCTGTGCAGTCTGAGCTGATTAAGTTAATACACACTGTGGATACAGACACATATTAGCCACAGCTTTCAAAACATCAGATCATATTTCTTGGTAAAATGTTTTCTTATTTAACGTTGGTAATGAGGATGTTGCCTGTCGGCCTGTCTCCATCTCCCTCCCTCTTTATGTCAAAAGTGTGTTTATGAATCATGAGAATATGACATCCTTTTTGGTTTTGGAAAAAATTCATTTTGGCCTTACTATTTCTTGTGAAAATAAAATAAATCTGTAAAAAATATAATCAAAAGAAATCAATCACCACAAAGTGCTTATGCTGCCAACTGTGACCAGAGTGAGTGATAAATCTAAAACACCAGTTTGGGTGAAGCATACCATACAACAAGGTCAGTTGTTGGTGGTGGTGGTATGGCTCATAATGTGAGAGAAAAAAACTAAAAAGAAAAAAGAGAAAAGGAGGCACAGAGAACAAAAATAAGTGCTAAGAGTCAGAGAATGACAACTGGCCATAAAAGTTTACTTGAGTTGAAAATGACCAAGTCAAAGACCTCGTGTGGCCTCCTGAAACACTAAGGCTCCGGTTACCATGAGTGTCGGAGGGGGCAAAGGGAGCAGGATGCTCCCCTCACCCATGAGGTGTGTTCCAATGAATCTAACTGAGAAACAGTTTATAAAGAATTTGCTACAACTGCTTAGGGACACTGTAACTAAGCTGTATGGTGGAATATATATTTAGTTATGGTGTAACTACAACACTAGATTTAAACTCAGCTACATCAAAACTTACATATACCTGGTCTAACAGGCTGCAAGCCAGTAACACTGTTAGATCAAAGCTTGCTCAGTTGAACTGCTGAGGTCGATGACATAGGACAAGTGACATGAGCCTGAGTTTAATCTTTAAAAAGAGATGTGTAGTTCCAAAACAGACTATGAAAAAACCTTTTGTTTAAACCACATTTTACTCATGTGCATAATTATTTACAAAGTAATGTGCAACTGACGATGCTCTCTGCATTGGGATTTGTAAAGTTAGTAAATTATTCATGACATATTAGCTGGTCAGTCAATGATATTTTAACTATCACAAGCTGGAACATAAACACTAACATGCACATTTCATCTTTGCTGGAGTTTTTATAAAATTACAGCTTTAAAAATGTTTAATTTTCACTGAGTCAGCTGGTTAAACCATATATACTATACTATGCATATACTTAGTCCACGGCATCACTCTTGGTTGGCCAAAGATGTTCTTGTGTGGCCTGAGACGGGATCTGAAGACAAATGAGAACGTTGCATACAAAACAAGAAGAGTTACAGAATTCTAAGGAGGGGAACTGCTTCCATATTTAGGGGGGTAAATACGTGATGATAGAGTGTGGACTCTGAGAGGCTGTTCTTCAGTCTGTCTGTCAATGACACATAAAACAATGGTATTGGGTAGTTTTAAAAGAAATACACTATGAACAACAGAGAACCAGGATATACGGCAGACATAAACATGCAGAATTAACTTCATGTTTTTCTTTTCTTTTTCTCAGTAAGAAAGAGCTGATGCTTAAGTGTGCTTTTTGCTGGCTCCAACAGTGTTTCTGAACACAAGCCAACCCTGAAAAAAGGTCAAAGACCTTGTAATTGGTACTATTGAGAACCTCCTTAGTGTGTGAATGAGAGTATGAAAGAATACGGCAGTAATATGGGAGAATTCAACATTAGTGTGGGTTGTGTCACATTCCATTCTTTACTGAGCCTCACTGAACACCCCACCGCCCACCCCACCCCCGGTCTGGTTCCTACCGGCTGATTGTGTTAATTACTTAGCCTTTTTCATTCTATGAGAGTTGTGAGAAATCGTTCTCACCACCACCATCCTGCCAAGCGTACATCACAACCCCCACAACTACCATAGGCTTAATTATCTTAATTGAATGCATATTAACACAGTAATCCAGTCATAATCCCCACATCAGCATCAAAAGAAATTTCCAAGAATATGAGCTCTTACACTTATCACCCCTACACCGCACATTTCAACTCCTCTTTCCCCTCAAACCTTTTTATCATCTTTTTACTCTCCACACTACTGTTTTATATGTGACTGTACTCTGTCCACTGACTTTTAGTTTTTCCCTTTTTTGTTTGGAGAAGCTAGTGCTGCTGCAGTTCAGTGAAGCTTTGGCCATTGTGTGCACTGATTTGAGCAACAGTGCAGCATGGGAAAGTGTGTGTGGAGTGAAAAAGAGGAGGGGAGAGGAGGTAGAGGAGTATACTGTAAGGGGAACAGGAGAAACAACGATGGGAGGGCTGGAGGGAGGAGATGATGCATGGCAGCTGAGCTGTGAAGAAGCTAATGGGCTCTCATCCCCTTCCCACGCCCACAGTGTGTTTTCTGATGGGCACTCAAGCGGCGAGACTCATACTGGTTTGGCTACTGGCAGAGAATTACAGCCAGCTTGCTTCAATACTGCTTTGCTAGGTCAATTCTGCATCTGCCTGAACACTGGTTAGCCTATATGTGACTTTAGGCCTGGCAGATTATGAATCAGTAACCAACCTCTAATATCTCAAGGTGCTGTTGGCTGCTCTCACTCACAGCTTGAACAGCAATAATGAGAGATGAAAGGAATAGCATGGCTTGCAGACACGCAGTTACACAGATAAACAGTGGTAAAATGCACAGGGAGCCACCACAAATCAGTGTTTATCTCTGGAAAGATGGGACGGCATCAGAAAGGGAAATTCATCACAGGGCAACAGCTAAACCACAGCTCATCACATCAGCCTGTACAGTAATCTGTACAGTTTATCATGAAGCATCAAAGGAGAACTCATAAATCAGTGATATAAATTGTTATCTCAAACTAATGAAAACATATGCAATTACTTTGCATAAGTACCTTATTAGATAGAATACATATAAGTGGAAAAAATCTATCCAGATAGTTCTGTATGTACAACTAAATCTAATAAACTAATAGAAATGTAGATAACTAAAGACAATGTTCAGGCCTTTTAGTTAGTGTGGACATTATCCCCTGTAATTTGTGTGAATAAAACGCCAAGTCCCTGATAAGGTGATCCAGGGAAGCCAATTGTTTTGATTGTGCTGTGTGATGTTTGATCTGAGTGTGTGGAATGTGGCGACCTTTGATCCAGTGACAACATTCAATTAGATAAGGTTAACTAAAATGACCTTGTCCACCCATGCTACTAAGCTCAGAACTGGATAAAGTAGAAAACAGCTTGTGAACAAGGGATTACTAGTGCCCGCTTTAGCAAACAGTCAGAAAGCCACCTCTCATTGACAGCACATATACAACATAGACAATATGGTTATAAAAAACTACACTACTTTCTCCTTATTCTTACTTGCTTGACATTATCCAGAGGAGCTGTATGTGACATAACATGAATGGCAGAGTGAGAGGCTCAGGACATTCATTGGAGTTACTACTGCCAACCCCCTAGTAAAAACACGCAACGGATGCAAAACTGAAAAAAGATAATCTCAGGATGAAAAAGAGGTGCCATACATAAAGAAGAAACAGACGACGATGTCCGATTAGACAGACAGCGAGAATCAAGAGGTTTTGGTTATATCGATTCCGGTGTTGATGTGCTGTATGTGATTTCCACAGCAGAATTAATACGTTATATCCTACCTCTGCATGCTGCACCACACCTAGCCTGAACATTCAGGAGATTTGTGTTGTTGTAAATGCGTCTGAACAGAGAATCTCCTGCTGCATTATTCATATGTAAAGGCTTATTCCAAAGAGAGTCCATACTCGATTGTGTGCATATTCTCTGGAGATTATGTCTTAGAACGGCTATTGACAGCTAACTCAAGAGAACAGCAGGCTTCTCAGGCTTTGACCAATGTGTTCCCTTTAAATGCACCTTTAAATGTGATGGAGAAATAATAAACATTATTTATTACCACCGCCCTATGACATTCTATATTTTGCAGTTTGATTTATGTTTACATTATTTCTTCTGGTGTTTGTTCAATATTGGCATGGAAAGTTCCTCAGTTGGCAGTTTTTTGTCCATTATCTCAGTTTCATTATCTGTTCATTATCAGTGTATTCTGTTGCTTTACTGTTGCCATGACCAACTTCCCCACGGACACAGTTAAAGTGGCATTTGCTTTCATCTCTTTTCCAATCCAAGCACTCTGTCCAATTTGAATCTCTAACTGCAATAAACTGAATGATTCTCAGGAAGGATTTATAATTGAAAGTGCCAAATGGCCACATGGAAGCTGTGATATCATGTAAGAGTGGAGGCTAGCTTGAGCAGCAGCTTTAGCCCCAGTCACGCTCCACCCCAACCCTATCTCTAGCCTTAGCTGTCATCCCCTTGTACCGAATATCTGCCCCCTGCCCCTCAGCCTCACACTCCAGTCAGGCTTTAAGCACTGTGAGAGTGGCCTAAGTAGCTCAATACTTCCCAGATGAACAGCTCCAGTAATGGGCCATGATTGACCCCAATAGCCAATCCTGAGTGGGTTCCCTCGGGTCTAATCTCCACATTACTTGCTCTGCTTCACACACACTGACAGAAGAGGCATGGTGAGAGTGGCTGCTGTGAAGATTTAACTGATTATTGAGGAAGATACAGTGCACAAAGACAAATAAACAAAGTCGATTGGTATAGTTTTATGTACCTGAACTACTCTATCTAAAATAGTGTGGAACCATTTCAATATGTTTGGAGTTTTAAACAGCAGCACATTTGCATGACATACTTGCACTTTCTCACAAGCATGTACAATAAATGTATTTTTAGTACCTTTTTGTCTACTGTGGATCTAACAGCCAAAAAAGTTCAGGCCAGCAGCTTAAAGACATCAAGCTGCTGCCTGTGACAAAGCCAGACTGTTGATTTAACACTTAATGGAGTGAGTGAACACATGCAAAGGAGGGAAAAAAGAGCATGATAGATGGATGTATGAAAGTACGGCAGGCCTTTGAAAGATTGTAATGGAGGCGTCTACCAAGGGAGATCCCAAAATTCACACCCATCTACGGTGTCAGTGCATCCCATTCAAAGGTTACATTAAAGTCAACATTAAATAAGATGCTACTGTACTTGTCTACTGTGAAACATCAAAGTGGTGGCATTCTGTTGCAAAAGACTGTTGCAAGCCTTTTACACCCGTGAAAACCGATTACTTAGAGTGTTATAAAATTGAACCAAAGGAAAGATAAGCTTTTGAAAATCCAACATATGTCAAGTGTGCTGGAATGCTGCGCTTAAACAAGAGGCATTTTCTGTTGCTTTTGTATTTCATTGTTGATGGCAAAATTTAACCAAACAACCTTGATTAAAAACTTAAACTGGATTGAAAATTATAAACACCTACATGGAGTTTTAAAGTCGGATAGATAAATACTGGAAATTATGTTAACGTCAGTGTTGAAGACTGACCTGTTGAAGGTTGGATTTAATTCTGCACACTTAAAACATATTTTCTTCCATCCATCTGTCTACTATACAAACAGTAATTGAGGAGAAAACAGCTTTAATATGTATTAGAGAACTAAATATGTTCAGTATTACAATGCCCGGGAAATTCTCAGAGGATTAATTCCATGTAGCTTTCATAATTCCCTCCAATATGTTTAAATTACGATTAAAGATCACTTTGTTCCCCTATTCCCACAGCTCCCATGGTATGGTAAAGAGATCAAAACTGGAGGGTTTTATAGGGAACATCTTTAACATTTGCTCTGCTCTCAGTGTGCTTGATTAAATGTAACATTTTGAGATCCCAGAGCTCTGAGAAAAGCATAAATCATTGTCTCACAGCTGCTGCCGTGCCTGGGGAAAACACATGCTATCCCTTATTCTCCCTCTCTTTTCGTCTTCTCTGTGATCATAAAGCCCACCCAACCCATTGGTCCCCCCTTTTTTAGTGCAAGCCATGGTGGTGGAGGGTGAGAGGAACACCTGCAGCCTGCCGCTTGCACTGAAGTTCAGCGTGCACCCCAGCTCCTCACACACCCTCTAGCCCTCTGCTCCCTCACACTGGCCCCGTCCAAGGCCCCCTTAGTCTTTCCCATCCATCAGCAATGACAGGCCCAAGACAAAGCCAAGGAGGATCGTCAGCCAGCCAGCCACTGTCCAGGGATCAAAATGATCAAGCTGTCTCTTGAGTAGCACTGATAATTTACATGCAGTGGAGCATGAGTGATACGGCCAAGGATTTCTAGCCCTACTGATCCTTAAGGCACAGCTCTACTGTGATTAAATTCACAAATAATTTATAGACCTAATACCAGTCAGAGTATAACATAGTCCATGTGGATGAATAACCCGTGCCCTTCTGATCAAGCTTACCAGTCGTATTGCAGCAACTGCTTCACCTCCTGAGCGCCACAAGTCTGACTCCTCTTACAGCTGGCTCACTTTCCTCTATGTTTTGCTCCATCCTGTTTTTTCATCTAAATTTAATAATGGCACAGATTTCTCATTATTCAATGTGTCATAACAAAGCAAAGGCATGAAATATGTTTGGTTCATATAAAAGGGGAGAATATGGGAAAGAAAATGGGGTGAATATTTGACTATGGTTGGACTCCACAACTGCCAAAACATCTAATCATTGTTGGGTCAATCTGCAATAACTGCTCAATTAGGAGAAATCATGAGGGACTGTAGCATTGCAAGGCAAAGGGTTAACAGCAAGATCTGAAATTACTTTAGGCCTTTGGATCTATAAAAGAGTTTATTTCAAAGCAGAGCTGCTCAGTTCTTCTGCGTTAAACCCACGCCTTTAATAGTGTTTAATTTATTAGAATGTTACAACCTCAACTCTGCTAAATGAAAACACATGAGTCTAGATCTGCAGGAGCTCTACAAGTGTGTATGGACTCCAACATCCAACCGCCACCCCTAGCCACTCAACCCTCTCTTCATTTTCTAAGTAAATTGGAATTTCATTTTAATTCACTGGTAAACAATAAGACAGAAAACAGATGTCACTGGCCATATTTAAAAGCAGCTCATCCTGTTAGTGAATGAACTTTGCATGAAAGAGTTAGAAAGAGTGATAGACAGACGGAGAGTAAAAAGAGAGAAAATTTGAATGTTTCAATGTTGCATTAAAATGCTGGACCATGCATTAAATGATTTAAAATACAATTGTTTCAGCACAGAGCAAAATAACATTCCTCAATTTGCTTTGAGGTTTGTTCTAAAAATATGTCAGACAGGCAACTGCGTCATAGAAACGGCCCAGACTAAGGGCTCAAGACCTCAATGGGAACTGTGTGATTGGCTGTTCGTATAAAAGGCTATTTCACCAAACATATTGTATTAAACATAACCTCAGAGATAGTGACTTCTGATCTGTAAAAACTGAAAAAATAAGCCATGGAGAAACAGCTTCTATGCTGGCTTAGAATATCCACAAGGGAGGTCCTGGTGATTCAAGGACCTGTCACATCCTCTAAGAAATTAGACATACATGACCAGTAGGGAAAACAATAAAGGGCATGATTAATCCCATACTAAAAAATGGGGAAAAAATTACGCGTTACCCTTGTCATTATATCATATATATAATATATATATATATACACACACATACATTCAAACACAACTCTCAATTCAGTGACTGGTAGCTTTATGTCAACTGCCATTCTTTCAGTAAACATTTTACTTTGAGAATTGGTTTGACAGATCCCACAGCACTGCGCTTTACATTGGTCTCCTATAAAAACCAGAAGCGACTAATCAAATGTAAAATAGAATATAAAAGTTGTATAAGGATCTAGATTAAATCAATGATTAAGATTTTGCTAAATGGAATCAATAGAGCCACATGGGACGAACAAAATGTGCTTTATGTCAAGGCCAAAAGCCCTAAGAATTCAGAAATGTCATGAGCACAAAATGCTGAACCTCTGAGTCAGTCCTATGGGAAAAAAGGGTTCAGCCCATTTAAAATGGTGCTATTCCACTTTTCATCTCTGGTTAAATGAGGCGGTGCATTCATCATTCCATTAACACTGCTCTAACAGGCTCCCACTCACCCACTGCTTGACAGCAGGGACATGGGACATGTGGACTTAACAAAGGCTTTGATGTAAGTCTCACCACCATAAAAAACACAGATCAAGAAGTAGACACCAACAATGCCTGTGTGCAGACACACTAAGGCTTTCCATCAGCAGCGCACATGCGCACACCACACACACACACACACACACACACACACACACACACACACACACACACACACACACACACACACACACACACACACACACACACACACACACACACACACACACACACACACACACACACACACAGAGAGAGAGAGAGTCTGGTGAAACTGTTATTGTCAAGCAACACTGCTGTTTCCAGCTTTGACTTCATTGACAGGTATGTTGTAGATAAAAGAAAGATTTCTGGCAGAGTGTGTGTGTCTGTGTCAGCTGTACTGAAGTGTTTTTTGTTCAAAATACAACAGTCATACAATAAAATGTTAATGCTTGCACTCATTTAGTCTCTTTTCTATGTATAAATGCAATGATTAAGCCACCAAATGATGAATCAATCTCTTGTCAAACTACTAAATACAAATGAACAGAGACATATACACAGATAATGTGAGAACATTATTGATTTGTGATTAAATCAAATTAAATTAAATCAAAAATAAAACCAGTAAGAAAAGTTCAACACTAAATGCAGATGATTGGAAAAAAAGGGAGTACTGAGGCAGTGATGAGAAGGAGTACAGGCCTCCACTGCTCCACATCTGCTGGAGATATATACGCAGTGCTTCTGGGACTCAGCCCCCACCTCTCTTACACCTTCATTCGCTCTCACCCTTTTATTGCTTCTCATTGGTCTTCTGGTTTGTGTTCAGATCAGGTTTTAAAATGTTAAAATGTACTGTATGTACTGTCTTTATGAGCCATTGTTTAACAGAAATAATACACTCTCTAAATCAAAGTAAGAGGCTGTGTGGTGTTCCTAAAAATATCTGTTTGTGAGGCTGTGAAGGGTGGAACAACCCTCGTCAGACATACAGCTTTACTTTCGAAAATCTTCTCCCATGTCATTGCAACTTCCTGAAAAGTATATTCTGTGAGTGCTCACATTCGTCAAACTATGAGTTGCCTATGAAATGTAAGCTTTTCCCTGCCTTACATTTTCAATTTATAGCACTGTCTTGGTGCTCAGTTCCACAGCAATGGGACAATGATTGACTGGGTGATATTCAAACAGCAATGGAATTCCTGGTTAGGGATGACCTCCCAGATTTACTGTCTCTAAACTGTACTTATCTTTTTACTTCACAACACCCTGAACTACAGCTGTGTCTTCTCCTCACAGTCTGAAACCAGCTGAGGCCAGCCTTATCTCCATCTCAGCACTGACATGTTTAAAGTGCATGGGCCTGATATGATTCAGCACCCGGTTCGGGGGTTTACGCGAGTCAAGGCCATACAATGGATCTCCCCATCCCTGTATTAAAAGTGATGTACAGTTGTGACTCTGAAGACAACTTTAAAAACAAGTGCTGGAGGTACTGGAGGTATTGTTTTACACTCATCCCAAGCTTCTCCTGCATCTGCTGTTGGGGCAGGAAGGGGTTGTGGAACGGCAGCAAACTTAGACACTCGCCTTTGTTGACTGTTGTGTGTGTGTGTGTGTGTGTGTGTGTGTGTGTGTGTGTGTGTGTGTGTGTGTGTGTGTCTCCTCGTCACATTTTAAATGTCTTTAAATATGTGTGTCATGAACTCGCCAGCGAATCAAACAAACACAAAGTAAACTTCAGTACTGTTCAGGTCCTAATAACTTGAACGTGATGAGTGTTGGTGTTTCTAGTTACAGTGTAAAGTGAGCGCAGGTCAGCAGGAGTGTGGAGGGACGACAATCAGACAGAGACTCTGACACGCCCTTCAACAGGTATGCTCGAGTGGTAAGCTGTTGTCAGCCAGCTCAGCCCAGTGCAGACAAGAGTAACATCTGTTTAGAGAACTTGTGCTGCTTGTGAAGTGACACTGAGTTGCCAACCTGGCTTCAAGGATACCTGATAACCTCAGATAACTGAAACTAAAGAGTGTGTGACATTATATGAAAATATGTTGATCTAAACAAACCAAGACTTTGGCATTAGATCACCAACGACTAAGCTGGAATATGGATTACTAGTACCTGTCATAAATTCAAACAACAGAACCACAACTCAAAAATTAGCTTAAAAAAGACAATGTAGAGGAGAGGACAGGAGAGGAGATTTAAATATCTTCTACCTGAGTTCCTGCAACTGTCTCCTTGCTGAGGGACCAGAACAGAAAAGGCGAGCAGGTCAGGAGCAAGCAAAGATTCAGGTTTGCGGATCTCATTAAGCCAGCGACTCATATGGAGTTCTTTGGTGTCAGATGGCCCCTGAATGAGAGGAACCAGCTTGTCCTTCACCCCATCTCCTGAACCTGAAAAACAAAACAAAATCAATTTAAACGTCTTATTTTAAAATTGTGGCCATAAGCATTAAAAATACAAAAACAAGAGCTTGTCTTGAGTGCTTCATGGAATCAAAAAATCCCTTTCACCTGAATCACTCAGTGACTCAAGGTCTGATTTTCACAAAAAATAGAGTATCCATGTTAAAATAAATTATAGTACTAGTCAATAATTAGTGTCAATATGTTTGGGACTACAGGTGATATCAGTGAAATATATTTTAGAAGAAAATGGAACAACAGGAATAGGAAGGACATGCACTAATTTACCAGTGATTTAGTTACCTTAAAAGTTAAACTCCTTATTTGTAAATCATTTTATGCAACCAAATGCTAAAACAGCTAAAAAGAGTATTTGTATTTCTTTTTTGAGAGCTGCAATACATCTTATCATCTGCCTGACATCATGTGTCAAGTTTGACCCGGTAAACTATGTGATGACACTAGCTCCAAGAACATCCCTGACCAGTGACAGTAACCTAGGAGAAAACAACGACTGAATCACATTGCCGGACAGAAATTAACAGAAGAAAAAAAGGCATAGAGACTGAATGTGTAAACATAAAAGTTAAAGAAAGTAAAAGAAGAGTCTAGCCGGTCTCACTCTATCCCTCCTACACAGGCAGTAAAGTTTTAACAGGGCACAGCTGCACACACCTGGGGTCCTGGCGCAGACTTTTACAGCTCCCAGGGTTCCTGAGGCGCATTTCACCGTCGCACGGCTGCAGAACTTCAGCTCCAGGTTTTGGACCGAGCCCTCGAGAGTCGGTGACGGGCCCAGAGATTTCACACCTAATAAAAAAAAGGGGGAAAAAGTGAAAATGAAGTGCAGTCCGGCAGGTGTAAACACTGCTGCTTGTGGCTTAGTCTAACACTTGATTGGCCTTTAATTACTCTTGACCCCTTTCTTTCCATTTCCTTCTCTCCCAAAGTTGTGGAAAAACCAGGTGCTCTTTAAAGCAGATATGACCAACATGGCATGAAGTGTGTTGTGTTTATCTGCTCTGGCAGGACAACTGTGGTGTCCTCAGTTTCCAATCTCAGTCTTAGTAGGATACTCTGGATATAGAGAGCTTCCTGTGAAAGAATTTACAGTACAATGATGGGATTTTGATTTACTAGAGTAAAGTCTCAACATCATTATTTTAAACATGCACAGGAAGGATATTAGAGGAGGTAAAAACCCTTAAATTCTCAAATGTTTTATAAGCTCCCAGTGAATCTACTGAGTAGAATGACTTGAACATTTTAGGTTCAATTAAAGGGACTATTGGGTGTTTGAGTAACAGGCCATTTTAGAGGATATATATTTCCAAAAGAATATCCAATACAGTCCTGTCTGTATCCATCTGTGTCAACTACAACTCACCTAACACCAGCATTACATCACAGGAGCCTCAACTGCACTTCACTCTATGATTATTTCTCTTAATGACAGTCTGGTTTGGAGGAACCTTTCGTCTGCCATCTTTCCAAAATGAAACAGTTTGCACTGTGGTAAGGAGTAGTGGGGGATTACATACTTGCCATTATGATATGTCAATGTTATTTCTATGGTGAGAGGCTATTTCAAACACATAACAGGACAAAGAAGGAGAAATAACTGGATGACGGAAAGATACTGTGGAGTAAAGGGAGTTCTGTGCCAAACCGCCTGTTGAGAGAGAAGAGGATCCATCCATCAAGTTACATTCTTCCAATGAGCTGGAACTGTCCGAGGGAATCACATTAAATTCTTACATCACCTGTTCCAATAAGGCTTTACTTCTCAGAATAATCCACTCGTATAGTGAGCACTTCATTTCCTAAAAGTGTCCATAGTACTTTCTGACTGAGTTCACAGCTGAGTGGGGCTTAATCTGCACATTCACATGGGAAAATGGAAATGTTATCAGATGAAGAATGGAAATGAACGACACCTCTCAGTGTAAAAGGAACTAATGATTTCTGCCAGTCAGCTGATGCTCAAGACTAAAAAATAAAGACTGTAGCAGATGTAAACTGGCCCAGTGACACTGAGATCAATAAGACATAATGGCAGAACAAACAGCAGAGAGAAGCTCAAAAAGTTAAATATAAACATACACGCATAAAAATTGATAGAGAAGAAATGGAACAGATTTATTGGCTACCATGGATTTATTGCTTACCGGTGAGAGAGAAGGTATTGCATTAATAAGGCACAGATGAGTGCTGCCACAAGAGAGGCTATGAAAGCACAACAGGTCATTATTTGGCAACAGTCCCTGAAACTATAGTCTGGACATCGTAAGACTTTTTTCACTCACCACTCTCTTCTCTTTTACAATTCTTAGTACTCCTCTACCTGTATTGTATTCCAAACTCTTCTTTCATCCTTAGCCCATATCTTCTCCTCCTTTTCTTTGCCTGTTCAGACAAATCATTACTGTTAAGATTTGTATTAAATGTTGCATAAATAAAGATAACTTCTGTGTTGGCTTGATACCACACTTTGCAGTTGTTAATCCCAAATTAACTAAATAGTTCAAATGCATGTTTTAATGTTAAACACCAGCCGATGTGTAAAAGGGTGAGATTCAACTAGACACATACACGCAGCCATTTAACCAGGGGAATTACTGGCAATTGCTAAAATCCCTAACCACTGACTTCCCTCCGCTCCCTCTCGCAGACAAATTACCAAGCAACTTCTTCACCTGCTGTCTGAGAGGTCATCTATCAACCCAGATGTAAGATGGAAATGTTAATAACCCTCATTCTGTATCCCTGCCTACCACTTAATATATCTGTAGGTCAAACCGAGAAGTGCTGCATGTCTCTCTGAGGCTTTGGTTTCTGCTTCCTCTGTCTATAAGACAACCGTTCCTTGGGAATTACTTCTGGAACTTGGAACCAGATTGACAGTTCTATACAATGTATATTGCAGGCATTAATATTAATGAATGTTCTAATTAACTGTCTATGCTTATACCTATCTTTGTATAATTACTAGTAAACAAATGACAAAAAAAAAGCATGATGTGTCTCCATCGATTGGTATTTAGATTTAACACCACAAGGATGACTTTGACTCTCCTTTCAATTCTTGCATTGAGAAATAAATGTTCCTCTTGATGTCCTCACTCAACTCAGAAATAAACCTTTGATGTAGTATAATAGAACTCTACAAAAATAACGGTAAATCTTTTTTAGTAATTTCCTGAAAGTTTTACCTGAGTTTAGCCATTATCGTATTTTCATACCAGAAAAATAAGAAGCGTGTATGTTCAAGCTCATGGACAATGCACGTACAGACACACATATACACAGATAGACTTTTGGGTTATTTGATGCTATCTAGTACCAGAGGGAAAGACAGAAATGACAGTTCTATAAAAGCTAAGCTCCCCTCCCTGAATGGATATAATAAAGCTTAAATACAACGACCACAGCAGATATTCGTTGATGTTATTGCCTCAGTGAACCTTAAAACACATGACCCATCTACCTTAATGGAGGCTAACGAGATCCAGTGATGATTTGGCCTTTTTTGACAGTGCTGACAAAGACAAATGAACAGTGATGAGTAGGTTCCACACAGAGCAACTATTTCCTGGTTCCCTTATTCTTTGTAGTAAGGATGGAGATGTTAAAAGTGCAAGCCAATCTGGAACACGACAAGGGCCATTCCCTCTACTCTGGTTGCTCTTTGATAAATGGCACTAGCGGTATCACTATAACATATCCCTCTTGCCCACACAGATGTCCTAAAGGGCACAGAACACCTGCTGGGGTGGTGGCTGTTGGGTGGGAGGACTCTGGACAATGTTTTGTCCAGCTGTTGGACTATAAAAAAAAAGTGGGATACAAATGGAGAAAAAAAACTCATTGGTTGGTAGTTTGTAGCCTTGAGGAGGGGTATTCGGTATGTGTGTATTATTATGTAGTGAGTGTGTGTTACAGCCAGATGTATGTGTTGGTGCATTTCTGTGTGTGACTGAGTGAGTAAGTGAGTGAATGTGTGTGGTGCTGTTACTTGTCAAGCAAGGGCAGGTGCAAAGAGTACATAACCACACAGCTAGGGGCCAAAGGCTACAGCACTCTATCAAAGACTGAGAGGGCAGCCATGGGCAGCTGGATTTGCCATCCCGAACACTGAGAAGAGTGTGGAAATAAAATGAATTGAAGAAGGGATGTGAAGTCAGGCAATAAATGCTGAGGAATCGAAAGAAAAAGAAAGAAAGAATATAAAAAAATTGATGGGATATGGAGGCTGCCTTTTTGCTTCCTGCATACCTCAATATATGGTGTGCATATGTCTCAGTGTGTGTATGTGTAGGACATCTGCAGACTTAAAAGCCATGCTTTACACATTCCAACATGTCCTGCCTTCAGTGCTTTGAAGAATAGTATGGGAAAATTGTCTTCCTATGATGTTGGAGCAGACAATTCTACATTTACAATGTTTGTGGTAGCCTGCATTAACAAAACATTATGATAATAACCTCGAACCACAATTTGATGAATAAGACATGGTGTTCAAGTGAGAACATGGAAATGTTATAGTATAAAAAAAAGGAAAAGAGAATGTTACAAAGAGCTAATGCACAAGACTGGAGACTGAAGAAGATTTAAGTTTGTGACTTCTGCTAAAAAAAAAAACATTAAATCAGTGTTTTGATTCAAGTTACCACCCCAAACTGCATCAGACGTATGTGATGACGAATGGATGAGGATGAGAAGAGGATGTACACAATAACCAAATCCTAAAGGGCAGGTAGACAGACAGAGACAAAGAGACCGTAAAGCGCAAAAAGCTCCAAGTCTGGCAGTGGTCCCACAGCAGCTAGGGGGCATATTAAAAAATAGGTGGACATTGACAAGTTGGGTAGACCAAAAGCAGCCAGCTGAGCCATTAAGTGCTGATGTAGAAACAATAACTGTCTCTCCCAAGTCAGGAGGGGCTGAAGTAGAAACAGTAAGTAGGAGCAGGAGGTCTGCTGGAACCTTGCCCAGTACTGACACATAGAAAAAATACAGACACATGCAGAGAGTGGGACAGGAAAACAGACAAGGTGAATGGTTTGTTCTGCAGTTAAAGCTGAGAACAGGTATTATGTTGGTTAAAGAAAACTTTAAATATTTTCATAGAAAACACACACAACAGCCAATAAATAAAAGCAGTTATAGTTAATGTGGTATCCTGATGCTGGGCTAGGTTATAGTAATTGCAGGGAAACTCACTTGCCATCAGGAAGAGATGCATTTCAGATTGCATGTAGCAGCAACAGCTGTTTCTAGATAAATGGTACAGTGACTGGACAGTTTACATAAGAAGTGATTGCTTCCATTGCTAAATGACCACAAAAACAGCAGATGAATGGCTTCTCATAGACTGTCGATATTTTTAACATAAGAACCCTCACAGTGAATGGACAGAGAGGGGGAGAGAGAGATAAATGCTTCAGCCAAGCTGCTTCCAGCTCGCTGGGCAGAGGTTGTAGTGTAGTGGGGTGTGCAAGTGGTACACGCTGCCTATAAAGGTTGTGGTGTAAAGACAGTGATGGGGAGTAAGAGCTGCTGGTGGTGGAGGCTGGGGGTCTAATTTTCATGATTATCATCCCCTCCAGGTGCTAACTGTCTTTCTGTCTGCCCACTAAAGCAGTGACACATGTGCTCTGCACTTTCAAACCATGGTTCTCTCTGCCACTGAATTACCACAATTAAGGAGTCATCATGCGGAAGCAATTTGGCCAACACTAATGGGCCTAGGCAAAGGGGTTTGGAAGACAGTGGAGGGGTTGGGGGATGGGCCATGTGTAAAACAAGTGAGAAAGATGAGAGCGGGTAAGAGAAAAGGGGAGAGACAGATGTGCAAAGAGTCATGGCAAAACATGTGCTGTGACACAGAGCCACTTGTAAGAAGACAATTAGCCAGTGGTAAGATAGGCCATTAAAACACAGTTCTGTATAAAAGGGCCTGCCTCTCAATCTCCCATATCCCCAGCCTAATGCTACCCTGACAAATCTGTTTAGCATAAGAAACAGGGGCATTCTGACTTTGAAGTCGCAGCCAGGATGGAATGCCACTGTGGTTCCACCATGAGAGAGACGCCTGAAACTACAGACCACAACTAATGACGCTAAACCAGCCCCTCCATCACTGAAATGTAACTCTGGATTACTGCTTCTTCTCTTCGACTCTCAAGATCTCTGCATCTCTATAATTCACGCTTGCACTTTTTCTCAGGCTCCTCTAGCCTTATGGATGAGAACTAAAGAGAAAACAAGCCCAGCATTCTTGTTTGTCAATAATCTAAGAGATCAATATTTATGGGTCAGCGATGCAGAGGCTGAATGCGAAGCCAAGAAGTGACTGGTGATTTGGTGCTGCTGAGGCACTTTAGTGGGGGTTACAAATACAAGGTATGGCCTAATGGCATGGAGCTATGTGTTCAGTTGGCACTAGTCACAATGCTCCGATGGGACAGTTGAGTCACAGTAGGGAGCCAGCTATGCAGGCACCAAATGACATAAACAGAAACAGATTTATTTAGGGTTGTCAATGATTCAAGGTTTTGTATCATTCACATATTTTGTTTCATGTCTCAGTGATATTCATTGCTTTGGGTGCACATGAGATCTTAAAGTTATTAAAGATTGAATTACTTGTTTATTAAAAGGTTTCCTGATAGCCCAACAGTTATTTGTTTCTCAGCATGATGAATATATCTGTAAATGCTAACAATTCGCAAAATATATAACACAATAATTAATAACATACTACAACTGCACTCTGCACTCTGCATTGCATGGCTTGTCTTCCTTGGTTTGTATAACACATTATGTGTTGATGACACACCTAGAATTGTTTACTGTGGTCATGTTTCATACACAATGACTGCTGGGGTAATTCATATCATATTTCAGGTTACACTCCACACTAAATGACGAAAGCTTAATTTGACTTTGCTGTGCCCATGTCTGGCCAGCTAAGTAAACTGCCCTACTCAACTACCAACGACCAGCCAGGTTTCTAAAAAGCATGATATATCATGATGATCTCAACTACCATTTACTTACTATACTGTGCCAATGGTATATTAGATTTAGTGGTAAGTGGAAAGATTTCTCTGAAAAATCATCAATGATTCACATCAGGGAGAACAAAAAAAGTCATTGTGAAACTCAGGGATCCAGATTCTGTATAGGGATCATCCATGTTCTCCAACATGCCTGGAATCACATCTTATTTCCCATGACAGAAAAGTGGGCTACAGGGGAGAAAAAAAATCCTTGGAACACTCTCAGTTGTACACTCCACTGCAAATATCATCTTTCCCCAGAAGCCAGTGGACACTGTGAGGAAAAGAGGAATAATGAATGGAAAATCATTGTGACAAACTGCAAGCCTGATGAGTTTTTGACATCACCAACTATGAGAGGAGTCTGTGCGTGTTTGTTGGAACAAACCATAGTCACTTGACATTTCTCTCATTCCATTAAACATATAAATATTAATGTAACCCAACAACTAATTGTGACACAACACCCCAAACTTTTCTTTTGTTTTAAATCCTCTGGCTTCTCTCATTTGCTCTGGAATGAAATGAGCGACAGATAAAGAGCAGAGAGCTTAGCAAAGACAAAGGAAAAGAGGAGGGTCTGAGTCTGGATTGACTTAAAACATCATCACAATCTGCCAGGAGTGGGGTGAGGACCGTCTGCATTGAAGTTTTCTTTGACAAGAATCGTCTCAAGTTCCATCCAAGATTTATTTATCAGCTCTCTAATGCTGACACAACGTGTTTTTCATGTTAGAAATAAGGTTGTGTATGGAAAAAATAGCCCTCTTTCTTTCCTTTTACTCCTGCTTTCTTCCTACTCTGATGTCAATCCATGAAGCAGACAAGTAGACAGGCAGATATTTCTCTCAAACCAATAACTTACCTCTTCAAAGAAGTATGGATACTTCAGTGAGGGGCCAAGCTACTCTGAAACAGACATCTCAGGGTTTTCATTAAGCTTCCCATCTCTTTACTGACATTTGTGACAACCACAGACCATAAAAAAGGCTCTTGTCCTTCCTTCTTTCACTTTCATTGTGGAACAATGAAAGGGAACTATCAAAATTTTCTTTCCGGGGTAAGTGTATGGACCCATTCTATGACAGGGCAAACCTGCAAATTCAGGGTGTGAGTAAGAAAACCGTGTCAACCAAAATCTGCACAGGAAAACACTGGAAAATTGAGCGGACCGCAACCTTGCCCACTGAGTGTCATAGCCAGGACTGTGTTACAATCAACTGCATTACAGGAAAGAGAGAAGCCCACCAAGAAAGGGAACAAGTAGGGAGAAAAGATAGACGGGTAAGTTCTGCAACCAGACAACATTAAATGCGCAGCATACCAGGCATCAGCTTATGGAGGTGACAGAGTGATATGAAAATGAACACTTTCTTCCCCTCCAATAACACAGAGCAATTACCGACACTTATTATGCCACAGCGTCACAGGGGGATTTGCGTCAGACCCATGCTCCTGAAGGCAGTTAGATCACAGGGCAGTGAACTGCTGGCCATGACAGGAGCAGCCTATTTCATGCAGTGCAAAAGTGCATAAAAACTGTTGTTGAAGTGGTCTTCTAGGAGACTGCATTTGTATCCAAGGAATGGGAGCTATCAGTGTGAAGAAAATGATAAATAAGGCTCCCTGATGTAACCTTGAAGAGTCTTCTGTTGTTTTTCCACACTTTTCTCTATTTTTCAACCACTCTATCCCCCATTGTTTGTGTAGGGGGAACTTGTTAAAACAAAAGACTTGTTTTAATAACGATACTGTTATGAGAGCATAAGTCCCGTACTATTATTATGTTTCTAGTCGCTATGCAATGGGAGCATAAGCTCTCTGTATCCAAACATTCTTGTTGTCATTTGCTTTAAATGGGTTCCTATGCTGTGAGTGCAGGAGTACATATCGGATTTGCGAAACTGGGAGCTAAGCATACCTATGTGCAAATGCACCTGTGTGTGTGTGTGTGTGTGTGTGTGTGTGTGTGTGTGTGTGTGTGTGTGTGTGTGTGTGTGTGTGTGTGTGTGTGTATTTGTGTACGTCTAGAACCTGACACTCAATTAGGTGCAAAAGCTGGATTTAATAAAGAGAACTAAAAGTCAGTTCTGTTTCTGGGCAGCAAGATTTCTCCATTTCTTTCTCTTCTCTTTCCCTTCACCTTTCATTTTCCTTCACTCTCTCATTTTTCATTCTTCTCATTATATTATTTACTCTCTCTTCCACTAACTGTTCTTTCCCTCCATATCTGTCAAGCTAAAGTTTAATGTCAGCTCGTATATCACCCAGCAATCATCTGGAGCATGCCTGGTGACCACCACCAACCAACTTCTAGCCCCCGCCATCCTAGTTTAGACCACCATGGAGCTGTGTGGTCAGGAAACCAGCTGTGGTGGTAGCTGAATTAAGGCTGAGTCCATTAATGGTGGAAACACCAATTTTATGCTGATTTTAATTACCCTTTGTCTTTCAAAATACAGCATTTCACAAGACAGAAAACAGGGAAGCAAATGCAAGGACCAAAAATTGGGCCCAAGCCTTTCCAATCTATAGGGAAGTATTTAAATTACTTAAAGTAGCCCAGGTCATAGTTTCTGTTCAGCTTCCTTTGGCCAACTTGGTTGCAGATTCTGCACTGAGCCCATATTACATAATTTAGGGAGGCCAATGCTCAGGAAAAGCTTACTTCGTGAAAAACTAAGAAAAAAAACATAAAACTGTCACTCTGATATAGCAGTGAATTTGAAATAGATTTTCCTCAAGAAAAATTATTTAATCCTTGTGTTTAAAAGGAATGGACAGTCATAGGCATCCATCTTTTGAGCTGTCTGAAGTTACTCCAGCATTCAGGCCATTTTTGTGTGTCATGGGGGGTTTGCCATGTCATGGCTGCAAGGACACAACCAACACATATAATTGTTTGTAACTGTTTGATCAACGAGACAAAGAATCTCCAAGACAGGTTGTACTATCTGCAGGTTTAAGTGCACTCTGTGAATCATCACGGCGTACTGAACTATAAACACATCTGTTGAAATTGAAAGACTTACGTCCATTGGGGACGTGAGTGCATGAATCAAAATCCAATAAAGCTATCATCAACAGGCAAAAGATGAAGAATGCAATAAAAAACATACATATAACCTATTGCTCACTGCAATGTGCAGATTAGATTTGTTCAAAATGTAATTCACTTGGATCCATGATCAATGATCAAATATTAAACACTTAAACACTGAGTGACAAAACTGGCAGGTAATAACCATCTATAAATATAAAACAATGAAACAAGAGCTATGACTGTCAGCCATTATTCTGCAATTTATTGACACTGTTGTCAATAATATGTAAACCTCCAGATTTGTCTTGAATGGTTTTTGTACGCATTTTTTCTACATGATTCTGGGATAATGTAATCTGTAACAGAAACCAAGGAAAGGTAGTTCAAATGTGCGGAGCCACTGACTGTCCAAATAGTTATTGAAACAATGCGTTTAAGAGTAAGTAATGAACAAAATTGCTTTAGAAACACAATCATCATACACTTATGGTGGTAGTGGTAGGAAGAATTACTTGCTGGTCCCTTCTTCTTTTGATGGTACTGGTACTACAATAATTCCTACAGCAAACCACGAAAAGATCCTAAAAATATAAACAGAGAAATGCTATAGGAAAGGAAGGTCACTACAATCACAGGAGAAGAGGAGGAAAAGAGGATTAGAGGAAAAATAATTAGACATGACAAAAATGTATTCTAAAATACAGAGGAAAGAGAAAAAAAGGAGACAGAAAAGTGACAGATGGATAAAGTTGAATAAAATTAAATAAGATTAGAACTATAGAACTGAGCAGATATGAAACAGTAAAAGAAAAGAAAAAGAAAACAGGACATAAGAAAACAGCAAAAACATAAGTGTTAAATAAAAAAATGGTAGTAATGAAGTAGGGATTGCAGCAGGGTATAGCTAAAAAGTTTTACGGTTCGGGGGCACATACTGTAAGAAGGAATGCACTAATGTGTGCACAAACACACACCCCCTATGAACCCCTCTCCATTTTTACCAGACACCCAGAAACATAAAATCTGATATACTGTTTGCTGCAGAGCTCTCCAATAAAATCCAACACTAGTGTGATCTTCACTGGAATGTAAACGGAGAAAGCTGGAATAAAGCGTCACCACAGAAAATAACAAAATCAACACTGTCCTACAGACAGTAGTTTGACAAACCAAGCTGTCAGGCAACAGACAGTGACTGACTGCCTGATTTCAAGAAATTAAGATTTTATGTTTTTTTTTCTGATTTCCCTCATTCTTCTCCGGAATTGCAGACCAACAGAGACAATTTTGCATATGCTGCTCACTGGATTGCTGCTCTAGCTGTCAGTGAGCAGCACAAACACAAAGTTTGACTAATCCTAGCAGCTGTGTTCCAGTCAGTTGTGATGATTTACAGTCTCTGACTGATGCTTTAATCTAGGTTCACCAATTATTTTGAAAAACATTTTACAATCTGTCAGTCCTTTCAGATTAAGACTGAAGCTTTGTTATTAGCTTTGTCTTAGTTATTCCGCCTTGCTGAATTAAAGAATTTTCTTTGGACAGGGAATAAAATGTCATACCCAAACGCCCCCCCCCCCCCGAAGGACACTTACCATCTGTGTTATCAGCTAGAAATATGAAACACCTTTCACTATTGAAAAGCCTTTTTACATCAAAAGGAATACAAAGGAGGAAAATTCCAAAAGGAATGAAAAAAGCACATGTTCAAAACTAACAGCTTTTGTTTGTCATGCTGAGTGTGTGTGGATGTCAGCTCTCTCCTGGCCATGGCCCCATTGACTGCTGGCTGCAGACGCAAGAACAAACACAGAACTTACATCTGGATGCAAATCTGAATCTTGTGAACGTTTTCAAGACTTACAAACAGTTGCAGCTAGTCAGCCTGCAAAGTCACTCTAAAGAAACAACCACTGTTTGTTAAACACTTTTACCACACACAGGGCCAAACAAATGGCACAGTGTCAGCAGTTTAACAGTCACGTCTCCCTATTTGTCTTTAGATAGATTGAAAGAATGTAAAATAAAGAGAACAGTCTCCAGTAAGATCAGGACATGTGATACTAAGGTCTTTATAGAAATCATACCAGGTAAGTCTAAGTTAAAGAAACAACTCACAGCAAAGCATGGAAGAGCAGTGAGTAGGAAGGCAGGTAGTTGGTAAAAAACAGCCTGCAATGCCCTCGTATGACGTTATGGTGTGGACACATTCACAGTGCCCACAGGAATCAAAACGATTCAGCAGGGTTGCACTGGGTGTGAGGCAGATACACCAGATACCACAACACTTTGCATCTCTGTTAACTTTGCTCATTTCTCTTCTTTCAGCTCATCTTTTTCCATTCCTCCTTTACAATTAAACTGTCACAACAACCACTGAGAGGAACTGGAACAACTAACATATTCCTGAAAGCCTATGAGTGTGACAATTTCAAAATCAGATACAGCATAGACATCTTTGGTTATATCATCGGAATTATTGCTGCGTTTTTTCCAACTAAACATCTACTTACACAACACATCACCTATTCCCCTTCACTCTTTCCTTCTAAACTCGAACTCTTTCCCCCAGTGCTCTTTATCTAACCTGCCAGCACATGAACCAGATGTTTCTCTATGTTACTAGTCAAGCACCATTCCAAGAGAAAGGCAGAGTGAGGAGAGAGGAATATTTGACTTCACTCCACGGGAGACCAGTTTCATAAATTTTGGCAGCTACACAACGGTGAAAAAGGTAGCTTGACTGGCTTGGCCAAAGGAGAATGTTGACGGCATACCAAACAACGTGATCCTAATGAGTTGGAAAATCCCTGGCCCTCCAGAGGACTGTCCAGATGCTACCGTCATGAGAAACGCTACTGTTTTATTGAATCTGGGCTCCCCTCCCTTTCTTTAACAAGGGGCAAAATTTATTATTTGACCATACAGGCATCCTAGGCGATATAAAGAATAAAACTGAGTTAATTTACCCTTGGCTGCAAGTCCTTTACCCCACAGCAGGCACAAGATAAGCTGATGTCAAAATGTCTGAACAAGAATATTAGAGACCTTGAGTTCTGGATGTGTTTGCATCAATGGTATAGAATCTATGAGCTGGTTGACTTGTTCTGACTGAATGGTAGTCTATGATGTGCTGAGTCCTGAGAAACAACTATAAAGCTTTTCAT
Organism: Verasper variegatus; assembly: GCA_026259375.1. Classification (NCBI taxonomy): domain Eukaryota; kingdom Metazoa; phylum Chordata; class Actinopteri; order Pleuronectiformes; family Pleuronectidae; genus Verasper; species Verasper variegatus. Next base: position 1,098,664 of record CM048048.1, read on the forward strand.
GAGAGGGTCAAATCACTTCAAGCTCTAGCCAGTTCCATATATCTCCTTTGAAAATGTACTGGTATGAACAACAAGCTTTAGTTTATATAGGACTAAACAATCAAAAAGTAGTAAATGTACTTAATGAGAAAAAGCAGATTTCAATAAATCATCTACTATGATAAACGTGTTAACATCTAATACAATGGTCTAAAAGAGACCAGATGATTTAGTCTGTTCTTTGTTCTATGACTTTTCATAGTCAAATATAGAACAAGCTGTTAAAAAACACAAGAATCTTGTGTGGTGTTTTTTTTTCTAAGTTGTCATAGAAGTATTATAATTGCTTCGCTCAAATATCGACTGCATTATGAGAACAACTGAAAAAAACTGTTGTGTGGGCTTTCTGTTAGACAGCTATTAGGCTACGATTTTAGCAATTTTCAGCAGATTATTAACTTGGTCAGGTAAAACAAATTCATGAAAATTGATGATTGTGTACAAGGGATTCTCAGTTAACTTCATATGGTGTATGTCCATGTAGCATGTTGTTTACCTGGAGCTTTGTAGACTTCATTGAGCAGGCTTTCGCTGAGTGTCAGTGGGGTTCCATTTGTCATGCTGTGTGTCCAACTCTGACAGATTGCTTGTAGCAAAAGCGTCTGGGCCCTTGTGGCCTGTACAGTGAAATGGGGAAGCTCGAAAATACACTCTGTGGTTGGGACCAAAGACCTTTTGCTCCTGCAAACAAAGGACAAGAGAGACAAGAGGTAGTGGTTAGATAAAGCCTAGTGGATAGTGTAAAGGAGACACAGAGTCAGGACACACAACAGTAATAAATAAAAGAATCCACAAATCCATCAATATCACATTGCAGTATAAAACAGCCCGATAGCACAAAGGGCCAAATAGGTAGAACTACATTCCAACATTGAATTGAGAGCACTTAGTTCAAGCCAAGCTTTCCTTAGTTACTTGGCAGGTAGGCATAGTTTGCTTCTTTGCCACCAACCCTTCTCTCCCCTCTGTCCAAATTGTGATGATGATTTATGTGAAGATACATACAGCCCAGACACCAGACCCTGAAAATAATCTCTACGCATTTGACATTTCATCTGTCTCCAAGAGTGTGGAGAGAGAGTTTGTGTGTACTGATGAGTTGAGTGTTCAGGGGGATGAGGTAACAGCACAGTCAGATGGAGTCCTCCAGGCCCCTGTCTATCAGAACCTCAGTGGACCATGCTTCCATCTATCATCACAAACAAACACACACACACACACACACACACACACATATATATACACACACACACACACACACACACACACACACACACACACACACACACACACACACACACACACACACACACACACACACACACACACACACACACACACACACACAGTTAAGGAGTTGAGGCTCCTTAGTTCTTAAGATCCCATCTATGACATCAGTAACAGCAGATCGAGGGATTTCCCAACACTCATACACACACTAACAAAGGCATGGCATTATACACAAGTGTAGAGATTGAAGTATTTGAGATCAGTAGTCATGGTGATGACTATTGATCTGATCTTTACTTCTCTCCTTCCCCTTGTCCGTCCCTCCCTCTGCGTCCTCAAGAAAAAGACACAGTGATCCCGAACTCTCGAAACATTATAAAACAAGCCTCCTTGGTTCCACTTATGTATTCTTCTTTGCTGTGCAGAGAGTTTGAGAGTACCCCCTCCCCAAATACACATGTATTATTTTGAAGGTTGCGGGTGGGGAGAGGGTATTCACTATAAACTGTAATGGAAGCCAAGAGGCACTGCCCTCTGAGTGGTACTTTTGATGAAAATAGAACCATGACTAATTCCAGGGATGGCTGCATCGTGTCAGGAACGAGCATCACAGTTCATTTAATCACACATCCATTTTGGTCTGGTCCCAGTTCAGAGTATGGGATATGTCACGGGGTCTTTCACTCTGCTCAGCAAATCTGTAATCGTTTAATTCCTCTGCTTCCCTCTCCTCTCCGCGTCTCTTTATCTTTCCCTTTCTTCTGCTCCTGGGTGGTTCAGTAGGGTGACATGAGCTGTTAGCTGCTCACAGGCAGGTCCAGAGTTCTGAGCTGCCTGCTGTCTCGGGGGGACTAGTATGAGACAGAAAGTGAGTTTGATAAAGAGAGATGTAAGCGTGCAGAGAAAACAAAGGCAGTGAGCAAAAAAAGAAACTCCAGGGTCAAACTGACAGGGTCAATGAGTTTACCTTGATAGCACACATTTTGAATTACCAAGCAACATGTGGTGCATTTGGCACCATGGTGAACCATGCAATGTCATGCTTCTCTCCTATTAAAAATTACTACTGTTGTATTCTATACAGCAAGACATCAATCAAGTCGTTTTTCATGTGTTCTTGTGTTCAATTGCCTGCATGCCTGTGTATGCGTGTTTGCATCTGTGTGTATGTTTGCACATCTGTGAGTGTGTGTGTGTGTGTCTTTGTACACTTCAGTGCTGAACAAAAGAAAGTGAAAGAGACCCAGCAACAACAATGTCCCCACATGCAGAGCAAATGTGCCGGCAAAGCCACTTCAATGGAAGGATTGGCAAGGGATGAAAGTTTGTTGGCTTATTCGAGTGTTTATAGCGTTTTAGGGGAGCTGTCATGTGCATGTGGTCGTCTAAAACTTTAATTATGCACCTGTTTTTATTATATTATGCCCAATTCTTTGCGGACAGCAACTGGAATCTTGGAGCTAAATGAGAAGCAGAAACTCTCATTAGGGTGTTTTGGGAATGCTGGATGGGAGGACAGCCAGGCGCTCATTGGATTTCATTTAGCGTATGGCACAGTCACTGTTTCTTGCTGCAACAAGGTAAACATCGTTCTGGCAGGCAACTCTCTCACTGTTACCTTGAGGGAAATAAGTGTCCAAGAGGTAAATAAAGCAGTACAAATACCTGTAGCATTAACAGCGGAAACAAATAACTACACAATAACTACAAACACAAGAAAATGCCTTAAATTGCTACAGTGCAGTATCCACATTAGAAACAGAGTCTGTAGTCTAGGCAGCAAAACTCATTAAAGAATGCTTCTAGTCTCATAAAGTAGAGACCCACCAGAGTTGGGCCCACAATCCATTTTGGATCCTGGCTCATAATTTAGGGGATCAGTTCCTTGGCTTGAACTTTAGTGCCTCATTGAATAGGCAGTCTGTGAACTCACAGTAGTCCTTTAAGTCAATAACTTTTTCATTAGAATACAGAGGCCACCAGGAATATGTTAAGAGGAAATCAAAATTAGTCAAGAGTTATGAAAAAATAGGTGTTTCAGTTTCAGCGGATGAAATATGCTTTCCTCTGGTGTATTTCAACAACATTAGGCCTCATTTCCTGACCTGTCCCCTGCTGGTGCCATGACGGAGTGACGAAGAACTAGACTGGGGCTAGGACGGGCCAGTTGGCCTGACTTGCTGACTGCTTAGCTAGGTAACTGGCTGACAGGCTGGCACAAAGTCTTTCTGTGTCCAGTGTCCCTGTTAAAACTCAGGCAAAACAGGGCAAAGTGTTGTGCAGATGGCATGAGTCAGACTCATGAGTACCATAGCAGCTGTGGTGCTCTTTTCATAGTCTGTTTCCTCTATGTTCAAGCTCAAATGTGGACATAATACAGGGACAGCAAATTATTTTTTGTAATTAAAATGACTGAGTGATATCTACAAGTAAGTAGACTTAACAGAGGTGACCTACAAAATATTTTTTGTTTCTTCCAAAAATGTCTCAGAGCCTGATAATAATAAAATATTAATACTAAATTAAATTTATTGAGGGGGGACTCAGTTTGTTGTTTTTCAACACAATATGTCAAACCTGTATCCTTCATCATGCCGCTCAACAAGTGACTGTGGTGACTTTCATGCCGTTTGCCTTTTTCAGAGAGATACTTTAGGTCTCGCACCCATGTCGTTATCCACAGTACCTCAAACAGGTGAAGCACAGTTGTCTGTTGTCTACACTGGCAGCATGTCTGCTGGTATATCTACTGTATTTTCTCGAACAAAAGTCGGGTTATGTTCTCAACTATTGCCAGGTCTCTACAATATGAAGACGTGCATCTTCCGTTCTTGCGATAACAATCAAAGCCTTGCTAAAAACAAATTAATTTATTCAGTCAACAGAAACGCTGGAGTGATTTTATTTTGAAACAGGTACATGAAGTGTTGCAAATATGTATGCTTGTGATGTATTTGACAGACAAACATTCCTCGTGGTTCACAACAGAATAGACAGTGAAAATTATCTTTCACCAGAGTTTTAATATTTATCTGTCGAATATGTCACAAACATACAAATTTGCAACACTTCATGTAGCCTACCCATTTCAAAGCACTCCAGCATTTGTTGGCTGAATTCATTCTTTTGAGTTAGTCTAAAAAAGGGTGTTATTGTTAAATATTTGCAGAGAGTGGAGGAGGCACAGCTTCATACTGTGTAGTACTGGTGTTTGAATACATAGGACTATTTTTATTCAAGGAAATACACTAGTCACATTTGTGGCCATTTTCAAGTCAAAAACCCTATGTAAAACAAAGCCCTGTCAGTAGCAGCTCCACTGCAGAACTTATTGCTGAACAGAGAAGCTAAATATTGTGCATTGAACAGATGCTGTCAATATGAATAGTTTGCATTGAACAGATATTAATGTGAATATTGTACATCGAAAAGATAAAGTCACATAACTGTCTTTCTTTTGTGTCTTTATGCTTGAGCCTGTTGTAATTGGAAAAATAATAAATGTGATGCTCCTAAGTGGGTTTTTTGGAAGATATTGGGGAAGTAGCTTGCGGCTTACATTTGGAAAATAAAAAGTGATCTTGGGTTTGAAAAGGTAGATTACCACTGATTTAGAGCAATACAGCTTGGACTCCATTTAAATAACTGTGATTGCTGCTTTACAGAGGCCAAACACAAGCACAGAAATGAATACAGGCAAACTGTGCATGTGTGAAACTGCACACTGCGGGTAAACACTGTATCCAATTCTCTGGACTTTACCTGCAGGTTATGTTTGAAAACGGCTTGAAAGTAGGCAGAGATGTTGTTAGGGCATCATGATTAAAGCTATAAGAGTCTTGAGTCTTGTGGACACTGAGGTGATGATGTCAGAAGCTCAAGATGCAGCAGCCATGGGAGGGATGTAAACAAGACTCTGTTGGGACCTACTATTGGTGAACAATATACGGACCGAGTTGTGTATCCAAAGCTTGACCACATGTCTACTTTGTACTGAAGACAAAGGAGAGCTTCCAGAACTCAGTCTCCTTGGGTCTTTCACCTGCCCTGAACCCAACTTTGGCTACTATTGGTTACTGTGTGCCTTAGGACCCATGAGGTCACCGAGCCTATAAACCCCCCTCTCTCTCTTTCTTATCACTTCTCCTGGAGATGTATATCTCTCTCCTTTCCTACCTCTTCTCCTGGAAGAGTCGTTTATATACTCTGCATGCCCTTTAATATGCTACCAATTAATAAATAAATATCAGCTATAAATGCACACTTTCATGGCACTAGAAATTGTTGGGAATGACCAATCAATTATAGGCCAATAAACAATTTAACGAAAGCCAAAACAGATTTTATTATAAACATTCTCATATACTCTTTTGTAAACTAAGTAAACTAACTCTGATACTGGTATAGTTGAAGATATTAATTGTGACAATAAATGGTGGTTATTTAATACATTTGGTCAATGTATTATTAAATCAAATTATTGTTGTCTTTTACATTTCTTTTTTAATAAATGGAGTTTTAATATACTATGCATTTGGTTAAAAGGGTGTGGGTTTACATTTTGTAGGACAGCCGGGCCTTCATCCATTGTCCATATGCATGGTCTGAGGAAAGAACATATTGATGAATTCCAGATTTGTGCATCAAACGTTCGTACTCAAGGTTTGAGCACATATTTGTGCTTACGCACGAATTAGGCCCAATTAGAGTGTCTCTGGCAGGCTGCTACCCGTGATGGTGTGGAAGTGTCTATATGTTGAAGGAACATTACCAAATGGTTTACCAAATAGTTTACACAGCGTTGTTGAATACAAGCATGGAACCTGTGTTCCACATGAACTGGATTGCTACTCCAATAAAATTAAAAGTTAAAACAACTCTGAAAGATAATAATACACCAAAATAAAAATAAAAAAGATCAACAAGATAGTTAATCACTTTTAACCGTCTTCACAATGTGCTACTTTCTCTGGACTTTAACTTGTCTGACAGTAAGATCAATGTAATTCATTAGGGGCTGACATATTTGTCTAATAGATACAACAGATAGCCACCGTCTTTGGACCACTGATAAGTTATCTCTAGTTTCTACAAATCATTCACTGTCACACCCAATCTTAAGTAACCTATACAAACATTCCCCAACTGAAAAAAATCAACAAAATCCTTTACCACTATTGTTTCCAGCTTTTTTGAGTGTCTTTGGGGGGAATTGTTTGGAGAATGGAGGGAAGCAAAGACTGGCAGCTTGTACCGTTAGTATTTTTCTCTCCTTATGGTGCAGACTGATTTGAAGTGTTGAAGAAATTCCCATCCCTCCAAGTCAAGGTCACTGACCCTTCTTGAAAATAACCAAAGTGAATTATGGGCTTCTCTCAAATCCCCTCTTTTATCTTACTACAAAAGACTCACTACAGTTTCTCACAAAACCTCCAAATGAACATAATAAATCATGCAAGAACCTCACACTGGTGGATGGGAAAACTTGTCATTGTACCACCTGAATGTAAACTGGAAGAAATAAGAAGGAAATACTACCATTGAAGATTTGAGCAAAAAAAATCAACCAAAATAGTAAAATTGACGAGCTTGATGAAAAATTATTGAGACGTAAACAAGAATTGTCAGGACATGACATATCCCCTCCCGGCACCCACCCAGCTGTCAAGTATTGAGAATTGGTGAAAAGCTTACATCCAGCAATACTGTTTACTATATTCTCCCACATAATGTGCCTGCGGAATATAAACTACTTACTATTAATTTATTATTATGTCTTGAAGTTTCTTATGATATATGTTAAAGTATTTTGTTTCATTGACTATACATGGTCCATATCATTGGCTTGATGTGAAATGTACTAACAGCTGCAGCTGAGCATGATTTAAAAAACTGTAAATACTGTTTTCAATAGTAGCTCTAACTGACATACACCAATCAAACCTATTAGGAGGTAAATAACAAAGGGGATCAATAAAGAGAATTTTCCAAGTTTAAGTAATATTAAATCAATGTTTCCAGCACACACATGACCCTTTGACTCACATCACTTGGAAAAAGTCAATCCACAGTAGAGATGCATCACAGTAGGCTCCTTGGCTTAATAAATAGCTCCTGCCTAATTTTGTATTTGTTTCTTTTCTATTCTTTTTACCTTCAGATATTGTGTTATCTTTACTTCACATTGCACTCTATACACTGAGTTTTTCTTTATGTAAACCTATTCTTCTTCTAAAATATACAATTAAGTGATTACAAGTTTATCTAATCTCCCAAACTCAATAATGACAACCACCTTCTAACATAACTACCACAACTGTAAAGTATCTGTGTTGGAGCTGGGTATGAGATAGTGGGTGGTAGCGACTGTATTCCTGCCCACAGCTCAGAGTTTTGTGGTTCCCCCGGGTCAAAGGTGTTCCATGTGTGCATTTCTCAGTCATCAGTCCTTCACAGTCCCCACTCTTCATAGAGAGAAACACTTCACACACACTCTATCTCTCTCTCTCACACACACACACACAAACACTTCTTCTCTTCCTCCCATCTGGAGCAACTTTGACCTAAAACACATTTGTGCACAACCTCGCACACGCACACACACACTGTCAGATGCATTCTCAGGAGAGGGCTTCATTACACAGGGATTACTACTAAGAAATGTTTTAATCAAGTTGTGCAGACAGCTGCAGACTGGAAGGCGAGAAAATGGCAATGACGTGGTTCATCAGGCGTTAAAGGAAAACACATCAAGAGGTCTGTATGTGTGTGTGTGTGTGTGTGTGTGTGTGTGTGTGTGTGTGTGTGTGTGTGTGTGTGTGTGTGTGTGTGTGTGTGTGTGTGTGTGTGTGTCTATGTGTGCATGTAGCTTCCTGCCTCTGTCCAACATGTCCAGCTGTGGAGTATATGCGGTTCCTTATAAGGACAAACAGAGATAGTAGATCTCTGTCCAGAGACTACAGACCTAATGTCACATTTATACTTTCAGATTTTGCTGTAGGCTTTTTTATGCACTGTTGCCATAACAACAAATGTAGCACTCAACGGAAGCACCGGCTGTCCGTTACTTGGATCCAGATAAGTTGCTTTCAGAATTATTCTCCCAAGGCCTTTGACCTCCATGCAGATGGTCACTGACAGTAAGAATATGGACTCCGGTGAGTTTTCATTCCCCCATGTTGCCTGGTTAAATAAAGCTTGGATTCATATTTTATCAGGCTGACAACAATGTTTCCTGTACCTCATTACCAACAGCAGATTGTTGCTTAAGCAGTGAAAATTGGATGAGCTTGTTTCTGGGAAGTGATAGAGCAGTGCTGAGGCCTGGTGGGGAGGAGAGGACAGTGGAATGCACACCACAGTAGATGATAATCCACTCTGAGCTGGTAATCCATCTATCCTTCCTTATTTCCCACTGTTCCTCAGATGACTAATTCAGGCATACATAGTCTTTCAGTCAACTGAAGCTGTTTGAGAATCTACTATCTTAACTTTCACCAATACAATCCAAGTATATTTTATGGTATAGTTAAAATTCAGAGGATATTCTTGGGCAGCAAAAATATTGCCTCTTGAAAACATTACAGCTTATAATATATACTTAAGGGCTGAGTTAAAACCCATGTTGATTTAAGCTTCCAAATGACATTTATAATCATATGGGAAAGTAAGATGCCTCTGCAGCAGAGTGACTATGATTTCTCTAGCACTGAGCATTTGAATAATGAAAGAATTACGTGGAAGCTTCCATTAGAACTGAAACGTCAATCACAAGTGTCTCATTCGCTGATGCAATTTCCTTAAAATTAGGTTCCTAAATACTTCCATTGATCTCTGTCAGCCATAAAACCAAATAAAACTGTCTGACACCAGATGAGGAGAAGAAAATCTTTACCACAAAGTTGGCCAAAATACTGCGCCACAAAAAATATAATGTTATACCTTGCAGCCCACAGATCTTTGCACTGATTCAGAGTGAAAAGTGGAACAATATGACATCATATACCATTCCAGGCTTTTAATATACACCTGCTAATACATAAATCATACTTGTGGCTGTGTGTGGCTACATCAATTCAGCTTAATAATGTAAACACTTTCTGAAAACAGTACCATGTTTCTTCAAATACAGCGAAAGGTCCATGTGTTGCCTTGTTCAACAAAATAAATACTCTGCTGCTCTTAAAGCCTCTGAACTACAACTCACAGCTTAGCATGACCACAGTTTCCACACAATGATTTAAGGTCATTCAATTATCTTTAATCATAAAAGCTTTAACACTAGCTACACAGACATGTCAGATAATACCTTAATGAGTGATTAGCAAGTGATTCAATCATTATAAATCAAAATCAAAGTTGTTTGAGGGCCACAACAACTGATGCAGATGCTGTGTGTGTGTGTCATCTTTCACATAATGTGTCATATGTCAGACAACTGCAGACAGAAACTGACTTCTCGATCCGACAGCCACTCTCAAATAAGTTTTCATCAGCCAAAATCATTATACCAGTTCAACATGTTGATGATAATACTTGCGAAAACTGTGAGTGGATTCATTTAACAGCCAACATCAATGTTCTCACCAATGAATGCTGTTCATGTAAATTTTACTTCAGTCTCTGAGGTTCACTACTGAAGGGCACAGAAAGTATTTGTCCTCCTGCTCTTGGCTGTCCTTGGAGACATAGACCAGGAGCTGCTTGCTATGACTAACTATGAACAGGAGTAATGAGGCATTACAATCACACCAGAAGCCTCATGCCTTAGATGCCTAAAGCAGCATTCATAAATCAAAAAAGTCTAGACTACTGGTCCAGACATGGTAATGGACTTCTTAACTTCCCATTAAAAAATCCTACAGGTGGTGCTAAAGTCTGAACTAACTATTAACAAGGTAATGGAGTTAGAGTCGACCAATAATTAGATATCAAGGGAAAACCAACATTCTTTTCTATTCAGAAACATTCTCAAGGAAGTCAGTTTTCTGTGCCTATATAACATGCACCTGTAATGCCACATGCTTTAGGAAATTATCCCCTCAGAAATAGCTGAGTGTGGAACAGAGGCTGCTAAAAACGCCACATAAAAGCTGGTGTGGGGCTAAATTATGGCCTGCAGTGCAACAAGCCACACTGTACTGCTGCTGGTTTGCTGGTGAGCCCCAGCCTTGGCTGTCAGGTGGCCCTGCATAAAGGATATATGGTGTGAGTGCATATATGTGCATGTGTCTGAGTAAGGTTTGGTTTTGGGGGGGATCGATGCACTTGTAAAAAAAAAAAAAATCCTTAACGTCACCTTCTTTCCTCTCCCTGCCTTTCTGCAGATTTTATCTGGGATAACAGGTTTAACAGCCAAGCCAGTTGAGGCTCTCTGTAGAGTCCCTGTGGGGTTGGTGGCCCCATACATTGCCTTTCATTAGGGATAAGTACAGCCTGATGCATCTCAGCTGTGCTTTAATTTACTGGGAAAGGAAAAAAGAAGAAGGAAAAAAGTTCATTTCTGAGGAGTTTGGCTTTTTGCAACAAAAAAAAAGAAAAAAAAAGACTGCTTGGTTAGTTCATGATAGCATTTACTAAGAGAGGAGAGTTTGATATTTTTCGACACTATTTGTTTAACATCTAAAAACATTAACATTACTAATGATTATTTATGGTTAGCAGTACTTCAGAATCTAAATTATTATAGCTTGATTATATCTCTTGCACTCTTCTTTTGTCTTCAGTTTTAACGATATTTTTGTGCACTACATCAGAAAGCAAAAGTTATGTGACATAAATGCGTAAATGGACTGACATGAAACTGCTACAATGCCACATTACGATTGTTCAGAATTAGTAAATAATCAGTAAATGCCAATTTAAGAAAATAGTTCTTTGGCTGAGTTAGTGATGCTTTTTTTTGTTGAGAAATCATATTCTAGTGTCTGGTTCCTACTGGAGGAATCTAAATCTACACCCCAACCGATGCTCTAGTGACAGTGAGAAAACATGCATCTAAGCTTACTGTTCAACAACAGTGAATACTCACTTGCAGTCGAACAATTACTGCAGTGATGACACGGTGTCACAGGTGTCAGTCTAGCAAATCAACACAATTACAGTGAGAACAACAAAATGACACATGGAAATGACACACAGGTTGTTGTTCTGTTTCCAGTGTCCAGTGTTTATTCAGACTTTTCCACATTGACAAAACAAGGCTTGTATCACTACAGATAATTTAAATCTATTGCTGATATATTGGTTCGACTGCTCTGTTGTACAGTGACATTTTTATTCCTTCAATATGGGAAACCACAGGTTAGAGTCTGCAATCACTCTGCAAATTATAATTTCTTAAAATTTCAATTTGCTTGAAAGTGAGAAAACAAAGTTAGTCTAACTGACTGCATCCAAGTTCTCACACACATTTCTAAATGCGCAGTAAAAGACAAGGCTGGCAAGGAGAAGATGTCAAGGCAATTTACTTTCCCCAACAAAGGCCTCTTGCTGCCCACTGGGAGAAGCAGGAGCCTTTGTGGTGTGACTGAAGGAAACATGAGCTACAGTATACACTCCGGGGCCAGCTCATCAGGAGAGGTGCTGGGTCTTCACAGATGCCCAGTGCCTCTCCATCGTGGCTGCATGGTGACAGAAATGTTTGTGTGTACATGTGTGCGTGTCAAAGAGAAAGAGTGTAAGAGAGAGAGAGAGAGAGTGTGTAGAACAGACGAGAGGGATGCAAAATGTGTGCATATGACATCACTTTCTCTACTTCCCTACTCAAAGCTACAGTCTTCTCTTCTGTCAGTCACAATTCCCCTTTAATTGAGTCCACAGTGAGACAAATCTAAAGCTACCTTTATACTGGTAATGGAAAAGCTGATCAGCATAAGAAAACTACTGAAGACTGACAGACCAACAGAAGACAGCTCTTATTTCTCTTATTTCTCTCTCCTTCAACTTCACTAAGGTTTCAGGCTTCTCCCTTTCTTTCATATTTCTTAAAAACTTCAAATGCTTGTTCAGCTTTGCTCAGTGTCTGCTCAGAGAACAAAACATCATGGAAAGGGGTGTTGTCTGAGTTACGTCAGCACTTAGGAGCAGTCCCAAAGCAAACATCAGTACAGTCAAATTAAATGCTACCACCTGGTGGAGTTCATCTTTTGGCTGCTCCAGTGACCCAGTGTGTCACTCTATGGGGCTCAGCTTTCAACAGACAGGAACCGATTGTCTGACTGTATGTGTGATCTGTAATACACTTGTGCTGTGAGTACTAAAAGGGAATCCAATGGCTAAAATATACTCAGAATAAAGTTGATTGAAACAAAGAATTTACTTGGGGATGATCCACATTCATACACAAAGAGCGCTATAGGAGGCAAATCAGTTCATAATACTGTTTATGTACTACCATTGCTGGTTATGCAGCCCCTCGACTTCTATTATATTTCTCTTAACCATTGTTTCTGTTTCTCTGTCAAACTTGCTCATCATCATTCCTCTGAGGGTAAACTGTCAGGTCGTGTTAATTAGATTTTGACTGAAGCAACAAAGGTCTGGAAGCAAGACAGCCTTACCTCCCGCTTAGGCAGAGAGGGTCAATATGAGTCACTCCAAGTCAGAAATGACAACTCCTAACCCTGCACAATGTACCCAGTCCCATTTTCATCTACAGGAAAGAGGCTGTTAAAAATGTGAAAAGTGGTTCTAACCTGTCCGAGAGTCGGAAACATCAAATTAAATGTAAACTGGGGATGAAGAAAATGAGATGAAGTTGAAATTATCATATTAAGGGCAGCAACATTATATTACAAAAATAACAATTCCATATGTTTTAAGGTATGATCATAATGTCATCAAGTAGACTAACATCTCACACCAGGATAAGGTATCCTGATGCTTACTGTTACTGGACATGTGCATACTGTATTCCATCAGAGGTCTGCTTCCAACGAAGAAAAAAAAACACTTTCTTAATGTATCACGGAGACTCTATGAGAGGTTGAGTGTATTATTCCCAAGGACTGGTCCCAGCTGAAAGAAAATCCATGGAAGGGCATGGGTCTGGAATGTTCTCTGGAGAAACATCTAGTGATGTCAGAAAGAAAAATAACATCCTTTTGACATCTGAACCCACTCTATGAGGCAGGTATAGGACTGAGAAGGGGGGGACTAAAGATCAAACAAGCAGCTAGCAGTCTCTTATTGGGAGAAGAGAACACGAGGAATCACATTCTGTACAAACTCACTCACATTCCAATTTTTGAATGAAGGTATTATGTTTCCCTATAAGCCAGCTGACCACTGTACAGTATACACAATGTTTGCCAGGAGAAGAAGTCAGGAGATGTCAAAACCATCGAAAGCTATTAGACATGTTTCAATCTAAAATAATGGGTGGAAATCATATTCCCATGGCAGTGCCTCTCCCACAGGTTTCCAGCTTTAAAAGAAATGTGTGTGTGTGTGTGTGTGTGTGTGTGTGTGTGTGTGTGTGTGTGTGTGTGTGTGTGTGTGTGTGTGTGTGTGTGTGTGTGTGTGTCACATCTCAGGTCCTTTCTTTCTCTACCTCCATTTAAAATCTTACTTTTAACTTTTAAATCTCTTAAAGGACTGGCACTGTCTTACTTATCAGAACTTCTCTGTATGCACACTTCAGTTAGGGAACTGAGATCAGTCACTCAACTTCTCCTTGACAAACCTCAGACAAGGCTAGTGACCAGAGGTGATCGTGCCTTCGCAGTAGCTGCCCCAAACCTGTGGAACAATCTACCACTTCACATCAGATCTGCTCCATCTTTAACCCTTGTGTTGTGCGGGGGATGCGGGGGATGCGCTCCCTTCGTGCGATGAACGGAGTCACGAGAGCCTTTCCCAGCTGCTCTAGGAACACCCTCCGCTTGTTCCGCTTGCCCGGCATCCAGTCTGGGTTGATCTCTCTCCATATCACGAAGGCGTTGTAGGAAGAGACGTCGATAATATTGTGAAAGACGACCAGGGGCCAGCGCGCGGTCATCCTCCTGCAGCTGTACGTTCCAATCACCTTGTCTAGGTTGTCCACGCCATCTTTGTTTCCCATCCTCGCGGCTGCTGACGTCGGCCTTGGTGTGCCGTGTGCTCAGAAGCACCACGTTCCTGTTTTTCTTTGGGATGTAGGACACCAGAGTGACGGTGGGCGTGAATGCGAACTTGGATGAGCCCGGTCGGGAGCTCGGGCTTGTTCTTCCGAACTGTGCCGACCACGGTGAGCTTCCTCTCCAGGAGCTGCCGCGCGAGTTTGTAGGAGGTGAAGTAATTGTCGCACGTGACATTACGACCGTGCAGTCCCTCCGTTACATCGAGCACTACCTGCAACCCCTGGTTCCTTTCTGGGTGTCCGCCGCTCGGCTTTCCGGTGTACACTTGCATCTTCCAAGCGTAGCTGGATTTCGCATCGCAGGACACCCATGACTTGATCCCGTATGTCCGTGGCTTGTCTTGTACGTCTCGTCTCACGGTCGTCAAAGCGCAGCAGTCTGGAGTACGTGTGGAAGAGTTTTAGGGGCATCGTGGCACGAAATATCGCCCGGCCGCTCTCGGCGTCCCACAGGCTGGCGGTGGCCTCGGCCCGGGACCTGTACACGCCCGCTAAGATCAGCAGCCCTATGTAGGCGCGCAGGTCGGTCTCGTCCATCCCTTTCCATTCGTCGCCGTAGTCATCTCCAGGATGATGTTCTCTACCGTCGGCATGATGAACAGGTGGAACGTCGAGGCTAGGTCACCGGTGTGGGTCGTCGCGTGGGGCCTGGGGGGACCCCGCTTTGAGCCGCAGCAGAGGAGGAATAGGAGGAGGTGGAGGAGGAGGAGGAGGAGGAGGAGGAGGAGGAGCAGCGGCCCTCTTCTTGGCCATACGCTCTCGAGGACCATGTTATTTCCCCGTTTCTTGACGGAAAGGTCTCTCTTTCTACGAGTCCGGTGGTGTCGCTGTGGTCTTGTCCTTCTTCTTCTTCTTTAAAGGATGACGAATCTGCAGAAGCATCACCCACTGGGTCGTAGTCTTCATCGCCGTCGTCGTCTTCGTAGTCACCGTCGCCGTCTTCATCTTTGTCTTCGTCGCCGTCCTCTCTGTCTTCTTCTCGGTCTGCTTTTCTGTCTGCTTCTCGGTCTGCTTCTCCATCTCCTTGTCCGTCTGCTTCTCGGTCTGGCTCTTTCGCGTCGTCTTCGGGTTCAGAGGATGGTTGCTGGGAGAATAGCTGTTGGAGAACCTGTTCTCTGGTGAAACGCTCCTGACGTGACATCGTGCCATGGTCCAGGAGGGGGGCACATGGAGAATGACGCGCCGGCTTCTTTGTGGGTCTAATGTACCCCCCCTAGATTACAATTGGAATCATGTGTGGGTCTAAATGACCCCGCAAAGCACCACAGCGCCCTCTCTGGGGGTCTAAATGACCCCCCAGGAGAATTGAGAATGACAATCCATTGGTCTCAATTACCCCAGGAGAATTGGATAATGACATGACATCCTTGGGTCACCCTAACCCTAACCCTGACCGGCCAGGGCTTGTGGATGATCACATGCATGCACGCACGCACGCACACACACACACAGACACACACACTCTGGGTCAATCCGACCCAGGAACCACACAAGGGTTAACACAATTTAAATCACTAAAAAACACACCTGTTCTCCTAGGCTTTCTCCTCGAGTTGAGTATGTTAATTTCGCAGCTGGTTTTATATATCTTATCGTATTTCTTATATTTTATTTTGTATTTTGTATTTTAATTATTTTACATTAATAATTTGTATTACTTGATCTATGATGTATTATGTTTTACTGTCCTTTTGTTGTACCATTACACCTATAAAGCACTTTGGTCAACCAAGTTGTTTTAAATGTGCTATATAAATAAAATTGACATTGACAAAGGTTGATTGAGTGTGCAGAGGGCAAACTTAGGAAGCTACTATAAAGAGGTACAGTCAACAGAGCCATTCAGTACATAGGCACCTTTATATAACAGCAGAGGTGCACAGATTATGCACCTCTGCAGTTTTCATTGCAACATTTTTTATGTACAGCCATACTGTAAACTTACTGTGACAATTTATCATCTGAAATAGTTTATCTCTCTTGATTCACGCTACCAAACTTTATTCTCATTCACTGCACCTGCAGTCTCACAGTACTGTCCTTTGTAAAGTTTCCCCATCATCCTCTAATCTTTCATCTACTAATCTTCCATCTTCTCGTCTATTCTGCTACTCAAGTTGTCCCCTTTTTCTTCTTTCGATTCTGTCTGCAATTATCTACTTTTAAATCCTCCATTTGTCCAACTGTTCCACCTCCAACTTCTTTTCATGTCCTGTCGTCAACTCCAAACCTTTCTTCACCTCAAGTTTTTCATGTGATTCAAACATGTGAGAAATTGTTGCAGTTGTTACCCAACGACTCTGTTTTCCCCAGTGACTGCTGAAGAAATGTCTCACTTTAAATACCTACTGATGGACTGGCCACAAGAGGCTGCAATCTGTTGCTCAAAAAACAATACGCAGGCACGCATACAATAACAAATACTTGTATACAGTCAGCCAAACAGCCGTATAAATACTCCCAAGCACCAATACGCACAGGAAGTACACACCTTATCCCTTACACAATATGCACAAAAATGAATCACCCACTGTGTTTAATGGTAAATACTCGGTACTTCAAGAATATAATAGATCCCTCCATTCATTGTAGTAGAGTCTACCCAAGTCAGTTTAGTCATCACACAGCAAAAAAATTGGCTTACATTTGCATTAGTTTCTAATTTGCTGACTGTGTTGATCGTTATCTTAATCAAGAAGCTAATCACCATGATACAACACACAACATTCCTGGATCTAACAACATGTCCTCAGCCAATTGTGTTTTTCTGAACAGTGAACTAATTATACAGTGACAATATTAAAGTATACAAGTATAGGTATACAAGTCCAACTCAACAACAGACTGGAGTGACAGTCAACTACAGGAAGGGACAGAGCAGACTATGTTTGGGAGAGCTTTTATGTGAGCAGCAAGATGTTGCAGATCTTTTGCCAGTCTGTTGATGCCAGTGCAAATAGCTGCTTATATATTATTCTTGTTTTCCTGTCACGTGTTATTGTTTTTATATTTACAATACAACTCAATTTCAGTTACTGATGGTTACAATCTAATCATTTTAGTTCATAAAGCAGACTCTACGTGCCTCCATGCCCACTCAAATTCCCATCCAGAGTACAAGAGCTACAAACTTACCAGTATGCAGGCATCTGAATCTGCTTTGCATAGAATGCAGTGCTGAAGGAAGGGATAATGGGTATAAGTGGCAGGGAAGCCCCTGTACTGTCCTGGCATGTCAAGCCCGCCTGAAACCCAAACACCTGGAAGAAGAAGATAGTGGTGATATACATGAAAATTCAGCAATGTATATTATATATCAATTAAATAGATATATATATTATACCTCTGCAAAGAAAACAGAAGCGCAAAACCAACAATTCTCTTCTCTCATTTCAATCACAAATAAACTTATTTGACCCTGTCTTCACCTGAGCAGTTGCAGCTTAAATCTTTGCTCTTACAGACCCAGATGCATATTCATTTATAACTGTACACATGGCCAATAGATAGTAATAATATACGAGTACATATTATACATTTTAGTTATTAAAATAGACAGTTTTCAACTGTGATAGGTCTATTTATTCAAGTGGCCTCCTTGTAGAACATACAGCCTGACTGTGTTCTTGTCAACAAGCATGGGAAAGTAAAACAATTGCTAAGTGCTACTCACAAGACAGATACCTTAACTCTGACAACCAATATCAATAAAACACAGATTCAGCGTGTAGCTTTTTAAAATCACTTTCTAAATTGGGTGAATTATGGCCGGAAAGGCCTTCACCCTGTCATGGTCCCACTTCCAAAATCCAGAGGTAGAATTAGTGCTTTGGCAGAAAGAGCTGCTGATTGGGTGATTGGTCAGAATGATCCCTGGCCACTGACAAACTGACTGTTAACCCTGCAGTGACCCTGTGATAAGGACTACCAGCATGACATCCAGCAAACAACTTAACAATCCTCAAATTACTCTATATCTGTTATCCAGGCTTCCTAAAAGCAGATTAGCTGACTTTGCTCTATATATATATATATATATATATATATATATACATATGTATTCTATGACAAAGGTTATAATGTCTTTAATGCATATTTATCTATAAGTACATTTGAAAGAAAAAGTGGGTTAGAGAAGTGCCTATACTGTAGATACCATAACCAGTATCTACTTTCAGCTTTACTTGCAATGATTATAGGATTAATCAAATGTGTTTATGTGAACAATTCATGGGACAACGCTGATAATAATAACTTTGTCATGAACTGAGCAGTACCATGTGCAAAACAGTACTTAAGAATACACTTAACTTGCTTTAACATTTTATCTAAGTAAAGGTCTATTGACAATTAATATTATCATCCAAACTTCACACTACCAAAGTCAAAACTATGTGATCCACAGAGGAACATGGTTAAGGCACAGCTGAACACCACAAGCCTGAAGTATCCTATACATTTTCTGAGGTGAAAACCATGAAATAGAACAGAGATGGACTGGTTCTCATCAGGAAGCTCATTGGTGAGATTTTTATGACCATGTAAAAAAGGGTCATCAAGGTCGTTAAAAGGGTCATTAGGGGTATGTAAGGTTACACTGAAGACTGTGGCCATGCGGTTGACCTCTGAATTTGGGCTAAAGCTGGGTCCTTCCTGGGTTTTTGGAGGAATTAGAAGTTGCATCGTTTTCCCTAGCAAGTGTAGAAAACAAAACAAAACAACTGTACATTGCATGAAAACCAAAGAGTGCAAACTGGTGGAAGAGCATTTGACAGATACAGAGAAAAATTAAAAATTAACAAAACAGGAAAAAAAATGTACTAGTTAAAACAACAAAGGAGAGACATAGGTGTGCTGGAGCAGAATAAGATGTACATGCACATGATCGAATACCCAGTATAGTTCCTCAACTGTCTCAAACATCAAAGAACTTTTCAGTAAGACAACAAAATAAGTACATATAAAACAAATGCAAGATGTACAGGTTTGAACAAATAAAATAATACAAATATAATAAAAATCATCTGATTACCTTCTTATCACAGCAACTGACAATTGAGTTGAAAGTAAACAGATCTAACTGAGCTGTTAGAAAAAGTCAGTTGCAGATGTAGGACATGACCTCTAATGTAGAAATTACACTTCACTTGAAACCACACTGATAATGTTGAATAAAAGAATAACAAAATGCTCAGGAATAATTTGGGTATTATTTGCTGTATGTCTAATGAAAGAGAGCTGGGATTTGAAAAGGAAGGTTTTCTCATTATGAATGAGTGTAGAGTTTAGTATTGTCCTGCTCACCTTGAGGTAGAGGTGTGCATAGCAATGATGTAGCAGGTTGTCAGAAGGCTGGCTGAGGCTGCTGACAGTGCTGACCAACTCTGGAGCGTACATGGGCACTGAGTGTTCAACATTCACCCTCTCTACCTCAAAATGCACAGAAGGTAGAGGACGCACTGGCTGAAAAACTGGCACATAGACTGGTCCTGGTGCTGCCTGGGTGATTCAAAATATAAAAAAGGCGACAATGGATTAAAAATGGGACTACATGTCAAACATGATTCTCTTCTTGTAGTCTAAAGCCAAAATACCGACATAGGTCTTAAATACATATTATTATTAATTTGAGGAAGTATTTCTGTGTGCATTACCTTGTGTCCCATGATTACAGGCATTAGTGACTGAAGGAGGTTGAACTCTGCCATGGAGACAGTGACTGAGACTTGGAGCAGAGTAAGACAAGTGAGTCTCGTTGGGATGAATTCCTCCAAGCTTGATATATCTTCTGATTTAGCTGGACCATGGGTCTCCTCATTCACTTCTGTGATTATGACAGAATAAAAAGAAAAATGTTAGCTTTGGAACAAAAATCTTAAAATATTGCAAAGTTATAGGAGACGGTACAGTGTAAGAATCCTCACAAGACTACAAAAACAAGTGGTTTCCCTTTGTTTTAAACAAGTGAATCTAACCACAAGTATGCGCCCTGTGGTGTATAATTTGAAATTAAGTGAGGGAGTGAGAAAGGTAAAAGGCACTTAGATTTGAAAACCAAAGATTGTTTGACAGAGAAAGAGGTTAGTTGTAAAGCACACCAGTTTCTTCTCTTCTCTATGCCTGCAGCAATAAAACAATAAAAAGGTCTTTGCCAACAAAAACCACCACCTTATACACAAATTAAATAAACTAGCACTATAAAAGTACTAACATCTCCAAGAGATTCATTACAGTGCCTGTTTCCCAGTAGCTTTGTTTTCCATCCCTCTCATAAAACCACTCATTCAATCAATAACCAGAAACATCCGGAAAGGCAGAAAATGAAGTGAACCAAATCAACATGGAATAGAGGCTAGTAAGGTCAGTGCTAACCAAAGTAAGGAGTGGCCAAAGCATTAAACCACTAAACCATGTCCAGGGGCTGAGGTGGACCAAAGCCTGAGCCCTAAGTTACTGAACGGCCATGGCTCAGGTCCCAGGACAAGTCTTAATTCAGTTCAGCAAATGTTCTTTTGGGCTACATTCCCAGCTTGAAGGTGGGCTGAGAACATGAACCCAAAGCTGTTTTGATATTTGGCCTATTGCCACAGCCAGCATCAGGTTCATCTGGCAATGCCACGTCCAATCTAATCATATGCCAGGGCTCCAGTCAATATCTACAGTCAACATTCAAATTTCTACTTCTCATTTCAAAAATACATTGATATCACATTGTTTTAATGATCTATGAGGCTGATGTTTTCGTTTGAACTGAAAAGTTCTGCAAATCTAAATAAAATATTATTGTACTCAAAATGCATCAAATTTGACGAGAGGATCATTCAGCAGAATACATAAGGCATGTGCTATTTTATCACTCCTAGCTACTTTGCTTTCACCTTTTTTTTGTACTTTCAATTTCGCAGTTGCCCCCCGCCCCCAGTCTAACTATACTGACCTTTTTTCAGAATGCAAGAGAGCACAGACACATATAGAATCATAAAAGTACAAAGTGACCTACCCAGTTTTAGTCAAAAGCTCTTTCATAATTATCCCATCATCTATTATCTATCACAGATGCTGAAACAACCGAAACCTACGGATGTTATCGTTTCGCAAAAATGAGAGTTATTGCTACAGATATTACACACAGACGCACATTCCATGTTCTTTCACAACATCTCAGGAATGAGCTCACCAATAGCTGTGCAGACACGATCACTAATAAAGGTGTTTGGCTTAACCTCCCTCATGTGGTCCAAAAGGCCACTACTTTCATGTACAGCTGTGTGTTGAAAGATGAGTTGTGCAAGGAAATAACAATGTGATGAGAATACTGTAAAGTGCAGACGGTTGCGGTTTCTGATTATGGTCCGAAAAGAATGCAGTAGAATAGAATAGAGTAAAAGACAAAAGAATAGAGTATAAAAGATGAGCAAAGTTAAGTGACAGAATTCAAGAGTGTGTTAGTGTAAGGAACTGTTAGTTACTGTGTACTACTAGTTTCTACCTGACTATTAGCTGTAAAGTCAGCCCATTAAAACACATAGAGCAGATGTTAGCATGAGATGTCTGACCTTGCTGGGGTTTATAATAGGGTTCATACTCGTGGTCCATGGAGCAGGTGACCATCTTGAGGATTCGGTGGACAGCACTGCTGTGCAGCCTGACATCCAGGGGTCCAACCACCATCCTCTTGATGGATGTTTCTTGAACAATGGGCACTACCTCCTCCATATTCACCACTGAAAAGTCCTGGGTACCTATGAACACAAACATTGTAAGATATATATAAATATCTAAAATATATATAATATAGGCTGTTACAAACTTGAAGATTCTTCTGTCAATCTCTAGTAAAACAAGTATAGCATAGTATCATCTGTACGTCAAAATTAAATTTTTATAATGCTGCTTCATTAAACCACTATTTGTAAGCTGTGTAATGCAGCAGCAAGGAGCATATCACATTGCTGTGAACCACTAGAATGATGAATATTCCAAATGTCCGCTTCTCTCTCACAGCTGTCCTTTCATTCATCGCAGGCCCCTGTTCCAGGGGTCCACTTAAAAGACTTAGCTCCCCAGCAATAAAAAGGAGAAATTACAAATAAAAGAAGGGGGTGGATGAATGGCAGTAAGAGAGGAAGAGGACAAAGGGTCAAAACTTGCTTTATTTCCATTACATTCCACAACTGCACTAAACAGTATTACAACTACGAGAGTCAATACTATGAATTTAATGTTTTAAGCTGAAAGAGCTGGAGGATGGGGTGGAACTCCCCCCTGAAATATGGAGATTTATAAAGGGCAATGGGCAATGCCACTTCCCCTTCCCTTCTTCAGTGAGATTTGGCTGTAGTGGATTA
Source organism: Verasper variegatus (assembly GCA_026259375.1). Taxonomy (NCBI): domain Eukaryota; kingdom Metazoa; phylum Chordata; class Actinopteri; order Pleuronectiformes; family Pleuronectidae; genus Verasper; species Verasper variegatus. Next base: position 1,121,401 of record CM048048.1, read on the forward strand.
GGCCTCTTATCAACCATATGGCTGCAGTTAGAATGATCAGTGGGGTGATGGAAAGAGGCTGAAAAGATCTAAAACTGAGGCAATTAACATCCCAAGATTAGTGAAGTCATCTGCACTTTTACCCTAATATGAAGTCAAGGGTAAGAATGATCAGGTGTCAGTTAGTATTCCAACTGCCTCAGATTTAGGTTTGTTTTTTGGCAATGGAGAATAATTTCTTTCGTTTTCGTGTTATCTGGTGCACATCCTAGAAGAAGAGAAACACTGACAGAAGACAAGCATTCCAATTGTCAAGGGTAACCACAGGAGAAGAGGCTGACACTTATCCTGCTGTCAGAAATGACATCGACATCTCAGTACGACAGTATCGATGTTGTTTTTAATTTAGATTATTATCTATAGCTGAAAGCAGGAGGAAACAATAGCCTAGTCAGAAAGGGGGAAAGGCAGTGAGAAGCAAAATGAAAGAAAGATGAAAAGCAGGTGAAACAACACAGGTGACTAGACTAATAAATACAAATTTCTGTTCATGTTATTGAATTGGTTCAAACATTTCTCCCTTTTTTTGTATTATTTTGAAAGGTTACTTAATCATCACTACCTGGTGATATACACCTTGGGAAGCATGGTTATCTAACTCCATATTTGCATAACATCCATGAAACATCTATCCTGTTACACTTTTGCAATTAGACACAATACAGGGTCCCATTAAGAGTAGCAGCATGAAATGCTCAACCACACTAAAGCACAGAGACATTGGTGGGCCAAATCTAACATTTCAAACTGTAGAGAGAATGTTTTATCTCTTAATGGGAACTTCAGATCTTTTAGTCTTGAATAAACATTCTTGAGTGCTGCTGCTTGGAATGAGAAATCCTGCCGTCTTAAGGTCTCTACCGGGGAGAGTGACACCTAATTAGGCAAAAGGAGCCTATTCACTTTCTTAAGAGCTTACAGGTAAAAGAGACAGGGAGAAACAGTGTTTCAACAAGCAGCGGGGAGAAAGAAACTCAAATACGTGTCAGCACAGACTAAACACTTCTGACAGTTGCCCTCCAGGTAAGTTTGGGGTGAGTGTGAGGACAGGAAGGGTCAAGGACCAGGTGGCTGTGACTCAAACAAAGACAAGCTCTTTCTTCAAGTCTCCAGGGGGCTTGTTTAACAGAGAGGAGAGAAGAGAAGAGTGAGAGAAATAATAGAGAGCGCGCGAGACAGAGAATAGGTAGACAGAGCAAAAAAGAGAGAACAAGTCAGAGAACAGGAGAACAAGATGGATATAAAGAAAATGTAAGGTGGTTAGGTGAGCAAACAAGCTCTGTGAGAAGGAATGAATCAGACAATACCTTTGCCGCTGCTGTTCTCCATTGTGTAGAGATAATCCATATAAAAAGCACCAAAGCGCTGCATGCCCGCTATCTCAGTGTAGGTCTCCTGTCAAACAAAGGCAGAGTTAGGTAAACATTCAGCAGTAAGGTAGCAAACAAGCTGATAGCCTTTAAGAGTGGCAGGGACTGGGGGTCATAGTGGATATGGCAAAGGGGGTCTAATCAGCAATTTGAAAATGTTATGATGGGGTTGATCTACTGAGTTACATATAATATTTTTTATACTTGAAAATGTGCAAGTTAGTATAATTTACCACCTTTTCAAAAGTTTATTGTGGATGTGAAAGTAATAACTAAATATCAAGTCTGTTCATTATTGTGTGATAAGTTATTTCTAATAATTATTTAACTTTTCCCTTATTGAGCTGGTGCCTGCATGCATGCCACTGAAAATATGTATCTGAATACCCTATTATTATCAGGTTTTAGTATCTACTAAAGATGGGACTTTTTCATAAGATATCAATTCTGATAATTTCAAACTAAAATTGTGGAATGTTATGGACATATTTAATGAGACAGCAGGGTGCAGCTTTTAAAACCACTAATTTAATGAAGAATGTACATATAAAATAAAACTTTTTAATTGAAAACGCTCTTCTTGGCCTCTCTCTTTGCTCTATATCAGATTTTTGTTGACACAAATACGGTGAGTCCTGAGTCCTGTGATTCCTGAGATCTTAAATATCTTACGGTAAATATATTCTTATAAGAGAGGTTATCCTGATTTAACCAAAATTAATTTGCTACCCTTGTTTACTGGCAATACAGTATTAGTTTTATTTCCTTGTTATTCTATCAGAAATTGTTTTTATTATCCAGTTGCAAAGTTGTTGCTCTTGAAGCACTTAATGTAGGTTTGGAAATGTGCACTATCACAAAGCTTATGTCTTTTTATTATATTATTATTCTTTAGTGTTTACATTTGACATGTATTCTGCATTTTTCTTATTTTTTACCTAAATGGGTGTGTAATGTTATAATTCATAATTTATTTGTCTGCAGGTCAAGAGCTATTGACCCTATTCTGAGCAATAATTGAAAGTATTTTTCTACTGCACAACAAAACCAATGGCACACAGTGAGAATTAGTGAACAAGGAAGGAAAAGAACAAGAGGGATTGAATGACACACAGTCAGTTAACACCTCCACCCCAGACTTACCAACTAGATCTCTAAACAGACATTTCAATGGAGCCTTATCAGAGAAGCGGGTTAATGAGTAATATTTATTAAGGGATATCTAATGGCTCTGGCATGCTTTTGGATCAAAGCCAACAGCTTGTTTCAAAACCACTAATGAAGTACTACTAAACCTTTGACCCCTCTACTATCAACTATGAATAGATGGATGGATGGATGGATGTCCAAACAATTGCTTCATTGAGGGTCATGAGCGTTTCTTAGCAGAGTCAACATGAGAGCTGTGAGACTGATGAAGTGAGCTGAGTTATCAGGAATAATGGCTTTAACACTACTCTTCAGATAGCAATCCTTTACTGCAGCTAGCAGCTGGTTGACTGACAGAAATAATCAAGTGGTAGGGATTTAAATTGGAATGACTTTAAATTTAAAATTTAAATAGTGGTAAGGGTTAGGCGTTAGAGTTAAAAAAAATTTTTTTTCATTTAAACCCCCTAGATATTGCGCAACATTACACTGCTGTTTTTTTTTCAGATTAAACTCAAAGAAATAACTGTGCTTGTTTTAGCAGGTCACTTCCACTAGCTTACCGTATCAACAATGATGTGTGTTAGGAAGAATCTATAATCTCTTTTTGGCAGTGATGAGGCTTTATAGATGATAACAGGGAAAAGTATGTTTGAAAATGTTGTTGCATCATGAATATTTACTTGACCACTGAGAACTTTACAATATCTATGTTCCCTTTATAAATCACACTCCACCTGGAAACCATAAATGGTCAATGCAAAGCTCCTCATAAATAATCAGTTATCTTGCTGACCAATGGACCTATGGTGAATTATGTCATCAATTGATGAGAAGAAGCGCAACTTTGTGACATCAACATTGAAGTGTTAGTTAGTGAGGTGGAGATGAAGAAAGACGATTGTTTGGTGGCCACAGCAGTGATATCACTGATAAAATAAAATGGTAATGTGTTGCTGATGCGGTTAATGCAGTGAGTGAGAGTGAGTACGACAGAGAGGACAGTGCCTGAAATGAAAAACGGGTGAAGTTTAAAGGTTGGATAATTCACCAAGAGTGGTGAGTACTTGTGTTTAAACAGGGGTTGTTTGGTTCTGTTGGATCTTTCTGTGTAATACTGGACTCTTTTCAGCACAAAGATCCAAAATTACAGCTCTATAGAGTCTATGTCAGCTGATGAGTCTGAAAACCGGTTTCCTATGAATCGTTCCATCCACATACTGACCTCCACTCTGGGACATTATTTGGAAATTTAAGTTTAAAGTTTTAATAGTCTCTAGTGCGCTCTGTGCACTCCATTAAAACCAACAACATAAGTTGTTGGTTTTAATGTTAATGAAGTGGATCAATAACCTCCTCACATCTGCATCGGCACTTTCCTGTCTCCAAAATGTTTGTACGTGTGGTTTAAAGCTTGCGTACAAGTGCACACAGTTTCCCTTCAAGTTTGCTTTTATATATCCCAATGTTTGCATGAGAGGTGGCGTACACACAGAATGGACTCTGAAAGATGCAAGGGTTGTAAAACAGGACCCAAAGCATTTCTGGTGTTTAATGTAGTGGGAACTGTGTTAATGGCAAGTGCTGTTAGCTAATTAAATTCATTATGGCATTTAATTAATATATTGTGTATTTTGGAGTATTGCTGTTGATCACAGGAGCTACTGTGAAGGCATGTCTGCCCAGCTGCAAGGTGTGTGTTGAGTTGATAGTTGGTCTGACTTGGAACTGTCTGCTTAATTTTTGCCATATGATTTAGTCTGTGGGTGTCTTTCAAATGTTTTGTGGTAAGTTTTCTCACCATAACTGAATTGAATTTGTGATGTCACAGACAACCTGTAATATTGGCTGGGATTACTACAGGAAAACTGTTGAAGCTGTGGAGCTGCTCTGAATCTTTCATGTCTGGTCTGACTCAATTTACACTGTATGCACTAAACATTTCAATCTGAGCAAAAACAGCATCTTCAACCACCAAAGATTCCAAAATAAATACTAAAACAACATTCTTCTGTACATCAGGGGGACGGTAGCAATAGTGTTACGGATTTCATTTTGTAACCTTGTGATTAGCAGTCTCTAGTATGAACTCAGCCCTGACTCCGTTGTTCTCTGGGCTGCGGTAGTCAAACAGGGAGTTGGTCAGGTAAGTCATTCCTTTACTGCTTAGGCTGTCCCCACAGCTGAAGAATACTGCATCCTGAAGAGAAGCAGGACAAAGAGGAGAATGAGGACGCTCAGAGAATAAAATAAATATTATTTCAGACATTGCAAAAACACAAACCAGCTCATTCTACATAGAAAATCCTCCCAAATCTATTTGATATCAATATTGGCTAATAATAATGACCTTTGAAACGCATAGTTAACACAATTGATTAAATACACTGAAGTCAATGAAATTGATGTTAACACAGTATTATATGTGGCAAAATTATTCACTATGATGAATTTCAAATCAAATCACATTATCATCATCATAATTCCTTCTGAAATCTCTTATATGCAGCAGGAGACACCGTTTAGGTGTAAGTCTATACTTATATTTTTAATTTTGTTTGAATTTTCATAATAATGTTTTATTTTTCAGATTGTTTTTACCTCTTCACTTCGGTTCATGTTTTCCTCAAAATCTCGTACTCCCATGATGCTTTTCAAGCAAAGGGCACGGCAGCCAACAATGCCAATCTGACAATCAAAGAAGGGCTCCCCCATCATCAGAACCTGGAATAAAGACCAAAAGAAAAACTTTAACTGGTAAAAAATAAAAACAGAAAATGTATCAATCAAATAAAACAAATATTAATAACTTTAAATGGAAGGTAAATCAATTTGAATGGAGGATGTGACAGTATGAGGTACTTCAGAAAAAATATTTCTTCTCCAAAGAGAACACACAGGATGTTATTAGTAACATTGCAGTTCCCCAATCAAATCATATACATTTTATGGCTAAATTATTTATTTATCACAAACAAGGTTTTCCACCATGACCTTGGTCAGGGGTTAATTTCATTGGAATAAAAAGAGCAGGGGTCAGACAGCTCCCATGTTCCCTCGATAGTGGTGTATGCATGTGTGTGTGGTAGCAGTCCAGCAGGCCCTGTAACCATCAAGGTGGGGTTGTCCCTAACTCACCATGCTTTTTGCTTTACCCAGCAGACACCTCAAAGGAGAACACGCCAATAAACTTTTACGTTTCACCACAAAATAATTACAAGGCTTAGTTTTCCTAGCCATCCCTTTGCCTTTCAATGCTCTCACTTTTGGTCCCAGTTCAGATTGCTTTCCCTCTCTTCAAGAAGAAGCATAAATTATAGAAATTGGAATTGGAAATCTCTCAGATTTCTCACATCTGGTAGAACGCTTAGGAGCAGAAAACCCCTTTACTACTCCAACCAGGTAATCAGAGAAAAAGGTTTAAAATATTTTCTACACTGAGGGGGAAATGCAGAAATGATCAGACTTGGGCTCCATTCAAACACAGATTCCAATATGTTCACAAAAGGCCCCAGATGAGTGACCTGGATGGGCTTTATAAATGTACTTGAGGGAGGGAACCCCTGTCTAAAAGTAAATAAGGAGGGAGAATATTAATATTGATGGAAAAACTGAAAGGACAGCGAACTTGGTTTGTCCGTTCTAACGATGGGTAACAAGAATGCTTTTCAAAAATGTGTTGGTTGGTTGTGGCCTTTTGTTGTTTTTATACAAAAATAAGTTCATTAACTTCATCAATATGGTTTCTACTCTTAAAGATGGTCAAAATGAACTAATGTAAATGTAAACTCTTACATTCGCCTTTAGCTTGGTTATTGGACCAGGTGAGAGTTTCTAACATCTTACATGAGGCTGTTGGTTATTTACTGAAACAAAAAGCTGTCCGTGTTTATTTAGCAAATCACTGTTTATTATAGACAAATGACTAATTACAAGTTACGATATGAATAAAATAGTAAAAGATAAAAATCCATAAATCACTATCAGCCATACAATTAAAAGCAGACAGGGAAATAATTACCTCAATAGTGATTCCCTGTTGCTCCAGGCACAGGACCTCTCTGGATTTGACCTTCTGTGGACTGTAGTAGCTGCTCTCTGAATGAGTCTCTGTCAGCTGAGACAGAAGGAAGACAGACCACATCCATTTAATATTCCTCAGACTGATTAGAGATTAACTCAAATCAAATATGAAGTAAAAGGTCTAAGCTTGGCCTGGATGAAAAGGCTTTGTAACCAAACAGGATTCAAAAAGCAGATTAGGTGATAAAAACAAACATTAAACCAGATCAAAGCTAAATAAAAAATGTATAGCACTAAATGAATAAAGAGGAAATTGTGTCAGCACAAAATAGATCAGCAGCAACAATACAGATGTCACAACGAAGCAACACTTAAAACTGGAAAAAACCCATTGTGTGTGTGCGTGAGTACCCACAATTCCCTGCTGAAACAGATGCATGATTTGAAAAATAAACAAAAGCTATGTAACTCTTTGGATGTGAGGGACAATGAGGCCCCCAAAAAATAATGCTTAAAACCAGAAACAATAACAACCAAACAAGTACAGATGACATTTTCTTAGATCAGAAACTGGACTGGAGCCTTGGGACTTTTTGGTTGTTTTCTCTTCCAAGTTTGGATTCAGGCCAAAGACATTCATCAAACCACATGACAGTCGCTCCTCTGTGATTTTAAGGGGAGGCCCTCTCTGGCTTCATTGAGGATGGCAATCAAAAAATGTCTGAAGCACTCAAAACATCAAGTGGAAAAATTATAATGTACAAGGGACTGGTCGTTGACAATTCATACAACTTGATAAAAGAAGAGGAATTGTTCATCGTGTGTAGAGATAGTGTGGAGGTAGATGAAGAGAGAGAGAGAGAGAGTGCTTGGTTAAATTTAGCTGGCTAGAGTAAGAAGGGTACATAGCTGTGATGATTTTGAGGTTGGCCAGTCTACAAACGTGCGTGTAGAACTGTGCAGGCACAAACCCATTCAACTTGAACACAGGAAGCAGGTGCAGAGCTACAGGCAGCTGTGCCTTATTATCCCTAGTGATGGAGCAGACTCTCTCACCCTAGCTCCCTTCCCCTCTTTCAATTCTGATGGTTTACTCACGTGCAGGAGCCACCCCACCCCAACCACAATGTTCCTGGGAACAGCCAAAGCGTTAGTGCACAGTGGCACTGACACAGAATTAAAACCAATCAGATAGAGACATACATCCTCAATGTTTATCCCATAACAATCTGGTCACCTCGACATTGCCCAAACTAGATTGGCAGGGCATTTTGGGCCTAAAACAACACAGCAGACAGGACAGAGCAGCAGTATAGCATTGGCGCACCGACACAAATGCTTAATATGGTCAGTAATATACAGGGCTGCTGCTACTGCTTCCTCTCCCTAATTATTTTTCCACCCATTTAAAGGCTGTGAGAGTCCAACATAAATGAAATGATTCTTTATGAAGCATCTTGAAAATGTTATAATGTTGGATATGAATAGTTTGTCTTTCTATCAATTACTGAGAAATGTAACATGGAAAAAAAGTTTAAAAAAAGACTAGAAATTTGCGATTGTGGAAATCAATGAAAATACCAACTTAAAATGTCAATGTTTCATAAAATAAAATATGGTATGAAGTCTGGCATTGAATGAGAATTTGGCAGGTTTGCAAAAATGAAAGAAAAAGGGAAAAAATGGTTAGTGCAAAACTATGCATTATGTGTGTGTAAAAGTCATAACAGTGTACTGCCAATTTCTCTGATCAAACAGATCTAAGGAGTAATGTGTCAGCAATCTAAAAATACCTCTCTGATTTCACGTGCATGTCAAACTTAGGTTCAGGCAGTGGCTGTTCAAAGACATGAAATTCCCTCAAACTAAACACTTCCTTGTAGGAAAGCGGCAAGAACGTTTAAAAAACCATCCTTTCAGCTGTCTGCAATTACTCCAGATGAGAGGCAATTAATTGATTAAAAGAACTCAAACAATACAGGAACAGTTTAAACATTATTAGAAAAGTACCAAGGTCTGTTTGTCATGAGACATACCTCCCCTTAGCTGATCTCACACACTCACACTCACACACACACTCACACACACACTCACACACACACTCACACACACACTCACACACACACACACACACACACACACACACACACACACACACACACACACACACACACACACACACACACACACACACACACACACACACACACACACACACAGAGTTAGTAATGTGATCTGGGGTGCCTGAACCTGAGGGGAAACACAGATGAATTCCAACCATTCTAAATGTGAGCCGGCAGGATTAAAGTTTGGGATCCATTTCTGAATAGTCATCTTACCATGTATAATGTTTAAGACATTAACGTGACCCAAGACGCCAGTTAGTACCTAAGACAGAGACTAGGAGGACTGAAACTTCAATGTCTTAAAGACTCAAACTTAAAATAACCACAAAATATAAGGAGTGGGCAGTATGAGTAAATAAATAGTTATATAGCAACGTAAACTAAAAAATATCACAATGATATCTTAAATTCAGGAAATTGTAAATCATCATTATATATCATTATCTGCAGAATATATTTATCATGAATGCCCCATTTGTGTAAAGAACACATTAAAGACATTGACCTCCTCGTCTTCACCATCTACCCAAACTTTTATGTTTGTTTGGATGTGAAAATGTGTGGATTCTTTGCAACAGTATATAATGTATGTTTAACTGAAATACATTTTATTATTTCGAGAGCATTTCTCAATAACATTCATACCACATCATTATGCAGCACGATGCAGAATACTGAGCAATTTACTTATTTTTTTACATAAAGCCTACCTTGTTCTAAAAAAAACAAAGTCTACATGTGGAAAAACTTTATATAAAACTGTAGCTGATTTACCTTAAAGGTGACAGAAGCTTTGGTGCAGTAGAAGCCTATGGAAACAATGGGATCTTTGTGTGCATTTTGCTGGGGGCTGTTGGGGATGCTTCCAGCCTCTCTCTGCTGGTAGAGATCTTCCTCACTTTCCTCCTCTATGCTTACAATGGCTGGGACAAATGACCACGCCCAGGACACCCAGCCTTCGTCTGCATCTTCAGGACTCCCAGACTGCATGTAAAGGTCTGTGGTAGTCTCTGGGCTTTCAACATCCACATCCATCGCTGAAAAGGAGAGAAGTCATAATTAGTTGTAATGCAAATGTAGGCAGTTAATGAGTCAGGGTTAGTGCATGTAGGTCTGTATTTACCTCAATAAAGTCCTTTTGAGATTCTTAAAATAAATATTTAAAAAGTTGCAAGTCACACTTTCATCACTAAAAGCACAAAATGTAGATTTAATAAAATGTGTATAAGTACCCTAAATAAGAATCAGACAAAAACAGAGGGCCATTACCTTGTCTAAGAAAGAAACGTGTTACATAGAGTTGCCAAATTTATATTACATTCAAATCAGGGTTCAGATAAAAGATCACTCAAGTCCCATTCAATAGTATTTAACTCCAACAGACACATGTAAATCAATTCTGAGAACAAACTGGTCAAACACAGACAAAATCATTGATAATTGAAGTGTCTTTGCCCAATGCAGCACACTAGATGAATTTGTCCATGCCTTCAGGGGAGTTTAATACAAGCAAGTTGTTTCAGCTGTCAACTGAATGCACAAAAACAGCCTAACCAAGGCAGTTCCACAGTAGTTGCTGCCAATGCTCCAGAATGCAGGTGTGCATGAGTATTTTTGAGCTGTATGAACTCTACAGAGAGAGCGAGGGGAAGCCCATTCCAGTTGAGGCCAGAGGGAACAGCCTGTCAGCCAGCCTCCTGACAGAGGTGAGCCTTGACTGGGCCCAGTGGATCATTGTGGTCAGGGCTGTTTGAGCTGGACACAGCAACACCACATCCACAAACGCTTTCAACCAGGGTCATATATTTATACAGAACCAACAGACTGAAATAATGGCCAAAAGAGAGGCTGAGTTACTATGGTCATCAGCACAAGTTGAGCTTGGCTGAGGGTGCAGGTGACTGTGGGACTAGACAAACTAAGATGAAGGCAGTGGGGTGATTGGTCTCACTGTCTACGCCTAGACAGAGTGCAAGGGGTTGAATTAAGCTCTGGCTTCTGTAAGGCAAGGGCCTCACATCAGGTGAAGAGGGTAAGTTTGTATAAATATGCACAAAATGGGACATTAGGAAAACAAGGACTAAAGAAAAAGAAGTTTAATGCCATCAGTGGGCCAATTATGACAGCATCTGAAAACATAACCAAATGTAAGGAAGTAAGTATGTGGATGACCAATAGGATGTTAGTCAGTGGACTGGCACTGTAGTGGTGTCCACAACAAAGGAAAAGCAGAAGTTTGTAGAAGCCTTTCTATTCTATTTTCTTTCTCCTGTTTCTTAGCAAACAATCTGGGGGTTCACAGGTTCCCCAAAACCACCATGCACCACCCCAGTCCCTGATCCCTTCGTCTGAACTCATCCCATCGTGTCTGTTTCCATACACACAGGGAGAGAGGAAGCTGATGTCAATACACAAGTATGTGCAATCCCATTCCTCGTGGCCTCACGTCCTCTGTGTGAAAACAATGTTGTCCGTGAGGTCACATCTTAAGAATCCCAGAGGCTAAGGCGGTGAAAATTATGACATATTTTAATTCAATCCTTCACTTTGTGAATTGGCAGTTTGAAATCCTGTGTTAAAGTTTATTAGTCAACCCCCTCCAACATCTCTGTCCTGTGTGTCTGTCCTTTCTCTTTTTTCCTTTTTGTTTTCACTCCACGAAGCCTTTGAGATGTCAGTTCAACAAGTTAAGCTCTTTCGCTTCACATCACTGCCTGATGAAGCCTATGTTTGAAATGCAGGGCAATCAAAATAAAAGCACAATTACCAATCAAGTGATCAAAACAGACCGGCTTAAGGGGACTTTGAAGTATTAATCCAAAGAAGTGACTGAAAAATTCCCAGAGAGTGATGTGGGCTGGTCAAAATATATGCTGCCCGGAGTAAAGCTCTATCACCCTACAGGTGTAACATACAACCAAAACTGTTTTCTAATTGACCATGAGAGCAATCAGAGTTTCACTGCATTTTTTTTCGGGGAAAACAAGCCACATCAGTGTGTCCACACACAGAGCTCAAAGCACTATGTAATAGGATATGTAAGGGCAAAGTTGGTTTCCATGAGTCCAAAGTCTGCAAGCAGTGGTGTATGTCTAAGCATGCAAGGGAGTGAAGGTGCAAGTTAGTGAAGAGCTAAGGGACAGAGATAGTAAGAAGGGAGGATTGAGAAAGGCAGTGCCCTCGCAGGCCAGTAGATGTCCCTCCATGTTTATAGAGGGAGAGGTGAACTGAATACCTGATCACTGAGCCTGGCTCAGTGATCAGGTATGTCTTGTCATCTAATGCACATGCTGAGTGTATGTTTGGTCGTGTGTATACAGTACATGCACATTCTCACAGTTTAATAGATATTCAGGGCATCTTACTAAAGTACAAAAGTACAAACTAAAATGTAAATGGTTTTGTATTTATATAGTGCTTTTCTAGTCTTGATGACCACTCAAAGCACTTTACAGTACAGTTTTACATTCACCCACTCACACACACATTCATACAGTGCATCTATTAGCAGCACTTTGTTGTTCTATGGGGGGCAATTCAGGGTTCAGCATCTTGCCCAAGGACACTTCGGCATGCAGATGGGGAAGACTGGGGATCGAACTGCCGACCTTCAGGTTGGAGGACGACCACTCTACCCCTCAGCCACAGCCGCCCAAATGTGACACAGGAGACAAAACAACTCTGCAAAACATGTCAATAGGGGTCTGAATTCAAGGGCCTACATATCTTCACACCAATACTAAATAGTGAGAGGGAAGAAGAAGAGATGAAGTGAAATTATAAAGAGAAGAGGCCCTATAAAGTCTGCATGGGAGAGCATAAGGTGGCCACTTCAGGTTCATTAAGAGGACATTCCTTAGCTGATAACTGTCTGATGGTCAATTCCATTGTATGACCTTCTGAAGACAGAGAGGGTGAGCTATTCTACAAAATCCATCACTTTACAGAGCACTAAACATCTACCTACACCGCTGGACAAACAACTACTCCCAGCATTCATACACATGGTCACATACACACACCCTGCCACACTTCAGCAGCCACACTTCTCAGTTCATAATTCTTCACATACTTGAAACTGAACAGCTTTCGATGTCGTGACCAGCTGCTCCATTTAAGAATGTTAGTCATCTGTGTTTTCAACTGCTGAAATTTCAGTGACTTCATTGAATATCAGACAGTAGGAATACTAGCCATCTTTTCGTGACTGAAAGGTTGCTTTGGTTAGTGACACACAAGGTTCTCATACCTCGGGCAGACTGAAACAATAATTCAGGCTGGGAATGCAACTCCATCCCTGGTCATCCTCACGCAAACCCTCAGCCCACTAATTTTTGAAACAAGATAGTAAATGCATATTACAGGAGAAAATATAGGCTAATGTTTGCTACATTGTCATAACACAAACCTATTGTAGGTTATAATAACGTCAATAAGTTGATAAATCACTGGGTGTAGGGCAGCAGGTTTTACAGTGTGCTCACTCTCTCAATCTCTAAAGGAAGGTAAACAAAAACCACGCTTTCTGTTAAAAACGCTTCCTTTTTCCAACTGCTCATCAACAATGGATGATTGTTATTATTGATGGCCATCATCCAAGGCAGACCATAGCAAACTAAATGTTGAAAGAAATGGCTGGCAGCAGCAACGGTGTGGAAACACACATGCCTGCAAGCCACAACAGTTCAGTGAGGTAGCCGATATTTAAAGCTAAAGTAAGAGTTGCGATTGATGCAAGAGGTCTGACAACTCATTCCTGTTTGTCATATCATCACTGCTCAAGTTGACTGTTCCTGGCTAAAAAAAAGACACTCAGGCCATCGTGAACAGTTGTAGTTCTCCTGATGGTCTGTCCACCACTGTCCTACTCAGTCACTTATTAGTGCTTTTCATTAAAAGGATAGTTCACCGAAAAATTTGAATTCACTCATCATCTATCCCCACTATGCCGATGGAGGGGTGGTGAAGTGTTGGAGTTCACAAAACACTTCTGGAGTTTAAGGGGGAAACTTTGTTACAGCCGAATCCGACACAATTGAATTCAATGGCGACATACACTTCAGACATAAAAAAACAACAGAAACACTTGGGTGAAACCACACAAGCAGTATGGAGGCATGTTGTGGTACATGCCTCCATACTGCTTGTGTGGTTTCACCCAAGTATTCGCAAGCCCTGACATTCATATTCAACGAGGTCATTTACACCATGTTTTAAGCCTAAAAGTCATCTGGAAGTTGCTAAGCTAGCAGACGTAGCACCAAGATGGTGTGTCCGAGGGTCTGTGAACGCACCTCGTAGAAGGATATCAGAGGACATTTAGGATTAAAAACACGGTGTAAAGGACGTCTTTTCTAATCAAATTTGAATCTCGGCGCTTGCAGACACTTGGATGACACCAAACGAGCAGTATGGATGCAAGTTTTCTCTTATGTCTTTTATTATGTCTGAAGTGTATGTCGCCATTGACTTCAATTGTATTGGATTCTGCTGCAACAAATTTTACCCCTTAAACTCCAGAAGTGTTTTGTGGACTCAAACACTTCACCCACCTCTTCATAGGCATAGTTGTGGGTAGATGATGAGTGCATTTTCATTTTTCGGTAAACTATCCCTTTAAGGAGTCATTGGCTCCTACCTAAAAGAGAGAGATTCAAACAAGAACATGCAGCCACAGTGAATCATGGAAACATAAACGCATTACAGGGCTTTTTCCGCTTTGTTAATTGGCAAAAAGAAAACCCCTTCACATAGGGGCAAAAATTTATATTCACTTTGAAATGTTCTAGAAAGACCAGCTTTCAATTGAAGGTCAGAGCTTATTAAAACAGTGCAGAGTGGATTCAGACTAAATCCATCCTCAAATCTTTTGTCCACATATCCATACAAACAAGCACATGTGTACATGCACACACACGCATGCACAAAGGCCAGGTCAAAGTAAGACTGAAAAAGAAACAAACACAACAACAAATGCAGTCTTGAAGAAGTGGAGCCAGAATCATGTTCTACTAATTGTTTGACAATGATTGTTTACTAGACACTACAACCAACTAAAAATAAATAATGGTCATGTAAGCCAAGTCAGTTACTGTGAGCATCAACATACATAAATGTTGTAGCACTCAGAACCAATCTGTGGTAAAAGGCTTTCTTTACTAGTTAAAAAAGAGAAAAGATACTGTATATACTGTATGTCATATTACAAATAAATCATTTAAGCTGTAATTCTCCCACTATTGTCCAAAAAACTGCACCTTTATTTCTTAAATCTGACATGAATAAACTGAAAAACCATATGTTTGTGAACAAGCCCAAAAGGCTCCCAAACAGCATCCCAACAAACATGCACACAGAAGTGCACCCCTTCAACTTCTTGACTCTGACGATTACTTCCAGCATAACTAGATGCTCAGGTTCCAAGAGCAGGTCCCCATGCTATATTTTTGTGATGGGATATTAATTCATTCTTTGAGACTCCACATAGCAGTAGCATGACACTCACTCTTACATCTGGCATGGGACACTGAACTGGAAGCTGCGCCAATAACTTGCAGTTTAAGTTCCAGGCCAACAGGGAGCAAGTTAGAGGGAGTGAACAAATGGGCTGTTTTGTGTTGGGCTGCTTGCTTCCCCTCTGCCCACCACTTCCCATCCACCGTAATTTGCTCATGGTTCTACAGAGGCTGATTCAGCCCAGCAGGACTTGGGATTTGATCCTGTTCTATCTGGTTGATGAGGATGAACAAATCGGGGGGAGGTGAGATGAAGAAAAAAGTGGGTTTTTTTCCAAAGGTGTTGGCTGCAGGGTTTCTTTAGCTTGTACTTGATGCTTATAAATGCTTCAGATGGCTTTGCATAGTATGCCTGAGAGAAGCCCACTCCATGTATGTATTTCGCTGAGCTCCTGGAAATGTGGAGTGTGATTTTGTATGGTGCTCCAGTCAAAAAGACAGATGGGCCTGTGTTTGATTCATCCTATTTATTCCCTTCATCCTCCTCTCTCCTGCCTTTGTCCACATGGAGAGGTTCAGACCTGACGACAACAGTCTGTGTTGAGTTACACGCTCTGGCTTTTGTTTGTGGAAAAAGCAGGAGGAGCACACACCATGGTCAAAGTGATGTTTAATGTCCCATTTAGGAACAACAGCAGCATATGGACAGACATAGCCCCTGAACACAACAAGGCAACATGCAGAGCATCATGAGCTGTCTAAGAAAAATGTCAAAGCTTTGCAGATGGTGGGATGGCTCACTTCAGAGCTTTGTCTGAGAGATAAGACTGCTGTAGGAGATATTATTACACAAATTCAGCATCTTTTCACCCAGAGCCTTAATATAAAATGTTTTAATTAATTTTGATAAATTAAAATGATGCCTATAGCAAAATTATTGACTTATTTTGCTGTCCTTGCCCTTGCTTTGTACATGGATAAACATGTTCAGAGCTACAAGCAGATTAGTTTCAGCACAAAGGAGGAACCTCAGCGATAACAAAAAGGACTGCCTCATGAACCATTTAGTAAGTGAACATATAAAAATATAAAGAGAAAACATATATATTAGCAATACAGCCAAATATATCTTACTAACTATACTTAGAAATGCAAGTTTTAGCCACTCACTCATTGAGTGCAAAATTCTACAAAAAGCAGCTCTGAAGAAATTTACCTCAGGTATTTTTAAAACATTCATAATAATTTTGTTTATCAATTGACAAAACGAAACACTAAATAATCTATCGGTCAACAGTCACCTATCAGACCTTCCCTAACAGACCTCACTCACCAGGTAAAATTCCTCCAGCCTCCCGGACATGACCACTGCCCTCTTCTCCCTCGCTTTCCTTGTGTCCTCCGATTTCTCCATAGTAGAGGGCAATGATCAGCTGTAAAATGCGGATAAACATAGGTAGCTGCTGATCAGTAATGGACAATTTCAGGCTCTCCACCATGGTCTGGATCTGAGAAAGCAAAGGGAAGAGAAAGCAAGTTATTACATTTTGAATTTTGAATTGTTAAATTATATCTTTAAAATGGGCCACAGGCCTAACCACTTTTGGGAGTCCCCACATGTAAGATAGAGCAGCCCAATGTCAAGTTAAACTGGTTAAGATTCCCCTGGATGCTGAGTGTTGCATGTGAAAGACATGAGTTTGTATTAATCAGTGATGACGAATTCCAAATGACAAAAGATTTACAGTCAAAAGAGGACGTACCTTCGTTATTGCTTAACATTAGTATTATATATGTATTATATATGCGGCAAATCTTTTTTGTGTAATTTTGTTGATGTTGATAGAGTACCATAAAAAACACAAAACTTCTTACTGACGGTGTATAGATATGAGTGAGCCAATTCAGCCAGTTGAGAAAATTTGTTTAAATTAAGTTTAAATGGGATTGTATTAAATTTACCATGGTGTAACTTTATGGTGGACAAAAAAACTGCAATACACAGAAACCCAAACCACAGACAGCCACTGTGGATTTTCTGGTTAAAACTATAAAAGCTACTTTTGCATCACAAATAGTTTAGATCTGAAAACATAAAGAAATCTCTACCACATTAAGGAACAAGTTACAGCAATTAACCTATTAGAAATAAATATTTCTTGGTCGTTTGGTGAAGTTATTTCAAAAAATGTAAGCTGCTCACTTTGATGACAGATGGGATCTTGGAATTGATGTTGTCATAGGTAAAATGAAGGCGTGTTCTGAAAGAGCATTTGTACAGCAGTGGGTCCTGGTAAAACTCAATCTTGCCACTAGCATTCCGCTTGTCCAAGCAGACAGTACAGTCTGCAAAGTTGATCACTTTCCTTAGGACCAGCTCTGGAGCTAAATAGAGAGAAAAGAGGCGAAGAGAAAATGTATCATTTTGTATTGAACATAAGAGGCTGACCCATTGTGCTTGACACTAACTAAACATGTCAACATACAACATCTTATCATTAAACACAAACAAATGTAATTATATGCACTAAAATGGTTTTGGTAAATGGTTTTGTATTTATATAGTGCTTTTCTAGTCTTGATGACCACTCAAAGCACTTTACAGTACAGTTTTACATTCACCCACTCACACACACATTCATACAGTGCATCTATTAGCAGCACTTTGTTGTTTTATGAGGGGCAATTCAGGGTTCAGCATCTTGCCCAAGGACACTTCAGCATGCAGATGGGGAAGACTGGGGATCGAACTGCCGACCTTCAGGTTGGAGGACGACCACTCTACCCCTCAGCCACAGCCGCCCGGGGTAAAAGAAAGCAGGCTCTGAAAGTTAGGACTGCACATCTCCAATACTCTCAGATCTAATATCCAGGGCACTGTCTGCAACTGAACTGACACTACATAAGCAGGGGCCTGAATGATACATTTCTTCTACTTGTAAATAAGCTGTAATAAAGTGTGTGTGTGTGTGTGTGTGTGTGTGTGTGTGTGTGTGTGTGTGTGTGTGTGTGTGTGTGTGTGTGTGTGTGTGTGTGTGTGTGTGTGAAATGTACAGGGTTTCCACCATTATTTCAGTCACTGTTTCAGGATTGGGGCAGACACATTGTTGTCACTGTATCCTTTTACAGTAGTGGAATGTTATGTCAGAGTGTCCTGCCTCTCAACTACATCGCTGGCCTGCACTCACTTTGCACTTTAACAATGAACACCAACACTAGTCAGAGGTTATTAGAATTTGACCAGT
Source organism: Verasper variegatus (assembly GCA_026259375.1). Classification (NCBI taxonomy): domain Eukaryota; kingdom Metazoa; phylum Chordata; class Actinopteri; order Pleuronectiformes; family Pleuronectidae; genus Verasper; species Verasper variegatus. Next base: position 1,139,808 of record CM048048.1, read on the forward strand.
ACTTGAAGTTTATTTATGTTTGAATATATCTTTTTAAAGTTATTGAAAACCAGCCAACATTTTGTCTGCACACAGTTCACCTGCCATACACAACACGAGAAGCACACAGGGTTAAAGTGACCAGAAACATTCATAATTTGACACCATCGATAAATAAATAATCATAAATATGATTGTCAGTATGTGTTTGAAGTGCGATGAGCAGACACACAGAGACACACTCCTACAAGTTCTTCTGGCAGATTATCTTACACTGTGGTGTTCTTTTTAACCACTACTGAGTGGGTGGCACTATTTGTTGAAATGCTCAATGCAAGCGACCACAGAAGCATTCTGTATTGTTGATAATCAGACACTTGATAAACAGCACAGAGTAATTGGAGCATTTAATTATTCATTTTACTTCATATATTTTTTCATCATGTTAATGTTCCATTCTGAGATGTCTGTTTGACCTTAGTTTGAACTAACAAAACTGAACACTTACTGTAGTATATAGGTTCTTGTCTTAGTGGATTTACTAGATAATCCCACTACCAAGGAATGTAAGCAGCCATTTCTCACCAGTGATGTCCATGAAAGCCCTCTCCCACATATCGTCCACAGTGTAGCACTCTGCTGAGGTAATGTTGACCGACAGCACAATGTCATCTTCCACATACTTAAGGATCAGGTTGTTCACCACAATATTGACGTTGTTCACCACTCGCCTGATCAGACTCTGCACGTAACCTACGAACAAGTAATCACACATGAGAAACATGTTAAAAAATACTTCATAATGATATAAAAAGATGTTCATAACTTATTTCACAAGAGACATGCATTCTATTAGTATATATTCACTGGAATGTACAGCACATTCAGCTGTCAGTTTATTGGATACACCTGGATAAAACAAATGTAGTCCAGTAGGAGAAGAGGAAAGTTTTCATGTGTGCGTGTGTGTGCAAAAACAGCTCAACATGGACAGATTATCACCAAACCTTTTCCAAGATATCTCCAAATAATTAGGCAAGAGAGTCAATCTCAGAAGTCAGAAAATGACATCATGCATAGTGAAGAAATGCATCTCTGCATCCTAAAGACGCAACGTAATGCTTATATAGCTTGAAAAATAATTGATAGTTGAATGCACTAATTGGAAGTCTCTTTGGATAAAAGCGTCAGCTAAATGGTATGCAATGTAATTAATGATCATATGATAGTCATCATCATGTCTTCAAATGGAATATAATCCGGTAGTAATGAAATGTAGTTAAGCATGAACTTTTTCAACAAATAAGATTCCAGACATGATGTACAGTTGATTTTGATTAACTTATAATTTGTCATCATATGGTATAAATGACATCATGGTAATGTCACTATGAAATGGCATCAATCAATTTAAAGTTATCAAGTCAACACTGGGTGCATACAGTGTACACACCGGGTATACATAACCCCTTCCAATGTAAAAAGAAAGAAAAATCCAGTTTGAGTAATGTTATATTATTGAACAGCACCACAAACTGCTTGAAACTCTCTAGAACAATTTCAATTAAAATACAACATTCAGGGAGGATTTATTGCAGGAATGCTGTATCAGAGATTATAAGTTTCAGCTAGGTAAACTGCCAGTGCCAACTGAGTTATCAGGACACATTAACTTAGTGTCAAAGTAAAAAAAAGAAAAATTCTGATCTGCATTCTCTGCAAATCTTAGCTCAGTACCACTGAATCATGTCATTTCATGTGCTCGTAAATAAGAGGAGGTCCTGACATGTTAGTTTTTGCCACAAACTATGCCTTGAACGTGTACAGTTAAAGTAGCTAAGAATCCATAAGAAAACATTTTTACTACTCACCCTGCCTGAGCAGTGCTACAAATCCTGAGTGAAATTATGAATCTCTGAAGGGCTATCCTCTCAGTCATGTTTAACACAAAACTATGTATATATTGATTCAAATATATCCCTCCCAAGTCTGTTAAACCACTGAGGAACCTGTATGTTTACTTAACAAACGCAAGCTTCATTGCATGAGCTAACACATGTATTCACACATTCAAAACACATGATTTAATACAATTATAGAAATTATTTATTAAAGGATGAGTGAACATGCTGGGGTTCTGAGGGAGTGAAGAATTCTGCCAAACATGAGCAGAAAAAAAGCCCACAAATTGATTGAGTGTTCGTCATCTGTAAGAAAAACATTGAATGTCTTTTCATTTCATAGTGCAATGACTGGACAAGTTGATTGAATACCTTTTAAAATATTAATTTAGGGACATGAAAAGAATCACAGAGAGGGGTTTGAAAATGTTGCAATGTTGATGATGAGACCAAGAGCAATTTGCAAATGTTTCAAAAAGACATAATATAGAGTGTTAGAATAGATTTTATAGAGAAGGTGAAAAGTAGAGGGATGGTGGTTTTGTGGTGAAGAAGCAGAGGGATGCAGTAACCAAGAGAAAACAGGAGAGAAAGAGCAGTTCGATAGCTTGGGTTTCAGCAGAGCTGGGGGAGCCATCCTGCAGTGTTACCAGTACTTTTCTGTGGCCACAGTGACGCTCAGAAACAGAAGCTTTGCAGGAAAAACATACACGGTAAGGTTATTACTCAACAAAGTAAGAAAGAACTTAAAATATTGCAGACAGGGGAGTTTCGACCATAAAATATGAAAATATACAGCAATATATTCTCCTAACCACAGGACCAATGGCATTATTCATTCCTCCCATGTACTGTTAAGCACCGTCACTACAACTGAAAACATATAAACCTTTAAAGCTTTTCCCTTATTTTCCAAACCAAATGTTTGTCTTCCTGTATCTACATGCCTGGCCCAGGGCATAACAGAAACGATAATTAGGCAGAACTAAATGGCTCTGTTGATGAAAATATTTATATGAATCGGTTAACTGTTGGGCCTCTTGCACATTCGGCCGACTGCACATTAGCATAATCCAATTGACAAAATTCTCATGAATTTGTTGCCTGACCAAACAGACTGGCATTAAGACAGGATGACATAATATAAACTCAATTCATAAACGCAATGCCTGTTCATGACATCTGTGCATGGGCCTGCATGCTTGCATATATGCATGTGCTCGTCTGAGTATGAGTGGGTGCCTGGTTGCTTTCTTGCATGCATGAATGTGGCTGTGCATGCATGTTTGTGTGCATGTGTCTTTAAATCTGGGGTCAGTAAGAAAGCTGCTGTCACACCTGCAGCCTGAGCAGTAAAACCAGCATTTTACTCCCTGCTATTTGGCTCTCTGGATCTAATTTGCCCATGTCAGGATGCCTTTATTTCTCTCTTGCACTCTCTTACACTTGTTATACCTACTTTTGCCTTGCACCAACACCAGAGCCCTAATCCATCTCACAGCGAGTCATCGCACTGCTCTGAACTTCTGTAAACAATTGACACAGCCAGCACCTGTGCTATGGCCCACAGGGAAGGAGCACATTTAAAACTGCTCAACCATAAAATGACTGGAAAAACCAGCTCCTTTATGTGATCTAAGAACAGGCCAAGTACTCTCTTTTGAGCAATACAGGAAAGAAACACTATACTGTCCATGCTCACCATTTTTCATGTGTATGGAAAGTATTAGCAGCTAGTAGCCTTGCCAGTTATTAGACATGGATAGAAAAACTGACAAGTCCATTAGACAATAAATATACTGTAGGTTGGTCCTGTGGTCTTATTCTGAAATGTAATTTGTACATTTAGTACTATAACCAAGAGGACACATACAATAGTGTGTGGAACAAAGCACTTTTAAAGATTTTACAGTAGTTAAAAAATTCTATATTCCTGTTCAATATGTCATAATATCAAGAAAACCAGAAATACTCTTAACTAAAGTGTAAAATACACTTAATGAATAGCTCTAGGACCCCTTAAAAAGAAACAGGAGATAAAACAGTAGTTTCACATAACCCAACCATGCATGGTATAGCAGGTCTCCAGAACAGAAGAAAGCTCCAGCTGGAGAAAGCTCCAACCTTTACCAATGTGGGATATTCTCTATCCATAAGTAGCATTTTCCAGTAATACCACAACAGATGCTATATTCAGTTTCTGAGTTAAGGCCCCAGTACCAGGACATCAGTAGCACTGGACCATAGATTTATTATAGTGTGTTTGCATTTTAGTCCATGTAAATCTCAATCTCCACCAATCACACACATACTTACCGCGCATGCATACACAACAACTGGACACAATGCCATACATTTAGATGTATGCAGGTCTTAGTTCAGTCTGTAAATTGTTCCCCTTGCTCTGGTACTCCCATAGAAAACGTTGACTGTTGGTGGATAGCTGTACATAAGTACACTACGTAGGTGTGGAACAACTTAAAACATTAACATGATTCCTGCAGATGCAGACAATCCATTAATATTTCAATCAAATGTCTAAATTAAGTTTTCAGATATGACAAACAAGAATTTGGCAAGAACAACGATTCTGTCACAGACTGAGTACGTCTCTCAACGTACGATAAAGGCATTTCATACTATAGCTCATAATGCAATTGAAACAATCAATATTTTGGTGATATTTTGAGAGTTCAGCTTGAAAACTTGACTAAAAGTGAGACTTCCACGATTAAATCTCTTTGATCTCATATGAAACAAAGCATGGTTTCACAACGTGAAAAGGGCCAACGCAGGAATCCCCTAAATCGCAGAAATGTGCTTTTCACAAACGGTGGCCACTGGACCCCCGCAAAGCAGCAGTAAACATAATCACTCACAGAATCGCTCAAGGTGGAAGCACTTGGTTTTTGGTCTTTGTGTGGCTACCAATCCAATGGCATATGAATTAACTTCTTTATTTTCCACCACAGGGAGAACAGGGAGGATAAATTCAGTCAGCATGTGAGAGCTTAGGGCCAAATGACTGGATAATTGCTGGTGGCTTGTTTCTTAGTGTCGGCTGTGTTTTGATTTGGTTGTTTTGAAGGTGAGGAGACCAGATGCAAAACAGTGGTTTGTCGACCTACACGCTGACAAAGAACACTGTCCGTTGCCCTGTGATGGTGTTTGTGCTAACACACCTTAACACATATTGTACACACTTATAAACCCTGACACTTGCTGCCACTCCGTCCATATGTAACTGCTTTTGTTGATCACTACCTTCCGAGATAAAATGTGCCTTGAGATGCAAGTAAATTCAAATTTGAAGACACATGTATGCAGCTTAAAAATAAGGATGGCCATCTGTTTTTGCCTCAAATCCATTTTTTATTTTAGCTGATGTCAAGTTAAACCCAAAATTTGCATCTCTTATTATCAGTTTTTCACCTAAATGTGCTCAATGTTAAGAAAAATTATTAAAAGGCTTCTTCCTGTGCAGCACAAAACTGTTTTTCAAAAGTGCTAGATAAATAACATTACCAGTTGTATTATTATTATTATTATTAATATTATTAATATTATTATTAGTAGTGGTAAATGTATACATCAAATAGATTAGGTTACTTGTGTAGTATGTGATAAAATGCTGTGCTGTGCCTTCAAACTTCCTAAACTACATTAAATACTCCTGACAGGTTTGCTTTGTATCTTATTCTTAGCAAAATATCCTCTGTCTGAGTCATAGCAGGTTAGTTTTACCTCATCTACCTTTTAACCTCTACCGTTTAATTAGGAAGGCCGGGATTACAGCATTCATCTGCTTCCTCGCTGTTATTGAGGTGCTGCAACCTCTGACCCCAGAGTTGTCTTTACAGCCTTTAATGGGTTGAAACAAGGTCCACTGCTGGAACAGTGTGAGGTGTGCACACAAATTAACACGGTAACACTAAAAACAGATACACACACACTCAAAGTGCACACAGGCGAACGTATGTGCACACGCACATACACGTCTCTCTATACACTCATTGACATAATGCATTCCCTAGCCTCTTACCCTAACCTTAACCATCACAACTAAATGCCTAATCCTAACCTTATTCTAAACCTAAAACCAAGTCTTAACCCTCAAAGACTTTGAAATTGTGAAGACCAGGCCTCAGTATGTCAAAATGTCCTCACAATTATGGTATTGAACCACATTTGGCCCTCATAACTATAGATAGACATACGCGCACACACGCACGCACGCACGCACGCACGCACGCACGCACGCACACACACACACACACACCACACCACACACACACACACACACACACCCACACACACACACACACACACACACACACACACACACACACACTGAGGTCTGTTGGAGGCAGGTCCAAAGGGAGATGCTGGGGTGTGAGGCACCCTGCTTTAACAGCTGGAGGGAGATATTATCTCATGTCAAGCCTGGAAATTGATCCTCTCCAGATACAACCAGATAGGAGGCAAGGTTCGTATGTTCATGCATAATAGTTCTTTGGGAGTGAGCCTTAAGGTTGGATGCCTGTAACCTGGAGCTCAAGACCCCCACCTATCTCCTAGGTTCTTTCTATTTGTCTCTCTAAAAGTCACAACTTTTTTCTTTATATTTGATTTTCTCTGCAAAGTTTGTTATATCAAGCTGCAGAGTTGTGCCTGTGAAGTTAATAGGTACTTTTTGTGTTTGTGTAGCATTTCAAAAAGACTGCTAAAGCTAAGCATCATTTTACACTTTTACATAGAAATGCATTGTATTAAATTTTACTTGTTGGTGCCAGCATAGACATCGAGAATTGTTTACTAGCTAATGTGAGGACAGTGTATGTCCTTTTCTTTGAGACAAATAGTTACAATTTGATATAAAAAGAGGTCATAAATAATTTTAAAAGGCTGTTATCCAGACCCAATCAAACAAGCCCCTTTTTGTGAGGTGTTGTAAAGGCAGACATGGAATCCATGGCCCTGTAGGAAGCATGTGGTCAAGTGGCCTTGTTGATAAGAGCCATCACTGTGTGATTTATCAGTGACACATCCTCTCTGGCTGATTTATACATGTGAAAAATGCAGTGCTGCTGAGTTCCAAAAATAATATTTTCACAGTGTAATCAGGTACTATATTCATTTAAGTTACTTATACTGACCTTTGCAGGCATTGAGCAAGACAAGATTCCAATTAAACTCAATTATTTTGTCCCATTAGCTTTCTGAGAGAGTAGAAAACAAAACCAAGATATTTCAGTAGAGTAAATAAGCCGTAATCTAGGTCTCACTCTGTGGCCCTGTCCTCCCCCACCAAGGCCGAGCCTGCCCAGGTGGTCATTCACTGTAGAAGGAGGTTGAATAGCCTCAGAGGCCCCATAGCCATCATTTACCTGGGGGTAGGTCTGGGTCGCTGGGGGCAGCCTGCTGGAGGCGGCGGGGCTTAGCCACAGCCTTGGAGCTGTCTGAGACACTGCGACTGGTGGAGCTAGAGCCGCTCTCGTGGTCATCCTAAAGAAAAAACAAACAAGAAAACCGGTGAGGATAGTTAATGAAGTTCTCAACAAAGAACTACATAAGTAGTAAACTTAAATTTGTTCTCGCAATCATTTAATTAATCCTAGATTAGTAAATTATACTTTAATGTTAAAGTCTCTTAAGCAATATAATCTTTTTTTTATTACAATATTTTTGCATTCATCAGATGATCTTGTGCTTATGAGGTTGCAAATCAGAGTATTGCCACACTGACTACCACACTGAGTACCACACTGTCAAATTTCTCTTGACAAAGCATAGCCTAGTTTTCTAAAGTTGTTATGGTATTTATGGTCACACAGATAATAATAACAGGAACAAACTTTATTTTAAAGCACTTAACAAAATTTGTGCGCACACACACACACACACACACACACACACACACACACACACACACACACACACACACACACACACACACACACACACACACACACACACACACACACACACACACACACACACACACACACACACACACACAGCTCCCATCCCATTTAACAATGGGTTCTGCAAATAAACTCTGGTCCATGGATGAGAAGGGGGAGACTCTCCTCCACAACAGCACGTCACCTGCACTCAGAGACCATCAACCCGTTAAGCCCAGGAATGTAAGTCCATGTGTGTGAGTGTGTGTGGGGGTGTGGGGGTGTGACGATTAAATGGACTTCCCCTTCAGAGATGAGCCAGGAGATAAACACAGTGAGCCAAGGTTCTGGATGAGGAGGTTATTTATTGGTTCAGCTTGTTGAGTGCCTCAGCCTAGTGGGTGCTCTGTGACATGAGGTGGAGGACCTATGAGACTGTGGTTAAAAGAAAAAGGTGGTTGTCTCCACACAAAAGTTTTTAGCTATGTATCAGAAATAATCTCCATCCATACTCACGCCTGCCAATGGATACCATACGAACATGGGCCTGTGCATGTCCATGAGAATCATTAGATTGTTGGAAAAATAGCTCACTCCTGTGCCTGCAGTTGTAGCATTACAAAGTGAGGCATTTAACTGCACAAAAGCAGCTAGCGAAGACAGAAAGGTCAGCAACTTGTAATTTGTGATTTATGTTGCATCCACCACTGGTAGTCGAAGATGATACTGTTTTCTTCCAGAAAAGAAAGTCACTTTATAGTGAAAGGTATCAGGAGGGGAAAGATGATTTCGCAACATCTTTTGCATCACTGTCTCAGTTTTGTCTATACCAACCAAAATTAAACCCCAGAGGTTTTCAACTAAACTAAACGTTTCCAAACGTATTGGAACAGAGTAGTGTGGAAGCCATTTTAGAACTAAACTGTTTTTGTGTAGATGTAGCTGAAATGTACTGTTACTGAGTAACTGAAAACTGATACTTAAGTGATCATGTGACCAACTCATGTGACCAACTTAAGTATCTTAAGTGATCATGTGACCAACTCTGGAGAAGCTCCATCAAAATTTCTAGTGTCTTGGTAATCGTGTTTCCAAGATTTAGCAGAGACTAAAATGGAACTGACTCTTCAATCATAAATGATCAGAAGAAAAGCATTTTCACATCATATTAAAATATGACTATGTATAGTTGAATAAATACCACATATTCATAGTCACTGTAGACATAAGTCTGCAACACAGAATGGTGGATAAAAATGAAATGCAGAATACAAAAAAAGTTTACCATACAAGGGAAAAAGAAAGGAACCCAAACAGAACCACTCTAAAGTAGACAAGTGAGGGCAAGTCGACTGTGTTAACCCTCAGTATGGCATTGATTAGAGATATCTGCATCCTGGGCGGTAAGTTGGTCAGACAATTCAGACAAAGAAACAGGCGATCACATATGTTTAGCATTTAAATATCAGATCGGTGTAGCAGAGTGTCACAGGAGTCACCCCTTCGCTGACTAATGTAAACAATGAAAGTCTCAGAACCAAATATATTTGTTTACTTTATGAGCACACACTTCATTCACACAAACTTAAATGAGCAAAGAAAAACCATCAGCTACACCTTTCAGGAAAGACACATGCTGTACATATTATATACCCTGTGAAATAAACACACATTCCTTGGTTCTGACAATATTTAATTATAATGAAACACTTTCTCTCTGTGTGGTTAAGTAACGAAGATTAGGTTTTAAACATACTTTGCATAATTGGAGTTGTGGACACATTTACAGAGAAACAAGATTCCCCAGTGCGGTAAAGTAAACATGCAATTGCCAAAAGAGACGAGAGAGGTTCTGGCAGAAATATTTGCACTTTACTTCAGCAAGGGTCTTTGCGGTAGAGCTGCTCTATGCAAGCCCCTTTTCTCCATCAGTGAGTGGTGGGAATTGGTAAACACAAGAGGAGGAATAATAAATACTTCATCAAGGTTCCAAAGAACAGAGATTGGCAAATAATAATGTGTAAATAACTTGCTCATATTCACACTTCATTTGTGAACTCGTCATTCAACTTTAAAAGTTGTATCTAAAATAGAAAAATCTAATTAAAAAAGAAAAACATTATTCAGATGTGGTTAGTTTTTAATAATACATGCTCACATGTTAAGCTGTTAATATATAACTATATGCTACTTGAGCACATTAGAAACAGTCTCTCTCCCTTGTTAACTCTCATATCTATACATAAAGGAATTCCTATCCCTGCAGGCCAAGACTACATTTCAACAGTTCAACAACTCAAACTGCCACTAAAGGAAAAGACTGCGCCAAATTTGGACATAGCGCAATTAAGCATGCAATGTCATTGTGGGCAATGAGCAATTCTCCAGAGGCAAAAAATGCCTTTTCAGAAGGAAGCCCTGGGACAAATGAAGCCTGCCTCAGCTGCTGCCGGGTAAACTGATACCTTCAATGCCACAACAGGGTGCAGGACAGAGAGGGAGGGATAGGGAAGGAGAGAAAGACAGAAGGACCAGGGAAAGGGGGGTTCTTCCCCTGTAGGCATGTCAACTCAGCTGTTGACCAAATATGACGGTAGCAAAAAAGGAAAAGAGAACAGAAACAAAGAGATAGGGGGGAAAAACTGAATAAGAAAGTGGAACAGTCAAACAAAGAGTAGTTGGGAGACAGTGAGACTTGGAGATAATGAGACAAGAACAGAGACACAGAAAAAAGAAGCAGGTTCTGGCAGTGTGAGTGACAAGTTAGGGGGACCCCCTACTCAGAGGGTAAGTGGGCACCCATGGAGGGTTAGGGCACAGGAAAGCCAGATCTGACCTCTGTCCCATTACACGTCTGGCTCAGTCGGGGAACCAAGAGGCAGTTTGTTAAGCCTGTCTAGAGGGCCGACCCTCATCCGAGCTGTTCAACACATTAGCTGAACCACCACCTCCAGCGATTTGAAACTGCACCTTTGCAAATACTGTCACAGTTTTACAAGAACAAATAAACAAGCTTCAACTTACAGACACAATAAACCAGTATAATCAAAACTGCCATTGGCAATGCAATTTATATGTAAACTGTGATAAGAAAACCTTAAGATTTCTGATGAGTGGATCATTTCAGGTCACAGCAAGCACAAATTTTAACATTGTGATGTGTGGACACCTAAACATAACCTGACGTTGCCAAATTCTTTGGTTTCTGGGAATCAATGTAAACTGTTTCAAATATAAGCTCAACATTAAAATTACACCAATTTTAGATTACACAATATGATATACATTACTCAGTATAATGTGTTGAAAAATATAATAATGTCTCATTGCAATGTGAGGTTTTGTCCTTGAAAATTGGCAGTTTGTTTTTATTGCCCAATGCACATTTCTGAAAAATTAAATATGGCACTTTCTTTATTTTTTTTCCCCTCCACGAATTACAAAGTAATTTCTCAATTTCAGCGGACTGTCTTTCCTGCAACTGCCTGATCTTTGAAACCCAAACGCTTTTTAAAACCACTCAATTTCAGACAGTTTCAGCAAATGAATGGGTGCATGCAGAGGATCACTGATGGATAAACACGCGTTTTGTTATTGTTGTTTTTCCTCTGCAGGTGTCTGGTGAACCCATGCTGATATCAAAGTAGCAGGACTGGAGATTGGAGGCCAGGCAGTGGAGGGTAAACGCCTACAGAGTGAGCAAATACATGAAGGTAACCCAATAGCTCCTTATCTCAGACAAAGCCCCTCCTCCAAATCATTAATATACACATATACGTGTAAGGTCTAGAGAGTTTGTGGCGATAAGAGCTGACAACAGTGTGTGTGTGTGTTGTCAATAAAATCATGTGATTTCCACAGCAGAATTAACACACACACAGAGAATAAGAGGATTTGTTACTGTTGTGAACGTGTCTGTGTGGAGAACCTACCACTGCATTTGTGTGAAAAGCAAATTACGTGATGGTTTTCAAATAGTTTTTCCATAACAATACTGAGGACACTCCACCACTACACATGATACACATGCCTCACATACACCAGAGAGCACACTGCTTTTGAAACAGTACATCTATTCTCAGTTCTACTTGTCCTCTCTTATTCTCATGTCATCTTAATTTTAGAAACTTTAGTTCCTTTGTTTCCTTCTAAAATCTTTTTATACAGTTGTTTCTAGTTTTTCCATTGTCATCATGTTCATTCCTCTAGACCTTCTCAACCAATCTACATCCAGGTAGTCTGAAGCTTATTTTAACAGCAATGACCCTGGTTCTCATTAGAATGGTTTCCAGCTGGCACTGAGATGACTGACACAACAGAAGTGGCTAACTGTTTCAAACATACAGTCACAGTTTGGGAGAGTTCCAGTAATGTCAGGTGGTATGCAGCCACCGCTTTTACACTTAAGCTGCTCGACCCATTGATGACAACCCAACTGGAATGTGAGCTGAAGAAAATGGAGCTCATCGCATTTGACTCAAATGACCTTTTCTTTAATGTCCCTTGGCTTCAAAGGCATCCATCAGCTCAACTAAAAATTAGCTGCTAATGGGTTTTTAATGAAACTGCAACAAATGTAGAAAGCCATTACGCTGTGATTACAGACAGGGGTTTCATTTTCTCCTCAAATAGAAGTAGAATCAGGAAGGCTGTTGCCAGTCAGCGCTGTTTCACACACTCTTTCCCGTGTGCCAAAGGTCTTTACTATTATCATCTGCATTTTGTATACCAACACACTACAGCACATACACTAAAGACAAACACTTGAATACCACACCACACAAATAGATTACAGTCTCACACGGCCTAAATATAATGACCCATACTTGAAAGCACAGTAGAAGCTGTGCAGCTGGAATCCATGTCAGACTGGAGGGATTAAAGGCCAAAATGAACCGAGATGAATATCACATTGTGACACTCTGAATAATTATCTCAGTGACAACAGCTTATTACAAAGATGTGGTCTCTCGCTGCCTTTCTTTTCCCCTCTCTAAAGTAATCATATCCACAACATAGATGTGTGGAGTCCTGAAATATAAACAAAGTGCTGCATTATGTAAACTGAATTTAAAAGGCCCCATATTTTACACCTTTCTGGGACTTAATTTGAGGTATTGGTACCCCTAAGATGATATATCAGTGGTTTAAAGTCGAAAAAACTGCTGCAATGTGTATTTCCATGTCCTCTCTTCTGCCTCTCTCTGGTGTTCCAGACAGAACAGGCTGTTTTTGCCTGCCTCATTAATTATTTATGAGCCCCTGCTCTGATTGGCTGACTGTACTTTGAGTGACACGTTTTCATACTTTGAGGGTACCTACTGACCCCCTTCAAGTAATTACGGATAGTAAAAGCCCAGAAAATAATAATAATTTCACAAATTTTTAACAAAACAATGACTAAGAAGTGTCATGTCATTGCTGCCCACAATATTCTTTGACCTGTAGTCAAACCAACGATTGTCATTTTAATAAATAGTTAACACAATAATCTGCCCTTTGAGTATTATGTTCACAACCATGGTCTGACATTATGCTGCACACAGAATGAGTCTGCAAATAGCAGGGCACAATGAAATGAGCTGGTTACCTCACTGATAAATTGGATGTGTGCAGCCTGTCACCTGCAGCTCTTCATCTAACTCATCATGCTTCATTACTCGCTGCAATCTTTCTACAGAAAATGAATGGCGTCGTTTATTACTGATTCACTTTTGATGAATGATTCAAGTAAGTGCTGAGCTCACAGATGAACACATTGCATTTCCTGTGACCACTTCATAGAATACAGGAATCTTAATGTGAATCTGTAGCAGTAGGAAATGTTTAATTAGCATTAGCAGCAACTTAATACTTCACTTTTCCCAGGAATGTGAGAACAAAAACAGTTCATAATTTTGCAAACATATAAATACTGAAATGTGTCATCAGTGGGCCGTAGACTCAATCACCAGCGCTACCTCAGTTGTCCATAGATAGTGACTTAATATTGATGAATTGTAATGAAAATCTACATGACTGCCACTTTAACCACACTTAAATGTACAGTAAAATTAAAGTGTTGCTCTTACAATGTCCAAAGTAAAGTTATAATGATTCCTATATAAAATAAATATTATACATATAAGTCAATTTTCTTCCCACTATTGTGATATACTATATTTTTTAATTGCTATAGAAACATATCCTTGACAAATCATCACAGTCCAAAAATATGTATCAATCCCAGTAGTATTTTTAACTCGTGACAATATTGATATTCAAATCAATTAAATGTTATTTATGATTTTCAAAATCTTAATACCCATAACTACTGCAACCACAACAGAGAATAGACAGGGTTGCAGGATTTGTTAAGATTGATATTAAAGGGGGTGGCCTGTTTACAAGGTCTGTAACAGCCAAAGTATCACTTAGAACATTTTCATCCTTCAAAATGTTACGATGACAGCTAAGGGTTAATTTTCCAAGCATTTGCCTTCTTACTTTCAGAAGCTGAAATCTAACATCTTCATTAAAGAGTGGGGAATGGGGACATGGAAAAGATTCCAATGTCTCTGCCAAAATGAGAATGCACAATTACAAAACTATTTCACTCTAAGGAGAGAGGAATCACAATGACAGCACTGGTGATGTCATGCTGGAGGTCTCTGCCAAGAATGCCTCCACTGTACCCAAGTCAAAATGGCTGTGTTTAATATCTGCCTCCAGCAATAACAACAAACAGAGACCCCAGTTACAGACCAGTCCCACAGGGAGCAATATAAGGACTTCTGATTTCTCAGTATTTCATCTAGGTATCTTGTTCAGCCATTGTACTTTATCTTCACCTTAGATGATATCGTTGGCTACAGTTGACGTCCATTTCCTTTCACTGAGGCCCAGCAAAAGAGACATTATCAGGACACAAAGTGTACATTTTCACTTACGAGGACGACACCCAATACAACCAGAACAATTTAATCAATTGACTAAACTTCAAGCATGTTTCAAGGACATAAAAACCTGGATGACCCACAATTTTCTCCTATAAAACAGAGGTTGTAATACTTGGCCCTTAATACCTCTGAGATGCATTATCTAATGCTATAGATACTCAGAATCGCATTGTCTTTTTCTTGCCCTTAATAATATGGCACCATCATACCATATATAATACAGTATCACCCCACTAGAGCAGTGCATTCCCAGAATTCAGGTTTACTTGTCATCCCTATGTCTCTGAAAGTAGAGCAGGAGCCAGAGTCTTCAGCTACCAAGCTCCTCTCCTGTGGAATCATCGCAGTTTCAGTTCGGGGGTAGACATCCTCTCTACGTTTAAGAGTAGGGTTAAAACCTTCTTTTTTGATAAATGTTATAGGTAGAGCTGGCTCGGGTCTATCTTGAACCAGCTCTTATCAATCTTATCGGGATCGTGGTGGTGGATCGTAATGGTTGATTGTGGATGGTGATGGTGGATCGTGATCATGGTGTCAGCTTATCATTGACTATGATTGCTTACAACATGCCTACTCATACCATTACTGGCAAAAACTCCTCCATTACAATTGTCATTGCTGCTGCCTTTATCTATATCAGACAATTTCTTATGTATAAATACTTTAAACATAGGCACACCTTGTTAAAAACAGTTTCTTCTAATCAATGTCGTAAATATTGTAATTTTGTTGATTTTCCATTTTTTTCCTCCTGTTAATAGGGGTTGTTTTGGTAGTATGTCCTTACTCTTGTTGAGGGATAAGGGCAGAAGATGATTTGCGAATAGGGGCTATAGAAATAAAATTTGATTGATTGATTTTTGTCTTTCATATAATCAATTTTATCATTTAGAAATAAGACAGCTGCTGGAGACCTCAGATACTACTGTTCAGAAGTTAATTTGTATACGACACACAATGTTGCATTGCTCCAAAAAATGTTAAGCACACACTACATTTGACAAATGATACATAATCCAGTGAGAAGCAGCAGTGAGTGATAATGCTACATGAGGCTATTCACAAAGACATGACAGGCACAGAGACACCACAGGCACAGAGACACGACCTGTGTGTGTCCAAAAATATCAACTGACAGCACGGGTTAAACTTAAACACAGTATTAGCACAAAAAAGTAACGTTGTGATTTCCTGTGGTTATTGTCTTTGTAACATTAGCATGTATGGAAATCCTGCTTTCAAAGCCAACAGTCTGCTTGGCTATCCTCTGTAACTGATTCCCAACATGAAACACTAAACACGTGTCAAACACAGCATATTCATTTATCAGTAGGAGCAGTCTGACCCTACAACTGCTGTCTATTCCATCCGCAGACTTCATAAAATCCAGAGCTCTGACCAGATCATTGTGGCTAACAGCTAATTCTGCTCTAAGCTAACATGCAGGCATATTTCTTTGAATAATGATAATTTTCCACAAATAATATTTCTTTTAGCAAATCACACAGTTTTAGGTACAAAAACAACTTTTGATATCGATCACCACCAAAATTTCATTCATTCTAAAAGAGCCTACGCCTTGTCTATGTATACATGTCACTGCTGATGTCACTCGGAAACCCATCTATAAAGTTCAACATTGTTTAATTAGTGTGGCTATTGTCCAAAATATGACTTGTTCGAGTGCATTTTCGCAAAACTGTGGACTTATCGCATTCTGTAGTACAGGTTTGATCTCCAAGACATTTTAAGTCTTACAAGAAGTTGTCAGGTAACAGCAGCAGCCACCAATCTTGTGTTTTAAGTACAGTAGCTGTCCAGTTAAAGTGTGGATAATTCTGCATTAAATCTCAAAGCCAGTGTAATGCTGAAATCAGTTTCTTTGCTATGTACTTGCAAATTATTTTCCTAAAATAGTAAATGCGTATATTAGTAAACCATAAAAAAGCAGATCTAAGATAGAGCTAAGGCAGGAGCTCTTCCATAGCATACAATCTTTGCTTTTCACAAATGTTGTTCAAACCAATGGATTTTAAATCATAGTAAATCCAATCCCATGAGAATTAGTAATTCAGACAGGCAAATGACTAATTGTGATGTAGGTGTTTGGAACCTGGCTGACCAGTCTCCATTTTCTTTTCATTGGCCCCCATTCACATTCTGCCCAGTGACCTCTTGATATTAACATACCATGTTCCTGCTGGTCCCTGCTATTATTGCACTTGACATACCCAAATGTTGCCTCACTAGTGAAAAGAAGATCACAACAGTTAAGAGAACAAAAAGCCAAGGCAGAAAAAAAGAAAAATACAAGAGAGAAAACAGGAAAGTGGAGTGAAAAAACAACCGAGAGAGAATGAAAAAGAGGGAGAAATTCTTCTTGATTTAGATCTGAGGGGTTCTGTTCCTTCAGATGTCTCCATCAGCTAACCACAAGCCTGGGCTGAGCATGTGAGGCATGCTGCTTACACTGGCACATCTACCCACTAATGCTAATAACTGCAATGTGTTAGCAACAATAAAACATTCCACACAGAGCCCTTGATATACACATACACAGGCATGTACAAAAAGACACACACATCTTGACACACGTGGGGGAATTCCCAAACACAGAAGCTGCTTTCAGACATGCAATGAATTCTAGAAATTCTATGCATTTTCTTCAGGAGGAGGTGCATGTGTGAGTGCAAAATGTCTGTGTGAAAGGCTCAGGATTACCTGCATACTTTCTCCACCTGGTCCCCTAGTATAAAGTCTGCAGAAAGTCGGTAGAATCTGATGTGAAAACACAGCAGGGGATCCCCCACTATATTTCCAGGGGGTTGATGACGCCTCTAACATGAATCTAATATGCCTTCAATCCCCCACAATTAGGAGTGACATGTTATATATTATTCATATTATGATATTATTCCATACATGGAATCTGACTCTGTCAACACAATAAGATCAGTATTCCTCCATAGCTTAAAGATTTATCATTGTATTATATATTTTTTGTGATGAATTCGGGTGCATGGGTACAGTGTGAAGTCCACATTGTTGATGATCACAATGTGAGCAGAGAAGTCTCAGGTTCTGCCCTTGCAGAAAATGTATAGTGAGTTGTACATTTAAAAAATCAGTGTATGCTTTCAATGCTAACACTTCTAGCTTGCAGGAACCACTGCAGAATCACTGGTGTGCAGCCAAACTTTATGACTGAAACTTGTGCTCAAAAATTTACATTCCTACAAAAGTTTGTCAAAATTTAATAGATTGTGCAAAATCTTGTTTTGTGTACCCAACTGTTAAGGTCAAATACATGTACCATAGTACCCCCATTTGGTACTGACACAGATATTGAGGAATATTTTGATTACATCGTTAATGTTATTCCTTCTTATTGCATTTAATTGCTAGCAGGTCACACTGTTCTTTGTTGTTCATGTCAGTGTAACCATACATCAATTTTTCTTATTTCTAAGATGTCGTTATAAAAAAACCCTTATGGCAAAGAAATGTAATTGAAGCTTTATATTTTACAGTTTAACCATAATAGGTTAAGTTTTATATTGCACACGTTGAATGACTATCTTTCAATGTATAAATAAACATATTTTCTGCAGTTTGTGCTGTGTACTTCCAGTACAAGTACAATGCATGGCATTGCTTGGTTTCACTAAACATTTGGAAAGCACTCCAAAATTTGGAACCCACTATTTAGTGGACCATATAGTGATTAGTGAGTGATTTCGAACACAGCATAGGACCAACAATTGCAACGAATTGAGATAACACAATGTTTTGTGGAAAGGTTGTGCCTATTTGACAATATAAAAGAACATTAAAAAGGGCCTCCTCCACTGACCAAGAGTGGTCAGTTGGAGAAAGCCAGAGACTGGGAGATGTTGTTGGACGTGGGCAAGCAGCTTACAGTCCCATCATGGACCAGACCATAAAGGAAACATTGCACAGTGCAGAACACTGTAGCCAATGGCTCTGGATCAGGAGGAAAGATCCCGAATGGGCCCCAAGATGCTAAGGACATGCACCCAGGTCTGATGTCTTGTGATTAAAAGGCCGAAACACCTGATGACATTAAGGTACACAACTGAAGACATGTCCCTAACATCCGCTGGTGGTCACTAACATCCGATTACATCAACTGGCAGTAGGCATTAATTAGTGTGGCAGAATGTACATTTCGTATTCTCCATCTTGTCCTAAATTCAAAAAAGGGAAAGTGTTTTGTTTAAAAAGGAAAAGAGGTAATGGCGTCTTAATTTTTTGAACTAAATGTGGGCATCAATTCATTTTACAAGTTGAATAATCTCAGAAAAGCTGTGAAACTTAGTTAGTTAACAATGTTAAGTTGTGCCACCTTATGAATTTTATTTTTTATACAACGTTAATCCTATGTGAGAATTTCTGTGACACCCAAAGAAAAGAAATATCCATCACTATAAATCTAGTTAAAGCAAACAATGAAAAAATTACCCAAAACTGGCCTTAGTCTATGGTCTGAGCTTCAACCAGTGCAGTTTCAGCCCACATGTGGGTTTTTTTCAGACTTATATGAGTTCACAGTGACCTTTGACAACTGAAATCTTAGTTAAAATTTGAAGAAATTCTATGAAGGCAGACTTTAGATATCATGTTCAAGGGGCCGAAAACATGTTATGTGAGGCCACCGTGACCTTGACCTTAGACCACCCTAATATAATCAGGTCCAATCCAAGTGAACATTTGTGCCAGATTTAAAAGGATTCTATCAAGGCATTCTTAAGAAATCTCATTCACAAGGAAAAGGAAGGATTTTGTTTGGTCACAGTGACCTTGACCTTTGACCACTAAATTCTAAATCAGATTATCTTTGAGTCAAAATTTAAATCTTTACCAAATTTGAGAGGATTCCCGAGAGGTGTACCTGAGATAGTGTGTTCACAAGGTAAAAGGTGTGATTTGTGAGGTCCCAGAGATCCTGACCTTTGACGAACAAAATCAAATCAGTAAATCTCTGAGTCCAACTGAATGTTTGTAACAAATTCCCCAAAAAACTCTCAAGGCTGTCTTGAGATAATTTGTTTGCAAGAATAGTATGGACCAATGGACAATAAAGGCATGGAAATAATTTAAATTAAATGATAGCCAGCTGTGTCATACTGACTCACAACATAAAAACATTGATTTTTAATAGCAATATAAAGTAGAAAACACCTTCCCTAAATTAACTTCTTAGAGTTTCGATTTAGATTTAAGACTCATTTAGTAAATTCCAACAATTTCTGTCTAAAGAAAGCACTGATAAAGCGAACATTGGCCTTAACTGACACTGACTGTAATATCACCGGAAGCACCCAGCAAGTAATAGGTTTCACCGAGGAACAGCTTTAGTCCGGATGGCCTGAGAGCAGGTACAAGCAGCAGCTGTTGCACAGAGTGTATCCCTACTTTACTCAGTGGATGTAGTTGATGGGTTTAATTTTTCTCCCCTTACTGCTTTCCTGTGTCTGAAGACCGTCTGAAAAGCTGAAGTAACCTCATTCCACCAGGATCCAAACCTCCGCCAGACCTCAAAGACAAAGCAGTGTAACACTGTGGGTTGTGTAGCCTCTGTTGACTCACAAGTAATGGTGGGTGAGTGCAAGGCCCTACACTGGAATTACACACTTGTGTAGGGCCTTCTGCAGATGCTATAAATCAGTTTGGAATGCCAAACAGTTACCAGCGAATTGGGTGACTCTATGTTGAGAACTTGAATGAGGGGACAGATATTTACAGCATGAGCATTATCCCTCCACCCATTCAGTCTGCTTCTGTATCTCAACAGTTCTTTTTGTCTCATCAGAACGCATGCACTGGCATTCAACCTGCCAGAGATATCCACGGCGTGCCAACATCACTCCACTTTTATTATTTACAGTGAGAGATGGGTTTTGTTGCTGCTTTAGGGGGTTGGATTCAAGGAAAATAGTCTTCACCCTCTGTCTCCTCAGTCTTGAAGACAAGGCCCCGCTGTGCTGATGATCGGACAGATTTATGGTGCAATCTCTGTAAGCCATTTGCTCCCTGCGAGCCGGAGAATCAAAGGCAAGATTTCCGGATGGAATTGGGACAGAGATTATCCAGCTTGTGCTATCTGATTGCAGACTCCCACAGGCTGTTTTCTTTTAATTCTTAAAATTTTCCCTGAATGTTTTCTGACATATGAAAGATGAGCTTAGGCACAAACAGACTGGATCTCATTCTGTCAGAGGGGGCTGGACACTATGAGGGCTGACAGTGAAGGGACATTTGATTGTATATTTAATTAAACTAATACAGCACTTGTTTTAATGTCACTATATAACATGTTCACACTGTGACAACAATTATTACAATCTGATATCAAAGCAGAAAGGAAAGCATAATATACACTAGAATAGTGTGCACACAGAAGCTGGGAACAGCTTCCATTTTAGTGGGTTGTCGATGAGATGGCATCACTGAATATGTCCACAACAGGGAATCCACGATGCATTCGAATTCACAAACAAGTGTTTTTCCATATCACAATTTGAGCCAATCAATATCCAATATACTGAATATCAAACCTGTGTGCTTGGTATTCAAAACTTATATATCACATCTATAGATTTCTCTTTTTTAATTCCAAGGCTAAAGGCAGGTAAGTGATTTGTCTACTTGGTATATAGTGATGGAAATCACAGAATAACAAATTCGGGTTTTTAATAAGTCCCCTCAAGCAGGGGATCCCTAATTCACGTTTTACCCATTATTAGGGAGCAATGAAGTTTAGTTATGTTAAGTCCAAAAAATAGTTTGGAAGGAATCTAACAGAAGAAAGGACCTAGCTGGACCATATGCCAAACCAAGAAGTCTCAGAGGCACCTCCCCAAATCATCTTGAGGCAATGCATCAATCACAACCTCCACATCAGTGGCAAATGCACTCAGCAGCCATAAAACTCCCAGATCAAGCAGTGGGCCGAGCCAAAACCAGAAAGTCTCTCCTCTGTAAACCCTAGCCCTTATCTTTGTCTCGTAAAAAAGAAAGAGTGCCTGAGAGTGTTATGATCCACTGTAACAGTTATCCAGCCAGTTCCTCTCTGTCTTTGCTGATCACACCTCATCCTCGACATCTGGATCAGTTTACCGAGATGTCAAGAAGAAAAGAAAATGTGCCCGTAATTTTGCAACATTACATCAATGTTAGCTGTTAGGTCTTTCATTAAAGCCTGAGTTCAGTCTTGCCAATTTCTGTTACTGCTACAACTTGCTACAAATACAAGAGTAAAATTCCTAAAACAACCACAGAATTAATTCTACCTCCTACCAAAGGTTTTATCCATCTCCTCATTATAGAGTGAACTTTAGGGCAGTAATGCTTTAAACCAAAGGCTCAGCATCACATACCAGCTCCAGTCCACCACATCTGATAGAAAACATTAAAAAGACAACACAACCTAATGAAGAAAATACCAAATACATAGAAAATCTGTCTTGAATGTGAACAGTTTAGTGTGAAGCTGGTAAAACTGAAAATTGCTAATTCGTTCCATGAGATTTCCATGGGGCAAATAAGATACTAGATGGAGACCATATGTTCAATTAATAACTCCAATTTCCATACAGGGCCTGCATATAGAATAACAGATTTTAAAACCATTGTTTTATCCTGTGCTTTTTAATCTAGAATGTGCTCAGATCAAACTGCTCATTCACTTGATGAACCATTTCAAAGGGGCCAAAATAAGTGCATCTTTGCACATCAGAAAGAAATTAAGTTGACAACTCAAACTCTTTCCCCATGATCTCTTGTCACATACTTTAGTTCTTAGACACAAACCAGGACTTAATCTAATTTTACAACTAAAACCTAAATAAAGGTGTTACTTTAAACACCTTTAAAACAGAGAGTGTACTGAAGAAAACATGTGAACGTCTACACGTCAGGTAAAAGTAGACATATACATATCTACACATGTATATATACATATATATATATATATACACAATGCATTTGTTTGCATATGGCCTCTGGTTTGTGAAATTAATGTCAGAATAAGTTTTTTTTTCACTATACGTTCTGCACTACAAATCTTCATTACAGCTTATTTCAAGCAATTACACTGTCAGCAGGAGCTGTAATCTCCAACTGTTGCTGAACTCCCAAATTTCCACATTTGCTGGAAACTATAATTGTAAGTCGCTCTTGGTGCTTTGCAGATGGGCCCTATTAAACAATCTCAATATCCCTAATATTACCCAGTTCCTCTCAAGGAGAAATACGAACATTTAAAAAGGTCCAAATTATTTGGGTCAAATTACACAACCCTTAATGAACTTCAAAAGATGTACGGATGTTTTAACAGGCAAGCGCTTCGGCTTGAACAGTAATTATGAAAACAAACCCAGTTAATTATATAATTTATCATTTCAACACCATGGCCACATGAGGCCCAACTATCCTGTCTCTACTGGGCAAGAAACACTAGTAATCTACTAAATTTAGATTGTAACATTTTCCATGCACAAATACACATCTCTTTTAAAAAATCACATGGGCCATTACATAAATTACTTGAGTGCTTCAAGGACAACTGTCATTGCCTAAAGTTATGCACCTCTCTGCATCACTGCTAAGATCTGATTCAATTTGGACCAGGGCCTGACATGTATTAGAATAATATCTAACTTTTAGGGAAATACAATATTGTTCCTGTGAAGCTAATGTGACAAAGAACTATATGCCTGCATCTTCAATCAAGGAAATTCTCTTTGGGGTAGGAAGCTGCCACCACAGAGATGACATAACAAATATTGTTCTTTTTCTGAAGTACAAACAATGGTGACTGTGTAATTTAGATGAAATAAAGGTAATACAAGTTATTGAATTACACAAATCTAAAGTAATATAAGAAAACTGACAGCATTTTCTTGGCCACAGTAGTCAGCCTTCAGCCTCCCACTCACATAAGACAGAATTGAAGCAGCTCATTTAAATTCCACATGCTAGAAGGACTTCTGTTGTAGGTCTGGCATTGCTCCAAATTATGTCTCATGGGTGTACATACCGCTAAATTATTTGTTCAAATGTCATTTGCAATTCACCAAAATTCTTTTCTTGACTAGAAGTCTTTTAAAAACATATGTAACAAACTGCTGTTTTGAGACTATGCATTACACCAGCACTGGCACATGAACCATAAAAAAAAGTTTAGATTTCCATTGAACAAGAAACCTGATCGCATGACCAGTAGCCACCTGCATAGTTTGATATTTACCATTAGTTCTGGGCAGCTCAAGTGTTACAAATCTTTTTGCCGCAGTCTATGTAATTAGCTGTAATTGACTTCCCTTGAAATGTGTTTCTTCTGGGACATCTGGCCTTGAAACCTCAACCTTTCCATAAAGGGCCAGTGCTGAGTTACACTCAATTTTGCAAACCACATGGGTGGCAAAAGTAGGACCAGGCTCACATGCAAAAATACATGTAAGATGCCTTTCATATACCACACTTCAAAAATGTATTTATGATTAAATATTATTAATATGTCCCCTTAAATAACTGTTCTGAGATTTATGCCCCTGATTATGACAGGACTTAATCAACAAGAACAAAATATCTTCCTTGTTGCTAAATGGTGCCCTGTGTATTATTTTTGCAAGCAAATAAGTTTCTGTTTACATTCTGCACTGCTAACAAAACACAGTGTAAAGCCCAATTTGTCTTAAAAGTAGACTAATTACATTGTGTACATGTGTTTATTAGCTTACAGTGCTCAATTATTCTCTGCCTTTGTGAGCAGATTGCTCATGAGACACACAAAAAGTATATGCAATCATAAAAAAAAACTCAATAGTGCTCCTACGGGTCAAAAACTCTACATTGCATCTTTTAGCAACCAGATTTGACAGATATAGTCTCATTTTGCTCATGAAGTAGTTTAAAATCCTGTCCATGAGAATTTCACTGCTTATTAAATAAAACAGAACAATGATATGTTTAAGATGGTGCAGCAGTAAATAGCACTGATCAAAGTCAGTAAAGTCACCTTACAGTTTTGAGTTTCTCTGAATATTTCTGGTCAGTGGTCAATGAAGCTGTCCCTGTTTTAAAAAGGGACAAATATGCTGAGTGGGTGTACTGTGGTTTACTTAAGGGAAAACATATTGACAAAGTGGAACCATCCTTTTTTAAATGACAAAAATATGGGGAAGACAATAACTGATATAGGTTTTATGCTGAAATCCATCTGTTTCAAAATAAAAGCAGATGAGTCTCTTGATAAATTGCAAGAGCCTTTGCTAATACTTAAATCTCGTAGTATGGGCGGCAAAACACTTTCATCCCGAAATTCTGAAATGTGTTCCTCATTGCAACCAGTCATTACATCATTTGCCAATGTGCCTTTTACCCCCAGAAGCTTTTGAAAATATAGATTACAATCCATCACTGGCATAAATTCATCATTTTGCCTCAATCAGGCACTGATTAATTTCTTCTGCTCTCCTTTTTTTTTTTAAATGCATTTCTCACCTGAATAATTATGAAGGCATAAGAAAGACAAAAGCAACTCCTGTTTAACTGTGTCAAATCAACAAGTTTTAAACCCTGCTTGTGAAGTGCCTACCATATACTGTACTAGGGTGGGCACTGAAATTTGATGCCAATCAGGCACAAGATCCTTCACACCCAGTGCCTGCCGGACCTACCTGAGATTTTGGTGCCCCATTTCGGTGCGTGAGCTATGTAGCAGTTGCCCTGCTTACAGGCAAAATAAGCATTACTGCACGTGCCTACTTAAGATTACTCTTAACTTTGGTGGCAACACACTCTCTACATGGCTCTAGCTAGTAGCTACCTCAAATTCGAGTTGACACAACATTAAAATGCCTAATGCTAAACTTTCAAAGTGTGGGTGTATTTCACCTAAAAGGATTCCAACACTAGGAGGTGCAGCAAATGTTTGAATTTGTTACAATTCTGTGTAAGGAACACAGCAAACTTAATGAATTACCCGGCAACGCATGGGATACATTTGAAAGCAGTGGGATGCACCTTGTTTGATCGCTTGTGTGACCAGTCGGCAGTGGTGGGGAGAAAGTTAAGGATCAGTTTGGAGCTGGAGTATTTTGCTGTATTAACCACTGAAACCATAGTCTTCGTTGGGTTAAGTTTCATTTAGATTTAGTTAGTTAAATTTGGTATGACTTGTGCACCCATTTTTATTTTATTATTTGCTTTATATATGCTTATAACCATTTACATTACATTACGTTTAAATTTCAACCAAAAAAAGGTGTTCTCACTGCCAAACAGAAAAAAGTATCATTTCTGGGACCAGAATTAGAAAAAAAACAAATGATACCCTACCCTTTATAGTACACTATATAATAAACCATAACATACTATAGCAAATGTGAATAATATAAATGAGCTCTGTTGCTAGAAATGGTAGCTTCAGTAAAGTCCCAAACAAATTCTCCCAACTTATAGACTGAGACTAATGTTCTCAACTTCATACTTGTGTCATTATGCCCGATTCACAGTCCAGAAACTATTTGTTATATTATATCAAATGACTGCACCTTGCCTTATCACCAAACTACTTGAGTAAGCAGTGGTTACTGGTGTAGCTGATTTAAGAAACAGTTGTGCTTAAATAATAAATATTAGGATTTGTTTTTAACCAACAGATTGTGTTTTAACATGACAAATATTGTATCATACATGGGTAAGGTGACTGATGAAAACACTTGTGTTTGTTCAAAGCAAAGGCCATTACAAAAAGTGTTGGAAACAGCCAAAAATTTATGAGAAAGCTTTGCTGTGAGAAGGAATTTAGCAAAAATAACAGGCAGGGGGAATATGTAGGGGAATATATTATGTTTCTCATACCAGCTAAGAACTCACCTGTGCTCCATCCCTCAGCTTGAGAATGCACTCCATGGTGTTGATGGTGATGACTACAGGCTCTGAACCCAGCTTAGTCCAGGGGACATGGATACGCAGTTCATGGATATGACCACTCATGAATGTAAAGGGCAGCTTTAACTCCTATGTGCAAAGAAACAAAAAGATGAAAACAACACATAATTATTAAAAGAATCATCGCCATGATATTACATTTGTTATTGAGTCAACACTGATGTTATTGTTTCAAGACTATTTAGAGCCTTAATCCATCCATTTTCTAAACAGTACTTTTAAACTAATATTTGAAGATGAGAGGATAATAATAAAAAAAACAGCTACATATTACACATAGGTCACACTTTTAACTAAATCAGTCAGATTTTCTCAGGGGCAGACAAATCACTGTTCTGCATCTTGAACCACTTGGTGTGAGAACGAGTCCCATGAAACCAGACTGCCTATACACAGGGATCATATGCCTTCTCTGTAAGTCTAAGCCCAAAAACTAATAACGAAACAGATTTCTGAAAAAAGCTGTCATGGATTTGCAGTAAACCACACAATGTTTCATTACAATTTACTCTATTAGGAAGATGATCTCTAATTGCACATTTTAAAAGAGGCATTGTCCAAATTAAATGCAATAAAACAAAGTCAAAGGGAGGACAGTTGCCAAGATTTTCAATATGGCATTTCACATCAAATCTGCATACGATTCCCACTGTCGGTTGGCTTAAAGCTGCTTCCAATAAGAACTTTCATCACAATCTCTTTTGGGTTGGGTAGTATTTTTGGTCTGGTCTTCAGAAGCAGTCAGAGCCCTCTCAAGAGAAAATTCTTTTAACTCATGGTAGATTGATCTAATCCAGACATTACAAGTGTAAAAAGAACACTGTGTCAAAATAAGACTGCAGAGCAAAATATCAGAGTAAATCTATCAAACCTCCTCCAAATGACAGTAAAGATTCTCTGGTTGCTGCTGTTTGCTAGTGTTACGGCCACAACCTCAAATGTTTGCTTGGCTCAACCCAGTGATGGCAACATAAAATGAAGATGCCACACCAGGGTTAAGGTTAAGCAAAATGTTGTTATGAACAAAAACAAAAACAAAAAGAAATCATGTTAAATTAAACTGTGGGAAAGTGGAAGCCTGGCCAAAAATACCAAAAAATAGGAAGATCTGGGCCAACCACACAGTGAGCCGTCGCGCCCTTTTCGAGAACTTATCACATATGTGTCTCTAATAATTATGAAAGAAATCTCATAATAAGATCAAGATTTTATAATTGCAAGTTAATATTGCATGGTATTTGGATTTTAACTTCATTTCAGGCTCTCTTAATAATGAGCCTAATTATTGGGCAGAAATTGGAATGAGAATTATCAAGTTTTCAAGATGTCTTTGCAAGCATAATGCATGATGTGGCATGTGCAACTGGAAAGAGTTACCACCGTATTACTACTTACTCTGCAAACAAAAGAAGCCAGCCATGACATCTGACTGCTGGTGAGTTTGCAAATGCAAACAACTTTCAAGCATTTGGGCAGAGCTATCAGGATATGAAATGTCAACAAAAAGGCAGGTTTGCTACACTGTTTAATGTGGAACCAGCTGATGTGCCTGAGAACCAACAACATGAAATCATTGAGCTACAAAACAATGGTGAGCTCAAAGCTACAGTAACAACCTTCCTCTGTAACCTGGGGATTTTCCACATTATGAGGAGACAATGTAATGTCTGTCATTCCAATAAGTACTCTCTTGGACTTGTAAAAGACTCAAAAGAGAGAAAAGCAGAGGGTACATGCAGAATACTGTACCTGTTCCAGTACATCCAGTTTCAGGTCTAACTTGCTGAGCACCACATCTCCTCCCCAAAGAGACAGCTGCAGGTCAGATGGCTTCAGATTCTTTATATACTTGTTTACATAGCTCATTAGGAGCGGTGTGACATAGGACTCCAACATCTTGTCCCTGTCTTGAACACATAACAAACATTGGACAAAATTATGTGATGATTCAACATGTTTCATTTTACCATCTTATAAGAAACACAACTGCTCCTAAAGCTTTGGTCAGATGCAGA
Organism: Verasper variegatus; assembly: GCA_026259375.1. Classification (NCBI taxonomy): domain Eukaryota; kingdom Metazoa; phylum Chordata; class Actinopteri; order Pleuronectiformes; family Pleuronectidae; genus Verasper; species Verasper variegatus. The sequence continues at coordinate 1,168,523 of CM048048.1, forward strand.
TATTAAGCATATTTGTTTTCATATTTTTCATAGGAGATATTTCGAAATAATCATAGAATGGGATGACAGGTTTTAGTAATATCAATAATGATGTCTGCATTCCATTCAGCAGTGACCTTTCTCAAATCAACAGTGAAGTGCATGCCCCCTCACCAGCATAATTCCATTGAATGGAATGGAGCCATAATTCAAGCTTCACTATGTACATCTCTGCAGTTGTGACCAGACAAAATGTACAATTGCCTCATATTCCACTAATATGTCAAATATAATGTCATACAATTGAAACTGAAACAAACTAGCTTCAAGCTCAAATTCAGCACTACAATGTATGTAACTGTTTTATAGCATGAAGTGCATTGTTGTGCTTCATTACCTCACGAGGTAAGGTCTCTGTAAACCTAACATACATGTTATATCACGGAAATGTGATATAACGACTAACAATATTATAAACTGAATGAATTTCAGTGGTTCTTCTTGTATGTAGTTTTGTTTTGATTCACAGCTGTGCCCTAGTTGGTCTGCTTGCTAATGTGCCAGCATCCAGCTACTAGCGGTTCGCCACTCTAAATGCATAGCAAAGTAACCTAATCAAACTTGGTGTTTTAAAGAATTTATACTGCGTAGTAGAGTATTTTACTTACAGTTAACGCTAGAGTGGCTAGCAATGCTCTTCTGTCATTCTAGCTGTGTACATTGTAGCATCAGAGCAAAGAAGCTAAGCTAACCGAGCAGAAGTGCTCCAAAGTGCGTTCGTTTCGGCTGAATAAAACCTTTGGCCACGAGGAACAATATAAAAACACCTCCTTACTTCACCCACGTCTGTGTCTTGTGGCAATTACTTCACTTCGAGGTTTTAATATAACCTATTCGTCCCGTTACCATTAGCCACATCCCTCCTACAACTTCAGCTCAAACGTCATGCGTCAACATCATCGCGGCTTCCGTATGCCTGGTGTTGCCTTTCCATCCTGTAGGAAATTTGGGCTTCACTTCCAGTGCACGTTTATACTAAAGCAAAAGAGTTGCACATGAGACATGATTCATTCCTTGTGAAACATGAGTGGGTGACAAAATCATTACAGAGCTGATTTCGGATACGGCTAAAAATAAATCCACAACAGCATCACACAAATATCGGGGGCACATCAAGTCTTTTTAATTCACTTTAGCACGGAATCATGAGCCATACTTGCAATTTAATGACATTAAATTTGTGCACGAAGCTTGTGTGTCAAAGTCACGCCTTTCAGTATTTATAATCGAGCGGTCACAACATGTACTCCCTGTGTTGATGAGGATTTAGGAGGAGCTCCTGAACGCATCATTCCACGTGGTAATGCTGTTGTCTGTGTCCTGCCTCCGCCGCGCACATGGATGTGCACGCTCATCTTAGCTGAGACAGACGCGAATAAACTTCGCACCTGACCGAATGGAGTCAGTGTGTGGGCTGCTTTTTCTTGATATTTTTTATAACAGGAGCCGGCGTGTTACAAATGTAAAAAATAAATAACATGGATGCTAAAGTTAAAGGAATTGTTTCCCTTTTGTTGTTTTAGGATCGTGCTTTGCCTTGTAATCATAAATCAAATGGGTTATTAAACATTTAATAAACATTTTAATGCAATTACCCTGATGCCCATTAGCTGTTTCCTTTTAGTTGTTCGGCAGTTCTGAATTAAATTGGACCACACGAAAAGTCGAAAATTTAACCAGATGATTAAAATTATTAAAATTGATGTTTAAAAGTTAAGTGATTTCTCAGAATGATGGTCGCAGAAATTATAAAGTGTCCGTCACAGGCCGTGGAAGGTCATGTGCAGATGATATAAAATCTCAGCAGTGAAGCGCAGGAACCTGCAGACACTACAGGTTTGGCGTTATATCCCGGTGCTTTGGGAATAGTGGAGTATGTTTGATATGTGTCTCTAACCTTGATCCAACCTTTAACCATGGTGTCGATGCTTCACCTGCACCCAGTCCTAGTTTGTCGAGTCCCGAGGTTTGAAATGTCTAACGTTCTCCCCTGCAGCAACCAGACAGGTGAAGCTTCCAAATGTCAGTGTGTGTGTGTGTGTGTGTGTGTGTGTGTGTGTGTGTGTGTGTGTGTGTGTGTGTGTGTGTAAGACACACACCAAGAAGTCACTTGAGAATAGAATCGATAGTAAAGTTGATCAAGTTGTCTCACTTTCTCTTTCTCTTGTCTTCCTGACAGGACAGAGTGAAAGGCATTTCATTGATCAATCTGGTGTTTTTTATTTCCAGTGGCGATATATACATTTGAGTTTAAATAATAGATCAACGTCCTTAACACTGTCCAGATTCCCATCAAGGCATCAACAAATAATAAAAATAAAAAAACTAAAGCTTAACGACTTGTACTTGTTTAACAGTTTTGTTCCTCTGCAAGACCACGTCAAATCTGTTGACGGTGGATTCCTTTAAAACTGGCAGTGAATACTTTTTTAGTTATGCAGACCTGATAGAATTACATAGTCCAGTCCATCCAGCATTACGAGATCAGGTTAGACTTCAGAATTTCCTTTATTTAAGATTATTTGCAACTAATAACAAAAAGTAGAATAAGATGTTGTTTAGCAAATCAATTTAGATCATCGCAATATAATTTTAGATTTATCTTCAAAATAAATTCAAGTAAATAAAATAAAAAACGCAAATAAAAATAAGAACACAAATTATTATTATTATTATTATTATTATTATTATTATTATTATTATTATTATTACATCACGTATATATCCTTATTCAGCTTTCTATATTTGTATCGTTGGTAGCTATTCATTTATATGTTCTGATGATTAAACATGATTATTTTATATGATGCACTCCCTTGCTTTGTGTAAATATGGGCTTGCTTTGCTCTGACTTTACACTTTGTTGTCTTTCCATTTAGAATCTAATTAGGAAAATACTAGCCTGCAGTGCGTAATAAACTCGGTTGTATTTAATGGCCTTTCAGCAGCAACGTGCGCCTTGATGTTTTGTGTAACCACTTGTTACAGACCATATTTTTCAAGTCCATTAAAGAATCCAGTAAATGCAATTTTTTCAACTAGTTAATTTTCCTGTCAGATGAAAATCATCTTTTAAACGAGCTTTCTGCAGCCGGTGATGAGTGGGGAAATTGTGAAACTACAGGCCTGAAGGCCAACACTGTGAGAGGAAGATGTTTCACTCTGTCTTCACTGAATAATAATGATGATAATAACAATATTAAAAACGTATAGATCAGCTCCTTCAGGCTGTGATTGGGAGTAAATTGTTTTAACCTCCAATCAAAGGTTAGATGGATACAATCCAGATCTATTCATTAATATTATTAACACAAATCTGTCTAACCTGGTGTTTAATCATTTCCCCGTGAATGATTACCCACTGTGTAGATTAACAATTTAATCCTAAACCAAAGTATAGCTCAAATAAGTCTACATTTTAATATGTATATCTGAGTTGCACCAAAGTAAAACTCTTCAGCTGAGTGGCATTGATTTGAGAAATTTTCATCCAGGGACCAGAAAAACAGGTGCCATTTTGTGTTTGTAGTAAAAGTGATGAATTAATGACCCTTGATAATTTCCCCCAACAATAATGTGTTTTGTATAGACTGTCGGTCACGTCCCATCTTGAAAAGGCTGGTTAATGCAGCTAATTTTATACTCAACAGTCTCTGTATGCTCCAGAAATTGATCAATAATAATGTAGCTTAAGAACCTCAGACGTGTAGAACATTAATGTGGGTGGCAGATGATGCTGAAGAGTTAAACGTTCATCATCTATTTAAAAAATAAATTCTTAAAATCTATTATCACTCACTATGAGACATTTTTTTGCTGATTAAAAAATATTTTTATGTTCGAAAGACTTGAAAAGCCAAAAACGCCCTAAAGGACATTGCTGTCATTCATGCAACTGATAAATGCTGGTCCAATGATAAAAGGCCAACATTAATCTTCTACCGCCTGCTGGCTTTATAGACTATTAACTTGATGATCATAGTAAATGGTTTAATCTAAATATAATCTGTGGTTCAATAACATGGTGTCGCGTGCAAGGTATGCAGAGCAAGAAATAAAAACAGAGCAAACACAGATGTATAATGGAAATATTTATTTCTAAAATACAATTTAACATACTTTAAACTTATGACTGTTTTTTGACAACTTTATAATTTCAAGGCCAGAGAGGAAAATAAAAAACAACATTATGTACATGGTCTTGATATTTACAGGTGGGTGTGAAAGCTGGAAATGGCCATGGCTCCGCTGCTGTCCCATTTGATGTGCAACCAAGCTCCAAACTGTGCGCCAGTGAACGTGTCCTGATTTGGAGACTGTCTTTGAACCATTTGGAAAAAAAGAAAAAAACAGAAGAAGAAAAAGGAGAAGTCGCTGACTTGTCTTCCTGCTTTTTTGTCCATTGTTATTTTGTTAGTCTGTCCAGGCTAGTAGTCCTGATGTGGGCTGTGCGTCAAACTGTGCCGTCGCAAGTCACAGTTGCGCCGAAACACCTTTCCGCAGCGGCCACAGCTGTAGGGCTTGATGTCTGTATGGGTGAGAAGGTGAGTTTTCAGGTTACTTCTTTGATTAAAGGTTCTTCCGCATGTGGGGCATTTGTGGGGAGACTCCTGTTTAGATTTAAAGCAAGCAAAGAATTATTCCCTTTCATTGTGTAGAACTAAAATAAATAAATCCACTATTGTGTCAGATATAACTCACTAATTTACACAGTTCTATATAACTTGTATGCGTATTTGTCACTCACATTTTCCTGTTTTCATTTGACAACTGGCTAATTTGAGAGACTTAACAATATCCCCGTGCATGCAGTAGACCGTGTTTAATGATTGAATTTTGATCATAACGTATCATATAGTTCCGTGAGGATAACATCGTGGTGACTGGTAATATTTTCAGCTTACCTGCATATGTAAGGTTTTATGGACGGCTAGAGTTCGAGACTGACAGAATCCTTTCCCACATTCTTGACATTTGAATGGTTTTTCCTTGGAGTGGATGTATCTGTAAAGCAGAAATAACACTTCATCAGATGTCTGCTCATGCACGGATTTGCTTGTAGCTTTTACAAAACCCCAGAGTCACAGGGCGAAAAATCTCCACTGCGCACGTTGTGATTGTCCAACTTTGTGCGTAAAAGTGCTTTGGCGCCCTCATGGAGAAAACTCTGGGAACAGGCCTGACACGTCTCTAAGTCTAGAATGAAGAATGTGCTTCTAATAGCCCGTTGTGACGATGTAATTTAGATAAATAAATAAAGGTTATTTGCATTTAAATCGCTTGCACACTCTGGAATGCTGCTGTGAATTTTTGACCCCCTCCTAACGCCGTGCGTAATGAAAACAGTATCTGTAGGAGTTGTCTTACCTGTGGTCTCGGAGATGGTCTTGTCTTCGGAAAGCCTTGTGGCAAATATCACAGGTATACGGTCGTTCGTCTGTGTGGGTCCTCTCGTGGATGAGGAGGTTGTAGGACTTGGTGAAATGTCTGCCGCAGAACTTGCAAATAAATTCCTTTTTAGTTTTGGACGGGAGTCTGCCCCGGGTGGGTTTTCTTTCCGGGGACAGCTTGCTCAGCTCGGAGATCGTTCCCCCTAGCCCCGACGCCAACTTCGCCAGATCCGCAGCTTTCGGCGGGTCCTCCTGAGTGGCAGCGAGGGCCAGGTTGGCGAAGTCAAACCTCGGCCTGTCCTTGTGCAGCGACGGGATGCCGTGCCCCATGGCTGCCTGTTTGGGATGAAAGAGCTGCGCTGCGGCTGAGAAGGGTATCGCTGGGAAGGGAAGCCTGGGGTCGACCAGACCCTGCGCAGCTGCCATCTCCGTGATCGTCGACCTCAGTCCTTGAATGTGCGGGTAACCAAGAGTCCAGTGGTTCATGTGCATGGTTTGCACCGCGCTGAGGCCGTACAGTCCCTGCAACTGGTCAGCTGGGAACGTGTTGACGGCCTGCAGGAAGGAGTAGTTTGTGAGCTGGAGGGCCGGGTGCAGGGGGATCGGAGCGTGCAGGGCTTTGCTCCCCATCTCGACTCAGACCTCTGCAGAAGACACGGTGGTAACCCTGGGGAGGAAATAAAAAGATGAGCGTTGTGTTTATATGCCACATTAGAGCCGGTAATTATGTGGCTTCGCAGGCAGGCAATGTGTGACCCTCAGTTAGTAAAACCACCTGTTTGCCTTTCTACATCTATTTTACCAGAGACAAAATCTTATGTTTTGTATTTTAATTTATCAATTTAACATCCAACATGAATCGTGTATACCAAAATTATGGCACACATTAATTACTTAAATAAAAAAAAACGTAATTAGGTAAATTAAGTGAACAGCTAATGTGCTGCCGTGTGGTTCTGTTCTGGCAATGATTAGTAAAACCCTGTTTGTCCTCAGCAAAACCACTGAGATCATATAAACTTGTATTTTCCGCATTAAAACAAAAACAATGTTTGCTCTTTTAAAAAAAGAAGATGCGCTTCAAAGGAATTTTGAGAAACACACCAGTCATCGAAACTGTAACTAAACGAGGTGGGTGTAAAATTACTCATATGGCTCCGATTAACACTGGAAATTACACATTTAGTTCACTCTGAATAGAACACTAAATCTCATATAATGCAATTAGAGAAGACAAGTTGTATTTGACGGCTGTAGTTGGTGTTTCACAATGCAAAACAAGTGCTCTGTAGTCTATGTCGATTTGTAAGTTTGAAATGTTGCCAGCAGTCATCAAATATGTTATTAAGAGCAAGAACATGAGTCAGAGCAAAACAAATGCTGGCTATATTAACCACAAGAAAGTCACTTCAATCTTCGCTGGAAATCCATGTTTTTTGTATTTATATTTTTGTGGGTGCAGCCAGAATTTTTTTTTTATAGGCACTATTTTGCTCTTAGCTCTTTTTTATTTTATGCTGCTTTTTTATTGTATAGCAATGGTTTTCCTCCTGTAGTTTAATGTTTGTATTAAATAAAAGCAGAAGCTGCCCATGTCCCCACAATTTAGGACAATATGAGCTGACAATGCAATACATTTGCAGGAACATGTTCCATGTTTGTGGGGATGAGAAGTTATGTTTTCCCACACAGGAAAAAAAACCCATCATGTAAATTCAGGACTCCGGATGGTAAAAGCGGGACTGGCAGCGAGCCAGCGGTGCAACAGTGAGCTGACCTTTAGATTTAGACGAAAAATAAGAAAAGGGGTTAAAGGTTATCTATACTTGGATACTGAAGTAAAACGCTTAGGGTCGTTTTTATATTTTAACACAATGTTTCAACAACGCCTGATGAACCTGAGACTGTGTGGACTGGTATTAGTCTCACCTGTGAGTGACAGTACATTCATGACCTTACATTTGTTCCACAGACATGAAACTCCCCTCTCCACGCTGCTCTCCCTCTCACACACAGTAGCCTGCATGGCATAAGTGTAATTTTACACGGGTGCAACATAAGTCACCATGCAGGCACTTGCTGTTCTTGTGCGTCTGCACAACTTTGTTCAACCTGTTCTTCTCTCAACAACCTTTGGACCTGCATGCACACTTTGACAGCAGCCTAAGTGCCCTGTCGTTTTCCTCAAAACCCCTTCTCTGGCAGAGGGTTTTACATTTCTGTAAGTCGTGACAAGTCTAAGGCCACCGCTTGTCTCAGCACTGTTACGTGCTGTGGACCGACACCAGTGATGTCAAAACGTGGGTGAACTCTGACCTCGAAGCTGGTGATCATCACGAAGCAATAATCACCCCGAGAAACATAGGATTTAGTGTTTATCAGTGAAAAGCTGACATTTTTGTTTACTGACAGATTGATATATTTGGTTTACAGCTCAGTTAGAAAGTTAGAACAAGTGGGCTGAGTCAGGTTGGTCCCCTTCCTTGCAAAAGACTAACACACACCCTGCCAAACACAATCTTACCCCAATAAATAGCTGCCAAAGGTCCTGCGGTATGTCAGTAATCCACAGTTACTATAGAGGCGACGAGCTCCAATAAAGCGCCGCTGAAAGTTTTCCAAGTTCCAAGTCCACGAAACTCTCATGTAGCCATGCAACCAACTCTGATGTCTCGAGCCTTTGCAGAGATGTGACAAGTTGTGGAAAAGAGACGAAGAAGTTTGGAGGGGGAGACAGCAGCGGTGTGGGAGTCTCCTCCAGAGCGAGGGCTGGAAGTGTGCGTAATGCGCTCCGGTCCTTCACTTTTCAGGGCTCCGGGGCTCCGCAGCGCTCAGCCCGCCCTCCGACACGCCTCCACCCCCCGTCCTCTATCATTAACTCCAATGTTCCTCCTCTGTTTATTTGTGTTTGGATAGCAACTAGGGCTCCAGACCACGGAGAAGCCTGTGCAGCTCAACCTGCCTCCACTGACACCTCTCATACACCATACAGCCAAGTGTGATACCTTTTTTCGGGGACCCGATTGGAAGCTCAGGAGGAAACCCTGACCATTTCCCCCTCCGGCTCGACGCTTTAGAAAAACGTGCTTTTGTAAAATACACGAGCCACTTACAAGGTTTTATTTAAACCAATTTTGACTCGTTTGCTAAAACGGAGGGTAAACCACATTAAATCGTAGCATTTCATGGTGGCTAGAATAAAAAATCTGAGGTTTCAGACAAATAAAAACATCCCTGAGATCAGCAGCATGGTGAATAAATACAAACAGTAAACGCCTTTTAATTTCTTATGCAAAGGATCTGCTCTTTTTTTCTTCTTTACACTTTGATGTGTTTTCGTGTGGAAACATGAATTAAATTATCTTCATCACATCTTCATGAAAACATCACTCAGCTCGTCTGGATATTTTGACCTGTTTTGTTTACACCTGTCAACACAGCTTCCAGAAGTGGAGTGACTTTTTATTATGTTTGATCAATTGTGTGCAGTAAAAACCCTGTAATATACTGAGGGACATGTATGTATGAACAAAGGTCAACCTTAATCAGAAATAGAATATTTTTGTTTGAATTACAAATATTCCTAGGCTAGTAGTTACAATTTTATTTTATGTTATTTAAAAAAATATATATTAAATGAATTAAAGCGCACTTTAATACACTGTGGTTATTTTCTGGCCACAGATTTAAGTATAAAATAATTAAGACTTTCAACACCAGAGTCAAAAATCTAAGTTCTCCATTCACAGAGAAATTAAGCTTTTTTATACTTCTACAGGTTGTTAACTTATTTACTCTGCCACCGAAAAACTCACTGGGTGTGAATTTGTAATGTATTTCGCTGTATTTCATTAAAAGTGAATTTATATTTCTGTTTTGAAATGCCGAAAACGGTCCATATATGGTTGTTTTATTTTTTACCTAACATCCTTATAATTTATATGAATGACAAAGCGACTGGTGGACAACTTTCGCTTTTAACACAAATATGCAATTCATAAATGTTCCGTGCAGCAGAACTGACAGGAGGCTTCAGCTGCTGCAGTTGTGTCTCTGCACAGAGTACAAGTCTGCAGCGCCGCCTAATGGTGGTTCAAAAAATAACAAACCGTGTCCCTATCACCAAAGTGTTTGCGGCTCTGACAGAACAGACTATTAGAGCAATTAATAGCAACTTATTCTCTGTCATTAAAAAAGACTGCGTCAATGTGCTGGAATCCATGCTTGGCAATAATATACAAAAATAAATACTTATACGTCTCTTGGACTAATAGTGGAAAGATAATACGATTGTACATGTCCTTGGTGCAGCGGATCCCTCCTGACACATTCAAGCACATTGAAGTCTTGTTAATAATCGGATGAGCGCTGCAGCCTCCTCTCAGTCCCTGATGTTAGAGATAACAGCCACAGCGACTTGTCAGTGACGTTTAGTCTCACCGAGCCTCATTTTCATTTTCTTTGCGCTGCACAACTCTCTCTGCACACAACATGCTTGTGGTTTTCATTCGGTTTCATATCACCCAGGCCTCTGTTTTCACTGTCAAAACACTGAACAATTGCAGACAGATTAGAAGACACACAAACCCCCACATTTCTACATTATAGCCCAGATGATGGCCCCTTCTCAACATATCCCTTTCACTCTGGAAATTTATAACAATGTAAATTGTGTTTATTTTTGGTCCCTGTAAAAAGGCCATTAAAACAGCCAGTGATTTTTTGGAGAAAAAAATCTCTTGGGCTGGTCTATAATCCAATCACCAATGATTCAATTTGGATTTGTCGCTGTAATCTATATTGTCGAAATTCATTAAAATCTGAGAAAAGATGTAGAATATTTTCCATCTTCCTGTGGGAATCCAGCTTTTTTTGAAGGGAGGGGGGGGTTATCTCATATGGAGTCTTTTTAATGTTCCTTACAGGTCATTTGTATGCGGCCTCTGGATTTTATTTTACAGGCAGAGCAATTTGCGCGATACTATTACTGTATTCTTTATAGTCAGAGTAATGTCAGAGCCAGAAAGTTAGTGCATTGCCCTTTGGCCCTTCTCTGAGTCCCCCGAAGCCGCCATCATTCTCTATGATAATCTGACTCCCACGGAGTATCAGTGTTGCAGCTCAGTGCAGCTGCCAAGCCTGTAATGGCCGACACTCCTCTTCCAATAACACGGTGACAGAAGAGAGGACTAGCGGGATTATTAAGAAACAACTAGAGCACTCATAAGTTTGCACAAAAGATTCAGACACTAGGAATTAACTTTGGACTTTGTATGAATTATTTAGAAATTGTCCTGATAATGATTTTGATATAAAAACGATATTACTGATGTGTAATGTGAGATATTATAGTGTGGATGTTTCAAAATACACATCAGTACATATCGAACTCATTGAGGTAATAACCACTATTGTAAAAAAACAAAACACAACAACTATATCTATGATAAATTCATAATGTAAAATCTCAGTTAAAGGAAACATTCTCATCAGAGACCAACATATTGAATTGTTTTTACTTTCTTTCTTTCTTTCTTTTTACTTCAATAGAATAGCTATAACATGGTGTCATGACAACCTGGCGTTGCGCTATTAATCTATATCCAATGTCTCAGCACCTAATACGTGACTATCTGATATCATTGATTATAATATACAGATGCATATATTGGACCTTTAAATATCCTGTCACAGAGCGTCACCTTACTTTCCAGTGGCACAGCTCGGCCGTGCTGTACTCACATGAAGGGTCCTGCAGGGAGCGTAGAGCTGCTGCCTGTTTCTGGAGGCTGACTGGGTTCGTGTCTCTGTGCTGTCTTGCTGTGTGCGTGCTGGCAGACAGGATGTCGGGTCCACATTGTAAGAGCAGGGGGAGGTGAACCTGTGACTCTTACCTGCCTGCTGTGGTTTCGAAGCCCCCACATCCCCACCTACAGTCTCACTCATCTTTTCCCGCAGCAGCAGCTCTTAGGATGGATGTTTTTCATTCAAAGACCCTCTTGTCACATTTTCCTTAACATCACAGGTTGTTTTTTTTACCTTAAACTGTGCACTTCTGCAAATGTTTTTTAATTTTTTAAAATAATAATAATAATAATAATAATAAATGATTATCATGCAAATCATTAATAAATATAAAGGGCAATAGAAAATAGTAAATAATAGTAAACATGTCTGCTTTGCATGTGATACAATCTGCTATTGGAATATATTATTTTGCAGTTTACATTGTATTAATGTGGTTGTATTGTGCCATCCTTTTAGCACTAAAGTTTTTGGCCTTTATAAAAATGCAGTGTAGTATTTAAGACAACCTATATAAAATAAATGTATTTATTTATGCAGCTGTGTTCTACAAACCTCTAATTTGAGGAACCCCTAAAGATCTGTACAAGTTTTTATTTAGGTAAATTTACTGATTACCTAAATATCACTGTAATATTGTTCACATTGGTAATGAAGCTGATGTCAGTGCGGATAGTTTCTTAACTACATCTGGAAAAAGACAATTATAGGATTAAAAAAACAAACGCACACCAATCAAATAAAAATAAATGAAGTCACACATATTTTCACCAGTCTAAATAAATTAGGTGAATTGATACATTGTCTCTAAACTGGTTTGGAAGGCCAGCTGGGGATGACATTGTGCAGAACCTCACTTTCCTGGACAGTGCAGCGCACACTGTAACTCAACTATGACATGCTCTGCCCTCTTGCTTCACTATACAACAGTGCCCCCTATTGGTTCAAACTTAAATTACAATTTCCGCAACCTATGGCATTACCTTCAGCTGTCATTAAGTGATGAGTGCTTGCTTGTTGGCTTTAGAAATGGGATGATTGGTCATAATGGGGGACTGACATTAGGAAAGGATTAACATTTATAAAATGGTCAGCCTTTAAAAATACACTACATGCCTTACACCACATTACTCTGCTCTGTAGGAAATAAGAAGTGTTCAACTAAATGATCAATTCATCTTTTATGAGAACACACAGATTTAAGTATATGTATAAATCTCACCCAAAACTTTGTACATGAGAAAAACAAGAATATAACCCCATCAAGCGTGAGTGGGTTGTGATGAGGGATCGGGTACTGCCAGTGTGTAGTTTATATACACTGCCTTTCTCTGGTCTCTTGCATGATCACTTCTCCATCTGCTGTCCATTGCCACTCTCTTCACTGGTCTCCTGCCATCTGTTTAACAGTGCTCAGCACCTTTGCGTGACCAAATGCAACGTCATCCACTTTGCCAGAGAGACATAGGGAAGAAAACCGCCATGATATCGTGCTCCCTCAACCAATAAAACCCACCAGTTAATGCTGCTCAAGCCCAGCACCAAATCCCATTTGTCAGCAAATAGCTTCCTTTCAGTTGTCTGCTGGCCAGGCACTTCTGTAGAGCTCCCTGCCATTAACATGACATCTTCAGTTATTTGTTGTCTTGTGTGATGGCAAGCAGAGTGCCGGAGAAGTGAGGAGACAGAGCAAAAATAGGGCTCTGTGCATGATCATAAGTGTGCCTCGAAAAAAAATGCCTGATCAGACATCTGATCTCTGTTAAACCGGCAGCTCGTTTAACTGACTGTCTGGTAGCCTAAAAGTCCACACCATACCAGCGTTTATATGAGTGCACACTCATAAGAGTTAATACAAACCTTAACTAACATGTTTATAGCATGGTCAGTTTGTTTTTACTATGTGAAAATTCATAGGTGGAAGAAGAAAGTACAGCAAAATTGTCTGCCAAGCCTGTGGTGACTGCAGAGATGGAGCAAAGGTGGAAATGATAGAAGAGCAGTGAGAGCTAGACATACTAGGATGGAAGTGTGAAGAATTGTTGGAAAAGAATGGATATAACATTAAAAAAGTTTGAACTTTTGCTTTAAAGCTGCTCTGACAGGTCACACGAAAACCAGAATATTTGAATTCACATAACCACACTACCACATACCACTTTCTAAGTTGTGTCTTTCTGGGCCCAAAGCATTCAAAGCTACAACCCTACTGCCTGAACTCCCTGCGGCAGATCAGCTCCTGCTGGTGAGGTGATGGACAGTAAAACTCTCCCAGCACCTGTTTCCTGGCCACGCTCAAGTGTTGTTAATAGGCTGATGAGAGACGTTTACAAAGTTACTGCAGTGCACTGGAGGGATAAAGCAGCAGAGCGTAGAGCGTCTCATCCAGTCAGTCAGAACTGACATTTTTAAAAGGTCCTAGTGACTGCTGCATCTGTCCAGTACGTGTGGGTGAGGTGGAAGGGTGGAAACAGAGCAAATATAGAGTGATGAAAGCAAGAGATGGAGAGACTTAACAGTGCTTGGGTGGAAGGAAGAAAGATGAAGAAATGGCGGAATGGAAGAATGGAAGGAGGGACAAATGACAAATGAAGAAGCAGTGGAAAGATGGAGGGATATGGTTATAGAGGGATGGAGGGGTAGACAAATTACTCTCAGAGGTTGTTGATCCAGACTACTAGTCATGATTTAGTGAAATCGAGCCGCCTTTAAAAGCATTTCTGTCAGATGAGGAATGAATAATGCAATGGACCGAGTCATTTTCCCACATCAACAGCAACAACAATAATGTTCATCCTGTGTGATTTCATATAATTTCTTTATTCCCCTGCCTTTCTCTCCCTTTGTGATGTGCCAGACGTATGCACATTAGAAAGAGAGTCAGGAAATGGCTTTCCACTTCAAAAAAACGAGAGCAGATCCTGAGGCTATTACAAGTGGGACCATTGGCTGTGAAGGACCTTTGGGAGAGCTACACTATAGACAGGCACTTGTCTTGGAATCTCATAAGAGCAGAGGACAATATAATTAATTGTACCCACAAAGAGAGATATTTCCTCTGTGTGTTATCATTATTCTGCCAATGAGATATTACTCTCGTAAAAGACTCAGAGGCTGATTGTTTTTTTTCTTTCTCAATGTTAAAAATATCTCTGCTGGCTGGAGTCCGGCCTTGTTTCTACCCTCCCTCTCATTTCCCTCCCACTCTTTGAACTGAAATAGCATAATCTTTATTGAATGGACTTTTGTGTCAATGATGGATTTCTCCTCAAATATGGTTTGAATTAACAGTTTGGAGGCATGTATGGTTGCATTTAGTGTGTGGACGTGCATGCAGACACACAAGCATGCAAAAAGCTTTCAGGCATTAATACACAGCACACATACACTCCTGCTAACTCACGCACACAGTGAGTTAATGTTAATGTGCACAGGTGCAGTCTTCGGGGAGGTTGCATTTGCTCTCTCATCAGTCACACTGTAATCACTTTGCTTCCAGCCCAGTAAATCACCATCTTTCACTGATGCCTTTATGGGATGCATGTTCACAACTTGTAGCCTGGGAAAAGTTTGACCACCACCAGGAATACATTACAGCTTCTGCATCCATACAGTTACACAGCCCAGGCAGTACAGTCATACACAGACAGGAAATATTGTTTTATAAATGTCTACTTAGTTGTGAAATTATTTGTGGTTTTAATAGGGGTTTAAGCTGTTTACGACATATGGGTGAGAGTGGAGTTACTGGTGGGGGGAGGGGGGCACCTTGGCAGCTGTGGATGTTGGCAGGTTGCACAGCTCCACCAAATCCATCCAGGGGAGGTCCCAATGACCTGTTTTATACTAACACTGGTGCTTTGTCGTAAAAACCAAGAGGAAGTCGAGTCACAACTTGAATATTTGTTTGAAGTGGATGGAAAATGTCCTCCTGGATCAAGACCATGAGGGTGTTGTGTGCTGCTGTGTCGGATCAGAGTGGAAATGCACAGAAAAACAGGCTACTTTGTTTTTACATGGACTCTAGATTGGTGCCCAGGTTCTGGTAAAATACTTCTTATACCACCATGGAGAGAAAACCACATTCCCTTGCTTACTCTTTTGGATGGAAACACTCTCTTGTCACTGATGTTCAAATGCTGTAATTGGACGTTCAGGGTCTTGCAGCGAGAGGTGTGATGTAGTGTTACAACTGCTCACAAATCACACATTTCTCACCTCTGTGGAGGTTCAAATAGTGGCTCCAGCATTCACATGGCCATACCACTACTATTGCTGATGTATTAAATATTCACACAACACAGTCATGAACAATACAGGTGGAGAAAACTGCTTGTGTAGAAGAGCGCTTTGTTTCAGTTTAGATTTAATGTTTACTAAAAGTCTTGAATTTTACTTGTCCGTGTAATGAAAAATGTGTCTCTGCATGCACAGTGTGTGTCAGAGTGATGGATGGTGGAAGTGCGTTCCAGGATTATGTTTTATGAAAGTTAAGGGCCCAAGGGTTGGTCTGTGAAGCACATAATCTCAGTCAAAGAGCTGGGCAGGATGGACCAATAGGCTCTATTATTAAACACCTCTGAGAGGGCAGAGAGCTGTTGGTGGACCTCGCACATCCACATTAACAATCAATGGCAGCTCTCATCACACGTCCTTACCGTTTGGGCATGAAATTAAAAATGCTTCTCAAGAACCCACTATGCAATTCCTACTAAGCATAGGAATTGCATTATTATGCAGAGACACAATTTGAAAGGGCGATCTTTGACTTCATTTAAATGTGGTCATGTTATTCCCTTGTGCTATCTTTCCTTTTTTTTGTTCATGCCGAGGGTTTTATCTTAAAGGAGAAAAAACAGGGTAATACTTTTGGCAATATGTTCCAGATTTGATGGTACGAATGAGAATTGGCCATAAATGATGTGGTATTGATTTCACATGTGGAGAGGGACAACAAGAGAGGAGGAAGGGGAAGGCAGCCCTTATGATGTTCATGTAGGGCTTGCTGGGGGCTCCAGGGGCCCGGGAGCTGGTTGCTCAGCACTGGGGGCCGTTAAAAAAGCTATAAAAAGTTCCATATCCACAATTATTCAGACTTTTCAGATTTATAAATCTCTGCTAATGCTCATGGTGGATGTATTAGTGGTTTAAACATGGCAATTCATTGTTGCTCCCTCGGTAACAGTGCACCGGGTAATTATAAATAAGCCCATAAAGTCAGTAGATTTTTAAAATAGAATCTGGCACAGTAGGTTTGGTAGTTCATGGTGACCCATGAAGGTCAGTTTGTAACAGATTGAAAGATGGGTAGTGTAGGGTTTTATTGTACTGTAACACTGACACAGCTGAGATATTACAAACATTCCTGAGCCCTGCCCTTCTAGTTTATGTCTGATGTCTGTGTCGTTTCTTGTTCACTACTTAACTACTGAGTGATTGACTTTTAAGTGGTTGCGAGGTGTCACTCAAATGAATGAACCCACAGAGATTTACCACTTGTCTCTGCAGTTACCTCAGCTCTGTGCAGCGTCTTTCAGTTCTTTGTTCATTAGAAATTCCATGAACACCACATTTACATGGACACCAATATTCCGATATTAACCCGATCAGTTCATACTCGGAATAAGCGATAAAGAAATTAAGATATGTAAAGTATTCTGACCTTAGTTACACTATGTAGACATATACTGTATATGTCTTAATCATTATAACATTCTACTTTTTACAGCACTTTGCGACATCGACATATAGCAATTACCAACTGCTTGCCGCAGTAAGCAGCAAGTTGCTCAAAAAATGATACCTGCTCTGCACCAAATGCCAGAGAGAGTGATTTAGCAACAAGCAAATACAAATAGCAAAGGCTGATATGTTTATCGGAAGTTAGTGGAGACTAAAAACAGAGCTAAAAGTACAGTTTCCTTGTTGATAGAAACATGATGCCAAAGGAATAGTCATGTTGCTCCATATCTACTGGATGTATTAATAAGTAACAGTGTGCCAACAAGTATTTTTTATCTTGATTTAAAATCTGCTATGTCAGTGTTATGTTAACAACTTGTTTCTGCTGCCTTCAAGTGGCCAAAAAGGGAAAATACAAAATCGTATCGAATCGAATAAGACTTCTTCACAACAAATTCTTTGTATGCTCATTCATCACAGTCTATATGCTGTAGAGATTTGAAGTGGCAGAGCGGAAGTTCCCTTCTCAGAGGAGCAGAGTTTATGAAGAAGGCTTTTGCTGTGGAGTTGAAGTTCAGCACATGTAACTTTAGCAAGCTGCAGCTGGCTGGGACTGGGGAGCTGGTAATGTTTATCATGGTCCACATGGCTAATTTGTGTGTTTTTATTTAGCTGTTGTGTATCTGGGACTTTTGGTTGGGGGCTGACGTGGTATGGAATAAGGGGGGGGGGGGGGGGGGGGGGGGAAGCAACAGTCAACAGATGCTGTAAAAGTGACCGCAGGGAGGAAGCAGAGCAAATGCTGCTCATTACAGTGCTGACTGCAGCCCAGTGGCCCAGTAACCAGCAAAAACCAGCCCCATGTCTACGACTCCAGCTGATCCTCACTGGCTTCACTTACAGTCAAGTCCCATTCACTTCTCCTTTGCTCCACATGAAAAAAGAGCAATCGTAGCAGCCATGGTTGTACAAGGAGAGATCAGTCAAATTAAATACATGGTCCAGGAGTGTTTAACACTGAAGTTGTTTACTAATGTTGACTACGCTTCCGCTATGATTCCTGTGATCAGTTTTTTTTTCTGTCAGTCCAGGATCACTTGACAGACAGTTCAGGACACTGTACCTACAATAAAGTACACCACATCTGAGGTGGTCAGATTTCATTGTCAGTGGAATTCTACATTGTCTGGACACTGTCCAGTCACATTATTCATCTGAGAAACATAAAGGGCTGGAGGAAAATGAACAAACTGAATTAAATGCAACCACATGAGGTGCATAACAGACATTTTCAGGCCAAGTGTGGCTAACCAGAAATGCCCTCAAAAGATCAGATATCGCAAAGCACATTGAAAAGACAAGTGAAACTGCAAGCTTATAGACTCAAATGGCTTAGATAGACAATTTGTCAATTCAATTACACATTTGACTTCTTATCATAAAGATCTGAGGCACAAAAAATAGGGTCTGAAAGATGTGGATGCCACTTCTCACGCAAGAGTTGGGATCTATAAAAACAAACATCATGGGAGAAGGTGCGCACCATGTGTGATAGCTGCATGCATACGAACATGGGAAAGTGGCGATGCAGTCGTGAGGTGGTGAATTGGAGCAGAATATAAATCCAATTTATCATAAACATTTAAACCAGCAGTGGTTGTGTTATTTGTTCTCGCACGACATAACTGTTCCATATGAACCTTCAATTGTAAAAGACTCAAACAACTCAAAGCAAATTACTGACTGTACCATTAGACAGCAGAGTTGCAGAACTGAGCGATTAATAGTTTCTAATGTCTTTCTACACTTCGCATACATCACCAAGTACGACTTCAATTTTATTATGATGTGTCTGTTTAAAATTAATGCGGTGAACATGCTTGTGCTGTCAGGCAAATAGAGCGCACAGAGCAAAGTGGAGACCACTTACAAAAATTAAATAAACTGTATTAAACTTCAAAATTTCATTTCCAAAAGATGTCCCAGGGTGGAGGTTAGGAAAGCACTGATTGTTGCGATCAATCTTTTTAGATGTGAAGTAATCAGTCCAATTGCAGTGAACATAAATACTTCCCATGATGATGACTGAATCATCAGCTGATTTAGATTCTCCAGAGCTGTGATCTTTGATCTGCTGTAACAAGTTCCCTCACATTCTGATGGTGCAAAGCAATGTTCTTTTTTATTCCAGACTCTGTTCTTTCTGCTGTATTCACTCTCAGTCACTGGACTAACCACAGAAGCAACACGTTACCACCAAGTAATATGTCTTTTTCATCTAAACCTCCACTTCAGAAATGTTGCACTTCTTCTTCCTCTTCCTTGATGCAATGGTTTATTAGAAACCCATTGATCACCAGGGTCATCTCATATTCATTAATTGCTTTGCATAGATTATTTATGATTGAATGTGAGTGTGTAGAGGGCAGAACATGAGGCAGATGCACATACGCACGCTGCAGGTGGACTGTGACAAGTAAAGGAAACATTGTGTTCAGGTGTGCGTACGCACAGTTTTATAAATCTGATTATTTTTTGGCATACAACATTTTTGGCTTTTGTGCACACTTAAACTTTTAGTATGAATCCTGTGCATTGTTTTATGAATGAGGTCCCAGGTCATAATGGCATTTGGAGCCACGTACCTCTAAAATGCATCACATAATAACATGGATGGCCTGTTTTTAATGTTATGCTTCTCAAATACAAACAAAATTATATTTGAGATGCATAACATTAGAAACAGGCCACTCATATTAGCTGGTTCCTGTTTTCATCATGATAAATTGGATGGTATTACTATTCATTATCTCAATTATTGTTTGACTCATCCTGTAAGTGAGAAAAAACTATATTTTCCCAGCTCCTCACTGACTGAATTAACAGTCCAGTGCAAGCGTGTCCATTGAGCTGATTTAATTGGGCTGTGAAACCAATGTGAGCAATGTTGCTAACCCCAGTCAGGAGTCAGACAGCGGTGCGGGGCTCACCAGGGGTGACATCGGGCCCCATTGGATGGACAGGCAGGGAACTGTAAACCTGAAACACTGGGAGCCTAAGCTCCATGTGTTTACCTCGCTGATTTTACAAGTGATGTCACCACGTTGTAAAAAGATACAGTACTCGATGGCCCCATCCTTTTGTGACTATTTGAGAGAATAAACATGGACTAAGTGTTTGGAGGGAGATGGAAGGGGAGGCTAGAGGGTAGTGGGGAATCGGGCTCCTGTGGTGCATGGTATGTCCATGCAGTTGAGGTGGGCTGCAGGGATCTGTAACTGTCCAGGTGCTGTGAGCTCGAACCCAGAGACGGTTGGCCAAGCCCTGCTCACTGCAGAAGAGGGAGATCCTGCCTAGAAGTACTCAGCTATACTGCCTTTTAATGTGCAGGGCTTCAACAACAAAAAACACCAACTCCTGATGATTTGTTTTGGCTCTTCAGTGATCATCTATTATAGTATTTGTTTTCTCTCTTGAAATAGAGTGAATCACACCTTCAACAATGATCATCCTCCATTTGAAAGCACTTTTCATTCCAGCTTGTTGGAATTCCACAAATATTTCACTTCCACATCAGAGACCCGCTCTCTTTCTTCCTCCTAATGACTGTGCCCTAACTAACAGTTTTTGCAGTAACAGAAATTCTCTTTACATTAGTCAAAGCAGCAACGTGTGGTGTAAGTGTAGCCCTATGCGTATAGGCAATGAAACAGCTTGTGTTTTATGTGATCTCTCTGGGCTCAGGCAGCTGGGAGGGTTGTGGGAGCTGTGTTAACCTACAGTGCCGGGGGTCCTGGTATGCACTGCAGAGGTGTAAAGCAAGCTAAGAAATTCCAGCCCAGAACAAAACAATGAACAAAATCTGGACATTTGGATACTGTAGGGACGTCTTTGTAGAATTTGCATGACTCTGCAGGGAATCACGACATAAAAATTGCTCATGGTGTTACATTTCCCTGTTGCCCTGAAACCCAGTCTTTCTGTTAACTCCGACAAATGATGTCACAAACACGGACAAACCAGACCACTGGAATACTGAAGCAAGCATTTATGCCTCTCTGGTCATTTTTCTGATGAGACCTCTGCTGTCCTGCTGCATTGCTCTGTCTCTTGGTTCAAGTGTACTTGTATAGTTCCTTGGCTTGGACTTTTATTAGCTTTTCCCGTGCCTCAAAGAACTTGGCCCAGTCTGGTTCTCCTCGGCACATTCCCACTAATGAAGTGCACATTCTGCTGGAGCGCTTGGCCGTGTTCAGCTCCTTGGCCACCCCTTAATGGGAATTTCCCCTTCTTCCATGCATCCTCATCTGCTCCGCTCTCTGCCATTGCCACTCTGGTGTGTGTGACTCATGTCCTCAACAGCCAGCCATCAGCCAGGGGATGTTTGATTCATAAACCTTCTTACACTTGTTTGCCACTGTTGGACTGGTTGGCCGACTAACTGGCTGCCGGATTTGTTAAAGGGCTGACTTATTGCCGGAGTAGGTGGCTTAGAATGGGATCAAGAGTTAGCGGTTGAGACACTGAGTGACATTGAACAGTGGACCGTTTAAGTCGGTTTAAATCAAGAAAATATCCATCATCTCCCCTGACACATTCAAGAGGGCACTTTCAGGTACTGAGGCTGACGCTGCAGACAGGCCATCTCAATTTCCAAACCCCATCTCGGAATTGTGAAAATAAACCAGGCTTTGATGGATGAAATGATTTCAAACATGACTACTTGATTCTATGTTTTACAACTCCGAGAATTAAGACAGACCACCGGTGACAGCACCTGCTGCTCCATAACTGCAAACCAAATTAAACTGTACCAAGTGCTTTTTTTATTCCATTAGGAGCCTCTCTGCATCTGATATTTTGGAGAATCTTAATCACTGGGAAAATAAACCTTGTCTGTTTTCATTACACAGCTCAATGAGGATGAGATAGTCTACATCCTCAAATCAACCTTGAAGGGCCTGTGCTATCTGAATTTTATGAGGGAAGTCCACTGGGAGATGAAAGCTGGGAATATAGTCTGTGACGGGGGAGGTCATGCGAAACTGGCTGATTCTGGCCTGGCTAGATATTTGACGGTGAGCTTTGATTCCACTGGGCCTTCCACTCTCTAAAAGTCAACACAATAAAATCAGGTCTCGCTTGGAGAATATGGCATATGATAATCATTCCGGTCCACAGTGGCTTCACTGCTATTAAATTAACCTTTGTGATGCAAAAAGGCTCAGAGCTGTGGAATAGGGAAGTGTATATTTCCTTGCAGTACTTGCTTACATTTACGTCCAAAGAATGCTGCTGGGCCGGCGGCTCTTGCAAAACTTTTAGAGCCCCTCATGAACTTTAATCTTTTCAGAAGCACTTCAGAGCTGCTAGCTAGGATAGTGGACAAGAAGCTAGAGTCTTCAGTCTGTGCAGTTAATTCTCATCATGAGTAATTTTCATGTTTCCAACAGAAATTTGTGGTTTGGGTGCTTGCTGCTTACTGAGAGAAATTTGACTTTCCCCACACTGGCTTATCTTCACTGCACTTATCCTATTCGTATTCAGTGTTGGTCTGAGGAGGGTCAGAGAGCAACTCTCATCTCCCCCTAGGTGGTTAGTCACAGAGATCTGTGTCTGAGGGCAGGAGATATACAGTCTAGTGGCTAAACGAGTTTAATGGAAAAGTTACAAAATTTGTAAAATTATAGAAACACATATGCATCACACAATGTAATATTAGACCCCGCCTCCTTCAATGAGTGCGAAGTGCGCCTGCAGTGGCACCATCACTGATGAAGAAACACTTGTAATGGATTTAGAAGAGATCACTGTCAATCAACACCATCTTCAGACCCAAGTTCACAACTTTTCTGAATAAAACCTCTACAATGCAGCTCAATATGAACCATTACAGCAACAAATGGAAGACAAATTAACAAATGAAAATTGTTGCCATGACAGAGATTAGCACCTGTGTGTCTGTGTCTCAGGCCGTTATGGTGAAATAAAAATAATCCAATTATCAAAATGATGTGGTGGCGATTTTGACCTGTGGTTTGACCCAGTTGGCAACCACAGCTGTAGTTTATCCAAGGACAAAGAAGAAGACATGTTCAACTTGGTCTACAGACTGAAGGCCCACTGCCCCGCCCCCACTGACTGCTACAAGCTAGGGTCACCCGTTAATTCCATTTCTATCAATATTAAATGTATCGAAAATCCAATACTTACCAAATTCGGCAATGCAATCTCAGGCAGTTCACAATAAACATGCTGAAGTATAAAGATGATAAGTGAAATGATTTGCGAGATATGCTTTCCATATACAGACAGACAGGAAGACAGTTTCTGGAATAAGCAGGTAGTTTGAAAAGCAAGTACATATTTACTTTTACTAAAGTAGAAATGTTAATGTTGTTATTTAGCCTTAAGTTGAGAACATTTTTGTCTTTTTATTTGTATTTTTACTTCAGTCAAATGTTGAGTACTTCCTCCACCACTGGAGTGGCCTAAAAGTTTGCAGTCCTTCAAGACCAACACTGGCAGGTTTCCACCCTGCCGAAGTGTCCTTGAGCAAAACACTAATCTCTACAATTTCCAGGAATGCTGCCCAGGGACTGTCCCTGACCTGTTACCTCCCTGGGGAGAGGGGCAAGTGGTAACGGAATTTGCCCTTTGGGACCAGTAAAAATGGAAATTTATTATTTTTAGACGCAAAAATAATGAGAAGGAAAATGACTGCGAGAGAAAACACAAAACAATTAATCTTCATCTTCTCTCTTTTCAGTGATTTAGAGTTCGCTGTTCCTCAACAGACTTTTCAACAAGAGCTGATGACCAGTACTTGCAGGTCCGTCCACTTATTTTAACCTAAACTGCTGCAGACAGGAATGATCTGCTGCTGCTGGCTGGGTGGTCTGTGGCCTATAGAGCATAAATGTACCATTACTTACCTGACTGCATTGTTTTACTGTTTGGACCCTTAGCTCGTTTTGCTAAGCGCTTGATGATTTAAAGAGATCCATAAAAACTGTAGGACCATGACCCTCAATAACCTGAATTGGTTGTGGCTAAGATGGACTGACACAGACGAGCTAGAGCTAGGTGGAGCAAGAGCGAGGGTGTTCCAGTTTCAATTTAGAATGGTTGGGATGTATACAGTATCTATCTATCTATCTCTGTCTCGCTCTATAAACCATTTTAAACTACAGGTTCAACATATGTAACGCAGAAATAATTTGAGGAGCAAAATATGTTTGATTTAGATCCAACAAATCTGCAAAGTTCATTATGAGTTTGTGCATCAAAGCCATGAGGGAAGAGAGAAGGGCTGGATAATAGCGTGTAATGGTGATGTATTTTACAGGGTCATCCTTGTTCTTGTTTGGAGGCCTTTGTCTTTTACTGAAACACTTAAGATCCTGCTCTTTAGTGTTTGATTCCTTGTCCTGTGTGAGATCCCATGTGTCTGTTTCTTTTATCCGACAAGAGATGTCATCCAAAAGCTTGAGCCATGGCAGTTACAGCATATTTTTTTCTGGACACCACTGTGAGGAAATGAAGGGAGGTCCACCATTAATGTATCCCTAGGTGTGTTATTTTATGTCTTTTCTCTTTGGTGGAGGGGAATGGCAACTGAAACAGCACTTTTAAAAAAAACAGCTCATATAATCTTTTCAGAGGTTTACCAAGTGGCGGTTGGAGGAAATTGCTGCTGCACTGACCATAAGTCAACAAAGAGCATAGCTGTAGAAAACCTTCGGAAGAAGAAAAAAGTTTGTTCCAGTGTTAAGCTTTCAATAAAACAAGACTTTGATCTGGAAATGATAGTTGAGTGTCTAAATCTTGTTAAATGGTCAGTGACGATATGACCTACAGCTTTTATAAGCCTCGTTATCATCAAATAAAATAACAATGAGCATGAGCAATCACATCCCTATCAGGCAAGCCAGCATGGGAGAAACTGTCTCACAAAAGATACCATGAGTAAATTGAAGTGATAAACAACATGACGGTGATGGGGTTTAAATGTGGCCCTTCTTCATGTGGTCTGGGCAGTTGTACTTTGGGCTTACTGTTCTCTTATATCCATATGCAATCACTGAAACACTCCCAGCATGAGCTTTTTTTGTTATTAGATCACATAAAGTAAACAGTCCCAGTGAGTGTTTTTGATAAATGCAATTTGCTGCTATGCTCCTTTCCAGGCTGCATCTTGTGTAAGTTAATTTGCCAGATCAACTGAAAAAACAGAGAAATCTAATGGAAAACACTGCCCTGGCACCCACACTGCATACCAGTGGTTGTCTTAAGAATGAGAGCCCTTTAATGTGGTGATTGCATGGTTTCAATTTCTGTAAAAAGAATGCTTTTCCGTTGTGTTTTTCCCCCTCATTTTATCCCTATTTCCCTTTATTTGTTGCTTATATTATCAGCTTTATGTTTTTTCCCAAGGTACTGACACAAAACAACCACTTAATGTGATATGAACTCTTTCTCAACTTACTTTATTGTTTTGTTTTACCACATTTTGATTGTTTCTTCTCAACCCTGGACAAGGGGGAGAGTGGTAACTCTAGTGGCTGCAGCTGGTTTCATTGCATAGTCAGATGTATTTTTTTTTCTTTCAAGAGATCCATCTGTACAATGTGCGTGCACTGTGTGTGTGCCTTCATTGGGAAAGCGCTGCTAAGGTACCAGACCTTCCATAAATCCAACAAACTTCCATGAAAAGAGGGAGGGGAGCTTTGGGGATTCTGGGCAAAAGTAAGCAGTCCTGGAAAAATCAAAGGCATGAGGCACCTGAGGGAGGTGTATTCCCAGCCATAGTTTTCATTTATGGTTAGCTACGCCTGGTTAGGAACTGGGCTTGACTCTATTGCAGCAGTGGCATGCTTCCTCTGTGTTCTTCCCCAGTGTGCTGTGGGCACTTCAAACCGCCGGCTCGCTTCTACAACAAGATGTTAGGTTTTCTTTCAAAACCCTTCTTTATGCTCTGAACTGCTTCTCACCTTTTTAGGAAGTTTCAATTGTTTCATTCCAGAGCCCACAGAGGGCTGTGATGGCTGCAGTTTTGGCTGCTGGTTTCCTGCAGGCCTCCATTTCTGGCAGAGCTGTCTTCTCCAATACAGCCGGCATCTGCTAGAAAGGAAAAAACACATCCAGCAGTCAGACAGCCAAACAGAAAGCAAGTCTTTCCAAAAAAACATGTTTACAAGACCTCAGGCTGAGCTATTCTGATCAGAGCAGGACAAAGAAGAAGGAAGTTAACCTGACCCAGTGTGGATTTTCAGAAGGCAAACCTGCTATGTCTACTTCAGAGTTAAGCACCTCTGTGTTTCATAATACAACCATCAAGCACCCATAATCGTCATAATACCAAAATGACAAGTTGTCACTCCCAGGTATTGTGATTGAGCTGCTGAATATCCAGTGTGTACTGTGCAATGTGAAACGATAGTGTTATTATATTTTCTTAACCTTGTATTAAGATATACACACTGACATACACAGACATACACACACCTTAGCGCACACAAACAAATGTTACACTTCATCACATTAACCAACCCGCTCAAATCGACATGGACACATAAAGTAGGTTTCCTTATTTTCTCTGGAGCAGGCCGAGGGCTTGTGGTGTAGGTCTAAATGTGGGTTATTGTTACTCAAGAGTACAAGCTGGAATATTGGGTGTATCGATTGCTTTTTTGCCGCAGGCCCTCTTGGCTGTGCCACAAAAAACTTTCACTGTACGCTGCCAGTAGGCCCATTTCTGCTACACTTATTTTTAATACAAGTATTACATGACTGCTCTCTCAAGGTTTCACAGGGGAGGAAATAGCAGATTGAATGTAAACAAGATTAGCTTCCCTCTTGCGCGGCACAGCCAGCTGCTGCTTCCACGCCCGGCCGTAAAATCTACGAAGCGGCCTGTGCTGTGTGCAGGAAGGAGAGCGATGTCAGCCCTTGTACTGTCACTGTGGTAGGAGGTTAAGATGAGCTGCCACATGAATGACAGATCAGAGATTTCATATTGGAACTTTAAATTGTAGTTCATTTGTAAGATGATGATGTTAGCCACTATCTATGCTAGCACTGCTGCAGGTACAGCATATGGTGTGTACCTCCCCTATCATCTCTGTCATGTTGTAGGTTGTCCCTCACTCCTTTGGTCCTGGAGTTCACCGACACAGGCCTTGGTTCCTTCTGCTCCCTCCACCATCGAAAAACTAAATTTAGCAGATTTGTTGCTCTTTCAGAACATATTCCACCTGCCAAAATACACAGGCCCTGCTTTCTTAACCTTGTGCAGTGATCTGTGTATTTGGAGTGGCAGTGAAAGGAGAAGCCGTGGAGCTCAACATGGCTGGCTTAAAGGCAAGGTAATGACACTGTTATGAGCCCACAGCAGGGAACTCCCTGTAACTGCTCCACTCCATGCAATTACTCACATCACAGAGATACTGTTATTGATTGTAGCTGGAATGATTATCCCTGTGTTGTACTTACTCACGCGGTCCTCACACGCGGCCTCTGCTCACGCTGCAGTTTCTTGTCTGTGATGGAAGCTTCTGGCTTCGCTCAACTGAAGGAGAATTACAGCAAAAATATTTTCTTTTCAAAAGTTAACATCAATAATATGGAAGCAGTATAGTTCATTGAGCTCATACCATTTACCTTCATTTTTCTTCACAACACCCCTAAATGTAATCCATTTATTATAGTATGAATTATGAAGTCATCTCCACATCAAGAGGGGTAATGGTTTATTTAAAGAGGAACTATTATACTTTTTCCGATTTTCAATGATATATATATATAATGTTACAATGTCAGAGGACCATATTAAACATGGCCAATGTTTGAAATAATGGTAAATGTATGTAAACGTAATCCCAGGGAGACAAAGGCTAAGGCGTCATACTGCTGTGAACACTACGTTTCTAATGTTTAATTTGTTTTTTTTTCCATTTTCACAATGAGGTGATGGAATTTGTCACAGACAGTGCAGCGTTACAGTCATTCAATGCATAACAATATTTTACAAGAAATATTAGCATCTGCTCCTGACAGCTGATTTTTTCAAACTCACTCCTGATTTGACTTAATTTTACAACTATTAAGTAGGGAAAATATATTTCACAGAGAGATTAATTGAAAGACTTTATTCTGCCATTATATCAAACAATAAGACATTAGTGTAATATTTACCCAACAGGGACATCCAGCTGTAATCTTTGTGCAGATGTTCATATTGTCCTTCCTCACATTTCCGATTGGAATCAAGCTCCAACATTTAGAAATTAATTTTAGAAGTTGCAATTACCATTAATTATGTTTTACATTTTTGCTTTCAAACCATCGAGAATGGTAAGAGAATGAGTACGCAAGCACTGAGGAAATTGACCAATCAGAAGAGAGAGGTTATGGTGGTGGGACTTAAAGGGATAGTTCACCGAAAAATTTAAATTCACTATTTATCTACCCACCACTATGCCGGTGGAGGGGTGGGTTGGTGTTTGAGCCCACAAAACACTTTTCGAGTTTCCTGAAATAGACAAATAACCCATAACAAGCATTAATACTGCTTGTTTGGTGTCATCGTGTGGCGTCGTCCGCAAGCATTGGCACTTCCTGTAGTGGACATTTAGGCTTAAAGAATGGTATAAATGACCTAGTTTCGAGTCGAATATGTATGTCAGGGCTTGTGGATACTTGGATGACACCACACAAGCAGTATGGAGGCTTGTTATGTTTTTTTTCTGTTGTTTTATTACGTCTGAAGAAGAGGTCTGTTACCCCTGAAACTCCAGAAGTGTGTTGTGAACTCAAACACTTCACCCACCCCTCCATTGGCATAGTGGTGAGTAGATAATGAGCGAATGTTCATCTTTCGGTGAACTATCACTTTAAAGAACATGCAGCTATTATAAGTCAGAGACTCAACTGTCTCATGCAAAGGTAGAATAGAACAATAACATAGGGTAAAAATTATCTTTAATATTTTATTTGTTGACATTTGGGAAATTGAGAAATTAGTAACATATTGTGTATAAATAAATGAACATTGGTCAATTTTTATTGGATGCGTGTTGCCATTTCACATATACACCAAAACTCAAGTGTACACTGAAGATGTTATGCATATCTCTGGTGAAGAGTGTCTTGAAGCAGATGAGTGGTAATCAGCCACATTTTACTGAAGACTGAATAACTTTTTTTTTCTCCCTCACAGGATATTCTTGCAGCACTGAGTAATATAATACATGACTGTTAGCAGAAATCAGAAAACATCTCTTGCTCGGAGAACAATCAAAGGAAAATGTCTAAAACAATCTGCATGATATTTTAAAGAAATGACTGCATTGCTCCTTTCCAGATGCAACAACTTGTTCTGAGAGCTGTAATCAGCTATCAGGAGTGTTTGTGCTTACATCATGCAAGCAGACTCTAGTGGGATTCATCAATGTAAGAATGTGACTGACTTCACAAGGCTTTCAGAAATGAACACTTTAATCTTACACATACAAATAATATCCTCATGGCATCTGTTGTTGATTCCCTCTGTGTGTGTCTTATTTTGTTCATGATTGGACATCTGTGCTAGGTAAACTATGCAGGGATGCAAATATATTTGTTCTGACTGAATTGTGCTGAATCATCACATTATCATACTCAATTCATATAAATTATCACATTACAGTCCCAGGAGTCACAGCCCAGCCTCCTCCTCAGCCTCAGCTTGGTTTTGCCTCCTGTGTGTTTGTGTGGTCTGTCCTCTGTCCAGCTCTTCGTAGTGGAGAGGAAGTCCTGTGGCTCAGGTCCAATCTGTTAGAAGCACCTGGAAGTCTGCTGCTCCTGTGAGATGTAGCTAAAGGGGGATCATCATCTGCATATTTAATTATGCAATGGGCATATGTTTTTTTAAATACAGAATTCCCTTCCTCGCACAATCTGGGTTTTAGTGAATGCACATTCCAACCTGATCTACTATGTTGTCTCTGCTCTGCCAATGTTTCTTCCACTCAATACCTGACGAAGGTTTGATTTGAGGGTCTAAGGACAAAAGGAATTGTATGCTGTACAGATTGTTAAGCCCCTTGAGGCAAATTTGTGATATTGGGATAAGCCTATACAAATAAAACTTGATATGATTTGTCTTGACAAAAGCATGCTGAAATCACGGTTGGGCTGTTTTTAGCAATGGAAGTGGCATGGCTTTGATGGCAGCATTGTTCTGTCAGTTTACCACTTTGGTCCAGACTGAAATATTTTTTTCAGTCAAAAAATGTTAACTGAAATTTTATAGATTTAGATATTGTCCAGTGTATTTTTTTTATGACAAATACCTGCAAATCAAATACCATTTGCATTGGCCTAAGCTGCACTTTACTGTTAATCGCCTTGAGTGGTCATCAAGACTAGAAAAGCAATTACATAAATACAGACCATTTACCATTTATTTTTGTTTAATGGTAGCAGGCAAAGGTTAGCGTGCTAAAAGGCTGAACTAAGATTGTTTCTAGAGTAAACATTATACCTGGCCAACTTTACACATAGTCATTGTTAGAATGTTGTTGTTAGCAGTAAGTAAATCCAAAGAACAACCTAACAAAACTGTGGAAATTGACTCTAGACTCTCAGTCTTGTTATGTGTGTGGATGTGCTAGTAAATGAGTAAATAATATGTATACATATATCTATATAGATTTATGATGCTACAGCCTACAATTTTATGGATAAGTATTCCTCTGCACTTCCTACCTAAGCCAGTTTCTTGAATTAGAGCCCATGGTTAACATTAAACTTTTGCGTTGGTTTTCTGTCTTAAAAAAGTAAATTCAATCCTAATACAGTACAAATAGAAAACTAGTAACAAGAACTTGAAGATCATTTTTATATGGACGCGTAGTGTTGCCATGCCAGAAAAAGAAAAAAAAACAGATGAGTATCATGACATAACAACAAACGTATCATGTTATAATGTAATAAGTTACTGTTAAAACATAAAACATACAACATTAAAACATAAAACTTTCACATTAAATTGAATAAATAATCTACAATATATTCCAATACTTTTTATGTTATAATGAGGAAAGTTGTCTGTTTTTACCAAATGGTATAACCTGATACATTTAATGTTATAACGTTCTATTTCCAGCATTGCAGCAATACGCTTATGTGTTTTTAAAAACGTTCTTCCTACTATAACAATGAGAAGTGATTATGTGTGACTGACGGCTGTGAGTGAGCTGGTTCTCATTCTAACCAGCTGATTTCAATGATTGTGTCTCTTCTTTCCTCCTCTCTAATCAGTGGAATCAGCTGATAAAGCATTTAGTTGGATTGAAATTCCACATGACAACCTCTATG
This sequence comes from Verasper variegatus, assembly GCA_026259375.1. Taxonomy (NCBI): domain Eukaryota; kingdom Metazoa; phylum Chordata; class Actinopteri; order Pleuronectiformes; family Pleuronectidae; genus Verasper; species Verasper variegatus. The sequence goes on from CM048048.1 coordinate 1,199,800, forward strand.
TTTGTCTATCCTGCACTGTAGATACATAAACAAATGCCATGTGTAACAAAAAAATGTCTCTCTGTCGGAAACATTGATTGCAGTTGTTATTGATTATTGGGACATTTTGACATTAATTCACCTGTTAAGAGAACTGAGGCAGACACACTGGATTGACAATGGTATGAGTTTAATGCAAGGATGGGAACCTTTTGCCTATAG